>OY986973.1:21795979-21866599 GCA_963920575.1 Narthecium ossifragum
AAAGGGAAGAAACAGAGCACCGTGGGAAGAAGAGAAAGAAAGAAGAAGAAGAGAAGAGAAGAGAGGGAAGGAAGAGGAAGGTAAAGCCCGGGGAAAGCCGGCGAAGCCGGGGAAAAGCTGGGGGAGGGGAGGGAAAGTCCTCCCTCCCCTGACAGGGGAAAACGACGGTCGGCTTCGTCATCGCGGAAGAGAAGAAAAGCCACCGACAGGTTGCTCACGAGACCGATCGGTCGCTCCTTCTAGCGATCATCGCTCAAGGGCCGTAAGCTGCCCAAAAGCAAGCCTCCACGCGCCCGAGCTGGGATCTTCCGATCCCGAGTCCACCTAACCATTCTAAACAAATACAAACACATACCAGGCCAATGTGTGCACACGCGGGTGTGAAACAAACCAACAAGGCGTAATTTATCAAATTGCCCTTGTGGTCCAAGAAATAATGCGATCCACCGGATCGCGCGCTCGACGCGAGGCAAACCAACGAGCCACGGGCCTGACCAAGCCGGTCGACCCAGGAGTAGAGGGACGCCCCCCCCCTTCCCGCGGGCGTGGGCGGTTGGAGGCCGAGCGGGCATGGGCGGCGCCGCCGACCACCCCTCTCCCTCCCTCTCTCCCTCCCTCCCACGGGCGTGGGCAGCGGCCGGGGGTGGGGAGGCGACGGGGTGCCGGCGGTGACTGCCGGTGTGGTGGGGGGTGGTGGAGGAGGTGAGGGTGGGATGGGGGGAGAGGGAGAGGTAGGAGATGAGGGTAGTTTAGGGTTTTTTTTATTTTTTTTTATTTTTTTTTCAAAAAATGAAAAAAATGCTGAAGTGTGGTGTGTTGAATTCAAAGTGGGGTGCATATAGCCGCACCCTAAAACATATTTGAGGATACATGTATAATTGGTTATTTCATGAGAGCATTCATGCACCTGGATCTTATGAGGGGTACATACGTAAATAAAAATAAATTCATTTTTAAGTGGCAACCCCCATCTAGGATTCATGGTACAATTGCTTCATCCAAAAACTATTATTATCACACATTTTGGAATAATGAAAAAATTTCACGGCTATTACATAGTCTTGTATCGGACAACCTGAACGTTTAAGGGACATGATGCCATACAATATAAAATGATTCTCCCTATATGGCTATATGTGCAACCAAACAGCACAATAGAGATCATATAAGATTACAACTCCACTAGAGAAGAGAGAAGTAGCTGTATTTTTAAGAGAAAACCAAATTCAAGTGTCTCTAATTGATGTCTATGGATCAATGAGCAAACATAGAGGTCACATAAGTTGAAAGCTTTGCAACAAAATTCCCTTTGACATAAGTGGTACATACTAGAGGAGCTTAACAAAACCTCTTATTTAAGGACCTCTCTCAGGGCTTCCAAGAACAAGCTTGCACTTGGAGCCTTCCGAAATTTCAGACTGCGACATGGGGGATGGCAGCCATTGCTGCCTGAACCTTCTCTTTGGAGTAAGATAAATCGACCATATCCCCTTGCAGATACTTCTCATATGAGGCCAGGTCAAAATGGCCATGGCCACACATAGCCATGAGAATGACTTTTGGCTCACCAGTCTCCTTGCAATGTAAAGCCTCTCTAATAGTAGCAGCTATGGCATGTGTTGGTTCTGGGGCTGGAATTAGACCTTCTGTACGCGCAAATTGTATAGCGGCTGCAATAAAAGAAAAGAAGTAAACAAAACCATCACTAGTTTCTGCTCGGGAAGCATTGCTAGCCAATCATCCATCAAATCCATAAGTAGCCTGCCAGTTGATTGTGCAGAACATACAGAATCAAGTTATTGTACCTAAGCATGAAGACTGCAATGGAAGGACAAGACATATTTACAAGCCTGAGGTTTGGTATCATTGGCACATATTCATGCCCTTCTCAAAATGTCTTTTAGTTTCATACTTCGGTACATACCACATTCATCAATCACCTTGAACTATTAATGCCAAAGTTTCTAGCCATATCCACACATAAGAAAGCCACCAGAGTTCCACAAGCACCTTTGTTTCATCAACTCTGCTCCAATCCTCAAAGATTCATTAAATTTCAAACACCGGGTATGGATTTTTTATGCCAATTATTATCATGCCTCATCTTCATCAGTATTCTGATAATATCACACCATGTACATAGGAAAGTGCATCACAATTAAAGTTTCTTTTCCCTCATCTTCATACGTCTTCTGATGGTACAACATCAGATACAGAGAAACATGTATCACTATGTAAAATATAGCATGTACAAAAACTTAAGCATGACCCTTACCTTCATAAAATAGTAACTAAAAGTCTAAAACCATGCAGCCATTCCAAAATTTTTATTCATTACTTCATGAGAATTGCCATCATTCATTCATCAGATCTTTTAGCTTGCCTTTCCTAAATCAGATGCTTTCTACAATTCAATAAGAAAAATGTAGGCAAGGCTCGCTCCCTATGAAATTTCCCATATTATACAAGATAAATTTTTTCTGAGCCGTAAACCATATTTTCATCATTGTGACATTAGTAGTTGAATAATTTTACCTTGAAAGCATTCAGTCTGAGGTAGTGCAATAGCTTCCATGAACCCCAACTCATACACATGAGAAATTAGCGGAGCCATTCCGTGATACCGTAAACCACCTGCAGTGCAAATGGTAACTTTGCTAGTTCAAGATAGGACAAAGAAAGTAATATTCTTAGCTTGAGGGTGACAGATTCACCTGCGTGAATCGGGTCAGGAACAAAGTCATGCCCTAGAGTGTGCATCTTCATTAGTGGTGTCAACCCCGCGGTGTCTCCATAATCATAAGCATAGATCCCTTTGGTGAGGGACGGACATGCTGCAGGCTCCACTGCTCTTATTACAGGATTGATTCTTCCTCTGAGCATCTCTCGGATGAAAGGAAATGTAAGCCCACCAAAATTAGAACCTCCACCAGTACATCCGATGATCACATCTGGCGTCTCACCTATCACTTCCAGCTGTTTCAGGCACTCCTCACCGATAACAGTTTGGTGTAGCAGTACATGATTCAGCACACTCCCTAAACAGTACTTAGTATCCGCATGTGTGGCTGCTACTTCTACTGCCTCAGAGATTGCAATCCCCAAACTACCAGGGCTTAAAGGATCCATCTCTAGAATTTTCCTGCCGGCCTCAGTTACAGTGGAAGGCGAAGGGTGCACCTTAGCTCCCCAAGTTTGCATCATTAGCTTTCTATAAGGCTTCTGATCATAGGAAGCGCGCACTTGCCAGACCTGCACAAAGAATTCAGCAATCAAATTGGTTAACATGAATGCGAACTTTGATGGTAACGAATCGACTACTCACTTCACAATTGAGACCAAACAGGCTACACGCAAAGGCCAACGAACTTCCCCACTGACCTGCACCAGTTTCAGTCACAACATTCTTGACTCCTTGCTTTGCATTATACCAGGCTTGTGGCACTGCAGTGTTTGGCTTATGAGATCCAGCTGGGCTTGTGCCTTCGTATTTGTAGTATATTTTTGCTGGTGTGCCAAGAAGCTTCTCCAGTCTCTTAGCCCTATGTTTCAACATTCGTGATTAGTCCTCTTTTAAACTTCTCAAAATGATGTAACATGAAGTACTATCTGCGGTAACAAACCTGATCAGTGGCGTTGGCCGCCAAAGGCTGTAGATGTCAAGAACTTCTTCGGGTATGTCAATGAACCGTTGTTCACTGACCTCTTGCATGATCAACTCATCTGGGAAGATGGCTGCTAAATCTTCAAACTGGACTGGCTTGTGAGTCATGGGATGCAGAACTGGGGGAGGTTTCTGAGGGAGATCAGCTATAAGATTGTACCATTGCTTCGGGATTTCAGTTGCACCTAGATGTGCAGAACTTGCTCTGGCTCGCAGTCTGAATGTAGAAGAAAGCTTCGGATAGCTAACAAGTTTTTTTGGTGTACTCCAGAGGAATGCCTCCTCAACACCTGAACCACAAGAGATAATTTAAGAGGTCTTTGATAAAATAAAACAGGATAAACATTTATAAAAGACAATATCTCTATGGAACATAGGCAACATAAATCCAGAAACTCAGTACTCAAATTTGTCTCTCAACTTTCAAGGCTTTACTGAAGTAAAGAACCGAGATGTCCACGATCTTGCTGTCAAAGGACAAGCTGTTTTAGCAAGCAAGGGGAAAAACAAAGATCGAGACGAAGACTTCAATTTCTCCAAAAAATGAGCATGTTCATTCATGTAACTGTATCAATCCTCTTAGCTTAAAATCCATGGTGATAAATCTTTCATGATATGACAAACTTTGAAAAAACTAAGGTAATTAATCGGCGAGCTTAGCTTTACCAGAGGTACTTCTTTTGCACCATGATCACTATTATTCTCCCCTTTGGCCCTCTTTCTTCCCACTTCTCACATGTATGTTCCACTCTAATATTGTTTCCTTTAAAATGGTCTGTACCTCCAACAACATATATGAAACTAAATACTCTCTGTCCCTCAAACCAGCTGATCCCTTCTACATGATGCTTCAAATATGATTCCAAAAAATAATTAACAACCTAAAGTAGAAGTTAACAATAACTAAAAGATCTTAAACCAAGATCCCATATATTCAAGAACAACATTTTCCGACAGAATATCCGATCCCCAGCCTAGAAGATGAAAGGTGGAAGTGTAAGGTCTTAACCACAGTTAGCACAAGATTTGGTACTGTAGCTAGCCAAAATATATAATGGTTGTCTCAGTGATTCCTACATCCCTCTCTGCTTACCAATCAACTCAACTCATGGTCTCTTGTACAACTGATTCATCCTGTCCCAAACCTAGTTCTAAAAAAAGATCAATAATAGGACAAGCTATTAATTCCTTACGCCCATCCATCATAGTGAATGCAAAAGGAAAACATTCAAGCTCCAGATTTGAACAGACTTGTGCAAAACCAATTGGGCTTTCTTTCTGCAAACCAAGTAAAAAAAAATTCAAGATTTTTAAGGGGAAAAAAGGAGATCATGTTGGCATAGAAATTAATCACCATTCTTTGAGCCTGATTTGGTCACACGATGACCCAGTGGAGCTTGGGAAGGAGGTGGAGACAAGCGGAAGAAGGCCAAAGCCATGACCAGAGCTGCTCCTCTCTCTCTCTCTCTCTCTCTCTCTCTCTCTCCTCTCTCCTCTCTCTCTCTCTCTCTCTCTGTCTCTATATTGGGAGTGAGTGAATGAATGAATACTCTAGTCTCTAGGCTGCTTGAGGTGCTTGGGGCTTCTCATGCAGTATTCAAGTATTGACTGTCATGTGTGCATATTAATGTTACAGGCGCAGCTTTAAATGAAATCTATGATTGAAATTTGTGTACATACGTACGTGGCATTTGCATTCTTAAATAAAAATTGAAAAATGATTTGCGTCCCACCCATTAGGGTGGGAAATCTCCACATCCACGTGGCTGGATCAAATCCAGCCACGTGGTGCAATCCCAACGGGTAAAGAGGGATGTTTGGGGGGTTTTGGGTTATTAAGGAGGGGTGTTTTGGAGATTTAATATAATAGATATTACTATTTATGTAAATATATTTATATAGGTATGTATGGATGAATATATAAATAACATATATACAAATGCTATTTATATGCGTATTTACATATATGTGATTTATATTATCATTTATATAAAAACATATATATGTATGTTATTTTGTATGAATGTATAAATATGTGTTATTTATATATAAATTAACATGAAGGTATGTATATATGTAAATCTATATTCTATATGTATATATATACATAAAATGTAAATCTATATGTAGGTGGGACGTATATGTAGGTGTGTATTTATAGATTTATACATAAATACACACCTACATATAGATTTATATGTAGGTGGGACGTATATGTATGTACATTTATTTTAGATATGTATACATATATATACTAAATATATACATATATATTTTTCATATATATATTCCACTTATATAACATATATATATATATACACTACATATATACATATATATTCCACTTATCATATATATTCTACTTATATTTAATATATATATAATGTTAAATGAGAGAGATAGAGTAGAGCTGGTGAGTGCGTTCCAGCTAGGGGGTGTGGATTCTCCACACCCACCCAGTGGTACGTATATCACCACTCATAAAAATTAAGAGCGCTGATTGGTGCACACTTCACATTACAGATAGACATCCACTATCGATAGGTTCGTTATCGATTCATATACATGTCTATCGGTAGTGGGCTATCGATAGGTTGTATAACTACCGATTCATATACATGTGAAATGCACATGCCACGTGGACATGTGCACAAATCATTTCTGAAAAATTAACGTTACAAGCGCATCTTGATGACAAAGTAAGCTTTGTTGGATTAAAGTCAAACATTTGCACTGCCATGTGTTAAATGTAGGTGATAAAACAAAAGATCCAATGGGACTCTATGGGATCCAATCATAAATCAGTTTATGAGTTAAAGTGGAACAGCCCTTTTTAAAAATGCAAACTTGGGTGGATTTCATGAGGTTTGAGAATTCACAAGATCTATATCTAGGTACGGAAATCACTTGCATGGAGGGGGAGTTTTTGGCTGGTTGCCGGAGAAAGACTTCGGTTGCCATTTGCTGAAGAAGAGAGAAACCGCTCGTCGGAAATTGGTGGCTGGTCACCGTATCTCGAAGTGGAGGCAATCCGTTCGATGTTAGGTTAGGGTAGTTTAGATAATGTGATGTGATGTGGTCTTAAGGGTAGTTTGGGTAAGGTTTAGAATATGGTATTGTGTGATGAGCAATTTAACACAGGGTGCGGCTATCCGCACAACAAGTTGGACTCAACACACCACATCCTAGATTTTTTGAAAAAATAAAAATAAAAAACCGAAAACCCTAAACTACCCTCATCCCCTACCTCCCCTCTCTCCCCCATCCTATCCTCATCTCCTCCACCACCCCCCGCCAAATTTTTTTTTCAAAAAATCTGGGATGTGGTGTATTGAGTCCAACTTGTTGTGCGGATAGCTGCACCCTTTAACATGCTTTAAACGGTGCAATGACCGTTTTGCCTCAACAATGCTGTTTTTTTATTGGGGTTTTTTTCATGTCGGTTGATGATGGAGAAACTCCTGATGAGCAGAATAAACTCTATTGAAGAAAGGATAGTTGCAACCCAGACCAACCTGCAAAAGTCGGAGGAAATTGGTTCCATGATTGCTTTCTGGCTGCATACTTAGTGCTTGCTAATTGCACTGTTGTTCTTACATAGTTTATACTCGTAGGATTTTATATGATAGATTGGCAGGGTTTGTATTTTGTGTAAGAGATTGATCTTTATGTACTTGAACTTCTTGTGAATTAAAGCCGGGTTGAAAAACATCCCCTGTACTTGAACTTGACCTGAATTAAATCCAAGTGGGGAAACCTCCCATGTTCATATTGTATACAATTCCCTGTTATTTTGATTGTATTTCAATTGCTTCAGCTTGTTAAACACAGATTTGAATATAGATGTGACGGATATATGGTCTTAGATCTTGGCTGTCCTTTCCAGAACCCATAATACATAAGGTTTATGTAGAGCTCCATTTCTGGTGGCCCATGGAATCTGCCACACATTATGCAAGCAAGAAATAGAAGCAGATAAACTACCAAGACAACGTGTAAGGAATAGCAGGTAAAAAAATGGAAATGACATCACTCAATATAAGCCATAACATGCGCAATGAGAAAATAGAAGACATCACTTAATACTATGACAATAACCCAAGAAAAAAGCATGATCAAACGAAAAGTATATAACAATAACCCAACATAACCACCCCGAGACCCAAGAGGCAGGCCTGGCCGTCCAAGAGCCGACTGAGAAGAAGACCGTCACACTCCGACTAAGAAAACACATTTATGCCGAGGGGAGAACTAACCTAACTCGAACCAAACCTGTGGTGCAAGATTTAATCGATAAAATAATAGATTATAGTTAAAAATTAAACAAATTAGACATAAAATAAATAACTAATCATTACGATCCTCAAAATTACAATATTTGAATGATACAAAACTTTCTCAAATATATAAGAATAAAGAATAATACAATTCATCCTCGAGTTCAACAAATTATACATCATGATTCAAAATTGAAAATAAATCTGTAGAAGAAACTTCTCGAAAGTCCAAATTCCTCAGTCTCCTCGAGAATACCACGCCACTATCTAGAAGACTAGCTGAAAAAGGAACTGCATCGGTACCTGCATCTGCGCGATGCTGCTCATGATGCAGCCCAGGTAGGGTAAGCAACAATGCCCAGTAGGGTTCTACTTTACTTCGCACAGAAAGGAATGGAAACAACAACAGTGTCGCTCTCCACCACCAAAGTCCAAGGAGTGCCCTGAGGCCTATACCAACCTCGTCGATTCCCCGAGGGCTTCTCTTCAGGAAACTCTCATCCAACGGTGAAACAAGGGGGACGATCCTCTACGAGTACGAACATCAAAAACAACAAAATATACCATCTCTACCAACCTTGGGATCGATCCCAACTGGGCAGACTCGGCTGTTCTCCTTGGATTGGGATCTTGGGATCGATCCCGTCTGGGCGGATCCGAAAAAACTCGAACTAAAACTGATCAAATCTCCATCAATCGAACTCCAAACGATATGAAACTTAAAACTAAGGTAGAATAAATAGAGGAAAACATACTAGAAGCTAGAAATCACATAAATTACCTAGATTCAAGCTATTGGACCCTAAAAATGGAAATTAGGGTTAGCAACCCTACTTCTAACAACTAATCTCTTCCAAGTCTTGCAACCTAGATCTAGGATGACCTAGATCTAACTCCTTCCAAGCTTTGGCCCTCCAAGATTTGATGGTTTAGTCTTTTCCAAGCCTCCAATGCTCTCTAACTTTCTAATAAGAACCCTAATGAGAGGAAATAAGGGTTTTCTAAAAGCTCAACCTATTTATATTAGATGGTGCCACGTGGCAACCATCTAAGGCGTTAGGGGTTATAGGAATGATAAATGGCGTAAGAATGTCATCAAAAGGCTAGATTAGGGTCTAACAACCACATATATCATTTATAAGGCCGTGTGTGCATTAACGCGTGTGAAATCCAACTCCGCAAGGGCAAATTATCAAAATGCTCATGGAGTTGCAACGATCAATAAGATCACAAAGGCGAACCAAGCTCTCGAGCCCGGCCTACGCGATCAAACCAGATTTAGAGATACGGGTCCTCACAAAGGCGCATGAGGATGTAACAGAGGAGAATACTGACGGTAGCAGAGCTAAAGGAGGTGCTGGCGGCGAGGAAGAAAAAAGGAGGGGATATAGTGGGTGGGGTGTTGGAGGAGGTGAGAGAAATAGAGTGGCCGGGCGTTGGGAAGGTGGTGGGCACCACGGGGGTCATGCTGGCCGTCAATGCCGGCTCCAGCGTCGCCTCACACACCGTCAACGCCGTCCTCATCGACATCTCCTACTGGATCTTTGCTAGCAGGGACCTCCAAGACTTCTTATGAGGATCAACCTAATGTTGTTGAAAACAAATCTAGTGTATATTTTTCCATGTTCGTCTCATTTCAAAGCACCAAAAATAAAATTTTCCCTTGATAGCATATAGTTTCAGCAACAAATACAATGCATCATCAGCAAAAAATAATAAGACTACAAATGTGGAGAATTCAGTGATTGGAGAAATTAAGAAACTTATTCATGAGCTTGGCGACTGGGATGGCATCTCCTGGTTGGTATGGGAGCAGTAAATCCAGATTCATAGTTTTGATGGTGTGATGGAGAGTTTGAGGACGGGAACAGAAGAGGTGCTTCCTGTCAGCGAGTTCCTCTGCAAGCTCGCTCTGGTGGTTGTCCATCAAGTCCTCGTTCACCACCACGATGAGGGGTTTGCTCTGTCGCAGCGTCTCAAATATGCTTCCTGAACCTGTGCAACTCCAATGTGTTTCTTATCAGTATTCCAGTGCTATGTCTCTGAAGCAACTTAAGAAGTCTGAACCATGTGTATATCAATAACTACAAATAGTCAGGAGTAGTAGCACCTCATAGCATTCACATAGGTATAAAATAGCTAAATGCACATAGCAGTTGCAAGTTTAAGCAAAAAATTAAGAACATATAATCTTGCTCAAAGACGAAAGCAAGCTACTTATGTGTCGGAACAGTCATATGGCAGTGGAAAATTTGCTCTTCAATCACCTGTTATTCTCTGGTAAGCTTCCTATCGAGAAGCCTCACTTACATCTACAGAATTAATTCGACTGGCACAGCGTAAAGTTGCAAAATAGCTGAATACTTGGAATTTCAATTCATAGGCAATACCTTCTTAAGATAAATCAAGCCAGTGATGCAGGTGAAGTCGTGTCCAATTGTGGAAGGAGATGTGCAAGCAAGCAGAGACATGGAACCATTTGAGCAAACATGATGCACATAAGAGAGAGAAATGAGAGAGCATAACATGCTTAACACCACATGGAACAATGAGCTAGTAGAAATTTCTCTCGTCTATTTTCAGAAGAAATTCTGTTTCTGATGACATTTGCCCTTTAAGTTTTGGGGTGCGAACCTCACAGAAAATAACCTCCTTGTGATAAAAAAATGTCCTCAGAGGATAAGTTGTCAGGTTTCCTTCTCTAATGGTAGAAGATCATGTCACTCTGTTTTAGTCAAACAATCTGAAAACATTGCAAAAAGGTAATGGAAGATCAAAAGGATAAATCCCTCAATCAACTCGGACAAATAGTTGGCTAAGTCTTCTATGGAAGAAACAATGTCCTTGCTAGAAAAACGATGTACAATTGCAGTGATGATGATAAATCAGTCTAAAAAATAGCAAGTGAAATAGCAGCAGAAACTAGGAGAAGATCACTATTTTCTACTGCCAAAAGTTGGAGTTTGCCATGATAGTCTCTGAAGTCTGAACAATATGTGCCATAAAAGCTTAATGAAAATTTTGTAGTACTAACGAAAGAGGAAAGTGATGAGCTAGAGAATTTTACCTGCATGACTGATGATAAGAGAAGCCGTCTTCAAGTAGTCTGCGATGCTTGGCGAGAAGGTAAAACAATCCACAGCAAGAGATCCATCTTCTCCTGAACACTGATGTATGGGGGGTGTGAGTTCTTCTGTTTTCAACATAATATCAGATACAATAAGAAGAGTAAATTAAAAAACCTTCGCAGGTATATATGATCCACGGCCCATTTGAATAAGCAGACCAGTGTAGCCCCTTTTTGATAGTTCCTCTTTAACTTGGTAAGAGTCTGCAGCCTTGACAAGAGCATCAAAGCAAGTTGTTCCTACTGTCACAAATACTATCTTCTTCAATTGTACACCGTCATCTTTTCGATCACCCATTTTAGCAATGTTGTCTTAACCAATCTGATGGCAGCTTCACACTACGATTTCACCTAAAAATAAAGACGTCCGAAGGTATAATGCAAATGCAAATTGTAATAGACAGATCATAGGGCATTTAATTGAACAAGAATTTCGGAGGTAGATTGTAGACTCCTCCATGTCCTGTAGCCAATCACTATGTGATCTGAACCTCATACTCCAATATGTTATGTTAGACTCTTCCCTCTCATGTAGGTCGAAGAACTTTTTATGACTCAAATGTAGGTGGACAATCTATGCCGCGCCTTCGGGATATGCCTCTTCTTATCCTCCATCTAACTATCGTAAACATAGGTTATGGGTGCCCTAAAACAATTATTTGCTGCAATGTAAAAAAGCAAAATTCCTAATCAAAACACTATATGCTCACGAAAATTTGTTCTTAGTGCACAATTTAGCAGACAAAAAAGATCAAGTAGGCCTGAACAAGCAAGCCTAAAGTCGGCCAAACCCAATGGAATCTACATATTGAAGGATGAAACAGCGAGATTCAAGTTACCCAAAGAGACAGAGCGAGAGGGAATACCTATATGCAATACCCATGATCGAAAAGAAATCCAATAATAACGGTTTACGACCTAAGAGAAATGTATACCCTAGGGATACAAAGTCGTAGCTCACCACAGGAAGATACATGCGAGTTCACGCCACGCTTCAATAGACAAACACCATGAGAGAGTAGAATAAAAGAGAGATGAGACCTTACCGTCGAGCTCGCCACCGGTAATCATCAACATCGGAGGTCGCCGGCCAAGAGAGAGATGCGAGATTGCAGAGGTTCTTATGATATTTCAGAGAATGAAGGGACATTTTTGTAATATTCAAGTTATATAGGGGTAAATATGCAATTAAGTTCTATAGTGTTGTCGGAAGTGTAGGGGGTTTTATGATATTAGATATCTTTTCGGGGGGCTTTATGTAATTATGTAGGTTATTACGGCCCCGAGTTCCTCCTATATTGAGAGCGAACGAAACGTAGTACTGAAGCGTTGAGCATGAGCGAGCGATGAACTCATCATCCTCATCCATGTCGGGTGAGCCGCGTCACGACGACGACGCCGCCCTCTCCGAGTTCCTATCCTCTTTGATGGACTACACCCCAACGGTACCTTCTCTCTATCCATCGCTCTATGTGTAGATGTCTCTCGATTCTGATGTGTTGTGATGTGGTAGATCCCGGACGAGTTGGTGGAGCACTACCTCGCCAGGAGCGGATTCCAGTGCCCCGACCTGAGGCTGTAGGTGTTCTTATTGCCTAAAACTCTTTTGCGTTTCTTGTTGACGCCTTCGGGGTCGGATCTTTTGGATGGTATTGTTTCTTGAGATCTCAAGAATCGAAACCCTAAATCTCGTTAGATATTATTTAGGGTTTCACTCGAATCAGCATCAGCACTGTTTAGTGCTTATTTTGGGGCATGACGTGAATCGAACCCTAAAATTTTGATGCATGGGAGCCTCAAAAACTGGTCTTGGTGATAGATTGATTCGAAATTCGCATATAATAGAGGAGCAAGAGCCCTAATTTTGATGTTTTCATGTATTTGAATGTGCAAGTTTGAAGCTTTCTAGTGTTTTGCATGGCATCTCTGTTATTTGTATATGTCGATCAATTGATGGTTGAGCAGGTAAATTTTGGGGTATGGTTTATAGGTCTCGTGATTCGTGTGTTCTATTGTCATGTTGAGGACTTCACCCCCTTCCCTATCATCCATCTGGTATTTGCCAAATACAATCTCACATTCTGCAGTGTTTTGTCAACATATTTGAGATAAGATGCTAATAATTAGTGCGGCAGAAGCCTTGATACCGAGCTAACAATTTTGCTGCATTGTATTTCCATCAGTGCTCTTATCACATGTTTTAATACGGCAGAGGTCATATCCCTAATTTGATTGTTTGACTGTTTTAGATTGATTCCTAAAGGGATGAAGCAGGGGACCTTGGTCCTCAAATGGCTAGGACTAAAAGTTGTCATATAAGTGTCGTAAAATAATTGCTTGTGCTATCCAAGGATAACAGGATAGTAGTTTGCTGTACAGGTTTATTTGTTTAGTTTGCATTATCAGTCTTAGATGTTCTGCTGGGTTTGCGTTCTTGGCTTTGTTTCGTTGGAGAAGGTTTTTAGGGGGGAGGCGGGTGGGGCGGGTATTGTCCACAGCGAAGTTAGCATAGCGATTACTTTTGTATACCATTGTCACATTGTCTTCTTTTCTGATGAATTTGCATGAGCAGATACCATTGAGATCTTATGCTGTTTTCTGTTTTGACAGAACAAGGCTGGTAGCTGTAGCTGCTCAGAAGTTCATTTCGGATGTGGCAAGCGATGCTCTTCAGTACAAATGATTTTTTTCTGTTGTCTTTTCTTTAACTATTCCCCTAAACATCCTAATGCTCTTCTATAGTAAGTCAAAGGATAGTACATGACACCCTGCAGGAGTGCAATGACTTCAAACAGGAGGCTTATTACTCATTTGTTATACAATTTTTTCAACTGTCTTTACTTCATTTTTCCTCTTATGAGTTCTGCATCATGCATTCTCTAGACTCTGTGGGTCCTCATAATACAGCCTCTATAAAGTTCCACATTCTGTAGATATTTTAGGAAGCATTTATATCTGATAGTGGATTAATATGGTGATGTTTATTGGTTTGGTCATGCTTTTACATAGTTATATTTCAATCTGAGAAGGAATCTAGAGCAAATTGAGTTTATAAATTCATCTTGTCTCATTATTTTAATGTATCTTTGTGCTCTCGATTGCAAGTGATGTGAGTACTTCTCACAAATTACATGCTCGTTTGTATTCTAGAATGAATTATCATTTGTTTCTTTGTCTTGGTGTTTTATTTAAAAAAAAATTAGTTGTAAGAAAAAGAAACGGAATATGGTCGGAACTGCACAAACACTTTCATAAACATTTTCCTCATACCCATGAATAATCTAAGTTTGAGATCAGAAAGCGAATGCATATTTTTTGTTGCACCAGTAATATAGTGGAAACCTTTGATAACAAATAAGTTTTATGTTCGGAGGAAGCCTACTTATTGCTTTTCTCTGCTTAACTAGGCACTGTAGGGCAAGGCTCACAGTACCGGTGAAAGATAAAAATAAACAGCCAAAGGTGTAACCTCTGTTAATTCAATAGGGTCTTTATGTTTGTAAATGAGTATGCTCTACCTAATCAATCTGCTTTTAATCCCAGGAGAAGCGTTTAGTCTTATCGATGGATGATCTTTCCAAAGCTTTGCGTGAGGTACCTAACCTGAAAATCCTGTCCTCTGATTCCTTTACCTATAGGGTACTTCAGCCAGACCTCTGAATAGCGAGTTTATTGTTTAGTATGTACTGTATGAATGTCTAGCTGGAAAACAGATGGGAACAGTGAGAGATAAGGAAACTTTTTGTTGGAACACTTGTTGAAAACTCATCTGTGGTATCTTTCACCTACCTTTTTCGAGAAATTAGTGAACTCTCCAATGGTTAATGTATTAATATCATTCAATTGGCCGAGTTGTTTATTGAGCTGTACTGCTGAACTTTGGAAAAATTGAATGATACATTTGATGTGGTATTGGGTGGAAATAAAGTTGCATTCATAGTGTAGAAGCCTGCTTGTATACATAACTTAGCCCCAAACATTTACAAGGCAGTGTTATCCCATCTGAATTATGTACTGGTATATCATGCTTACTGTAAGAGTGTATTTTTTTCATGTCTTATGGGTTTAATCATGTGCAGAAACCTGCTTTTGTTATTTTAGTAGAATACTGTGAAGTCGTCAATGCTCATATGTTGCATGGTTGCGGCACACAGCTAGCCTATTAACAGAATTTTGTAGACATTTTTGTTGGTGATGTGGATCTTTAAATTGAAGCTGGCAGCTAGTTTTGCATTTGTTAGATTGAGGTTCGACACCTCATGTTAGAATTCCATCCTTCTTCTATTCACTTCTGCATCTTTTCACTCGAATACCAGTTTCTTTTTGCTTATTGACCCTTTTTTAGTGGCAAATCTATTGCACGTCCTTGTATCTCATTGCCATTTGCTATATCAGTGGTGTTTACATGTATGATTTCTTCTTGTTGGAAAATACTAAATTTTCATTTCTTAACTGTTTTCATTTGCCATTTTCTTTTTGTCCAATAATTGATTGATGCTCATATTTAACTACTTCTCAGTATGGGGTGAACATGAAACATCAGGAGTATTTTGCTGACAGCCCCTCAACAGGAGTGGATCCTTCATCAAGAGAGGAATGAGATGGCTTCGATGGCTCTGGTCCTTTTGTGATTGTGAAGACTGGATGATTTTCAAGTCACCTACAGTGATATGGAACTGGAGACTCTTTGGGTCAATTTCTGTCTATCACGTCAGTAGCTTGTTGTTCTGGGTACTGCACCCTTGTTCAGCAGCTTATAGTATTTTGTGGGAAATAGGGCTTCATATTGTTGCAACACCACCAAGCAATTAGCCTTCTATAAGCTGATTCCGATTCATTTGTACTTAAGCAAATCGCTTTCAGCCTGTGGTAATGTTGTATTATTGCGTTGCTTTTTCCTGCTTTTGAGTTTGTATCAAAGGTACTCTTGGTAATGCATTATGAACTGAAGGCCTTTTTTGTTTTGACTAGTTGAGCCTTTTACTCAGACAGGGTGGGGGATGCCCTATGCACCGATTTCTAAAAACAACTGGGCTTGCGCCGCAAACTGTGCTCGCACTTTCACATCAGAGGTTCTAAAATACAATCGTTCTGCGTAAATTGCTATTACCAAAGGCTTGGAGATCTAATCTCCATACAGTGCATGAACTGGGGTCTTCAGGCCTTTGGTATCTTGCGGTACCCTGTTAGGGTGAAAGTTAAGAGAGCCCTCTAAAAGTACTGTCTGGCTTCACGAAAGTCCTAAAACTCTAGTACTTATCTAGGTTGATTATTTGTCAATACAGTTGATCTTGGCGGGCAACTTACCTGTTACAAAGGAAAAAAAAAAAAAAAAGAGCAAGCCAGTCCTTGACGCCCTTCTAACGTTTCATATTCCCAAATTCTTTCTTCTTTGATTAGTTGAACCTACTAGCCCGAGCTAGAGGTGCAAATACACCACAAACGTCTTTGTGCCGTAAGTCACACTCACTTTCCACTTGCTTTCAACATCCTGAGTTATTAATACCATAGACGGCTAACATATATCCTTCCAAGTCTCACAATACAGATCACAAGTCTTAACCGCTGAGATGAATAAAAGAAAAGATGCCCAAATTCTTAAACTAATTGCAGACGGACAGATATGAAAACCTAAACTTAGCTTGGGTCATGTCATACCTGCTTTTAAACAGGCCCATATGCCGATTTCTTAAGCGCTTGAGCCATAATGCCAAACACTTCAATTAAGGTTACAATAGACAAAACTTGAAAGAAAAGATGTTCCCCAGTTTTAAATGTCCCAACAACTTTAACTGTATCTATATCTCATACATTTAAAATTGCAGGGTTTATGGGAAATTGAAAAGGCTACCAATTCATGAAGGATACCGTGATTAGACAAAATGCAGTGAGAAATTTCAACAAATTCTTTGCAGCTTTTGCATCGTTATGGAGCAGTAAACGCTTCATCAGATAAAAGGAACAACCACTTCAAGGATACGCCACCCTTAAAAAATCATGCAATATATTTTATTTATACAATAAAGGGGAAAAAAAAAACCATAAACACATCACATTTCACAAAGAAATTCTTTAATTGGTCAAAAGAATTCTCAATTGGTCAAAATTTACATGTACAGGACAGGACGGCAGAGCCATCCAAAGCATCGAAGACTGAGGATCATGCTTCTGATTTGCAAAAATGCCAAAGCAAAACAAACTATGCTTCAACAAATGTATGCCGAACATATAACCCCCCAAGCATGCCTCCTCGGGATTCTCTCCCAACTCGAAAGAATGGAAAATAAACATCAAGCATCAATGACTTTGTATGATTCAACCATTTTTCTGCACTGCATACGTAAAACATGCCACTACTCAAGACCACATACATGTTCAGCAGCCTTGTTCTTTAAGAAAGCACGTTCTGCAAGACTAAATGGGGAGTGCTGCTCGCAGTTGAGAAAACCTGACACAGTATGATTGATCGTTTTTTTCACCCAGTAAGGACAGCTTCCACTGCTTTCCTTTGTGTAGGTGTTAGTGTCTGCATTTGTTCAATAGCATAAGAAGAATAAGATTCGACATACACCACATCATGGTGCCAAAGCATCTTGAAAAATATTTCAAGCAATTAGCATGATACTACACCTGGGAAAGATGGTCGAAAAGATATCCGTCAGTGGTATAGAAATCCAAAAAGAACTTCCGAAGATAATCTGAAAGATTGATCTGCTAAAACAAAAATTGTATTACTTTTAACATACCACATTATGCAGATGTAAATAGAAGAAAATTTGACCTGGAAAGCAAACCTCGTTAAGGGGATCAAGCCTAGTGAGATCATCTTCAGTATCATCATCCTCAATCTTGGATTTACATCACAAAAGTTAACATCATTAGCATGCCACCCTAGCATCATTACTGATAAGACAAAGACCAATATAAGCGAGATGCCACAAAGGAGTCAATTTTCACCTCGTTAAAGACTTTGGCCATGGCATCAAGATGTTCAGCTGAAGGCCTAACATTTGTAGGGGAGGTTGCTGAATATAATAAATCTTCCGAAATGCCAACATCACCATATGAACCTTCTTCCCAGTCACCATCCTATCATGTCATTCCAAACATCAAAGTAAGCAACAAGTAGAAATTACAGTTTCATACGAAGAGAAAAAGCTGTTACGCCACCTCTTCTTCTCCAGCCAAAACTTGCTCTTGTATCTCCACTAATGTATCTGATAATAATGCAAAGATCTGCAGGAAGTACATAAAGGAAATCCAATAACTAAGCTAGGTAAAAGATAAAGCGTACAGCATATGATTAGTCTGGAGAACCCAGAAATCCAACAATGGATCAGCCATTCGAATAGAAACAAATACGTTTAAAGAAAAGGGTTGCTACAGTCAGGCAATATGAAAAGCTGCTTCTCCCAAAAAGAGAAGTTGTTAACGGAGTTAATGCATAACAGTGGCTGAAGCTCTTGACTTATGTTTTTCATATAACTGTAGCAGACAATCAGCTTAATGAAATCCTATCCTAACTAGCCCAGTATAAATACCCATTGCCAAGTTCAAAAGAAGCTTATTTCACATGAAAAGGTAAGGATAGGTATGCTTTCAACTTTTTTCTAAAAAAATAAGTAAAAGTATATCACAGACTCATATGTTGGCCAATAGATAATATGCACTTTCAGCTTCTCTTTCAGACGAGTATTGTCTGGTGCCAACATGATCATACCTTTGCAGGAAGTGGGATCACCGTCCATTCATCGGGTGCGGATTTAGCTCTTGAACGAGTAGTTATCCCCATACTTGACTGGAATAACGACTAGATAAGCTTTTTGAAAGACTTTACAGATCCCCATTTACATGGTCATAAAACAGCACTTACAAACCTTAATGAGATTGCCTTGTACATTAACTTTTGCCAATTCCACATTACGTGTGGAAAGTAATAGAGCTAGAGCAGTTGTAGTGACTTTTATCTGGTAAGCTCCTTGGATTTCTCCTACATGTCATGAATATAGAAACAAATTCAATAAAACTTGTACTCTGCTACTAGCAGATGGAGTGAAGAGCATGTTTATTCACTAGACAGAAATGAAACTAAAAATCAAGGAGTCTGACTACCTTTTACAAAGCACAAGCAATGAAAATTGATCATATACTGAACAAGCAAACAAAAATATCATGAAGACACGTCTCAAGGAACTTAAAATTTTCTGGTTCATTGTTGCTTTTTCACAACACGATGAAGCAAGGTTAACACTACCGGATATAGTGTCGATATGTATCATGAAACAAGTGATGCAGATTATCAGGTCAGTTCAGGAGTCACCCAAAACCAACCAAGGGTAAAATTCAGTGTAGAAGAAAAACAAATCTAAACCGAAAACTAGGCCGACACTGTTTCTTCGGTCCTCCTCTCCGGTTATTCTCCCTTAATATTCCCAACATCGATCTCCCCCCTAGGTCCCCTCTCCTCCCTAATGTTTCACCCTCCTCTGATCTGGCGGCACACTGCTTTCAGCATAAATTGTCCCAACAGTACATACCATGCTGGCAGGTCCTATAGCACTGTAATCCTTGATATGAAGTATATGAGTGTGAAATTTTATTATCAAATTTCCTACCTTGGGAGATATACCAATACTTAAAACTCATTTAAAGAACTTTTTTCAAGGTTTTGCTTTAAGTAGATTTATTAACCGGCAGATTAACATGGATAAGTTGATAGCTGTGTCCTTGACCAAAAGAAATGGAGAATGAAGGATAAATAGGTATAATGGCTTTTACATACCTGTAACACACTGTGCACATCGTTTACACTGCCTCAACTATGAAGGCTTATATAAGCTTTCACCTCTTCTCCATATTTCACTTGGCTCATGACATGCTCCTTTCTAACATGTGGTGAAAATCATTCGCATCACTTTCTAACTTACCTTCTTTCTATGTATTTTTTTCTCCCATCAACACTGATCATTAAATAAAGGAAATAAACTCATATTATTGAGCCGACATGATATATCTCATTCAGTGGTCTGTCTGATTAAGTTCAGGCACCATTTCCAGTTCCCCCGTGCTTTCTTTGGCATCAGTAGAAAAAAGAGGCGCTAGTATGTCAGAAAGACCCCTGGCTAACCAATATTTCCGTGCAAATTAAATGGGTAGAAACCAATGAAAGGGTCACCACTTTGGATCGAAAGAGCAACTGCTGTACTAACTAAGCAGAACTTGTTTGGATATTCGACAGAGCAAGCTTATACATCCGATGTGTTCCTCAATTGATTGGACGAAAATTTGAAAATGAGTTTCCGTATTCAGTTGATGAACGAAAGTTAAGTATCCCGTATTCATGAGCATTATCATTATCACACTTGATGAAAAATTATCACTAGCTCTATCAATGCTAGAGTTGGAAGGAAGCTCAAGAAAGCTGCAAAAACACGTGTGATAATTATGCTGCGCTTGGTTTTGCCATAGTTAATAGAATAGGATTTCATGAGAAAAATTCCAAATAATGGACGTCAACCACAATATTATTGTTGCCGTACATAAACTGCAGAACATTGCAAAATCCTGCCAGTCATCCACTGGCAATCAAGGATGCAGATTTCAAGATCAACATACTGATTTGACACACTACAATGACCAATTCTCATCTGGATATATCCCAAAAGCAGGGAAATTGTGTTGAGCACACATGTTAAATCAGTCGTTGTATTATAAACTGACTAATGAATCACTTCGAACATTGCAACTTTCACAGCAAATTATATATCCTCATCTCAGACTTATCATCGATAAACTTAAATCTGTTTGGTTTTTTAAACTTGCCACTTCCTTCAAGCAGGACAATATGAACTATGGCAATGAATTTCAAAATATACACCAAATCCATTTATTTCAACATGAATAGTTCATAGTCCAAGCATGAAATTAGAATCACTGTGCTGTGGAATGCGTTTAAATGGTAGATCCAAAATATTAAAGCTTACCCTGCTGTTTTGTCCATTCTGACATTATGTAACACAGAGAATTTTCATGGCCTTCAGCCGGAATAGTGAGGAGGAGATTTATGAGTTGGTCAAAATTTGGTGCACTAAGATGCATCTGCAGCAATAAACATAATATATTGACATACAGGAGTAACCTACAGTACAATATTTGAGATACACATTCAAATTTTTTGTGAACAATTGGAATTCTTGCAGCATTCTCATGATATTGCATCATATAAACAGGTGACGAAACCACAGTAAGTCGATAACTAAAAGATGCACGCAAAGATATGGGTATTTGGCGCACGCAACGAGAAATAGGAACCCTGGAAAACATGAAACAAAGATAAGGTTCTACTTTATCTCCACTTAATCTGATTTGGCTGTTTGGTTGCATGTATCATCTGATGCAATTGTATTTTCAGATACAAGTACCAGATGATGCTGAACCTAGTGATAGCGTATTTATGATCATGGTGTTTGGTGGGACTTTATTGGATGATGATAAATCAGATGAGTTCCTATTTGGCAGAACAACTAAAAAATTGGATGAATAAATTGTGTTTGGTAGATAAATTGTAGCATGAGCTTTGCTTGCTCACATAGAATGGACTTAAAAAAAAACAACTGCAAAATTATGGCTATAAATGACTATACATAAACAACAAAAAATATCATTCATTTCATAAAGACATTCTAGTCCTCTGTTGCCACTCGATCATTTGCATACATCCCAAGAAAAATGAAGAAGTATTTTGGTCATTTTATATGAAAATGGCCATATTTCATAATGACTATTCATTCCAACCAATCAAGGTACAATAAGAGAAGATTTTAGGGTCTATATCTATAATTTATTACAAGGATATTTATGCAATTAGATATTTTTGTAATTCATGACCTAATTGCTTCTTCCAAAACTTTTATTATTGCATACTTTGAACTAACGAAGAATTTCCATGTAATGTAAGCGGATCATTAGCTCCATAATCTTATAAGAGATGATCCGAACTTTGAATCTTATGACACAATTCTTCAATACTAAGAACCTGTATTGTGGCATCTGCTCGAGAGGCTTGGACGCCGCCGTGATAAGGTACCAGAAAATACATTTGTATCCCGTGATATGGATCAATAGCCAACTAAACACTCGAATCATGCTCTGAATGCTGCTTCGTTGAGTGAAGGTGTGTCTCAAGCAAGCAAGCACTTAGAGCTGACCCATTCAAGCCAAGTCAAGAGTTCTTGGCTCGAGCAAGTTCCCAATAGGCTACATAGCCTGACTGAGAGTTCTCTGCTCAAGCAAAGATAAGCATTGCTTGAGCGAGAGTTCTCATGTGAAGGCGACGAGTTGGACTAAGTATCCTTGGACCAATTGGAAGTTAGTCTCCATTCAGCAAAACTTGTTAGGAAAGCGACAGAGAAAGCACCACTCGATCAAGTTCATCTCGACAGTGCTCTTACATTTCGTGTCGACTAAGGTCAGGGAAGAATTTTTCGTGGCTTAGGACTGCCTAACTCAAGCTAGGAGCTTGGCCAGACTCCTTATGTTTTATGACTAGGTCATGCTCATGATAGGACCAAGACCATGACTGTCAGGATCCAAAACGGAGGAGCAGCGAGAATCTTACATCTGCAAGGGGTCCAAGAATTGGACATAATCTACATGATGGGTTAGTGGTAATAAGGCAATATAGGGATATTGCTAAGTCCATGTGGACTGGTAATCACCTATGAGTCGAGATCTCGTAGAAAATCATTGTTAGCATCTTAGTGAGATAGGTTGTTCCACATATAGCCACTAGAGATCTGAAAACGCGTGGCAGTTTGCCACTCTCAGGCAGATGGTTGCATCTATATAATGTTGGCACGGATGCGTCGGATCCTCGATCCTTGATCGATGTTTGCAAGCCCTAAATCAATTCTCGAACACACAATCGTAGAGAACCAAAACAAAAGATGCAAGATAATAAAAACAATAGAAAAGTGGGAGAAGATTTTCGTGGTTCGGAGACATTCTCCTACGTACACGAGGAGAGCACACCAGAAAAATCCACTAAGATAAAGAAGATTACAGGGATGCTTGGTTGATCCATCACCAAGCCTTCTCTCACGAGAGTCGCTCTTTTCTCTCTCCTCTTTCTCTTCTCCCTCTCTCTCCTCTTCTCTCTTCTCTACTCTCTCTCTCTTCTCTTCTCTCTATCTCTCTCTTCTCTCCTCTCTTTTTCTCTTTCTCTGCTACAGCCGCCACATGAAAGCCCTCTCCTTTTTCTCTCTCTGCTGCAGCCCGCCCACACATGCCACTTTTACTCTCTTATGCAGCCCCTTTTTATAACCTACGTATAAGAGCATTAGGGAAATAGAGGCGGTGAGAGGTCTAAGTTCAACTTGGACTTTCCCTTACATGACCTGATTGATTCATTGAGCCCAAATTAGACTCTAAGAGACTCAAATTTGAGTCATATTCTAACAATCTCCACCTTGACTCAAATTCAATGATCTTGAGAAGAGCTTCAATTTGATTTCTTTGCATATCATACCCCCTCTCCCTGGGGCCATCCACTAGCGCTATTGTATGTGAGCGAAGTCCAGGCAATTCCTAGACTTCTCCCTCGACCATGGCTTTATCTTTATGTCTGGCATGTACATTTTGATGAAAATTGTTCCCATCTGAATCTCCCATCAGACATCAAACATTTCAAACATACAACTTTCATGACAGCTACTGTCTTGAACTTATCTGGCTTCTTTGATGAAATATTATCCTTTCTCCTGTAGACCCACTTGCAACCTATCACTCACTTTCCCTTGAGTAGTTGCATCTGATCCCAAGTCTGATTCATATTCAGCGATGCCATCTTTCCCTGCATGGCATGTTACATTTTCTCTTTTTTTATGAGCCAATCATGTCACCATCTTTCCAATCAATTGGTATAGGTTTCCTTTATTATCTCCCTTCATGATCTCCAAGGCACCCTTCTTTACCAATAAGGCACCATAAGATACACTCCATGTGCATCTATTTGAGTCCAAAACTCTAAGTGAGATAAATTTTTTCCTTAACTCTGGAACATGTCTGACATTCCCAAAAGTCCTTATCATACCATCATGCATCTTGATCTTTACTGTTCCTATCCCAACACTCTTACATACAGCATCATTACCCATATGCATAGTCCCTCCATCATGTTGCTTATAACTATGAAACCATAATGTGCGGACACATATGATAGGAACTATCAGAATCAAGAATTGAACTATCCGAGTGATTCGTACCTGATGAGACTGTAAGAAGATCTCCATACTCTTCTGTACCGGAAACCACACTTGCCATAGCATTCTTGCCCTTCATTTGGTAGTCAACAAACTTCTTATAATCTTTCATCTAGTGACCATCTTCTTTGCACCATTTGCACTAAGACTTTCTGACCTTGGAATTTGATCGATCTTTTCCTTTCTTTCCACCTCGACCCTCGAACCTTCCTCTCTCTTGACCTGCTTGTCTTGCCACCAAACCTTCACCTTCCGAGTATCTAGGCTTTTGCCTCATCTCATGTGATAGTAAAGTGCTCGTGACCTCCTCCATTTTACTGTATCTTTCCCATATAGGATGGTTGTCACCAAGTGGTCGTAGGAATCTGGAAGAGATGAAAGAAAAATAACTACCTTGTATTCATCATCCATTCTGAGCAGTTCCGTGATCAACTTGTTGAACTCATTAAGGTGCTCCATAAGACTTTCATCTTCTACCATATGAAGGCCGTAAAATTACTTCTTCAGATTCAACTTGTTAGTGAGAGACTTCAACATGTACAAATTCTCCAACTTAGTGAGAGACTTCGACATATACAAGTTCTCTAACTTCTTTCATAAGCTCATGGACGTCTCTTCGTCAAGAACGTTGTACATCACTTCATCGGACATAAATAGCATTATCAAACTCAATGCGTTCAAATCTTTCTCCGCCCAATCTTCTTCTTTCGCAATTGCAGACATTACTTCCTTTCCCAAAAGAGTCTCGTGAAGATCATGTTGCACCAGAATCGCCTTCACCCTCTTTTAACATAACCCAAAGTTCATCTTGCCATCGAATTTCTCCACCTCAAACTTCGACATCGTTGCGGCTTGTCAAACCTTAAAACCTGGAGCTCTTATACCACTTGTTAGCGCAAAAGCATCAGATCCTCGATCCTTGATCGATGTTGCAAGCCCTAAATCGATGCTTGAACAAACAAGCGTAGACAACCAAACCAAAAGATGCAAGATAATAAAAGCAATAGAAAAGTGGGAGACAGAGATTTATGTGGTTCGGAGACGGATTCACCTACATCCACGGGGAGAGCACACTAGAGAAATCCACTAAGATAAAGAAAATTACAGGGATGCTTGGTTGATCTATCACCAAGCCTTGTTTCTTTTCTCTCTCCTCTTTCTCTTCTCTCTTCTCTTTCTCTTCTCTCTTCTTCTTCTATCCTCTTTTCATCTTTCTCTGCTACAGCCGTTACATGAAAGCCCTCTCTCCTTTTTCACTCTCTACTGCAGGCGCCCACACATGCAGGCCCACTTTCACTTTCTTATGTGGCCCCTTTTTATAACCTACGTATAAGAGCATTAGGGAAATAGAGGCGGTGAGAAGTCCAAGTTCAACTTGACTCTCCCTTACATGACCTGATCGGTTCATTGAACCAAAATTAGACTCTAAGAGAGACTCAAATTTGAGTCACATTCTAATATATACAACAAAGAATGTATGGAAAAATGCGCATGTTTAGCACCAGAACAGGAAGATTCTATATATAGACATTGGAGAATGCCCAAAAAAACATGAATTCGACATTCTGAAAGGCAGGTGATTTCACTAACCCACTAGAGGATGTCCAAAACAATGTGACAACTTTTAGCACCCTTTTTAGGTGGGCAATTCCTGGTATAGATTGGGGTTCTTGATGCTATTATGTAATTAGCCTTTGAGGCATAGCCTTCATGCTGAATTAATCAAATAAAAAAAATTCTGGTATAGCTGTTTGAGAGTGCTAGGAAATGTAGGGGCACAGTGTCAGGGCCTTGAGCCCATGACACGGGCCTTGGCGCGTGGCATCGAAAGTTGGCGCGGCCAAGTGCCCGATCGTGACTCGTGGTCGGTGTCATGGGTCATATGAGTTTCGGAGGCCACAGGATAGCAAACAATATGTCAACGTGCATCATCCTCATCATTGGCGCGAAGAATTTTGAAGATGGCACGAGCAAGTTTGAAGATGGTGCGGCGGTCCGTGCCAAGATTATAACTTGGCGCGCCATGGGCGGATTCCTTCGAGCGGGACGCGGGGCGAGCAAATCAGCGAAGCGGTGAGCAAAATGCGAGCGCCAAAGGAGCTTGGCGCCCGGCATGATGCGATGCAGCGCGGCACGGCGACACTCAAGTCCGAGTGGGACTAGGAATCCTAGT
Organism: Narthecium ossifragum; assembly: GCA_963920575.1. Lineage (NCBI taxonomy): Eukaryota > Viridiplantae > Streptophyta > Magnoliopsida > Dioscoreales > Nartheciaceae > Narthecium > Narthecium ossifragum. The sequence goes on from OY986973.1 coordinate 21,822,480, forward strand.
CGGACTAGGACTCCAATTCCTAATGCCACTAGGACTTGGCACTTCTTGGCAAGAGTTATGGTTAGGTTTGGCACGGACGAAATCGAAGATGACGCGCGAGTCCTAGTCGGACTAGGACTTAGAGTGCCATGATACGGCTAGCAAGGCACGCGACGCCATCGGGAGCAATTCAGCCATGCAAAAGCCCTAGTTCCAGTTGGACTGAAATCATGAAAGGATTTGACGCAGCAAAGGCAAGCTTTGGGGCGAGGAAAGTCCTTATTGCTTGGGAGTTCTAGTCTGACTAGGACACTACTCGCTCCGACGGAAGGCGGTTGGCCATGGAGGCCAAACCGTGCGTGTCATTGAGGTAATTCCACTTGGTTTAGGATTCTCATATAGAATGACACGACAAATATGGAATATGACACGAGGGAAGTTGGTTGTGACTCGCGGAAATAGGAAGGTGTCCTATTTCGAGTCAATATGCGATGGAGCTTGGCAGATGCTATCCAAGGCAAGTTGCAACACAACTTGGAGTCATGATGAAGTGGGCGACTTCATGATTGGTCAAGCAAAAGTCCAGATAAGCTTGAAGCCAATCAAGGACCAACAATTGGTGTTGGACAAGGAGTCCTTAGATAGAAAAGCTTGGAGCCTTCCTCTATAGAAGGAGGAGCTGGCCATGATCAAGGGGATCTGGACGGTGGCTTAGGGTTAGGTTCTCTTTGTAATTGAGTGATTGTAACCAAGGGTCTGGGAAAGGAAGTTGAGAGCTACTTTGTAACAATTGTGTCAATAAAGAGAGAGGGTGAATCCTTTGCCTACATCGTGTCTTCTTGTGTGTTCGCATGTGAAGAAGACGAGTGAGGGCTGGTCAAGAGGAGTCTTGACGCCTTCATCGGACAAGTAAGCGAGAAAATTTTGTTTCCTTATTTTTCCGGTGACACACAACACACCCACTTTGGGATGCATATACAAATAGCCTCATCTTGCAAAGAAACTTTGAAGTGGTCCAAAAGTGCAAAATGAAAAATTGGCATTTAAGTCACGTCAAAGAAATGGCCCTATGTTGCAAAGAAACTTTGACATGCTTCAAAATTGCAAAATAACATTGGCAGGAGCGAAAGAGCACAAAACTTCAGATCTAGCCTAGGATTGCCAAAGATAGTTTGCTAAGGATAGGTCCGACTGCATATCTTGAGCAGATGCTGCCTACGTCAGGTAGATCTGCTCGACAGATGACTTCAGAGGACTGTTGAGACTCCCATTTCTGAGACCAAGCCACTGCATGCTTAGAATGGCGGCATGCCATAGGAAGGTGGCAACGGCAAGATGAATGCTGCAATTTACTAGCATGGTACATTGGCATTGCAATGCGCCTTACGAATCAAAATTCAAATCCTTGCAAAAATCTTTGGACAAATCAAACAGAAAAGACATAAAAACGTAACATTTCATGATCACCAGCATTATGAACCATCAGATATTTTTCAGCTACAGATAATAGCAATAGTACAAATACTATCTCCTGAACATTTACTGGTAAAAGGTTATTGGAGGAAAATAAAAGAATGATAATAGCAAGACTAAGGATATAGAATCAGTAAACCTATTAAAAGACAGATAAACAAAAACAATATAAATAATTTACCAGCCTAGCAAGGATAACAATCAAGGAGTTTTTCAACCCTGCTATCTCACATGATTGCATACGTTTCACAAGAGCAGCAACAAGCTGATGAATGTGTGGAGCCATTTGTGATGGCAGATTTAAAATAAGCTGCAGGACATAAGTACCAACAAAAAGAGATCCAGAGCTTTCTAGATCAGGATCCAGGAGCCTGCAGTAATTGTTCCAGCATTTACGAGAGACATCAATAAATGAAGACTAAATAAAGTATGACCGCAAAAAAGTGCATCAAACTCCACATTAACTTTCAAAATACTCATTGCATGCTTTTCAAAAGTCTAACTAGTAATATTTTTTTCTTAAAAAAAGAAGAGAGGTTATTCATTTTTATAATAGAATGTAGGACTACTTTAAACAAGGGAACTAAAAGACAAACATTAAGCAATAATAAAGAAAAAAAAGAAAAAAAATGCCTACAAAGAAATGGGAGGTATTAATCGTCACTTTAACACCGTTGACCATGTAATAACCTAGAGTTAACACCATTCATACTTCATGAAAGTCCATCAACTTCAGACACCACATAAATCTTTTTCAGAATCATGTAATGTCACATCTTTCAGACATCAGAACTCATTCTTGATTGACATGCCCAAAGATTCAACGTACCAATTATGTCATTTAAGCTTATGAAGCAATTCTCTGAAGCATTCATAAGCAGAAGCAAGAATCATATTAAGTATTAAGTTAACCATCCTTATGTCTAAAATCTCATAATAGTCAAAGTTGTTATTGTCATATCTCAATTGGAACCTGACCATATGTAGATTACCAGCAGTTATAATTTGCACATTCTACGGATGAAATCAATAGTCATAGTAATGAAAATTGATGAACATTCACGACTTAAGTTGTGACTGTAAACTTGCACCAAAGATACAACAGGTTTAACCAGAAAACAAACCTAGCAGCTGCATCAAGCAGTTGTTTCATTGTAAACCCTGAATCACCACCCCATGATAGCAACTCTTCTTTTCCTCCAGAAAGAAAAGCAGCCAGACATTCTGTTGCATTCTATAATATAAATATTATTATATATCGATATCCAGCAATTGGAACAGTGGAACTAATAAACAAAATCACGAATATGCTATGCATGTAATCAGCAAGAGAGCTGTTTTTGTAACCTCACCTGCATCTCACCATGATCATCACTTTCGAGGATAATTTGGATCAAAGGGCTAAAACAAACATCAAATACTGCTTTCAACACATCAATAGGAGCATTCTGCAATAAACAGCAGCCAACTGAGACAACGGGAAGAGTATACAATAGAAACCAACAGGTCTCTATGCCCTAAGTGAGAAAACATACTTTTGCGATCATTGTTACGAGATCCAAAGAACCAGCAACTAATCCAACAGGCTGCTGCCGTGGCTGATACACACCCGAAAGAGATAATGGCAATGTTATATTATCATAAAAAAAGCAGTTACAAAATCTTATCTTAGGTTGTTCCAGAAAAACTTACATTTTCCAATACAGATTTAATAGCTGGTAGAACACGAGAAACGAGAGGCCGCATACATCCTGGAGAATTTTTAATTGCCTGAAAGAAGATAAATACCAATCTATAAAAAGTCTACATGATTCATAGAACTAATATGCTTACTTTAAGCATTTCTCATGTGTCCAGAAAATCTTGTTCTTTCTGGTTGTTACATAACGGGAAAAATTCTTCATATCTGAATCAACTCATCTTAGACCAACTAGAGTATCCAAGCATTAATTATTAACAGCTAACAAAACATCAAAAGACTTTATGCGTGATTGTCCCATGCTACAAACAATACTATACAGAACCAGGGGAAAAAATGAATAGTAAGCATAATCCCCTCAGCAATCAAAGACGTTTCAATCATACTTGTGAAGTCAATTGATCACTTGGTTTAAACACGACAAAAAGCACAAAACTCTTTGCTTCTTTGAGAACTTACTAAAATAAGTGATTAGTTGGTTTCGTTGCTCTATTCTTGGAAAGCAAAAGGATGTCCTCCAGAAACCATTGTTTGGTCGGGTTCATTTAAAACTCATTAAAATTCATTTAGAACACATTTAAATTTTCTACTCACAGGAACCTCAAAGCAAAGATCTTTTCCATAAAACTTGCCTCTTTAGTTGGTTATGTTGTCAAAAATTTTCTCACAATGGCATCAAACGGAAGGGTCCCATTTTATTGCAAGGAAATCCATTGACAATGTCCATAAAGTGAGAAATGAAGTGAAGATAAATGAGGAGTTGATTTGTTTCTTCTTGGGAAACACAAGGCAATTTAACTATTCGCCAGCAAATCTGCATGGGAGGACTGTTATCCTCCATTGATGTTCTGAACGAACAAGACACCAAAGAAGATCTAGGTGTTGCAAGAGAAGCCACCAGTCCAGTCCATCAAAACTGAAGTAGACTACTAACATAAGCTTGTCTAGAAAATGAGAAAGGGATAGAGACTAATAAGAAAGGGTGATGGTTATCTTGTGTGTCTTCTTTAGGGGTGGGGAAGTTTCTATTGGCCATCCACTTCCCCTTTCGATGAAAGTATTTGTCCATTATGTTATTGAAAAACAAAAACGACCTAATGTCCCTTCGCCATTTTGAAAAGATTTCTGAAGCAACTAAACTACAAGAAAAATAGAAATCAACCTAAATGCTGGTTTTTTACCCACAGGTCAGGTGCCAGTGTTAGAAGCCAATCAAGAGATTTCTAGTTCTGATTTTGTTATTCCTTATGCTGTAAGGTGAAGTGGGCGCAATTTCAATCTCCTTGGAGTAATTTGTTATAGATCCTACACCACCAAATACTTGGACGTGGACAAAAACTTACCATATCAACCACAAACTCAACATTAGACTTTTTTTACCTCTCAAAACATTAGAATCTCCCAGTAACAATGCTAAGCATAAGGGTCAAGTATTTTGCCGGCCAAAGACTGGCATAATACTTGTCACTGACATGATAATCCTCGGTTGTGAACTTGAAAGAATGGCTAGTGGTTGTGTATTTGAATTAGAATTATCTTAGTTGGTAGCTGGGAGGAATGATAGGTTTTATTCATTTGTTAGGATGAGCAGGTATAATTTAGCATTTTGATCATAAGTTAGGAGTGGTCTAATTCTTATCCTGTTAGAAGTATGAAGATTCTATTACTGCCTCTCCATTTAAGAGAGCAAACATAAATAATACAGAAAGCAGGCAATTATTCCCCAAATGGAAGGTTGAAACATTAAGCTGACTTCCTATCCTGGCTCCCATATCTTTTCCCTCTTTCTTCCACCCCATCGACCCGTTACGAGATCCCAGATAATGTTGTTACACTTTTAATGGCTGAAAAACTTCTTGTCATTCCCAGTTTTACCATGGTCATCGCCTCAGCTATCCCAAACACTGATATGATGCTGCTTGGAAGTTAAAAAAAAGTGGTACAAAACTGTTGGCACGTCACAAGTACTGCAGGAGTTTGATGTTATCCCAACTCCCAAGAAGTTTCATTAGCATATTTTCACATAAAAATTGCTGAGGGAGACCATGGAGGTGCCATCGAAAACTTTTGAGCCACTTTAACTCTAGGAAACCCCTCTGCTGCGATGAACCTTTCGGCAGCGGACAAGGAATCAAGACAAACACCCCATTATAGGCCTGCTGCTTATGCGGTCTATTCCACCTCAATGAATTACTTCTACCATGAGTTCAGTCAAACACAGATGGTTAGCTCATAAGAGAGTCATTTCAGGCTCTTGCAAATGAATCATAAACACGACAGCTCGTAAGAGAGTCATTCAGGCTCTTGCAAATGAATGATAAACACAGTTTCCAAGATAGTAACAACCAAGTGAAAAATTAGTCTCATTGACCGAAGAGCTATAAAAGACATGTCAAGTTCTACGCATTCATGTATTCCCTGTCACCTTCTAAGATTCAAAAAAAGGGAATCACATTTTTTTCTTACCTCCAGCACTTCCAAAGCATCAATGCTAATAAATGGATCTGAAACATGTTGTGCCCAGACATTGAGTATGATAGGAGAGATAATAGCCTCAATTGATGTGGATTGTTCATGACCTACAAAACCATTAAATAAAGAAAGCATGTTTAAAAAAATTCAAACATAAAATAACTACAATTTAGATGAACACAGCTTGGTTATAACCCATTTACTGGATGCATGATCAAAAGTTCACAACAGTAAATCGACATTCTCCCATGGTTAACCAGATAACCTAGTCATGCATTTCACAGGAAAACGATGATCCATGATGAAAATAAGCATCCAGTTCATTACAGGAGAGGATGCAATACAATAAGCTTTTCCCAAAAGGCAAAATCATGGGGAATGGTCTAAAATGCACATTATTCAGATGGTATTACAAGGCGATAACAGGGCATAACCAAGTTGGACAGTGCCCTCCTAAAGTAAAACATACACTGTCGACATTCAGGGATACAAGACAAACTCAAAACCAAAATACAGACAATACAACTATACAAGCTTTTTTGTGATTGTAAATATACTCTTTTTTGCCTGCATGCGAGTGCATTTTTGCATGCAGGTGTCATGTCTGACATCAAGTGGTGTATCTTTCCAAGTGCATGCATGTCATAGGTGGCTTGAAGCACAATTGACACATACCTGCTTGGACAGCTGCTTGAAGCGTTTCAAGGACAAGATGCAGTGTTTCATCGGAAGCCTAAAGATCGTGAATGTTAGTTTAAAGAAAAGTTCACTTGAAGAAAACAACGAGTTTCAGTACTTCTAAAGAGCAGAGTACCTGCCGCAAAAGATCAGTTAGAGAACGGAATAAACCCATCATATGAGGCTGGATAATATCCTGCTTTGATTCTGGTAAGAGTCGGGAAAGTGCACGACAAGCACCTACTTTAACTGGTGGTGGGCTATCAATTTAAAAATGGATAAGCAGTCAGATTCCTTTGTAAGATTCTACCATTACAACAATTCGTTTGGGGAAATAGTTTTCATACACATCTAAAGCTATTGCCTGGATTGCCACAGAAATAAATTGTTCACACGTATTGCGGCTGATCTGCGTATTGTCAAACTTTTATGAGCAAATACTATCAAATGACTAAGTGTGCAAAAGAGGAGGAAGTTCAGATATTTACCGCTGAAGAGAACTTGGCAACAGCTGATAAGGCGCGCGCATGCAGGAATGGGTATTCGTGTACTCCTGCATATCAGAATGGTTCAGTAACTAAGTTCAACAAAATGAATCAGAAGCTAAGAAAAACTAATACTACCTGCTCCGATGTCTTCAGTGAGAATTTGTTTAAAAAGAGCATCTATGCCGAACTTTGTCAAGCCAGATGCCTAATAAGTTCACTTTTAGGAGTCAATACGCTGCAAAGTTGAGTTAACCAAAGTTGTATACGAAAGTATAGAATGATGAATAAATAGCAATCTACTCATTGTTGACCACGCATTCAAAACAGTAAGGCATTTGGGCTGATTAGTAATTAGAACTAGAAGAAAAACAAACCTGTAGCTCAAGCAGTTGTTCTGAAAGAGAAGCCAATGAGAAAAGGGATGCCTCACGCAACTGTCACCGCAGGATTAACAAGATTAGCTGAATGCATAATCAAAATATAAATTTGTGGCACTGACCTAGGCTCAAACTTCCATACTCCTTTATCAGGAGAGCCTATACACCATAAAACTCAACCGCAAAATAGGAGCTCTACAATTCTAAGTAAATGAGCGTGCCTATTCCAGTTTTTGCCGTGCCGGGCAGCATATATGTGTGCTGGCCGGCATGTATAGTCCCAGCCATATGCCAGCACAAAACTTAAGCAATATCATGGCACAGGCTTCTTAACGGTTTCGGGCGAAAACTGTTAGTTTATCTGGTGAAATCTGTACCTGTGTGTGCGTGTGGAAAGACCCTAGCCTAGATGGCATCCCCCCCTCCCACCAGCTGGCTGACTCCAACTATACTGGATTCCTTTCCTCTTGTCCTCTCCTCTTTTTCACCTCTCCTCTCCTCTCCTCCCGACCCCTCTCTCCTCTTCTCTATCTCTCGTTCTTACCTCCTCTCTATCTCTCTCACACCTCACCCATGCCATCGGCACAAAGGGTTGGCACTGCAACCATGGCACATTCTTTTGGCTGAGGTCTATAACATTTTCGTTTCTTCTTTAATGAAGATTGGAAGCAGTTAATAGTTGCAATCTTCAATCTTGAATGCATCATTGTGAAGAACAAAGTTGACTCTGATGATAACCATCAACCACTGAATATAAAATAGTTTCTATACATGTAAAGAACGTTATCCAACAATATTCCTTACATGCAGCATTTAAATAAATATAGCAATAGCAACATATATGACCTTTAAAAGAGCAGAAATCAGCGTTTTGGAGATTGTACATATAGAATCAATTGCCCTAGCTTCAATGGTTAGAGCTAATTTTCGCAAAAAAGTATCAAACAATCACAGCTACTAAAGTTGGAGAGAATCTTAGCACATGATTGCAGCACTAATAACAAAAGCATCATCTTCTTTGAACTAACATTTGAGAGCAGAAGTTAATTGATGTGCATCCAACAAGCAGATCAAGAGAAAACTAAATCATTTAGCTAAAAAAGAAATACAACGAACTATTCAATGCTAGAGTCTTAAGTACTAACTCTCCACCAATCTGCAGAACCAGCAAGTCTTGATCGACAGGACTCCCCAAATCGCTCATGTACAGCTTCAACCACAGAACTAATTCCCTCTTCACCGTAAGCATTGACAATTTCCTCCAGCAGGAGAGATCCTGAAAGAAAATTGCTATGTAAAATCACAAACCTGATCCGTCAGTTGTTTTGACTCAGTTTCGATGTAAACCATATAAAACTTGCTTGAGTATGACTTTCTGAAAAGCGCTGAAACAAGCTAACCTGCATATCACTAAAAATTAGTTTCTCTGCAATTAGAACCTAATGAAACCTAATGTAATTTAGTACGTAGGTAGCCTATTTTTGATTTATTATAAATTAGAAACATCATTTGAGATGCAAATTTAGGATATCAATCAAATTTGATCTAAATCCAATTTTAGGATGCCAGTTACTAAAATATTTTGTATTTCCCAATAATTCAAGCTAATATATGATCAATCCGGATCTTCTGGAATTAAGTTCTATGTTCAACAATTTATGACACGAATGTCTAGATTGCAAGTTTGCAACTGACCATAAGACATATACAAAGTTGTCCAGATTCTTTCATTTGATCAGTACGTTAGAAACTCAAGAATTAGCACAAGTGATGGACAAATTTATTATGGGAATTGCATACGTGGAAGATGCCTTCAACTACGATAGAGTCCCCACTCCATAGAGAATACAATCCATCACTAACATGTTGTGATAGCCATGGCAACATAATATGATGTATCGCAGCCTTTATTTTGCTGCTAAATAAGCGATGAATAAGCAGGGAATAAACGCTTTTTCTTTGATATGTGAGGGTTTCCTTGCCGTAAAAGGTGCCATTCCGGTCCCCGGCAGGCACGGTATGTACCGCCGATACGCCCCGTGTGTAGGACCGGCATGCCGGCAAGCAAGACATAGGTCGAAGGAGGAAAAAAGAGGAGAGAAGGAGAAGAAGGAAAGAGGAGAAGAGAGGCGGTGTGGGGGTGGGAGGGGCCTCATCCTGCGAATGGTTTGGATTAGGTTTCATATATATACATGGATTGCCGTCCCGGTGGCACGCGCCGTGCCGGCAGCCTGCTGGCACGGTAAGGATGCGTGCCGGTCCGGCATGCCCCTGTGCCATTCTTGTTTTTCTTCCTTCTACTCCTACTTCTTCTTCTTCTTCTTGACACGGTACGGGGGGGTTTCGATGCCGCTAACCCCCCGGCACGGTACGTGCCGGGCGGCACGCACAGTGCCGGGCGGCACGCACAGTGCCGGACCGGCACGCACAGTGCCGGACCGGCACGACAATCCATGTATATATATATAAAGAAGAAAAAAGCAATCCCCCACCCCACCCCCCGACACCGCCTTTCATTCCTTCTCCCCGATCCGGCCCCTCTTCTCCGACAACAACTCCAGCGATGGATCAGGGGCTCCGAGTCTAGCGATCCTCCCACTCTCCTCCCCTCCTCGCCCCCCCCCCCCCCCCCCCCCCCCCCCCTCTCCTTTCCTCCTCCCATCTTCTCCTACCTTCTTTTTGCATATTCTCTTCTCTTATCACTGCTGCCACAAGAAACAATCTGATCCAGTTGCCATCACAAATAGGATCAGTTGCTGCCACAACCACGCTTGCATCTTTCTTGAACATTTATTACTTTGAAATGTTTTTCATATTAAAGCTACAAAAACCAAAATATTGAAACTAACATGAAACTGTCGAAATAGTCCAAACGTTTGAGACATTTCATTATGGACTAGGACCAAAACCAAAACTTCGAACCAATGTAAGTTATTTTGAATTTTGCCATCCTTGAGAACAAAGAGAAAGTGTATATGAATACAATCAACTAATAATATACATAAGTTAACTATATGAAAACCATAACTAGAGAAATAAACATAAAGGAATTTGGACATTAACTATGATGCAAAAGAATGTATAGTAAAAAAATAGGATTAAGCAAAACATTTCATCTCTACACCCTTCATACCAGATACACGACAACTATAAGTGACATCATCCTCATCAGCAACATACTGATTTGCATCACGTAACCAAACATGAACCTATAAACAATTACCAAATCTGTCAAAAAGGAGGACTCAGTAAATAATGTGAGTGCAATTAAAATCCTATACATTGGCTATACACCTTATATGAAAACACTTTGTGCTACAAAAACCCAAACAATTGAAAGGATAAACTAAACTTACTTGTTCTTCAGTTATTTGTAGGAAAGCTATAGTATGGTACACCAGCTCCTTAATGTTTCCCCCTATGACCTTAAACAACCAGCCAACAAAGAAGTTTCTCTACATATCCAATTTTACCAAAAAGAATGGCATGAAAGATTCTAGTCAGGTGATAATATATATACCTGCGCCAATTTGGAGTTCCCAACAAGGGTCAACAAAAACTCAAACATCTGGGGGAATAATACAGCAAGCGAATGAAGAATCAGAAAATGTTTTAATTGTATTTCTTCAACAGTTTCAACCGCAAAAAGAATAATTTTAGGGCCTGATTCTACCATATGTGTACCCATAAGAACAAAAAAAACAAATAACCAAGACATAGAAAGTTGCCAAAAATGACCTCAATTTCGACTGCAGACACAGAATATAAAAAGCGCCACACACAATTACCATGGCTAAGAACAATAGAGGACTATTCTAGAGACCTGCTACTTAAATTAAGAAAAGGAATAAGTAAAGGATACCACACCATTGAGTATTTTATAACACATTACGCATCAACTGTGATACTAAACAAATACATATATGGAATACATCAAAGAAGCAAAAAAACTTATAAGCTATGCAACTAAAAGCATGCTGAATTTCTAGACAAACTGGATGATCTGATCCAGATAGTTTAAAAAGATAGCCATCATCAATAAACTATCATAGTTTCACACATCTGACAGCCAAAGTCAAGAGAACAGAAATCATCTGCGCCAGACATTCATATAGTCACTGGTGCAAAATAAGGCAATCTTGTATGTAATTACTAAGACACAGATACAAATTTAAGATAATCAGAAGTGAGGTAGGAGTGAGAAGACATGTAGAGATCCACATACAGACAACAAAGAATGGCCCACGTACTGACTCCAATGATGAGAGAGGTAATATTTTAGAAATATAAACACTAAAGGCTACTGCCTGTATGTCAACGGGCAAAAAAAGATGGTTATTTCATTCATTGTCATTGACGAAACCAGCTTTTAGGGGTTCGCTGAGAAGTTGGGATAGGAGCACTTTTTGAAACTCCCCACTTTCTACTGTTTGAGTGATGGAAATAGGCTGGAAAGTGAGTTGCCTAAATTGAATTTTCCAAGACGGTTCTATCATTTAAACCATTTCCCACATTTTCTTCAGAAGAAGGAGAGTGGGAGTTTCCTCCCAACTACTTTAGTCTCGTGCTCCAAGTAACAGCATGTGCTCCACGTGAGACTAGTATTTACCACACCCACTCCCTTTACCCTCTTGGTCTCAAACCAGCTCGGTCCCCTCATCTAAGTTCTTTCCAACTCTCAAAGAAACAAAATAGAAAGTTACATGGAAAGTGACAAATCTTACTTTCTTTTGAAGAAAAATGGGTATGTTATCAAACAGTCTGGTAAACATTGAGTTATATCCAGATATGTTTACTCAAGAACTTCAATTAAGAATTACCATCATGATGCTTATGTTTCACAAGTAACATAAGTGGTGAGATAAATGGAGAATAATACCTGTATTATGAAGGATTCGAGACCCTTTTCAGCACCGTCAGAATCATATGTCCCTGAATGAGGATCCTCACTACCTTGGATAAATGCCGACTGATATACCTTTAGTGAGGAAATATATGTCTGCCACAAAGGTGCAAGGATGACTGGGCCAAAAATGGTGTTAACTTTTTCTTTCAATAAAATACGAGCATAAGAAAGCCTATAGACAGAAAAAGATGCCATCACAATAAATTCAAAACAATTACCAGAAAGTTGGCTTGCCATAAGACTAGGAAAATTCTGAAGAAGTTGAAGCAAGCACTTCAACACCTGGTGGCAAAGGATTGTAAGTGCCAAAAGATTATAGCTTTCAGTAAAAGAAAAATTTAGCAGATCAAAATCATGCACCTCCGTTCTAATGCTCCAGTCATCTGGATCATCAGATTGCACTGGAGGTTGTAAAATGATCGAAAAGTGGTCCATCAATATATCAAGCATTGGCATCATCATTGCCGTGGTTTCAGTCTGAATCACCAGATATCCAGGGTCAATTCCAAAGGCATAAAAATGAGAAATGATCCATAAAAATGAACAATAGCTGAATGATCCGTTAGAAAAACTTGTAATCAGCAATTTATAAAGATAACCAGTTTACCTCATAAACACCACTCATTGACCCCAGGACAGAAATGCAAGAGTGAACTATTGAAAGAGCTTTAGCACAGAGAGATTTATCATAAAGCTGCAAGAGGATAATATAATGGGAAAATAATATGTTAAACTTTGTCCTAAAGAAGATATATATCATAATGGGAGGATAAAAACTCTAACATATTTAAAGAGCAACAAAAACAAAAACAACATTCTACTAATGCCAAGAAGCCAGGAGCAACTTACGAAACTAAAATTGATTAAAAGCAAAAGCATTTAAGGCGACCTTACATTGGGAGATGATAGAATTGTTTGCAAGTAAGGGAAGAAAATAGGAAGTAACTTTGGCACCAATATGTCATCGAGATCACCAGAAATAAGAGCCAAGCATCTTAAAGATCCACGAACTGCAAAGTATGAAACAAAGAAATTTTCTCAGAACAAAATCCAAAAAAAAAAAACAGAACACAGAAAAGGCAGTGACATGCTACATGAAGTCACTTTAGTCTTCAGGTGATTGGCTACAAGTTCTATTGATGATGATTGTATCTATTAATAAAGACAGGATGTCCGTTGTATGAACATCATAGCCGAGGACTTACCTCCATCTAGATTGTTCTGATCACCAATTAACTTCAACAGGAAAGGCAGCAGTTCAGGCCAATCCTCAGGCCAATCATAGAGAGCAATTGATGCCACAGCCATGCCAACAGCTGTACGAATTTTCCCATGAAAATCATCTAAAGAGGGAAGAAGTAGTCGACGAATAATTACCTGCGGATCAATGGATTAAGATAAATAGGTGGTTAGATAGAACATATGTAGTTGTTAGACATAGAAGCTTAAACACAATTTTTCTTCAGCTATGAACAGTCCACATGCTAAATTGCTATCAGAAATAGAAGTTCAAAATACATAAACAACCTCTTTAACCAGAATTGCCATCACAAATACGTGCTGTCTAAACAAAAAAGATTGGTCGTGGCAAATAAATAGCAAATATGCCATATAATTTTTTTTTTCTTGGATCAGTCCTGATGATCTGATTTAGGGAATAAGACTACACCTTCTCTTCAGCTGATACAACAGGATGCACAAAAGATTCCTCATCTTCCTTCCAGTGCTGTTTTATAAATTGCTTTAGCAGAACAGCTGCAAGGTGACCAATGTTAAGTTGCACAAAATAAGAGCTTTCTTGGTAGATCAGAAGCATATAAAGATGTTAGCAAACCAACTACACTGAAAAGGAAACATAGTAATCGCAATCATCTCGGAGGACAGGATATCTGACGGAGTCCAAATGGTATTTCTTTGTTGACAGTAACCTTGACAAGAGCAGCTCCAAATCCTTCACGGAAAGAAAGATTCATACTGTTAGCACTGCTGCAAGTTTCTCAAGGATACAAATCAAGATTCCAAACAGATGAAAGAACAAAAGCACCTCAACTCATCGAATGTTATGAGATTGCAAATTGTGAAAGATAAAGAATTTAGTTCTGTGCATGACTATAGCTTAATCGACCAAAATACTCCAACAAAGACTTAGTCATGAAAATGGTGCTGACAAGACTAAAATGGAATCCTTAACAAGAGTTACAGGAATTTATCCACATGCAATACGCGAAAAATCATAATAGAGAAGAGACATAGGCTGATAAGGCATCAAATAGCCAAACCAATGGTCTCGCAGATGAAAAACATGTTTTAAGAAAGGATTGTCATGCAATAGGCATGTGTCCTACCTGTCTCACGCCAACATGATGCATGCAGGTAGGCAGGATACATGTCGATCAGCACAACACATAACAATACTTGACATGGACCTCATGCCAAGGCATGGAGCTCTTCTGAGCTAAAACATGTATTGGCATGGGGTCTGTGTCGATAAAGATATGGCCCCAGTAATTTACCCGCATGAAATGTGTCCATCCATGCAGGTATAGCAATCACTAGTTTTAAAATATCAATTTTAACATGAAGAAGCACTTTGATTAAAATTCCACGATGATATTTCAACAATAGACAAGATCAAAAAGGCTATTAAGACCGCCACTTATGCAGCTTGTATCAATCTAGACTTGTTGTGCCAACAAGATATTATATGATAAATAGCCTAGTGTCAAAATATAACATATTGTGCATGCTTCATAGGAGTTTTGGCTGAAATCTTTTGTTTCGGGCGCCATATACCACCTGAAACTTCTATGTTCATAGTATTTTTCTAGTTATTTGTGCATCCAAAGTTCAGGATCATAAACTGATATTAAATTTAATCAAATACAAATGTGGTGGCTAGGATTTTTTAAGAAACTAGAAAAATAAAGTGAGCAATCGCACAAGTCCCTCTACCCTTCTCAACCACCCCCCCCCCCCCCCCCCCCCCCCCCCAATCTCCCCTCTTCCTGCCTCCTCTCCCTTCGATTTCTAGCAATCTGACAGCCGCCATCACCATGGACAAGCTTCCCTGACTCCTAGACCACCCCCACATAATCCATCGCCAGATCCGATTATAGTCCAAGCAGTGAGCAACTAGTGGAGGTCCGTGATGGCATAGGGGCACATGTCACAAGTCTCCTCTTTTGTTAACCTCTTCGGAAAAGTGTCACCAGCAGCATGTGCCACGACCAATCAAATTGCATTTAGAATCACTACATCCATGCAGGTGGCATTTATCATGCCTAGAGATGGTTGACACAGTGCGTACCATGGAACAACAATTTTCTCACCTTACAAAGAACCAAAAATAAACCATATTAAAGCAATACTTGACAACCCCTCCAAGAGGTTTCCCAAGCTGGCCAAAGTCTATAGCATGGCGTCTTCATAAAGGCAATTTCCGAAAGACATATTAAGGAGAGTAAGATGAACATTGGATGGTGAAAACAAACAAGAACGACAAATGTCCACAACAATGAACAACAACCATGAATTTATAGTTGCACAAAGCATGAGCAGAAGTAACCACAATTAATTAACCCTACAAAGCAGGAGCATGTAGAAAACTGAGAACATAATTGATAAGTAAACTGAAAGTCTGAAAGTTTTGTTTTTACACTATATCCCAGACCAATAACATAAAGCCACAAGAATGAGAAATGACACACTTTAATGCAAGATTCAACTAAGTTGGTGATAGAAATAGATTTTGATAGCAAGTTCTGCATGCAAAAGCAGTTAAAGGATCCTGCAACTCAACATAAGTGTACTAGTAACAAGAACAAAGAAAAGCTTTGTTTTTCAACCCTTTAGAATGTTCAAATGAAGCAACTAATAAATCCTTTCTAATCTATCCATAGAAAACTGCAAAAAGCTCCAGTCAGAAAGCATGACTGACAAAGAAAAGAGACCTATGCTGAAATCAGAATGGACATCATGAAATGTGGTTCGCTCAAATGATCAAGCGAAGGCCAGAGACAACCGAAACCTACATTAGAAAAGCCCTTCCAAGTTTGTCTGGAAAAATAGGACAAACTATATTGCTGGTGAGAACATAAACATCGAAAGAAATCGTAGTATCTACACCAGAATGTGATATAAATAAACAATGATCAATAACCACGCATACTAGGTGACCTATCTCCGACTTATACACACATATCTTCCACATGAATGTAAGAAGATAGTATAATTAGATCTGAGTTTCTTATATAAGTAAGTGCATTAAAAAATATAGAAAAAAACACAATATATATCAATAAATGGAGATGTCAAATGAAAAACAACAGCACTCATTACTTTGCTATCTAAAGGTCTGAAAAAAAAAAAAATATTCCCAGCCTTCATTGGCCAAGAAATACAGGATGTAGTGGGGTATTACCAGATTATGATAAATCTCATCGAAACTAGGCAAAACATATAGAGTTAAAGCACATGGAAAAAGTGCCATTCCGACAGCATCAGGTGGAAATTCTATCCAACCCAAGCTAAGAGGCACTTGATCAGTGCAAGGAATAGAACAAACAAAATTTCATTATATACTCACAGGAGAGATGCTTAATATCGAGTCAAAAATACAACTATTGCAACAGAAAGACATGCCGGACAAATGTGCATCCTTAGATATGTAAACTACCTCGTAACTATGTAAACATGAGGGACTGAAGTACTTTCCACTCAAATCTAGAACACTTCAATAAATAATCCACACAAAGATGTTGCATGATTGAGTAAAAACCAATATGGAATTCTTTAGAATTGACCAACCACCTCATAACCAGCCAAGAAATGCAAATTATGATGATAGCTAACATTTCCAACAGGTTTCAAGATAAATGGGACGAAGAACCCCAGTTCAAAGGCAACTGATAAGTGCAAATAATGGAAGGTAAGGAATTTCTTAACGTTACCAGAAACGTACTAAAGAATCAATCCAAAAGAAAAGTTTGAAGAGTAGAATCAAATAAATGGGTTCTCTCGGAAATAATGAACTACCTCGTAACAAGTCATACAAACGCAGTTGAAGGCCACAACTATTAGGACATACGACATGGTTTAGAAGAACACTACAAAAAGCTCAGGCTAGGAGGCATCGCCCAAATGGGCTCCAAGCCATCAATCAATCTATTCTTGTGGGTTCTGGTTTCGTCTAAATCTACACGGAGGGAAATGCAAGAAGAGGATCTTGGCCTTGTTCGAGAGAAGCTCAGGCTATGAGGCATCGCTAAAATGGGTTCCAAGCCATCACCAACCAATTCTTGTCGGTTCTGGTTTCGTCTAAAAATCTAATGGGAGGGAATGCAAGAAGAGTATCTTGACCTGGTTGGAGAGACGCCTGCCGAAGGGAGGCCTCGGCGAAGGAGCGAATGTCGCGGCTGGTGTCCAGCGACGCGTTGAGGCAGTCGAGGAGCCATCTCTGGTCCTGATCCACGCTGGCCTCTGACATGTCACCCAACCCAGCGCTCGAGGAGGGTCTCGAGGGCAATCTAGGATGCCGGAAATCTAGGGTTTTGGTCCTTCTTGGGATCTTGGAGAGGGTTTTGGGCGTGGCCGCGTAGAGGAAGGAGAGGGGCTTTGGCGCCCTCCGGCGAGCAGAGCGGAGGGGTTTTTCTCCTAGCTAGGGCTGTTCTGGTTTTTAGTTGGTCAGGTTGAGTCACATCCAATAGGCTGCGCACGCTTGCTCACAAAAATGGGCCCCAAACCTCGAGGCGGCCCAGGGTTGGGCCTGAAAGCCCGGCTCCAACCTGGCCCAAGGCTGCTTTTGATCAGGTCTAGGAGTCATAGATGGCGTGTAAGTGGGGCGGCGAGTCCATTTGGGCTCCAAGAGATTCGAGGCCCAAAGTGCCAAAAATCCCTATATGGCAATTAATCTAATTTGAAACAACTACCATGGTCTATAATGTAGGATATTAATTCATATCTCATTCTTTTTAAAAAGTAACAAAAAAATGTTCAAGCTTGATCACCGAATTTTTTTTTGCTGATTTGGACCTATGTAACCTTATTATTCTGAAGTATTTTTTCAAACTTTTCAAGTAAATCGGGAAGCACGTTCATGTTTCTAAAGTTTTCTTCTGAAATGAAGGCCTTTGGCACGTGGACGATCAATTTTCTGAGACATGCACACAAATCACGTGAAAAAATATATGAAATCTCCTCTTGATAAATTCCTGAAAGGTTAATCGATCCATGTTGAATACTTTCTTCGACCAGTGGGTTGGCCTTCAATATACAAATGATATATTGATGCATCACTTTCCAAAAGATTTATCATTGAATTTAAGCAAATCCCCTCCCCGTGTTTCTTTGTGGAATAGGAGCCTAAGGCAGTTTTATGTACACCATCGGTTTTATTATGTGCACCCGTTTTACTAAGTACACAGGATGCGACTTTCAAAGCACCATCAAATGTTAAATGCACCACGTACAATTTTTTATATATCCTGTTATTGTCTTTTAATTAAGAAACATGGTTTAGTATAAGGCGAAATCCCCTATCTCACTAAACCCTCTCCTCTGACGCAGCCTCCTCTCGCGATAGCTCTTCCCCTTGCGCTACCTCCTCTTCCTTCACACTCACTCTCCTGTTGTAAACCGTGAACCCATCCAGAGCCACCTCCTCTTCATTATTTTCTCTTGACTCGGCGATAGTTCCTTCTTCGACGCTGCCTCACCGGCTCTACCTCATCGACATGCCACCACCTCCTTCGACGCTACCTCACCGGCTTGCGTTCACCTCCAGCGCTACCTCACCGGCGTGCCTCCTCGTCGAGATCCGAACACAACAACGAGCGGAAGAGGTACCTTCCTCGCTCTCATCCCATCTCTCTCTCTCTCTCTCTCTCTCTCTCTTATTGTAGCTTAGGGCTTCGAAACCACATTCCTTTACGAATTCCCTCATGCACATCAAGGTCTTTGATATTACCAATTATCTGGGATACGAGAGACCAACATGTTTCCATTAAATGGTTGAGTATGCTTGGAAATGGTTCTCTCTTCATGAGGCCTCGACAAACAGAATCTGGTTTGTGAGGACCCGTCCCTCCCTTCCTATGGCTCGCTGTGGACCGCAAGGGCAATTTGGTAAATTGCACCTTGTCGGCTAGTTCCACACTCGCGCTTGTACACACACTGACCTTGTTTGTGGTAATGTTTGCTTAGGATGGTTAGTGGGACCCGGGATCGAAAGATCCGGACTTAGGCTTGAATTCTCGCCTAAGTTTAGCTTTCAGCACACAAAGGATCGATCCTCTCTAGCTAAGAGATCGATCCTCTTGTGCCAGAAAGTCAAGTGAGATCGTCATGAGGTGATCGATCCTTCCTTGGGTAAGGATCGATCCTTCATAGGTCGGTTCGTTTGCCTATAAAGCAGACGAACCTTCTTCCCTCAAATCCTTTTGGAAACCCGGCGATTTGAGCTCGGATCTTGGGATTTTCGAAGGCGTTGAGGACGATCCAAGGCCTAGCTGCTTGGATCTAAGCTGCGTTTGCTCCGGTAGGGATCCTACCGACATCTCTCTTCGGGGTTTTGAGTTTTCCGGTTTGATCTGTGGTTTATTGCTTAGATCTGCGTATATAGTTGTTGGTTTTCTGTGTTTTTGCCGGTTTTGGACTCGTGGGATCCTGATCTATCAGATCCCAGAGTTTCGTGGTTTTTGGTTGTCTCTTCCGGCGGTATTCTTCGCCGGAAGGACGCCGCGGAACCCATCATGATCGATCTTCCCTTGAGGAAGGATCGATCTTCTGGGTTGGTCATGCTCCGCCCGATGAAGGATCGATCACGAGCTTGGTGAGGATCGATCCTGGTTCTTGGGGAGCATGGCTGTCCTTCGTCGCGAAGAGGATCGATCCCCCTGTGAGGAAGGATCGATCACTCGTGGTGCGATCTGAAGGGTGCTCTCTGTCGCGAAAATGATCGATCCTCCTGAGAGGAAGGATCGATCCTTTTGTCTCGACAGTGAGGCTTTACTCTCTGTTGCTGAGAGGATCGATCCTACCCTAGGGGATGATCGATCCTTTGGTAGAAGAGAGGGTTTTGACTAGTTTTGCCCAAGGGGCTTTGTATGTTGGTTTTCTTTATTGTTTTATACCTTGTACATAACATTAAGCATGTTAGCCCTATATAGGGGCAGTGGTGAACCGGGGGAGTGATGACTCCCGGGATGTTTAGAATAAACGGGCGGGTGGCCCTACTGCTTTCCCTAGCCTCTCACGCCGGCGTTCGCCGAGGGCCACATTACTTGTTGCACATTGTGAACTGTTGTTTGCGGGGTTGTTTCCCGGTGCAGGTGTTGTGTGGACTGCTGGCGGTTGGTAGTGGTACCACTGCAGCAGTCCTTAGACCTTATTTATCTGTTCACCACCCCGGGCCGGCAGGGTGCCGTGCCCAGACCTTGTATTTATATCATCACATCCTGCTGCATGCTTACATGTATCTTTTCTGCGCATGTTCATAGCATGCATTGTGTTGTGCATTAGTTGCATCTGTTAGGGCGTTGCCGATCCGGGGCTTCCGGGTAGCCCGGATCTATCTCTTAGGACCGTGCGGGTAGCTTGGTCCAGGACTCGATTTGTAGTATTCAGTCTTTTCGATGATAGGGTTAGTTGGACATGAATACTGTTGTGCTTGATGTTTAGAGGTCGTGTCGGCCTTGAGCCAAGTCGTGGTGTAGCCGGTACCCAATCCTTCTAGAACTCTTGGGTGGCAGGTGTGACTACCCAGCGGTGCTACCCGCCGACAGTGCCCAGGATCCTGTCGTGAGTTGGCAGTGCCGTTTCCTGTCTTACTGAGTGTGACCCAGTGTGTGACCAGTTCGCTGGAAGACCACGACTGGGGCTCTCAGGGGTATCCGGTGGGGTTATGGGACCCCTGTGATACACCTAGGCTTTGCTTGGGGACGACACTGTTGTGTTCCCTTCCTTTGTGAGTGTCGTAGTGTAGTGTCCCTGCTGAGCTTAGTGCTCACACCTACCCGGGCTGCGTTTTGCAGGTGCTGGCGCTAGCTCTTCTTCGGTTGCCCCTACCGGGCAGGTGTTCGGTGACGTGGCGGCGTCTGGCGGAGCTTGAGGAGCTGTGATCTGTCCGTGTACACCTTGGTTAGATAGTCTCCTACGGGAGCGATTTTGTATAACATTCCCTGTTTGAGGATTTGTACTATATTCCAGCTTTGTGTGTTGAGCTTTATAATTGTTGTTTATTACAGGATGAATTATGCTTATTAGGGTAACCACTACGACTAGAGGGAAACCTCGCCAAATTTCCGCAGTAGGTTAAGTTCCGGTTCGCGTCGCCCGGCCCGGTTGGGCCTACGCGGGTCGGGGTGCGACATGGTTGGTCGAAGCAACCAGATGCAGCGAAGGAAAAGTTTTGCCCGTGACAAATATAATTGTTGGGGTTCTCTCCTCATCAAGCCTCGACAAACAGGATCTGGTTGGTCGAAGCAACCAGATGCAGCGGAGAAAAAGGTGAAGGAAAAGTTTTGCTCGAACGAGTTCGAGCGAAGTGACGCTCGACGCTCGTCGATGAGGAGTTAGATGCTCGATGGCAGCTCGACATCCACGAAGTGAAGCCCGCTTGACATCGACGAAGTAAAGATCACTCGACGTGATCTTCTTACTTGCACCAGATTGGTCAATAAAGAGGGACAACCACTTTGAGTCGTTGGATGCTACAAGGCATGTTGAGGTCTTCAAGACTACTTGACTTCATTGGGGGGGGGGGGGGGGGGGGGGGGGGGTTAATAGTTAGGGTTGAGAGAGAGAGAAACATAGCTTCTTTGTGAGTGAGAGAGAGCGAAGAAGCCCTATAGAGAGAATTTGTCTCCTCTAGAAGAACCTTGGAACCTTTGATTCATAGTGAAACCTTTCTTCCCGCCCCGTGGTTTTTTCTCTCGGTCACTTGCTCTGAAGTTTTCCACGCAAATATGGTGTTTCTTCTTTGGTTCAGATTTCTTTGTTTTTCCTTGTTTGGCTATTGGAGGAGAGATTTGGGTGATCCAATTCACCTCAAGATCCCAACAATAATTTGTGAGGGTGCTTTGGTTCTTCACTTGCTGGCGTTTCAGTTTCAACAAGATTTTTTCTACTGTGTTAAAGAGTCCTACATGTTGTTGATTTGATTTTAGGGAATTAGGATTGCATTGCCGTGTTAGAAGCATGAAGAAGGATTTGAGGTAAGACTGATGGATTTTAAGTCTGAATCAAAAGTGATAAGGTAAGCTGCTAGCTGGAATTTAATTTTAGTTCGGGGGTTTTATAGTTTTGAAGCCATGAAGATGGTATAAATGGTAAAAATCTACAAGTGAGTATGTGTTGAGGTGTCAATGTAGGGGTTAGGAACTAAATCTAAGGAGGAAAAAACCAAGAATAGGAGAAACTATAAAAGATTTTGAAAAAGACTTCATGACAGAAAAAGGTAAGGGGCACTCGTCAGATAGCATCCGAGGGATTTTGGACTCACAGTGGTTGTGAGGAACCGTTCCCCCAACCCGGTCCGACCGCGTTGGGTCGAGGGTTTGGCTTGGTTGGTTTTGGCCCGATTGGCCTTGGGTTGCGATCGGTCGCTGTTTTTGGACCCCAATGGCAATTTGGTAAATTGCGCCTTGACGGTCAGTTTCACACCCGTATAGTGCACACACGACCTTGATTGATGTACGTGATTGAATAGATCCAATAGGAGCGTTCGGGATCGACAGATCCAGACGAGATTGCGACGAGATCGCAATTTGAAGTCAAATCGGATTCAGTCCGATCAATTGGCTCGTCTGAACCGGCTAAGCCACTTAAGTGGCTTAACCCTCTCTCTCCTCTCTCCCTTTTCTTTTCTTTCTCTTCTTTTCCTCTTTTCTTCCCATGCTCTTCCCCGCGCCCGACCCCCTCTCTTCTTCTCCTCCGCTCGCGACCACGCCGGCCGGCCCTCTCCCCTCTCCGGAGTTTCGCCACCCTTGCCGGTCACCACCTTCGTCCCGCCCAAGCTCTCCTCTCCTCTCCTCTCCTCTTCTCAGATCTCCTCCGGCTTCTCCCTCCTCTCCTTCTCCATCTTCCCGTCGCGTTTGGAGGGAGGCGTCGGACGGCTCTTGGCGGTTCCCCGGCAAGCCAGAGGCGGCGGCGAGGCCCCCTCTCCCTTCTCCTTCCCTTTCTCTCTCCCGCGGATGTCCCTTCTCCGGTGACGGCTGCGGATGTGGGAGGACCTCCAGCGGCTCTCCGGCGATCTGGAGACGGCGGCGTCGACAAATGACGGCGGATCACGGCGGATTAGCGAGGATTGAAGCTTGGATTGGCGTTTAAGGTAGGGTTTCTACCTAAATCTTTAGGTTAAGCTAGATCTAGGGTTTGGTTTGATTGTTTGTTGATTTCTTTGTGCTAATTAGTCCCCCTAAGCATGCTTAGTAACTGATTGAAGATTCATGCGATTTGATTTGGATTTTATCCGGATTTTAACATGTTTTTCCCGGATTTCCCTGAGTGCTCTGTTCTTCGATGAACAGTCAGTTTCCAGCTCAATTTCTGAGCTATGTGGGCATGATCTCTAGTAACTCTTATGATGAAAGTTGTAGATCATCGAATCTAGTTTCCATTGCCGCTGGTTTCATGATTTTTGGATTTATATACAATTTTTGGCGAATATTTTCCTAAACTTCTGCGAAACAGGAATTAAGAAATTAGTCAATTAATTAGGTGGCAATTAGCCATCAATTTGATCCAATTCTTGGCAATGGCATTCCTAACATGCAATTGAGTTCATGATCAAGTTCGATTTCAAGTTTGACGTCAATTCGATGAGATTTCATCGCTTTTGGCCGAAGACCGAAATACATGGTTTTCATCTATTTTCGTTCGTCCGTTTGAAGTGGATTTCGGGTATGCGTATTGAGAAACATTAATGAGCATGTATGCTAAGTTTCACATTAATCGGATGGACATAGTGAAACCTAGGTTATACCCTAATCTTGTCGACTAGATATAATTAAAGCATGATTAATCAATTGTAACTTGTCTAATTCAACTACTATCCTGAATTGATGTTCTTAGCAGTATACAGTAGATACATGTGTGATTTGATAAGTTGGGAGATTAATCCCTCGATTTCTACACGGTTATTTATGTTGCTAATCTTCTAGCTAAATTAGCAATTAGATTGTGAAATATGCCTATTAATTAAAAGTGATTTGGATTATTATAATGAGCATGTATGTCCAATGTGTATTTATAATTCGGATCATGCTATTATATTTAAATGCCAAGTCTCGGGCTAATGGATTGGGTTTTACTGTGTGTTATACTCCGTGTATTCCTTCGCCGATTTCCCGTGCTTAGAAGCTTTTCATTCAAAATGTAGTGTGCTATCTGCCAATGTAATTTATATTTGTTTAAACCCGTCTGGGGCTCGTGGTTGAACCAAGGGAGTTATGCCCCTTGGGATGTTTAGATAATTGAATGGGCCGAAGCTGTGCTCTAGTGTTGTTTATTATATTTGCTATTGATTGATATTTGTGTGGCGGGGGTTGTGCCCCCGTTGTAGAAATTGCGGTTGACGGCTGTGGACGTCGTCGTAATGTCGAAATTTCAATTGAATGTGTTATTGTGTGTTTACGGCCCGTGGGCGCCGTTATAATATTGGATTACTGTAGTTTAGACCTTGATCTACTTTATGCATGTTTACCCCTTGGCGAGCCCTAGGCTATGCCTAGCCTTGTATTATGTATGACATATTGTTGCATGTCCTGATCTATTAAATGTGTGCGTGAGCATTGCATGCATTGTGCTTGCATTAGAGGCATCAGGTTAGGTGGTAGGTGATGGATTCGATCGCCGATCCGGGGTTCTCGGGTAGCCCGGATCTAGCCCTAGGACCGGGGTTTGGGGTAGTCGAGGATTAGGACGTGATTGTCATCAATGATTATGTTTGATATTATTCGAGGATTATTAGGTAGTCGGACTGGAATATTGTTGTTGAGGTTTAGAGGTTGTGTTGTTTCTCCAAGGCCAAGTGCTAAGGATGGATGTCGATGCGTTCCCTGACATGTGTGTCCTCGTGAGAGATGGTATGACTGGGCAGGGTGGTACCTGGACAGGAGCCCGCAGTCTTGGTTTCCTCTCGTTTGTTCTTTAGTAAGGGTGATCCCGCATGATACCGTTCCCCTATTGATGTTTAGGGTGATCTTGGTAACATGTTCAAGAGAGAGGTTCATGACGGGAGCCCTTGAGACATCGATAGGGTTATGAGACCCTTAGCATTCCTTAGACTTAGGCGGAGAGACAACACAGTTGTTGTTTTCCTCCTTTCAGTGTGACGTAGAATAGCGTAGAACCCTACGGAGCTTTGTTGCTCACTCCTACCTGGGCTGCATCGGCGATGCAGGTCGATGCAATCCTTTCCTTTCATGTGATCTTCTGGGCGTTGGCGCGCCATTCTCGAGGTGATCGCGGACTTGGAGTTTTGAGGAGTACTTGACGATCATGGAGTTCTTCTATTGTTAATTTACAGTTTTAATCAATTGATGTATAATTTGATGTATCCAAGAACAGAATTGTATGATTATTAATTCAGTTCTATTTGAGAAATGTTGTAATATTCTTTGATATAGATGTTGAGGAATGTGAGGATGTTGAGATTGTAAAATTGTGAAATGTACAGGTTTCTTGTGTTTTAATTATAAGGGAGATTCTGCCAAAAATTTGTTATAAATAGGAGGACTGGATGTTTTAAATTCATAGCAGTTATATATTTGTGCGCCAATTGATGATGTAAACAAGTTTAGATGGCTCACGGCTCGATGTGGATGGGTTTTCTAGGTCGGGGCGTGACAGTGGTCATTTGGCACAGGGTACAAGAAAATACAGATAAATGTATTATTCTTTCGTTTTTATTTCTTGAGTTCAAGCGACATAACAATTACATTATATTATATAGGGTATAGTCTTTCACCTAAAGTAATAAAGGTATTCAATCAGTTCAGAATTGAGTGTTGCTGATTTAATTTTAGCTACCACATGGGATGCATTACATTATATAGGGGCTAGTGGTATTACTAGTTCCAGGGATTTTGGGTTTTGGTATATATGATTGCTTTAGAGTGACCATTAAGTGCGCTTACGGTTTGGGTTTTGGGAGAATATTGGTGCATTTTAGCTTGAGTTTCAGTATAGGAAATGACTTACTTATTGTAATTTAATTTTCATAAAAGGATTTCAATGTCCTCATGCTGATCTAAGATTCTCAAAATTAAAGGTGTTGGTGCAGCGTTGGTGCCACGAACATGCTTGGAACTAACAGCAACCCGAAAAAAGAAAAAGGAAAGTGTAGAAAGAAGGGGAAGAATTGAAATAATACAGCAGCATCTGGAAAAAGTTTCCAAGGGGCTAGGTCTCAAATCAAGCAATTTACAAAAAAAATATGACAGAGGACGATGAAAAAAGTCTTCTTTCCTTTATTTTATAAATTTCGTGAAAGTTGATAGCAATGGAAAAAAAAAGAGGAGAAACATGCCTTCACATTGATAAGATTGAAATCAATTCAATCACCACTTGATTAATCCAAAGCACATCAAATCTAGTTTTAATCATACCTGAAAAATAACAACCTTTTGCTGGGTTTGGAACTGTCTTTGATGTAGGGTGGACTAAAAGGGTTATCAGCTGCATTATATGATTGAGTCATCTAGAATCAGAACTATTGAACTCAATTTGTGTTGCTTGTAGGCTATCTCACATTGTTTACAAGGTTGGCATCTTATATATCTTATATATCCTTTAGATCGTGATTTCGTTCATTTTAGATTATTTTGTATCATCTCTTGCATGACATGGCATCTGCTAGCAATGTCCCAAGCTAGGCAAGATCGCATGCGGCAACGGTCGGGCGTTGTTGCACATGATCTCTTGGAGGACATGCCCAACGACTGGCAATGTCCAAGATCGTGTAGTCACCTTGGCGAAGGACGTTTAAGATAACAGGAATGTTGTGCATCACGTACGAAACAAAAGAAGAAAATTGTATTGCTTGTCTTGTTGTAGTCATAAATGCTCGGGATATAAAAAAAACTAAGGCAATAATTCATACCATGGGTCTTGGACATGAAGGGTCGGGACCCCAGCATGAGCTCCATGCCGTTGATGCCTATTTCTCTCTTTACCCGCCCTCACCATCTTTTACCTGTTATTCTTGCAGTGAACATGAGCAAAGACCAACGAACAGCTTTAGAAGTAGGACATCTTGGATGTTGAGGAGTTGGTTTGGGAACCATATATGAGTTGGAGACAATAGCTCTTGTGGAGAGATTAACTTAGTAGAACCTATTGTATTTTAATGAACATGTAATTTTCCAATCTCGAACTAGTGCAAGAACTAGCCACTGTCAAGTAGGCAAAGTGAGCTGCTGACATGTGTAGTCCTTATCTCCAACAAGTGCCTTAGGTAGACAAGACCTATTGTCTTCTTCCATCAGCTAATATGTGAAATTGGCATAGTGTAGTCACATCCCACTGGCCATATACAGCCAAAATTAGGGTAAGAACTAGCCACTGTCAAGTAAGCAAACTGAGCTAAGATCATGTACAGTCCTTTTCTCCAACAGTATGCTGAGATAGATAAGATCTATTGTCTTCTTCCATCAGCTCTTATGCTATTGGAATAAAGCAGGGAACCATATATGGGTTAGAGACAACAACTCTTATGGAGGGATCAATTTAGAATACCATATGAGGAGATATTATACAACTCATAGACAACCCTATTGTCTTATGTTGAATGTGTAATTTTCCTACCTCCAACAAGTGGCTGAGGTATACAAGACCAATTGTCTTCTTGCATCACATGCTAACTTATGAAGTTGGCACAGTGTTGTAACCTAATCCCACTAGGCATATACAATCAAAATTAAGGTGTTTCTTAGCCACTATTGAGTAAGAAAAATTAGCTGATATCATGTGCTGCTCATGTTCTCCAACAAGTGGCTCAGGTAGACAAGACCTATTGTCTTCTTCCATATGCTAACTTATGAAGTGGGCATAGTGTAGTCACATCTCACTGAGCATAGACAACCCTAATGCTGAGATGTAATGTCATTATCACGAATAAATGGTTGAGGTTCATGACACATATATGTATACACATCCGGTTGGGCTTAGACATGTCATAAACATTCTACAATTTCACAGTGGAGGATCAACTGAAATGTTATGTACACAGTTCTCTTTAAAGTTTGAAGTTCTCCTCCAGTACATGTATGTTCAAGGCATCAAAGATGTAAATCACTAGCCACATTCAAGTTCTCTTTATTCAATACTTGGGAATTGAAGTCTAGCCTTCAATGGGCTGGCTATGCAGTTGGAGACTATTCCTCACCTTATCGTATCACATCACTAGTTGTTTCTCTCTTTACCGTCCTCTTTCTTGAAGATTAAAAATGCAAGACATGGGGTGCATGTCTACGCTTATGATTTGGTGTTGATATGACGATGAGGGGGAAACAACTGGTGCTTTGGTAGGAAATAATGATGTATACGATAGGCATAAAGTCGTAGTATGGACTTTTCAGTCTAACTAAATGTTGGTAAATAGCACTACTTTTGTTTTCAATTTTACCATGCCATGGGAATTTTTTTGGTGTATTTTTCAGGCCAAATTAGCGACTTGGTCGATGGTGGCTGGCCGCAACATGAACTGGTATGTTCCACATGGTTTAGGTTAACTTTCATTACCGATAGCTAGACACATGAAGAGAACCTAGTTGTTCATGTCGATATCTCCACGAACGAAGCAAATGGGAGAATGAGGACCTTTACTATGATTATATCGGATATATCAGTATTTATCTTCTCCATGCGTTACTACGAAAATACTGCTAAAAATGGTAGTTAGCTCATTTATTCCAACAGTTATATCTCATAGATTGTTTTTATGTTGTAATTCTTCATCGCACACAACTCTATTATTTGTTCTCATGGTTTATTTTTCCTGAATTATTAAGGTCGACTTTTTTACGTAAGCAACAAATTTGTGCTAATGCAATTAGATGTTATTACTACAGAGTGTAACCGATATAAAAGTTCATGATGGAGATCTTTGACTCATCCCCCTTTCCCGTTTCTTTCATGGACTAATAAGTTAGCATTCCCGCTTACAAACTTGCCAAGAGTTTAGATACTTCAGAAAACATCACATCTGCAAATTGATGACAGCTACAAGCATGATACTAAAACTATAAAGCAAAAAACTCCGATGCCTAAAAACAGTAAAGTTGTCAAGGAAGTGCTTATTTGTCGAGATTTTTGTTATCGACATTGTATAGTTAATGTACACGGGAGATCATTTAAGTTATGCAATCGTGGACCACTTTTCCCCGAATTCAAAAAACTATCATCACATACTTTGATTCTTATCACACGAGTAAATGGGGTTGTATTTTGTTCTTTGATTTCTACTTAAAATTCTCGTTATTTCAAACAACAAAAATGGGGAAAACTTGTACCCATCAACAACATCAAAACGAGGAAAACAAGTACCTTTGGCCGGTCGAAGGAGATGTTCTCTGGACCCATCTTTCACTAGAGACTTCTCCAGAGGAAATGAGACTTAGGAGGGTTTTTGAGGACAAGTTGCATGGTAGAGCACAAGTGGCGGAAAATACAGGCAATAGGAGGAAGTCGAGGCAGTGAGAGGTGGGGGTGAGAGGTATACGAAGATATGAAGGTGAGGGAGATGGAGTGGAGGCAATTTGGGGCTGAAGGTAGTAAATATACATGACATGGCTAGAGGTAGAAGACAATTATTACTGCAGAAAAGGATGTGGTGCACATATATAGTAGAAAATAATCATCTCATTAAGCGTTCTAAGTTGAGTACTATGGAGATTTTACTATAAGAGTATAATGGGTAATATGAAAATATATTTGGTGCGGTGCACATAACAAAAATCATGGTGCATATAAAATTTCCCGAGCTTTAGCTCTTTTATCCCTCAAATACCCCTGCTCCACTACATGGGGCATTTATTGTGTCGTTCTGCGTTATGCACATAAATTTTTATCTGGCCCCAAAAATGGTTTTTGAGAGTAGAATGTTTTGTATGCGTGTAGAATTTTCTTGTGCATAGATAAAAAAAAATTGTGTGCGCATACAAAACACTCACATGAAAAGTTTTTGAGCAAAATGACGCATTAAATGCGACGCACCACATGACCAAGGGTCTTTATGTAAAAAATAAGAAACATGGTCTTAGGATGTAAAAAAATAAGGATGGGTCTTGAAAGGTGCCTTTATCTACAACACAATGTCTTTTTGTGATAAGTAGTAGACTATCAATCATTATATTAATATGATCGGTAGTTCATTATCGAATAGTGTAATTGCTATATTGATTGGTAGTAGACTAGACTGATGGGCAGTAGACTGCAAATCTACATGATTATTGTTTATTGAGCAAAAAATTGGTGTAGATAGAATTTCCGGTCCTAAATTGCCAAAAGCAATTATGGGGGTCTTTTTTTGGCAAAAAAATTCCTTAATCACCCTCATAACCCTTTTCCATTCTCTCTCACGTTCAAGGAAAACCCTCAAAACCCGAAAGAGAAACATTTTTTTCTCCATAGCAGCTCCAATGGAGCTACAAAATTCACCAACTCACTCCAACCGAGTTCTAAAAACTACTCCATTTATGCAACTCCCCCCCAAAAAAGCTCCATTTATCCGGCATATGAGAGTTTGCTGCATTTTTCTTAACTAACTTTATAATTCCCATATTACCCTCCATATTATTCTCATCTAATTCTAAATTACTAATATATCCTATAGCTAAAGTACCTTAACTACAATAATTAATGTAACTTTAAAACTACTGATTTATTTAGAATAAATAATATTTTAATGGAAAACTCTTGTTGAGCCCTACAAAACAAGACTGATATTGAATATTTTTTAATTATTATTTATCTAATTGTAATTAAATTATTTTTGTAGTGATTTTTTTTGCATCATTGGGTTTTGAATTAAATTAATTCTAATTGTAATTAAATTATCTATAAGTGTTTGTGTAGAATACTAAAATGAAGACGAATCTTACACACTAAACATTGATAATTTCAATTTAATATGCATTAAGACGTGAAAAATATTGAATAAATAAAAGCGTTACATCTCTTCACGTTCCCACAAATGTTTAATCAGTGCATTTCGAAGTGCAAAATGTGCTTCTTTGTCCTTGATCTTTTTATGTCGATTAAGAAACTGGTAAAATCGTTGGGATTCACTTGCCTCCATCTCATCAACATGCTAAGTACGTGATGGAGTAGAAATGATAGCACTTTCATCTTCATCTCGTTCATCTTCGACAATCATATTATATATTATAACACAAGCACTCATGATATCATGTAATACACGTTTATCCCATAAACATGCTGGGCCGTTAATAATGGCAAATCTTGATTGAAGAACTCCAAATGCCCGCTCTACATCTTTTTCGACATGCTTCTTGCATCATTGCGAAATATTGTTTCTTTTTATCTTGTGACTGAGAAATGGTTTGAACAAGTGTCAACCATTTCAGGTATATGCCATCAGCTAAATAATAACCAATGCCCTAATTTTTTCCTTGAATTGTATAATGAGTAGGAGGGGTAACACCTTGTGTTAAGTTAGCGAACAAATGAGACGACCGTAGTACATTAATATCATTATTCGAGCCTGGTAAGCCGAAGTATGCATGCCATATCCACAAGTCATATGATGCTACTGCCTCAAGAATAATGGTTGGCCTTCCATGACGTCCAGAATATTGCCCTGCCCATGCCGTTGAACAATTCTTCCATTGTCAATGCATGTAATCTATACTTCCCAACATTCCTGGAAACCCTCATTCTTCGCATATATGTAACAATCTTGCAACATCATTTGCATTGGGATACCTCAAATATTCATATGTGTACACCTTTACAATTGCCCTACAAAATCTATTCAAACATTGGATTACAGTTGACTCACCAATCCGAATATATTAGTCAGTACTATCAGCTGATATTCCATATGCCAACATACGAAACGATGTTGTAATTTTTTGTAAAGTAGATAATCCAAGCTTACCAATACCATCTTTCTTTTGAATGAAGAAGTTATCATGCTCTTGTTCTGCAGCGACAATACGGAAGAATAGATTCCTTCGCATTCGAAACCTTCTACGAAATAGCGTATCTCCATATGTGGGGTTATCAAAGAAGTAGTCATTCCATAGTCTTGTATTACCATCGACCCTCCCGCGGTTGATCACCATATGACTAGGTATTGAACCTCTGCGTCTTGGTTGTTCATCATTTTCAAGTTGATAAGAAATTTTGGCCTTATTGGAGGTATAAATAGTAGCCAAGATTTCATCCTCTTTCCCCACTCAATCGTTTCTTCCTCCCACTTTTGAAAATATTGAGAAAATAATTCATCATCAGAAGAAGATGAAGATGGTAAATGTGATGACCCAGCTCCATAATTCATTTTTGAAGAGGGGGAGGGAGAGAACTTAGGTAGCTGAATATTGAGAAGTAAAGGCACTGATATCTTGATTTCACTCAAGTGCAAACTATTGTTTTAATAAGAATGTGAGATAGCTACTAATACAAACATTTGATTCTTATCTTATAAATCTTATCCACATGTCTCTTCTATCACCAATCAAATCATATCAGGAAATAAGAGGCTTTGTGTTTATCAGCAACATTGGATTCTTATCTTCAAAATCTTATCCACATATCTCTTTAATCATCAATCGAATCCTATAAGTATTGCTACATGCTCTTTCAATTGCACAACAACGTTCCCTTCACATCTCTTTCATTTCGTGCCCTCTTTTTTATTATTAATTGCTGAAATGTAATGTTTTCTATAGTTTAGTTAATTATGTTATTTTTTTATATTTTAGTTAATTATGTAATGTTTTCTATATTATTATTAATTATATAATATTTTATGTATTTTATGCCCTCTTTTTTATTATCAATTGTTGAAATGTAATGTTATTATCTCTATTTTTAGAATAGGCTTAAATATGCGTTTCGTCCCTGAAGTTTCGGACCAGTTTTTATTAAGTCCCTATACTTTAAAAATTCCCGATTGAATCCTTGGGTTTTTCGAACCGGACTCAATCTCATCCCTCCGTCCACTCGCCGTCCGCCCACTGACGGCAGCTCGGCCCAAAACCGAACCGACCCGACAACCCGGCCAATGGACCAGGTGAACCGGCCAATTGACCAGGTCACGTGCAAAGCACGTGCCCTGATCTTAGTTAAGTCTCTCTCGCTGGTTGGTCTCGCCGTCGTCTTCAGGTCATCTTCTCCGCGCTCAGTCCGAGCTGAGTGATCCGGTTAGGGGTTGAGAGCTGTGATCCAAGGTTCCAAAGAGAGCTGCGATCCAAGGTTAAGTGTTGTTGGTTTCTCTAGCCGTCGTCTTCATGTCATCTTCTCCACGCTCAGTCCGAGCTGAGTGATCCAGTTAGGGGTTGAGAGCTCCAATCCAAGGTTTCAAAGAGATCTACCAGTAGTGATTGAAACTAGTCTATTGAAGCCCTCGAGCCATGTAAGCGTCTCCCGAGCTTGGTGTTTTTGATTTTAGGGTTCTTCAATTTGCTTAGGTTTTACTCACATTTGTCCCGGTCATTCAATTTGCTTAGGTTTTACTCACATTTTAGGGTTCTTCAATTTGCTTAGGTTTCTGCATTGAAGCTTTCTTGCACAAATTGGCCATAAATTGGCCTATTAGAATGTCTTCCATCGATTCCACATCCTCTTCACTCTCTCCTCTGTGTTACTGTGGA
The DNA here is from genome assembly GCA_963920575.1 of Narthecium ossifragum. Classification (NCBI taxonomy): domain Eukaryota; kingdom Viridiplantae; phylum Streptophyta; class Magnoliopsida; order Dioscoreales; family Nartheciaceae; genus Narthecium; species Narthecium ossifragum. The sequence continues at coordinate 21,856,388 of OY986973.1, forward strand.
CAAAAATCAAAGTTATGGACTTCCCGAACAACCAAAAATCTTGGGAGGAGATTTTTTGGATGCCCAGACCACAAGGTAACTCTACACAATAGCTGCATTCACTGAAAGAAGAAATTGCTTAAGTTTTGAATTGAATTGAATTGAATTATTGCAGGAGAATGGTGGGTGTAATTTCTTCAATTGGGTAGATGGGAACGTTGGTGATCATGGAAATTTATCTAACATTGAAATGAGGATGAAGATGCAAGCATTGGAAGCTGAATTGGAGAAGTTGAAGTCCAAAGAGGCAGAAAACATGGCACAAGTTCAGTTGTTGAGAGCCTGTTGCCAACATAAAGAAGATGAAAACAATGTGTTGGTGTTAGAGGTGAAGAAACTGCAAAACAGAAATAATTGTGGTTAGCCATAGTACTGTTGTGTGTCCTTATGTTTGTATTCCTGTAATCTTAGTTGATGTAACTTCCTTTGGTGTGCTGAATGAATGAAAATGTTTGGGTTTCCTGTAATCTTATGTTTGCACAAAGTTGAACAACATAACAGATCAATAGTGGTGGAGTTGTATTCCTGTAATCTTAGTTGATGTAACTTCCTTTGGTGTGCTGAATGAATGAAAATGTGTGCATATCCTGTAATCTTATGTTTGCACAAAGTTGAACAACATAACAGATCAATAGTGGTGGAGCTGTATTCTCAAGACAAACATGTAAATTTGAATTGGCTAACATGTATTATCAACACAACCATACACATACTTGTTTGACAACCAACTGTTACAAACACAACCAACTGTTACAAAAAATCTATTCTGCAAGCAATAGTGGTGGAGCTGGGTTTCAGTTTCACAAAAAAATGGACATACAACAGGTGCATAACAGCTGTGTCATTCCAAACACAACCAACTGTTAAAAAAAATCTATTGTGTTGTCCATTGTAGACACCAACTACACAAACAGGAGGGAATACACAAAAATTTAACAGTTGCCCTGTTTCAGTTTCACAAAAAACATCACTATACAAACATGAGACCCTACTTTTTGGCTTGTTGTTGCAAATGGGAGGCAGAGGCTTTACCAGCTACCCTGGGAGTCCTGAAGGGAGCAGTAACTGGTCTGCCTTCATGATCATAAGCCTAGCACCATTCACCTTGGGCTTGTGAAGGTGATGGTTGACTTGTTCCTTGTTGGGGCAGTGATCCTTGGTGCTGTGATGGAAATGGTTGGCTTGATCCAGGCATGTAGAAGTCTGGCTAAACTGTTTCAGGCATCCAGCCATGTCCAGGTGTTGCACCTGATGCACTTGGTGCTCTTGCTCCTTGTGCTGCTCCTCGTGTTGCTCCTCTTGGTGCTCCTCTTGCTCCTCTTGGTCCTCTTGCTCCCCTTGCCCTTAGTGCTTTTGGTGTTACTGCCCTGGTTCCTCTTCCTGCATCCCTCCTGATGGTATCCAGTTGCTGTCTTGCATTTGCTATCCCCCCAGGTATCCATGGCTGTCTTGATGGCTGGTGGATATTTGCTTGCATATGGTCCTCCTACATGTAACAATAGATGCAACACAAATGCAATAAATAAATCAGTCAAACACTCTAAAGAACACAGATCTAATATATAAAACACTTGACAAACTTGCACACATAGAACAAACATTTATTGGGGCCTAAATGCAGCTCTTGGGTCATAGAACAAGCATTTCTTGGGTCATACACAAAAGAAACTTAAAAAATCAGATATCTAAGCTAGTGGATCTGTGGATGTGCAACATATAAATTACTAAACTAGTGGATATGTGGATGTGCAACATATAAATTATAGATCATGTGGATGTGCAACATATAAATTACTAAGCTAGTGGATGTGCAACATATAAATTACTAAGCTAGTAGATGTGCAACATATACAATACCTGGCTGTTATTAGGAGCTCTGCCAATGGATGATACACTTTCTGCTGGTGGAATGCTGGTCCCACCCCTTCCTGGGGTCCTAAAAGCATTTCTTGCTGCTGGTATACTGGTCCCACCCCTTTCTTGGGTCCTAAATGCAGCTGTGGAAGCTGGTGGTGTATAGGTAGGCTTGGAGCATGGAGGTTTTGTGCATGTCCTTCTATTATGCCCCCACTCCCAACAATTGGTGCACCTAACAGTTGTGTATCTCCTCTTGAGCTTATGACTGCTTGGCCCCTCTTCTGGGCCCCTTTTCCTCAGCTTTTTGGGTCTTCCAGGCTGTTTCTTATAGACTGGGGGTAAAATGTTGTCAGGACCAACCCTCTTCCATAGCTTGTGACCATTGATAGGTCTGATGTGATGTTGGTATGCCATCAAGTAGGTACCCTTCTTGCACCATGGTAAGACATAGTCCTCAGGCCTCCTCCTCATCTTAAATATACATGCAGTGGCATGTACACAAGGGACTCCTGTCAATCCCCACTTCCTGCAACTACATACTTGCTCAGCCAAGTTGACTGCAAACTTGTCATCTTGGCATGTTACTTCAAACTCTTCCTGACCAAACAATTCACAATACCAGTGCCTAGTCTCCACTTTGATATCCTCTATCTTCTTCTGTATCCTAGGGCAGATGTCCTGATTAACTCCTTCCATCTGTTGCTTCTTTAACCTCATCCTTGTCATCAGTTTTATCCTAATATCCTCCAGCATTGTGATTATAGGCTTCTTCCTAGCATCCAAAATGAATTTATTGAATGCCTCTGCCATGTTGTTTGATAGCAGATCACACTTAGGGTGAAACTGAAATGCATATCTACACCACCACGTAGGGTCTAGAGCACTAAGGTACTTGAAGCCTTCTGGCTCTACATGTCTCATTTCATCCATGACTAAGTCATAGTACTCCTTAGTGGTAGACCTAGCAGCATTCCACATGATTTGCTTCAAGTTCAGACCCTTAAAAAGCTTGTTGAAGTTGGCATATAGATGCCTAACACAAAATCTATGGTCCACTCCAGGCATTAGATCTTGCATTGCTGGAATGAGACCCTACAAAGCATTGTTGTTATCATAAAAAAAATAAATTAGCTTTGATACAAAGAATAGATCTTGCATTGTTGTGATCATAAGCTCTGTGCACAGACTCATGAAACTAAAAGCAATAATAGATCATGCCTTGCTGGAATGAAACTAAAAAAAATGTAATACAAAGATATAAAAATCTGTGATGTTATGCTGTAAATAGATCATAAGCTTCAAGTGATGAAGCTTTATGCACAGACTCATGAAACTAAAAGCAATAATAGATCATGCATTGCTCGAATGAAACTAAAAAAAATGAAATACAAAGATATAAAAAACTGTGATGTTATGCTCTAAATAGATCATAAGCTTCAAGTGATGAAGCTCTGTGCACAGACTCATGAAACTAAAAGCAATAATAGATCATGCCTTGCTGGAATGAAACTAAAAAAAATGAAATACAAAGATGTGAAATGCTGTGATGTTATGCTGTAAATAGATCATAAGCTTCAAGTGATGAAGCTCTGTGCATAGACTCATGAAACTAAAAGCAATAATAGATCATGTCTTGCTGGAATGAAACTAAAAAAACTGAAATACAAAGATGTGAAATGCTGTGATGTTATGCTCTAAATAGATCATAAGCTTCAAGTGATGAAGCTCTGTGCACAGACTCATGAAACTAAAAGCAATAATAGATCATGCCTTGCTGGAATGAAACTAAAAAAAATGAAATACAAAGATGTGAAATGCTGTGATGTTATGCTCTAAATAGATCATAAGCTTCAAGTGATGAAGCTCTGTGCACAGACTCATGAAACTAAAAGCAATAATAGATCTTGCATTGCTGGAATGAAACTAAAATAAATGAAATACATAGCCAATGTAGTTTCACCTTTTGCTGGTCTGTGATGAATGTCCACCTCTTCTCTTGATCATAACCAATGTCAGATAGCAATAGCTCTAAAAACCATGTCCAAGTCTCCCTATTCTCTACCTCAACTACTGCGTAGCATATTGGGAACATCTGGTCATTCCCATCCCTCCCTACTGCTGCAAGGATTTGACCACTAATAGTGCCCTTCAAATGGCAACCATCTAGGCCAATCAAAGGCCTGCACCCATCCCTAAACCCCTGCTTGCATGCCTGAAAGCATATGTACACCCTCTCAAATACTGAATGTACACCATCTGCAGACCTATTAGCCTTAACTACAAATGTACTGCCTGGGTTACTTCTTATGATCTCATGGCAGTAGTCTCTTATTCTTGCATACTGTTCTGCATAACTGTCTTGGATGAGCTCTCTTGCCTTCCTCCTCACATTAAAAGCCTGGTTTCTACATATGTCCACTAAAAAGTCCTTCTTCACTTTTGCTTGCATAACCTTTATCCTCATGTCAGGATCAATCCTAAAGTCATCAAGATACTTCTTTGACAACCAAGTGGTATTCACAAGAGGGTTTCTATAACTCCTACTGCAAGTATGTTGGCCCTTTAATGTCTTTATCTGAAATGTATTTTGATTCTGCATTTTGGAGGCATGGATCCTCCATTCACAGCCATCAGCACATATAGCTCTAACCCTTTCCTTATCATTCTTAACAATCTTCACACTGTAACCCCCTCTAATTCCATACTCCCTGATATAGTCCTTGAACACCTCAGCAGATGGGAATCTGGTCCCAAGAACTGGCTTTATGTTACCAGCCAAGTCAGTGTCTGGGTTGTATACTGGGTAAGAAGTGGCAGCATCCTCATCAGAGTCATAAAGACTCACCAACTCATCACTTGGCAGGTACTCTGAGTTGTTGTCTTCAACATCTGCTTCATTCACATACTCATCCTCCTCTTGTGCAGCCTTCCCTTTCCTTATACTTCTGTCACTGCCCCTCCCAGCATCTGCAGCTCCCCTGGCATCATCAGTAGCCTCCCTATCTGCTCTCCCATGCCCTTCACTCACATGCCCTTTCTCTCTTCTATTTTCTTCATCCACCCCATCTGTCGCGCCCCGACCCGCGAAAGCCCAACCGGGTCGGGCGACGCGAACCGGAACCTAACCAACGCGGAAAAAGAACGACGAGGGTTCCCTCTAACCTATTGGTCTCCCTAGCAATTCATCAAAACACCCTCAATAAAACAATATTAATTAGCAAAACCTCGAACCTCAGATTAAAAACTCAAGAAGATTTAATATACATAACCTCGGAGAGGGGTAGTTCAAATACAACATTACTCCCGTAGGAGACTATATAGCCTAAGATAAAAACTGTAAAGGATCACCACCTCTCAGACTCCACCTGGCGCCGCTGCACCGCCAACTAACTGCCCGGTAGGGGCCACAGAAGAGGTACTGCCGCCTGCACCTGCAAAACGCAGCCGGGTAGGAGTGAGCACTAAGCTCAGTAGGGATCTACACTACGACACACAGAAGGAAGAGGGAAACGCAACAGTGTCGCCCTCGAGTAGGATCTGGGTGTATACAGGGGTCCCACAACCCCACCGCGTGTCCATGGTGCCCAGGAGCAGCACACAGTAAGCTCAACAAACACTGCTGACTCACATGCAGGAACCCGACACTGCAGGCGGGAAATGGCACCGCTGAGAGGGCCGTTTTCACCACTCAAGAGTCTACACAGTGGAACACCGGCTACACCTCAGCCTCCGACTCGAGGCCGACACGACCTCTACAATCATCAAGCATCTAGTGTACCAGTCATCTAAGCCTATCATCGAATCGACTGGACACCACAATTCAAACCGGGTCCAAACAGCCCAACCCCGGTCCTAGGGCTAAGTCCGAGCTTCCAGCCTCGGGACGGCGACCCAAAAATCACCCACGCCCTAACCAATGCAACTAATGCACACAACAAGAATGCATGCTATTACATACACAGATAATAGGAAAGGCATGCAACAGTATGTCAAGCATCATATAAGTCTACTGGATCGCTGCAGCGGTACTACCAACCGCTGCCAGCCGATCCGCAGCGGGTCCCGGCATTACGACGGTACCGCGACCGTCAACCGCGGACTCCTGCAACGGGAAGCAACCCCGAAAACCGTCGATGAACAGTACACAATATAATATTATATTCTGAAATATAATATTATATTCAAACACCCAAAACCACTACTTAGGGGCTAATTGATCCCGTCGATCCGATGTCTAAAAGACGTCGGATTCAAGATCCAACTTAGCCACCAGTAGGTGTATAAACTAGGATCATCATATCCAAAAATCATAATCATCCAACGGTTGGATTAACGGGAAAACGCTAATCAAAATCGTTAATCAAACTAACTTACCCATTAATTGCTGCAACGCAGCCCTTCAGAAAACAATTCATAAGAAATCGTACATAAATCGGAAAAATATGAAACAAGATGGAATAGAAAGCGAACGAATAGCTCTACAACTCTTATGTTTATGAAAAGTCAAGATTATGTAATCGCCGGCCGGAAAACGCGCCGCAAGCCGGCTGTTTGTCAAGAACAGCAGAAAACCAGAAATCCGAGACTAATCATCCATAAAACCTACTCAAATCTCAACTGACTAACATGAAACTTAAATCAGTTATTCTACAAGACATAAGGAAACCAACAAAGCAAGGATCAACAAGATCCAACGGCTAGATCTCAAAAAAACCCGAAAAGAACACAGTAGGTATAACCCTACCTAGCTGTGCTTTCCTCGGCTGATTCCCCGCGATTTGATCACCAACAAGCTTCCAAATCACTTCAAGGATCTTCCTCTCGTTGTCACGAATCCAACGAGCCAAAGAACACCCAAAAAGATGGCCGGAGGAGGGAGAACGGAGGAGAGCAAGGTGGCTGCCGGAAAAACAGGGGAAGAGAAGAGCTTCGGGAGAGAAAAGAAGAAGGGAGAAGAAAGGAGGAGAAGGAGGAAGAAAAGGAGGAAAAAGGGGGGAGGGGACAGACGGTAAAGAGGGGAAAAAGTGAGGGGAGGGGAGGGTGTGAGGACCTGCCCCTCTTTTCCCTTTTGGCTTGTGTTGACCCCAAGGGCAATTTGGAAAATTGCGCCTTGGCGGTCAATCCACACTGGGTGTGCACACACAGACCTTGTTTGATGCTTGTGTTTGTTAGAAAGGTTAGGTGGGACCTAGTTTGGGAGTTCTGGGCTTGGGCCCGTTTTCCAGCCCAAGTTTGCACTTCTGGGCAGGGAGGATCGATCCTTTGGTCGTGGAGGATCGATCCTACCTGTGCCTGGAAGTCTTTGTCGGTGGCTTTCGAAGGACGGCCACCGCGGTGGCCGTCGCTTCCCCTGTCAGGGGAGGGGAGACTTTTGCTCCCCTCCTTCGCCTTTCCCCCGCCTTCGCCGGCTTTCCCCCGGCCTTACCCCTTCCCCTCTTCCTTCCTTTCTTTCCCCTTCTTCCCTCTTCTTCCTCCCGGCTCTGCTTCCCCTGTTCCGGCTGAGAGCTTCCGCTCGCCGTTCTTCCTCCTCCGGCCACCTTTCCTGGAGCTTGAAGGCTCGTTGGGTTCATGGCAAGGCGAGGAAGGTCCTGGGTTGAGCCTTGTGGATTGAAGCTGCGTTGAAGAGGTAGGGATCTCACTCAAACCTCCAGCTTGCTTTGAGGGTTTAAATCCGGGTTTTGTTTTCGATAGATCTCCTTGTGGAGTTGTTGGTTTCCGGTTTTGAAGCCATGAGTAGCTTCGTGTTGCTTAGATTTACCAGCCCACCAAGTTTGGTGAGGTTTGGTTGTGTTTTCCGGCGGCTTTTCCGGCCGGAAGCACGCCGGAACCCATGGGTGATCGATCCTCCTGGGAGGAAGGATCGGTCCTTCTGGTGTTGGCTTGCTGCGCCCAGCACATGATCGATCTTCTTATGGGAGGAGATCGATCATGGGGCCTGGGTTAGCAGGGATACCCTTCGTCCCGAGAAAGATCGATCCTCCTGGGAGGAAAGATCGATCTTCCTTGGTGCGACTGGAAGGGCGCCCTCTGTCTCGAGAAAGATCGATCTTCCTGGGAGGAAGGATCGATCCTTTTTGTCTCGACAGTGAGGGAGGCTCACTGTTACTTAAGTGATCGATCCTTTCCTTGGTGAGGATCGATCCTTTAGTCGCAGCGAGGGTTTTCATGAGTTTTGCCCGCGGGCTTCGCATGTAAGTGAGTTTTGACGGTTTTGCCCTTGGGACTTCTATGTTTTACATCATGCTTGAATGTTTACTGCTTTGTGATTAACCGAGGGAGTAATGAACCCTCGGGAATGCTTAGGGTAACTGGGCCATGGGTTATGCCCTTTTATCGCTTTATGGTGAACCGAAGGAAGTCATGATCCTCGGTAATATTTAGAATAAATGGGCCGAAGGTGTGCCCCTGTTGTGTTACATGTTACTGCTTTCCCTATTTTATATTATGACATGCTCCTGTGCATTAGACATGCTAGGTTAGACTGAGTGGGGTTGACCCGTGGACTCCAGTGATCTAGGACTAAGCGTGGGATGCCGTTACCCCGGTAATGGTGTCCTACAAGTATCGTCCGGCCCACCCTGTGTCAAGGACCATCGGAGGTAGCCCAGTCCTTGAGCAGTGGCTATCGGAGGGACGTAGGTTGGACAGGAACCCTGGGGGGGAGGACATCGATGGGATCGATGGACTCCCTGGCTAGGCTTAGTCTTGGGTCAGGAGTTAGGGGTCCTGTTGGCTCTGTGGCTTGGAGTACTGAGAGATGGTAGTCTTAACCTCGGTCGTTCCGCCAAGTGTGAAGATCCCGCTTGGGGAAGGGTGTTCTACCAGTAGCGTCATGTCCACCCTGTGTCAGGGATTGTCGGAGTTGCCCACCCCTGAGCAGTGGTTGTCGGAGGGGCGTACTTGGGACAGGAATCCTTCGGGTTAGTGATGGGATTTATGGGATCCTTGGCAAGCCTCAGTACTTGGCCTCAGAGTTGGTTCGTTGGGTTTGCCTTCTTAGCAAGAGTGGTAGAGTAGGACCCTGCTGAGCTGTTGCTCATTCCTACCTGGACTATGGTGTTTGCAGGTGCGGGTCCTCGTTCTCCCCCGGTGCTTCCCCGTCGCCCGTCTCGTGGTAGCGCGCCGGCTCCTGACCATGTCTGAGGGTCAGGATGGTTTCGTTTGTGCGTTCGCTGAGACCCCGGTGGGTAGTGTAGCTTCTTTTTGGGGACTGTTGATCCCTTGTAGCTTGTTGTACTAAACCCTGTTAACTCTTTTATTATTGTTTTGTAATAAATGTTAATAGTTGTTGTTTAGTCCTTTGCTTCCGCTTGTGCCTGTTGGCAGCTGTTTCCGCCAGCTGGCCGTAGTCTCAACTGTTTCCGCCAGTTGAGGCTGTAGTTGTAGGTTTTTCCCCTCGCGGTCCCGGCCCGGGTGCGCTCTGCGGGTCGGGGCGCGACAGAGGGGAAGTCTTCCCTCTCTGACAGAGGAGAGCGACGGCCAACGGCGGCCGTCCTCGCGAAGCAGAAAAAGCCACCGACTCATAAATGATCGATCCTTCCTCAAGGAAGGATCGATCCTTCATGACGCTCTAACAAGGCTTTCTGGCACGAAGAGGATCGATCCCTTAGCCAGAGAGGATCGATCCTTTGTGTGCTGAAAGCTAAACTTGGGCAAGAACTCAAGCCCAAGTCCGGATCTTTCGATCCCGGGTTCACCTAGCCATTCTAAACAAACACGAACACAGACAAGGTCAGTGTGTGCACACGCGGGTGTGAAACAAACCAACAAGGCACAATTTACCAAATTGCCCTTGTGGTCTACAACGAGCCACAGGGATAGAGGGGCAGGTTCTCACACCATCACTCTCTCTTATATTTTCTTCACCCTCCCCACCAACACCCCCATGACTACTGTCTACCCCCAAGAGCAGCCCACAGTTTCCAATAAGAAATTGAGTATAGTCAATCTCATCTCCCTCCCCATCTTCACTGCTGCCCTCAACCTCTGGATCATAACAAACCTGTGATGAACTACAGCTATCAGAATCAACCTGAAATGCATCCCAATCATTGGCCCCACTCCCCCTACCTCCTTTCTTCTTATGCACTTCCCTATCTAGCTCCTTGTCTGAAAGGACAACAGGTCCTTCGATTATAGCATGCTCAAAGTAAACATCAACTTCTCCAGCAACACTTGCTGGGCCTGCCATTTCCAGTACATCTTTGTCTGTCATTAATGGTCTTAGACCCGCATCCATGCTTGCTCCAGGAATGACATACCATAGCTTTATGTATGTAACATACCCCAGCTGCTTCATCATATCTTCAAATTCAA
>OY986973.1:21866799-21935583 GCA_963920575.1 Narthecium ossifragum
GCCACACGTGTATAATTTTATGACTCAGATTATGACTCATATGCCATGTCATAAAAGCTGATCTTATATTATAGATAGATAAATAACAATCTTTCCATTGAGAGTTACCCCACGTGCTCATGTCTTTTTTTTTTTTTGACAAGTTAAGCTCAATGAGCTACAAAGACGCTACAACCCTACTAAAAATGGAAAATCGAGCCCCCCAAACAAACCCCGGCGAGGCCCTAACACCCAACGTTAGACATCAACGAGCGAGATTCTCTCACGACCTAGTCAGCTCCAAAATTGTCCTCCCTATGTATATACATTACCTGTATCTGTACGAATTTCCCCATCCACAACCATATGTCCTATAGCTCTGAAATAACATAAGCAGACCAAGGAGTCTTACCATTGACAAGATCGACTGCAAACCTGGAATCTGACTCAAGAACAGCTCTCTTAATCCCATGCTTAATAGCTGCCCGTAACCCAAACTTGATAGCTCCTAGTTCAACCTGTAAAGATGTCTCCCCCATAATACCTGCAGAGGAATACCACCATAGCTCATCCTCCCCGCTCCTGCAGACCACCCCCAAACCGGCGTGTGTTTCACTGTTCACGAAAGCCGCATCTACTTGAATGCAAACTCCCTTCCAACATTGCCTAGATTTCCTTATTCTGCCTTTCCAATTTAGCATCAGATACTCCTTCACCTGACACTTAACCAATCTCGATAGCTGCACTGGGGATCTGTGGCCATGCTCATGGACTATAGAGCATCTATTCTTCCATAGCCACCATAAAGAGTATGCCACTGTAGCTTTCAGCAAAACTATATTCTCATCAGTTGACACATTCTGGAGAATACGAAAGCATGAGTCAACAGATAAGCTGCCAGAATCCACCCCCAGACCTCCTAATGTCCCGTACCACACCGCCTTAGCAAAATTGCATTCACACATAATATGTTCTATGGTCTCCTCCCCCTCCAAACATAGCTGACAGCTATTGTCACTGGCCAAGCATAGGTTCTAGAGGATAGACATTGTGGGTAATTTCCCACGTGCTCATGTCTCTCCACTCTTCTTTTCCCATATTGTTCAAATTTTGATGTAGATGGAAACAATCTGGATCTAACCTAAGGTTACTGGCCCAATTAATTAAAAAGGTGCGATATTCATGAAAGTTGATTTAATTTGAAAAGATGTCAATTTACTCGAAGGTTACTCGCTCAACGAATAGAAATAAATAGGTATGGCGGGAGGAGGTGGTTAATGAGAGAGAGGAGAGGGAAGTTAATGGGTGATTAATGAAAAAAGTTGATGGAGGAAGATAGTGGATTTGTTCCCTGTCATTTAGTCAAGTTATAAAGTTGAAGCAAGTACTTGCCGTTTTGTGCTCGATTTTACTGCTGAAGTCCTGAAAATTTTTTATTTTGAAATATACGAGCCCACGCTAAATAAAAGTAAAGAACACAAACACCACTCACACCACCATAGACACCAGATCAAAAAACACTCTAGTAATCACATTTTTCTTTATCAACTGCTGGCAAATAATACAAGCAGAGGAACGAGAAACACAAGATGTTTGCAAAACTCGATTAAAGGCATGGCATAGGGACCGACTACCATGCTGAAACGAGCTATTTTATATATGGGCGTAATCACACTAAATTAAAGGCCTGCCCATACGGAGGAACGAGAAACACAAGATCTTTGCAAAACTCCACGAACCAACTTGCTATCTCAGAATATCTCAGACTTATGCCACTGCTCGGGGTTGTCGCCGCCGACTAGGGAGAGTTTTCTTGGTCCGACACTCAGGGTTCTACGCTGCTTGACTAAGGGCATGTTTGGATCCACGGGATCCACCGGGATCCCACGGATCCGGTGAACGCGCAGATCCCGCACCATGAGGCGGATTCCAATTTCGGCGTCTACTCGATTCGAGCGGACGCCGCGGACGGTATCCGCGGGCGAGGATTCCCGCGGATACCGTCCGCTGGATACCGTGGATCCGCGGTATCCAAACACCGCGGTATCCAAACACGCCCTAACTGACCCAGGACCGCCTGATGTAATCTTGGTTTGGTTCTTAGCCTTTGGGCTGATCTCATCAAAAAAAAAAAAAAAATTGCTATCTCAGAATGAATAATCTTTTCAAAGCACATCGTGTCTAACCGTGCATTTGAGATGTATCTTATTCTTGCATTGCTGTTGTAACGTACAAATGAGAAACAGATATAATGGAGTGGCAAACATAGTATACTGACTATTTCTTGAGAAATTGGTGCGTCTATATGGCTATTCTTTTTGTGCCTTCTTAAGAGCATCAATTTGTTGGTCCACCAATCCTGCTAAAAGAATCGGTACTTCCTGTGCTGCATCAACAGATGCCCGAGCTTCTTCATTGGGACTGAATGTTCCACTCCCATGTCTCTCAATCTTATCCAACTATTTGGTGCTAGAAAATACCACTAGATTTCTCACCAACAGAAAGCCAGCAGAAATGGTAGCTCATCCAAAAACCAGTGTCGCGTCGTTTTACACTCGAGAATGATCTATGCCAAGTTGTCTAAGGGAGTCTGTACCCACAAGAAATATGCGCCTTGAAGCCTGATATCGAAACACTACGACTCCTTTATATGCTGCCCTAGGAACTCCATCCTGGATAAAGAATAATTTCTGGAGTTAGCAAGCAATAATGACAACAGACATTGGGCATATGGGATCATTTTCAGAAATGACCAACTCATCAGTGGACCTCAAAGATGTCGAGTATATAAGTCAGTTAACCAAGATTTACATGCCTTTTTAACCTTATGACCATAGCATCAGATGATATTGACTCAATGTTCAGATAAATGAATCAGCAGTTGTTGGGTGGAGGTAAATAATCCTTGATAGCGCCATATCAAGTTAATGAAACAAATAAGAAGCTGATGATGCACAAGGGCAATAAATTATCTCTAAAATTTATAGTCTGGCCTTTTGTTTAACTGTCTTTTGCATCAATATGAATGAATCTAATTGTTCAAAGGCATTAACTAGACGATTTAGTTAATAAGGAATTTGAACTAAATGATGTCATCAAGCTGAATGACACAGCCCCTAGTAGAAATGGCAGCAATGGCAGTAGCTGCAACCAAAAAGTCTTCAGCAGCAGCTATCACCAGCTGCTGGTGCTGTGGTAATGGCTGCCGCTAGTTGATAGTGCTGCAGCTGCCCAAACATTCTAGGCCATTTTCATTGTTAATGCGATTTCGTTATCCTTTCCTTTTGGATCTCTCAGATTTCTTTTGTGTATCTAACAAAATAACTAAAGCCTAAAACATTGAAGCTGCAGAAACATTTCATGTTGGGCTAGGACAAAGACCCAAAAAAAAGAGTTTCGGCAACTCAATCTTAAGAAAGGGAAGTGAGCGTATCAGCTTAGAATTCAAATATCAAGAAGGTTAGAAGAAAGTTAATGCAAGTTGAGGAAAATCTGGACTGGAATTAAAGGAAACGCACAATGCAGAGCTCAAATGCACCACAAATTTTGTCAATCAAGAAATTCTTACTTAAAAACTAAGACGAATTTTAATGAAGGTAGAGAAATTGCCTTCCATTCTTCAAATATACCGAATTGACTTGCAATTCTTTCAAAGTCCCTCTGATCATGATATTGGATCCTCACATCACCATCTATATGTGCCTTCAGAACAAACTCAGGTCCTTGTACAGGTTTGGCATCTGAAACAAGTTTTCCAAAGTGTTCCAAGAATTTCTCCTGCAGAGATTGAAATTTGAAAACAGTGAGTCAAGGTAATGACCAGCGTACTTAAAAAATACCAATTACCTCTGTCAAGTAGTTCAGATCAACAGATTTCCAATCAACCTGTAATTATTGTTGGCCAAAAGACAAAATCTTTATCAGAAGAAACAATAAAACAGAAAATCAAGACAAAAATGACTGCCAGTCTGCCACACAACTTACATGTGCATCATTAAGCTTAATAGGCTCCAGATAGCGTTTGAAGAATTGCCCCATACTGGATCCCTGAAGTTACATTACAATTAGGACCAAAACAGGATAATTATTAATTAGCAAATAACCTAGGAATACAGAGGATTCTATGAATTGGAGGACAATGAGGTCAAAATTGCTAACAGCCTAACATTATTTAATTTAAGAATGAAAGAACATCTAGCCATACCCTGAGAGTTTATAGGATAAACCGATGCTAATTGATGCACATCTCTTAAACAGCAAAACAGAGTGTGGACTCCATTGCAGAACTAGCATATAGAAAACACAATATGGAAAGCCAACCGCATCTTGTTGGAGAATATGATCCCAGAAACCAGGATGGATTTATTTGCGGGAGCAATAAGAGGTTCCATGATGATGATGAGACACCTCTTTCTCTAAATCAATTAGGCACATGAATAAAGGGCTAAGGGAACAAGTTAGACGTGATAGTTTAGATGTATGCTTCTTTGGTCAAACTTCTTTTGACTCTCAAAAAACTCCTAGAAACCCATTATACGTTTAAACCATGGTTATTAGTGCCATTGGCATTTGTCGTGCCAGCTGGAAGTGGGCAGGGTTTAAGTGTCGGCATGGGCCTTGCAGACACTAGCTGTGCCGTGTCAACTGGCTTGTGCCGACACTAAAAACAGCATGCCACCTTCCACTCAGCATAGTACTACAATTGTGCCGGCTAATAGTTAGAACCATGATCTAACATAACACAAACATGTGGTCTGTAATCCATCATGGATGTTTGGTTGAACAATCTTTCTAGGATCACAGGCACATGATCACTTGGAATCAAACTCTTCAAGTCCAACTAAGTCATAAGTCAGGTCATTGATTCGGATAAACGAAATTTCAACTGATCTTGTTAAAGTCTAGACTCCAGAAGGCCATGGAAGATGACGAACCAGATGTACAATTAAAGACAGCATGCCACCTTCCACTCAGCATAGTACTACAATTGTGCCGGCTAATAGTTAGAACCATGATCTAACATAACACAAACATGTGGTCTGTAATCCATCATGGATGTTTGGTTGAACAATCTTTCTAGGATCACAGGCACATGATCACTTGGAATCAAACTCTTCAAGTCCAACTAAGTCATAAGTCAGGTCATTGATTCGGATAAACGAAATTTCAACTGATCTTGTTAAAGTCTAGACTCCAGAAGGCCATGGAAGATGACGAACCAGATGTACAATTAAAGACTATAGAGACTATGATATGGTGTTTCAATTAGTCTGCATAGTACTAGTATCCATTAAGTACCTAATGACGAGGTTAGTTAATGAGGACCATTACCTAGTGTTATTATTCGAATACTAAGCAAACAAAGAGAATTTGATATAGACTGCTGGCTCCATCATGTTTGCATGTGCTGCGCTTAAACTATGTGATTAAGTGCAAGCAGTCTCTATTTCAGGCCATGCAGCTCCCAAAACAATAATGTATGATGGAGTCATCGATTTGGCTAAACTAAACTATTGAGCGTACTTATACATGCGAGGGACAATGCTAATTCTACGACATTTTAAGATAGAATACTTGTAATTCTGTCATATAACAGTTTGCATCTTTTTGAAAAGTGTGCAAGCATAAGAGAAAGTTCAAATGAGATAAATGTTTGTGGGGAAAAGCATAGGCCTATGACACGTGCTCATAGAGATGGCAATTTGCCTCGCCCCGACAGGGCCCCGTCCCGCCCCGCCCCTAATGGGATGGAAATGGGGGGCCCTTAATCGGGTTCGGGGCGGGGTCAGGGAAAGACACCCCCACCCCACCCCGCCCCGATTAGATATTACATTTAGTAATATATTCCTATTTAATTCATTATATTCCAAAAAAAACTAATTTAATTACTCTCATTTAATAGATCTATTGATCTATATACTCTTATCTCTCTCCACCTATCTTAATCTAACTTTTGTTTAAGTTGTTATTTAATGTGATATTTATTGAGTGTAATTTAAAAAAATGAATTCTATTTTTGCGTTAAAAAATTTGAAATAGGGCGGGGCGGGTTTCTACATACGGGGTGGGGTCGGCTTCGGGGTGTACCCATTATTGGGGCGGGGTGCTACATTAAGATGCGGGGTCGGGGCGGGGGAAGAGGAGCCCTTCTCACCCCGCCCCGTTGCCATCCCTACATGCTCAGTCTATATAACCCATCATCTATATCAGTAGCTCTGTGCTTTCATGGAAGAGAGTCAGCAAAGAATTTTGAGATTTACATGGAATGCTAAAGAATATTGCAGTATAAGGCTTAAACCAATACTAGAGTTTAAATATAGAATGGGAACGTACATGCTCACCAAAATTGTATGTTCTGCAAACTTCTGGACGTATAAATTGACGGTCTTTGTGGATCTCCTTCAATCTCACCCAATCGTCCCAATAAGTATGACCAAGTCAAGGACACAATTTCAACCATCACTGATAAGAAAATCAAAAGGTGAAATGTGAAACAGAGTAGAGTGTAAAAGGATATGCTTTAGGCCACTTTGGTGATAGTTCATTCCAAATGGATTTTGTTAGCATCCATCCAAGTCCCGGAAAAAAATCTGAACGATAAAGAGCTTCTGCAAATTGTATACAGAACAGTATAAATACAAAAAATACATCAAGAACCCCTTGAATAATGTTTGCACAATAAAGAGCATCCTATCAGATAGATTTCCAAACGGTAATGAAAACAGGATCATCTGCATTCTTGTCCACAACCTTACCTGGATCATGCACAAACTGCACTTGCCCATTATCATTCCAAGAAGAAACGGCCATGATTGTCCTTCAATACCACAACAATCATGAAAGTGGCTTAGCCAAAGAAATCGAAGAAGACGGTCACAAGTGAGCATTGATCTCTGATGAGAAGAACTGGCAAAACTCATAAGATACATACTTATCCTTGTCTAGTAGTGTGGCTGTTGCCTCGAAATAATCAAAAAAATCAGGTGCAATCTCCATGTCATCTGTAAGGATGTTTAGGTTGGTTAACTGGTTCACGTACAACAAGAATAAAAAAATGGAATATTAGACCTTTTTCAAGACCTTCCCAAGTTATCACCTTCCAATATTATCACTCGATTGAAATTATGATTCATAAACAACTTATCCAAAGCCCACTTGTAATGTCCTGTTGGAGGAAATATTAAGAGAGTGAACAAAATGAAATCAGCAAGAAAGAAATGATACTCATACCGACTTGCAATCTTGTAATATGTAATTATTTCTCCAGGTCTTTCTGTGTGGACTGGTTCAAAATCCACATGCTGTAACAATGACAAAAGCGATGATTTAGAGGGTGACAACAAAACAAACACATTTTGTTGGTTGCCTATATGCGTCCAATAAAACTCTTGAACTAGTGCTAGAACCAGGGATTTCCATATCGGCCTGCACTGTCCCATGCCGTTGGCTTTTCGGCCTAACACCACCACCACACACCCCCCACCCCCCCCCCTCCCCATATCGGTATCGGGGAGGGGGAGGGTTAGGCTGCAAAGTTACCATTATTAAATAAAAAAAGAATGCTAAAAAACAATCACTATTAAATAAAAAAGAATGTTGCTAGTTACCATCATTAAATAAAAGATAATGATAAATAACATACCATATGAGGCTTATCATTGATACATAAAAACTAATGATAAATAGCATACCTATTTTTAGCCCGTCGGCCCTCTCTCTCCCCCCTCTCTCTCCCTCTTTGACTGGCTAACTACTCGGCCAGCCCCTTCTCTTTCCTTTCTCTCCTTATCCCCCTCCCTGCTGGCCCACCAATCCACGTGGCCTCTTCTCCTTTCTCTGCTCCCTTCTCCTGGCTTATCTCTCATGTGGCCTCTTCTCCTTTCTCTCCTCCCTTTTCTTTTCTTTCTCTTTCCCTTCCCTTCTTTTCCTGCGAAGAGCTTATTCCTCCCAAGCCGCGATATCTTCTCCGGCTCCTCCCCTCCTGCTCTCTTTCTTTCTCTCCTCCCTCTTTCTCTGTTTCTCTCCTCTTTCCTTTCTCCATGGTTTATAACAGTGAATGCCGTCGATGAAGACTGTCGGTCCAATCATCCAAAAGCCAAACATATCTAACAATATCCGAGTATGGGAAGGAATCTATATGTCGATGCAATCATTCAAAACCCAAAACATATCTAACATTTATCCGATATATATCGGCATGCTGGTTCATATCGGGTCCATGCCGGGCGATACATAACGCCATGCGGCACCCCCCCCCCCCCCCCCATACCGATATTTGGTATGCCGCAAAGCCAACGACACGGCAGGTAATGGCATGATCTCTTCTGACAAACAGAAACCAGTGTTGTTATTTTAACACTATTTTAACAAATTCCAGCTGTGATTCCTATCAATTCCAAGTATTGTCTTACACGTAGGGGTGGCAATCCAGCTCGTAGCTCAAAAATTGCTCAACATCAACGCGGGTCTGAGCTCAACAACAGCCCGTTCGATGCCGGCTCGATTTTTTTAGAGTTAATAATGAGCTGGGGATAGCTTCACTAATATCGGCTCCATCCAGCTCAAAATTTTACATTATATACAAAATTTATTTTCTACATTAGGATTCAGATTGTTACGTCCAAACCCTAACCTCTTATCATCGATCTCATTCAGCAATCAACACCCCCCCCCCCCCCCCCCAAACCCCCCGGGGCGCCGCGCACGCGATGACTGCGATCTCATCCCCCCGACGCGTGGCCCCCTCTGGGCACAATCTCCCTGGATCTCTCTCCTCTCTATAGCTGGCCTGGCGAGCTCTCGCTCCTTCATCCTCTCCATGGATCTCTCTCCCCTACTATCTCGAGCCGATATCGACTAGCTCGAGCTTGGTCCGAGCCGAGCTTGAGCAGAGCCCAGCTCGCTCGATATCGGCTCATTAACACCCCTACGTACGCCTCAGTTTCACATACTTCAATCATGCACCCTGAATATGAATTACCTGTAGCTTCTTCATGCTTGTAAGAACCCAATATGGTACAAGAGATGCAAACAAACTGAGAGCAAGTTCATGCTTTCTCATGTTTAGCATGAATGAATAAACAAAGGAAAGGCAATCACATTTCCAGCAAGTTCCGCTTCTTTAGAAGACCATTTGAAAATGTGGCAAACATGTCTACTGAATATTTCTGAACGATGAACCTCTGGAAAGAGAACATGTGGCATGTAGATACTACAAGTCTATAGAGGCACCAAACTGGTGCATTAGATGGTGGATATACTTTCTCAATCTATTCTTGAGGGAAAGAACCAAAAGACTAATATAAAACTCCCAGAGCCATCAACTATACAGATTTATACCTATTTTAATTTAACTAGATAGAAGGCAAAAAAGGATAAAGGATCGAATATGCCACACTCTTATATATGCATCTTAAAAGATCGAACAAAAGACTACATTTCGATATACTGAAAGGAAGAAAAATGTTTAACTTATCAATTAATCAAACATTATTGTTCATGAAACTTGTCTTGCCAAATGTCAACCACTCAAAAAGAAATTCCTTTATTAGCACTGAAGGACATGACTATCTTAATTTATTGCCCTTTTTACTGTGTGACCTTTAGCTCTATATACCATTCCAAAGTTCTAAAACTTTATCTTCTGATTCCACCTATACTAATATCTCCATTCAGCAGGTAATACTTGCATAAACTACCACTGGCTATTTACACCATTGCAATAACAGCAAAAAAATATCCCATATGATGAAGAAGTTATTTTAGGTGGTAAACACTGTAAATTTGCATTTCAAACCTGCATATATGTTATCCCCAGATAACTCAAAGCTTTCTTTCTGACATCGGAATCAGTACCATCCTGAAAAATCAGTGACATCCACTCGTATTGGTCAGCATGTAAGAGGCAATAGAAAAACCAGCACCTTGGTAAGTTAGTGGGGAACCCAATCTCAAAAGAATCATGACTTTGTATGAGGGTAAAACATTCTCTAAGATGCACAAATAAGGGTACCTGAGACACGAATAAAGGAAATTTGGAGGCAACTGATCTCTGGTACCTACCAACAATGGATTAACATAAATATCGTCAGCAAGCTAACCCCACAATTCTTTTCAGAAACAGAGCTGCAAAACCAGCACTTGAATTATGTTTTTAGAAGAAGACAAACATAGGCAGAGTTTAAGACATACTTCAATATAGACTCAAGAGTCCTCTCTAGATAGTCTGGGCGATTGCAAGCCATTATCACAACAGCGGCTACAGGCACCTGAGAAAGTAATAAAGCTAACATTTTTTTTTATGAAAATCATAAGTACACTTCCATACACTTCTATATAGATGAATCATAATGTGAAAGTATCTATTCACGATCCTACCTCTTCTTTACTGATCAAATTCTGGAGACCTTTTTCTGCACAATAAGCATAATAAAGTTACTACAAAATTAAAAGTACGGTTGTCATGGTTTTTCAACAACTCATATGAGAACAAACAAAATGGAGTACCATATAATATATAATGTGCATTACTCAAAAGCCTGTATGTCATTCTAGCAATCTCAGCGAGAGTCAAGAGATGAATTACTCTTGACACTTCCTACTTCCCTTTTACTTTGGGGCGAAATAGGGTTTGACTAGCATGAACATAGGATCCAAGCGAAGATACAGAAAGTCAATTCTGCATGGGTATTTCAAATATGGGATCCATGCTATCTGCATTAGTCTAACATACCCACACAGCAAATGATTAAAACTTTTCAACTTTACATCATCTTGACCAGAGCTACTTATCTTCTAAGCAGATACAAATCAGATTTTTTTTTTGTGCATCAATCATCAGTAGGAGACTCATAAATGCAGGTTAGAAAACATCATACTCTCAAGATCTCTAATTAGAGTCTTCAACTGGGCACACTCTTCTTCTTTATGCGTCTTTGCTTCTGCAATATGAGCACATTTTCCATGTCCAAGATTCAGAATGTAACTGTGCACAGATATGTCAATCATTTCTCTAATTAAAAAGATTAATAGGATGATGCAGATTGGAGAAAGAGTATATGCTAAGCAATACAAAAATCTGCAAGCCAGAACACATTCATATACCATGATTTTAAAAGTAGAGAAGTTCTATTGAAATATCAAGGAGACCAAGTCACCAAGTTGCCCATTATTTTTGTTAAAGTGATACATGTACCCATAATATGTCTTACGAACTATATTGCCACCATCCATGCGATAGAAGTTAATATTTCAGAAGTTAGAACTCTAGAAACATATAACAATACCTCCCAAAAACATTCTAGTTTATTAGCTAGACTATCAGGAGGCTTTGGTAGGCTATCATAAGCCCTGATGTTTACATGTGATTTACTCATTTGAAGGCTGAAAAATCTCCGAGTCTATTAACAGTTTGAAATAATTGGATAAACCAAGTTACTTCGAAGATTTCCATCCTTTTACTTGTTGAGCAGACTTAATGTGTTGTATGTGATTATGTTCATAGATGTTACTGAATATATCACAATTTTACAAAGGACTAAGTTGAAGAAACAGATAAAAGCAAAACAAGGCAATAAGAAACAACAATTACATGAGCTTAGGATTCAAGCAATGTGGAAACATAGCCATAAATAACTAGGAAAGCTGAGATAAAAATAGTATATGAATCATGCTCCTCGTACCGGTAAATTACTGGCACGATACATATAAGGGTGTGCTTGGTATTCTGTACCAGGCTGAAACGCATCACATCGAGAAGTATCAAGGGCTTGAAAAGTGAAAAGATGTAATCCTGGAGATTAGGTGGCTAGCTAACCATTTTGTTAACTTTAGTCTTTTGTATATACCTAGGGAATTCAATCAAGCTGCCGATGTTGTGGCGTAGGAGATTAGGAGAGCTTTTGAGAGAGGTCAAAAGCAGTGCGCCTATGGTGGTTCTCATTAGGTTTTTCCTAGGTGATCTGGGATTGTAGCTTTGGCTTATTTTTTCAAAAAAAATTCTGAACAAAAAAAAACAAAGACTAAGATGCCAGCCCATTTGTTCTAGAATCGAATGATACTGTGTGCCAATTTTAGCTGCGATTGCTGTTGTAAAAACAGGATCCAGGAATAATAGCAGTATTAAGCCCTTAAAAAGATGAATGGCGATTACAATTTAGTTAAGGAATTAAAAGTTTTGGAACTTAATACATGGATGATCGGAACTCCGGCACCAACTAACTACTTACGACAGTTCTAACTAAAATCCAACTCATTCATACAACACTACAAGCACCAGAAAAACGGGAACAACAAATTCAGTATTGTCTGATACAACTCAACCGAACATCAGAATCAACATATTCAGAATCACTGGTTCATGAATCAAATGATACGACTGAGATCACTAGATTCAGACTACTAAACACAACATAATGTATCAAGGCATATATGTTTTTGAGCTTCTAGGTTTAAAAGCTGATGTTGTAAACCAACTTCTAACTGTACGTATTCAGAAAGGGGAAAAAACTTATCCAAACCATACCCACCCATCGTTTAGGGCTAGAACTACTGGGGCCATCTAATCCGACTCACTCCCCTAGCTTTTGTCTCTCAATGCCAGTGTCGGCCTCATAGAGTGCTCTCACCGTTGGTGTTTTTTCTGATCCATAAGCATTTCACTGCTCCACCAGAAATTCCCTCTGCCCCTCCGTACACGGATCAGTACAAACAAGTAGCTATTTTATTTCAAATAATGAATAATCAATCTTTCAATGAGAAAAATTGAATCTTTTTTGGACGATCACAATAAACACACAAGTACTTCTACACAACTAAATGGTAAATAAGATGCAAATCACATGTAAGACCATATAGTCTAATTCAGTTAGCTACGCTGCTGACCTGTTCTACCCCAATTTGCATAGACATTATGAAAAATGAAATTAAATGTGCACCTTCCAAGTCTAGGAGTTTTCCCTGTTGTATGCTGATTTGATCAATCAACAGCTGCATTTGGCTTGTGCATTGGTTTTGAGCCTCCACCTGATCAATATGTTATCACAAATAGCAAGGTTACAAGATGAAACCTAAACCATTGAGCGACAGCAGAAAAGAATTCTTGTGAACGGATGCCTCAAAATAAGTCGGGTTTCCATTTTGGCAAATATTACAAAACATATTATTTACAGCTAAATTATGTGTCAACTACATAACAAGAAAAGTTAGAAACAAGTAATTTCAAGGACATAATGTGATAAACACTAATGAAGGACAATATCAAGAAGAGAATGATGGACTTACAGCAGATGCAAGGCGATCAGCATACTGCGATTGTGTAGCAAAAAGGCGCACCTGGAAGCAAAAAAGGGGGATGTAAAATGTTAGCCCAAAATAAATCAGACGCACAAAATTGAGCTCTTCCGCAATAGCAAAAGATTCATTTACTTAAGAAAGGCAGGATGCATATTTAATTAAGACATCAATTTAGAATTTTAAATGTGGAAAAATTGTGGTGAAGGATAAACACTGATGCCATACAACAATAAAGTCCCTATTAGAAATGAACCAACAAATAGAACAATAATCACGATTGGCATTTAGTGATCACATCACATGCACCAAGGCTCGAGCCACATCAAGGGGCAAGAAATATCCACAAGTTCCTACACCAAGATTATGTCACCAAAACCGAACAACAGTGAAAAGATTCACAAATTCATCTCCTGCGATCGGTATGAGACTGACAGCAACCAAGATTTCACCGGTAAAGCCATTGCGCCCGCTGTTCTAAAAGCCAGATTCCAAATACAGCACCAAACTTGGTATCGCATATTAAGAACACGATTTGGACTTAAATCCAAGTAAAACCCTAGAGGAACGAACAAACGGTATAGATCGAGTGAGATGGGGGGAACGGTTCTTGGATGGGGGGAACAGTTCTTGGAAACGAATCAAGATTCTACCCTAGAACGATGATGCCGGGCTACCATGGCGTGTGGAGCTATAAAAGCAAGCAAAGATACCTGGATGAAGATGAAGGCGGCGGCGGCGGCGAGGAGGAGGACGCGGACGTCGCAGAAGCTCCTCGGCATGCTCGCTTCGCTCAGAGATCCGACGATATCCACACAAAACCCTGGAATGGATTCTACTTCTCTTCGAACTCACTCGAGACCCGAAACTATATATATAATAAGATCTCTTCGCCGCTGGAGGAGTGGGGCGTCTTCGTTTCGCGAGAGGACCGACGACCCTTTTAACGGTGGCCGGAGACTTGGGCTTCCAAAATAATCGAGCCGTTCAAGCTCGGCTCGACCGGGTTCGACCAATGACCAACTGTCTTGGGCAGGATGGCTCGATCTAATTGGCTCGGCTCGAAATGCAACTACTTTTAGAAGAGGGTCGTTTTATCTACACCGCTCTAATTACTAAGGACATCGCCCATTTTTTTATTTCCTAAACTACCCTTGTCTTCAACCTCCCTCCCTCTCTCTCTCTCCCACTGGCCTTGCCCGTCGCCGACCTACAACCCCGACGTCGCCCCCACCGGCCTGCTCTCTGTCGCCGAACACCATGCCCGAAGCCACTGCCCTCTCCTCTCTCTCTCTCTCTCTCTCTCTCTCTCTCGCCGATCTCCCTCGTGGATCTCTCCGGGCGGCCAAATTTAGCCTACCTGCAACCTCCCGAAGCCCTCACCTCTTTCCCCCTCTTTCTCCCTCTATCTCGCCCCCCCTCTCTCTCTCTCTCTCTCCCGTCGGAGCAGTTCAGTTTTTAAAAACCGAACTACTGTGTTTTTTTCAGTTTTTAAAAACCGAATCTTTTAGTTTTTAATAAAGAAGGCAGTGTTCGGCTTTAAAAAATCAAACTTTTGGTTTCTGTTCGGATATAAAAAGTCGAACATGTAGTTAATGTTCGGTTTTTAAAAGTCGACTTAGTGTTCGGGTTTTAAAAATCGAAAGTGTGCTTAATGTTTGGTTTTTAAAAATCGAACTTGTACTTAA
Source organism: Narthecium ossifragum (assembly GCA_963920575.1). Lineage (NCBI taxonomy): Eukaryota > Viridiplantae > Streptophyta > Magnoliopsida > Dioscoreales > Nartheciaceae > Narthecium > Narthecium ossifragum. Next base: position 21,881,757 of record OY986973.1, read on the forward strand.
TGTTCGGTTTTTAAAAACCGAGCGTTTGCTTAATCTTCGGTTTTTAAAAGTCGAACAATAAGCAGTCGAAGACGGCGACTTGATTCTTGAAGGGGCGATGACGGAGAGAGTGGTGGTGGTGGGGGGGGGGGGGGGGGGGGGGGAGAGATTGGGAAAAGAGGAGGTTGAAGATGTCTGGCGTTGAGGAGGTTGACGGTGGGGTGGAGAGCGTGAGAGAGGGAGATTTGGAGAGAGGGAGGTAGGGGATGAGGGTAGTTTAGGGAAAACAAAAAAATCACGGTGTCCTTAGACATTTTCGCGGTGTAGATAGAGCCACCCTTTAGAATATCAAACATGGCTCTCATACCAATCAATTGCAGGATCATAAAAGTTAAGAAAATGAAAAAGATATTAGTTAGAATCTAATATCTAAAAGACTAGCGCTCAATGCTAATGATTTATCGAAACATCAAAAGGTAAAACTGGACGATTACAATTTTGACTTTTTATTCCAATTTGGAATCTTTTAACCATTAATTTTAAAATCCGCGTCTTGCGGGCTCAACCATTTGGAATCTTCTGTCGACAATTTTGCATTTATTGTCACGGGGGCTCCACCATTTCATGTGCTTGATATTTTACCGTCGTTTAAGTGGTATTGATGATTAGTCCCTCTCTATGACTTCTGGCTGCTGGAACTCGGATTCGTGGTCGATTCTTTGCTGGGAATAATTGGTTCTTGAAGTAGATTTTGCCAGAATTCTCCAAGTTCTTCGTCATTAGGATCATGCGCATCGTGCATGATGCTGCTAGAGGTTCTATCAGATACCTCAAAAGTATCAGTTATTTGTTTTTTCATATGATCTAGGCATTTTTGCCTAATTTCCACTTCTGAAGCTTGAGGATATTTCCTCTTCAACATTCTTTTTACTTTGGCAAAGGGATTCTCTGCATGTACCTCCTGAGAAATATTTTGATCAAGAATTTCTTGATTCTTCTGGAAGATTTCTTTGATTTCTTCAACCTTTTGATTCACATCATTTTTTTCCCTCCATTTAATGTGGAATTTTCTTTTAAGACAAGGAAGATGAGAATTATCATATACTTTCTCCACAGTGAATTTCCAGATCCAGGGAATTTCTGTTTCTTTAAAAAAGTATAGTTGGCATAATCCTTCCATCATTTCTTCTTCACTCATTAGTGAATAACAGGGTGCGATTCGACCCATTGATTGTATAATTTTACAATAGGTTCCGGCAAAATTGCCAGATCAGCTCCAAACTTGGACCACTAATCGTAAAACCAAGTGAGTAATTCAATTTTGAGAATTTCAGGACATAATTTAAAAAACCAAGTATGCTTGAACTTTGGATTATAAAAGCAAAATACTTGATAAAAAGCATGTTGGTAGTCCCAGTAATTGAAAGTGCCAATTTCTCTGCCAATCTTTATTTGAATGGTTTTGTGGGTACTCAGACTCCACTCTCTTGGAGATAGTACATTTTTAATTGTGCACTTGCTATAAGCTGGTGTTTGTTTAACATCAACATTGGGATGTGTATGCTCAAAAAGTACCTTTTGAGCCAATATGGCTTGCATCCAGTGTCACACCCCGACCCAGAAAACCCATCCGGGCCGAGGCGTGAGGGTTCCTACTCTACTCAATCATCACTGACGTGTTTATAATAAAAAAAATAACTAAACTAACAATTGATCTAGGGTCAATATAAAATTTCAATTATAATTCAAGATTATGATACAATATTTAATCCTCAAAATCCTTACATAAATAAATTATATATTTAAATAATTCATTAAGATCGAATGAACCCCAAGTCCTCGAACACCTCCAAAGCTGACACGCCACCATGTGCCTGTCCAGTTGGGATCTATAGAAGAAGAGTTGACGTCTACACATGCAAAATGCAGCTCGGGTAGGAGTGAGCAATAATTATTTAAATTATACATTTAAATAATTCATTAAGATCGAATGAACCCCAAGTCATCGAATACCTCTAAAGCCGACGCACCACCATGTGCCTGTCCAGTTGGGATCTACACAAAAAGAGTTGACGTCTGCACCTGCAAAATGCAGCTCGGGTAGGAGTGAGCAATAAGCTCAACATGATTCTATGCTACGACACTCACAAAGTAAGGAGGGAACTGATAACGCGTGAAAAGTGCACAAATCGCCCCTTTAACTAGGTCCTGTTAGCCTCCGAGCAATGCTATTTTTATGGTCTATGGTACATTTCAGGTATAAGAGCCTTCAACAAAGGTTAGGTCAAGTTTAAAGCTAAAACGAAGCTATTCTGGCAATTCTGCGCAACTCAGATCGATCTGACATCCAAAGGAGATCGATCTGACTATTCTAGCAAGAAGCGGTCCAACTGAAGCAAAGAAGATCGATCTCAATACAAGCAGATCGATCTACTTTCCTGCCGCAGGCGTGACAGAGAGTTAAATAAAAGCACTTCCCAACGGGATCGATCCGAGACAAGCCAGATCGATCCGAACCTGGAGACCCTAGTCAGCCGTGGAAAGAAGATTGATCCGTTTTTCCAAGGAGATCGATCTTGGTCGGGCAAAATCCAGATCCTGAGTTCACGGACGAAAAAGATCGATCCGTTTTCCAAAGGGGATCGATCTCTTTTGGCGCTGCGGGAAAAATAAAGGGCTGAGATCTAATCCGAGTTAGGGTTTTACAAAAGCCTATAAATAGACCTTGTTTGAGGGATTTGAGGGAGCCTTCGATGGCCGAATTTTCTTCATCTCTTAGGGTTTCTCTTAGTTTCTTTTCCACAAATTAGGTTAGATCTTTGGTGGAAGATTCATGGGTGGAGCGCGGCGACAACCTTCATCGACGGATCTCCTTCCTAAGATAGTAACTAATATCTATTCAAGGGATTTCTATGATGTATTAGAGAATCTATCTAGGGATTCCTATGGATTGGAGCATGTATTCTTTTGATGGTTTTTAATGGATTAATCTTTTATTGGTATATTTTTTTGGTGTCGATTTACATGGTGGATGAATGATTTCTTCTATTGTGCCCTAGATCTAGGTCTTGTGCATGTTAGAGGCTAGGATTGGGATCGTTTCATGATGCTTTCATGCTAGAACCATGTTTGATCTATGTTTATGAATCTTAAACCCTAGATTAAGATTATAGAAGTGCTAGAACCACTACCTTGGTGCTAAAACCACTGAGACCTATATTCTTAAGTTATCATTCGTTCCTTATTATTATTGATGTGGCAACCTCCACTACAACAAAAGTGATCTATGGCAACAGTCACCAGGCAACATGGTTAAAACTGTTGCAAATAATGGTCATAGACAACGGTTAATGTCTGCTGCTTATAACGTTAGTGCAACGATATGACAACTGTTGTCTTTTATTATATTCGGCAACGGTTAACGAAACTGTTGACTAATACTTTCAACTTTGACAACAGTTTTTTCTTGTATTGCCTAAACTCACATTTTTAATCAACGGTTAGTGTAGCCGTTGCTTAATAGTGTCCACTTAGGCAACAGTTTTTGTTCTGTCACCTAAACTCACATTTTTAGACAACGTTTTTTAGAACTGTTGCCTAATACTGTCATTTTAGGTAACGGTTTTTTTATCTGTCACATAAAACCGCAATTTTAGACAATAGTTTCTTCTTTTGTTGCCTACATTCATATTATATGCAATGGTTTTCCGGGTGTTCCCTTCTATGTCTTTGTTTGTAGCAGTTTTTTTTCTATAATTTTCAAATTCATATTTTTCTAGCAATAGTTTTAAATTTCATTTCCAAAAGTTATTTTCAATTATTTTAAGTTTCATTTCCTAACCTTTTTCATAGGAATTGTTATTTAATTGGTAGTCATTGTTTGAAAATCATGAAGTTGTTTCCTTTGTGAATTCTAGCGGTTGGATGTAAATACTCATGATAGTTGACATTATGCGTAAGGTATCCCAAATTTTGTATATCAGGGGCCGGATCATATTGCACTATAGCATTTTAGCTAGCTAGCTAAAACACTAGCTAGTTTTACTAGTTTTAGTATAGTTTGGGTATAATTGGCATTCAGTTGTGCATAAGGTGCCATGGATTCTATCGGTGAAACAATCATATTGTGCGCGCTAATTAAATGAGTGGAATACAGGGGCCAAACTTACTTAACCTATTTTGTCCAATTGCGTGATCACATGTATAGATTATTATAATGGGTATAAATAGGACCATATTTTTGCCCAATGAAGCCAAACACTAGCTAGCTTGTATAAGCTCAAGCCGTGTATTATATACGTATAAGCTAGCTCGAGTTCGAGCTTCATAACTAAACTTGAACTCATATCGAGTACATGGTCACACGAGCTCGATTTGCAAACTTGTTAAAGTCTGTCCAGTCGAGGGGAATTTAAGTCGAACTTGAGCTATATATATGTATATTTATGTTACATATGCATATGATATAAAAAATTTACTATGGGTAACTAAGCCGGTTTACTAATAACAATATTCTTGATTTTGAGCTCAAATTAGATTGTATTGAACGTTGAAGGCCAAATATGCAAGCCAAACACGAGTCAATTCAACTCAATTTGACTCAACCTACTAGTGCGTCATATTAAATTTAAGTGACTCAGCTTATTATGCTAACCAAAGTCGAGCTCATTTACTAGCGCCGTTTCTAAAATCGCATTAATAAATCTTGCCGGCGCGTTGCTAATTAATGACGAGCGCCGTTTCTAAATTTGCTCGGGAAACCAAGTGAAAAGGGCGCGCTTTCTGTCCCCTTGTACTTCTCTATTCGGGACACCCAAGAAAAGCTAGGGTTTTCTTCTCTCCCCTCTTCCACTCGGGAAACCCAAGGAAAAAACTGGTTTTAGTTCTCCTCCTCTCTTCCACCCCTACTCTCTCTACGGGAAGCCCAAGGAAGGTGGAAGCTAGGGATTTTGGGTATATATCACCCCATCTATTATTGTTTTTTCCATCTTTAAGAACTTGGCATCTAGTGCATCTCCTTATCAACCAATAGACTTTGGGTATGTTTCAATAAGGGTGTTTTTGTTTGTTTATGGCTATAGTAGGGCTCTTTAATCTATGGTCCTTTCCTAGTCGTAGCTTCCTCAATCTAACTACAGCTTGACCTATTAAATCTGTTAGGAATGTGATAAATGGGTCTATTGTGTTGGCTATGGGATTTACTTATCAATTTCAAGTGGTAAATGATAAATTAAACCATGTGATCCATGTGCCCATTCATTTTCATAAAAGATTGGTACTCTGTGACGAAGAAAGAGTTGATCCACCTAGTTTTTTGAGAAGAAAGAAAAGACTAGATTTTTTAATTGTATATGGTACATATATAGTTATAGTATCCAACCTTCCCAAGAATAAGATACTCTTTGAGCCTGCTTTTATGCCTTTTGCTTTAGTTTCTTGACTCTATCTTGGTTTTTTTCAAATCTTCAACTGATACTTTTTAGTTGGCTGACAAGTGCTCAATGCTCTGTAGCCTATCTCCTTGTGTTATAGTAATAGATACTCTCATTCTAGCTCATTCAAGCTATAAGATTTTACAAGATTGATCACAATGACTCCTCATAATTGATTTTTTTGCTACTGTTCAGGTTTAGTAATTGTAAAGATAAGTCATCAATTGGTAATATGAAAGCTATCAACATAGAAGACAAGAATAAGGTAATATACTGTGCTTTCATTGCTCAATCCTGGGCTATCTTCTTCTGGTAATGCTTTCATTTCAAAGGTGGTTTGAAAACGGGAATGAATTAACTATCAATTGTTGTGATCAGCAAACCTTTTGCTTTTTGATGGATGTTTTCTAGATGTGTCCAATGTCTGATGGTATTGCATATGGTTTTCAGTTCAACCCCAATTACTTGACTATGAGTCAACTTCAACCCCAATTACTTGACTATGAGTCAACTTCAACCCCAATTACTTGCTTTTTAACTTTTTATTAAAAATTGAGATGTTATGCATGTTTTCTTCTATAGAACTGATTCTTTTACCCATTTTTCTCTCGTCCAGTAAGTTTCCCAATGGATAAGAGTTGGATTCAAATGCCAAGAGATTGTGATGAATACATGAATGGTGTTGAACAATTTCTTGAACATGCCTTTTCTATTGCTGCTTTGGATGGGCAAATTTTATGCCCTTGTGTCAAATGTGTCAATCATTATTGGTATCATCGAGATGAAGTTTACAACCATTTGATATCTAAGGGCTTTAACAAGGGATACACTGTTTGGGTTTTCCATGGAGAGGGGCCGTCATCTTCAAGGATGAACATTGATGATCAATTTGGAGGATACGACGGGGATAGATATGATAATATAGATGAGTTGCTAAATGAGAGATTTAGAAATCCAACTGAAGGGCCTAATGAAGAAGCTAAAAAGTTTTACAAACTAATTGAAGAAGCCGGGCAAGAGTTGTATCCAGGCTGCAAGAATTTCTCAAGACTTTCCTTTACTGTTCGGCTATACCTTTTGAAGTGTCTTTATGGATGGAGTAACGCATCGTTTACTGCTCTTGTACAATTATTGAAAGAGGCAATGCCTGAATTACAAATTCCAGATTCATTTAACAAGGCAAAGAATATGGTGAAGGATCTAGGTTCTTACTACACTAAGATTGATGCATGTCCGAACGACTGTATGCTTTATTGGAAGGAGTACCAGACAGCAACAAGCTGTCATGTATGTGGTACTTCAAGGTGGAAAATGAATGAGGACACTGAAGGCAATGGTAGTGACAAAAGTGCTACCAAATCGCGTAAAATTTCAGCCAAGGTATTGAGGCACTTTCCTTTAATACCAAGACTGAAAATGATGTTCATGTCATCCAAAACTGCTGGATCAATGCAGTGGCATCAAAATGAACGTACAAGAGATGGAATCTTAAGGCATCCGGCTGATGGCCAAGCATGGAGGAACTTTGATTCAGTGCACCCTGAATTTGCACTTGATCCTCGTAATGTTAGACTTGGATTGGCCAGCGATGGCTTTAATCCTTTCCGGACTATGAGTATTGCTCATAGTACATGGCCAGTGATTTTAGTTCCATATAATCTACCACCATGGATGTGTATGAAGCCTGAATATACTATGCTTTCATTGCTCATTTCTGGCCCATCTTCTCCTGGAAATGATATAGATATATATCTACAACCCTTAATTGAGGAGTTGAATGAGTTGTGGCAATTTGGGGTTGAAACTTATGACGCCATGGCTAACCAAACATTCCAAATGCGTGCTGCTTTATTATGGACTATCAATGACTTCCCGGCTTATGCCATGTTATCTGGGTGGAGCACTAAAGGAAGGTTGGCATGCCCTTCTTGCAATACATTTACGCTGGATCTCATCTTGTGGACTCAAATACATCGATATATACTCTTCAATTGTGATGAGGTTTCTGAATACATTAGGTAATGTGACTACTAGACTTGTTATGTTCATTTTACACTCTAATTATACATATTGAGCTCATGTTAATACTTTTTTATCTTTTAATGCAGTGAGCATGAGAATCTTATTAGCAACCAGTCTAAAAAAAGAAAATGGCATAAAGCTCGAAATCATAGTCAAACTTTCATCGAATGGTTTGAAACACGTGTGCAAAATGATGATGTCTCCGATCATATTAAGCACCTCTCAGCTGGTCCAAATTTTGTAGCAAGGGCGTACTCTGGATTTGCAATTAATGGGTATAGATTTCATACAAGGCAACATGATGCGAGGTGTAAAACACAAAATAGTGGAGTGACATTGACAGCACTGACTTCTAGTTATGCAAGCTCAAAAGATAACAATCCAGTTGTCTGAGATGTTCACTATTATGGAGTTATACAACAAATAATTGAACTAGACTATTATGGGCATTTTAAGACTACAGTTTTTAAATGTGATTGGTTTGAAATGGAGAAAGATGATTATGGGCTGACTCGTGTAAATTTCAAGAAATTGTGCTATTTAGATGATCCTATTGTCTTGGCTTCTCAAGTACATCAATGTTTTTATGTGCAAGATCCTTTTCACTTAGATTGGCACTATGCTATGAAAAAAGTCCCTAGAGATTTATTTGATATGAAAGAGCAATCCGATTCAAATTTTGAAGGAGAGGAAATCTGGAGCGAACCAAGTGATTTTATTCTGGATACTAGTGTGGGCTTTGATATTGAAGATATTGAGTGGTGTAGGGAAGATATACCTGCAACAATTGTTGATACACCCATCCAAATCTTACAACCTCACCAAAATGAAGAGTATGGAGATGAAGAAGCTAATGTTAGTGATGAAGATGAAGGAGACGACTATGACTTTGTCGAAGGTTTATAATGAAATGATTGCTGATTTTTTATGCATTTTTGCTTTGTATTTATTGATGCACATTGGAATGATTATTGATGCTTTTTTTCCAATTTATAAAGAAATGATTGCTGATGCTTTTCTCTATTTCCTTTGTATTTTTTACAGGACTGTAATTAATTATTGGAAAGAACAAACATGTTGAAGGAAGCATTTCCTCAGAAGAAGAGAACTAGCCTTGTGAAAGAGCTACGAAGTTCAAGAATGAAATGGAATGTAAAGCCTTCATCACAAACAAAATCTTCCTCTGGTTTCACAAAGCAACAACCATGTCAGCCAAACAATCAAGTTGGAAATCAACATGTGCATGACTCATCACATAGAAGCCCAAATACTAGTACGAGTCGGCCACAAGGAAGTACGTCTCAATCGAAAAAACAAATCAGTCGAAAAGAAAACAATGCTGATGCAAGGAAAAAACGCAAGCCATTGCACCCACCTGTGTTAATGACTGAGTTTCTCAATGTAGAGGGTGAGAAACAGATGCCAAACACAAGTCAACACAGGTATTCTAATTCACATCAACATAGACATTCAAGCTCAGGACAATTGGCTGAACAATCAAAAGATAGTGAAAATCCACAAGCTAATGAAGAGCCAGAGGAGCAGGTTGGATCTCATGAAACTCCACGTTCTCCTCGGGTTGAAATTAGTGCTTCAAGTAGGGAAGAAACTGAAATAGAAGGTATAATCAATCTGATTTTTTATCATGTACCATTTTGTTTATGTATGTGATTGTTTAAACATGTTTGTTCTATGTCATCAAGATATAAGATGTTGATAGTATACATACTTAATGACTTGATATTAATTGCTTGCCCTGATAGGTGTATTGAATAAGAAGCCTAGAAGAACTAGAGGACCTACGATGTGTAGAGCTATTCATTCACAATCTTATGAAGATCGAAAACCCGTTTTTTTCAATGAAAGTGGACAGCCAGTAGGACCTGATGATAAGACACTAAATGATTTGAGTTTCTTCTTGGGTACATTGGCAAGGAATTCGCAAAAATGCCCACTCGTTTATACTAGCTGGAAAGCAGTTCCAAGAGAGAAGAAGATGCACATGTGGGACTACGTAAATGTATAAACTTAAACTTTTGTGTCCTCTTTAGCAGTTGTTCTTTTACTGAGGCATTATTGATGATAACTCTTTCTGCAGGACAAGTTCATCCTTCCACCTAATGCTTTGGACTGGGTACTAGGAACAATCCAAGATAGTTGGAGAATCTACAAGTGTAAACTAAGGAAAATGCATTTCAAGAAATACGACACGGATGCAGAAAGATTGAAAGAACGTCCAAAAAATGTCCCAGAAACACATTTTAAAATACTACTAAGATATTGGAAGAACAAAAATGTGGAGGTATGAGTTATGTTTTCAATTCAGTTTGAACCACTTTTTTTCTATTGGCTCGTTTTTGCTGTTGAAATACTTATTCCACTGATATTCTGAGATATGTTATAGTTAATTTCTGTCAAAATTGTTTGTAGGGAGGATTTTTATGCATAGCTTTATCAAGAACTTTCAAGCTGCTAGGATTATGCAGTGATTAATTGTTGTATTTGAATAGAATTTGCTGCTAGGATTATGCAGTGATTAATGCATGTATTGAGTGGAGACGTACAGTTCTACATATTAGTCTAAGGCATAGTCTGAGGCTCATATCTGGGACTGGGAGTCCCATATCTGGCTAGCACACAATGCCAGCCTGATGAGATTCCTCATCAGTGCCATAGTCTGAGGCTCGTTCAGACGGGTGGTTTAAAAAGTACCATATAAGTGCATGAGCCACACACTTGCATGCACACTTTCTCAATAAAGGTACTGTTATCGGGTATTCCTTCTTTTAGATGTTTTCCCAAGCCAGCAGTTAAAGTTGAAACCGTAGTTAGAAGTGCAAGCATTCTAGAATAGCAAGAGTCAGTTCAACTAGAGTAATGAAAGGACATGTGCATCACTTATGGTACCGGCTAGTGATTGATGTTTATTTATTTAAAAGATGACAACTGATGAGCAGTCTTCTATTCCTTGGTGCTTCCTCTAACAAAGTCCTTTTTGAATTGTGTATCAATATTGCAATATACATATGTTTATGAATGTTGTTATGTCATCTAGAGATGTTCAGATAAATGGGTTTTTGTTTAAATTTTTTGATGAATCAATATTGCAATATACAAAGTCCTTCTTGATATAGTCTTTTGAAGCTATGAACAACTTGCTCTTTGACAAAGTCCTTTTTGATGAATCTCTTTAATGAGTTTTATTCTTTTATATGTCTGCATGCTAGCTTTTATCAAATCAGCTTACTGAATAACTCAACCATGCTATGGAAGGTTATAAAAACCATTTATATTTGGTTATTATTGATGCTTGATTTATATTTGGTTATCAAATCACCCTAAGTTTTTTTCATATACAATAAGCTTTGCTTATACTAATCCTATCACCTTTGGTTGCTACCTATTATCGCAGAAAATATGTCAGAAAAATTCAGAAAATAGGTCTAAGCTAGAGTGCATGCATCGAGTAGGTCGCCGAGGCTTTGCAAGGATACGTGAAACGCTAGTAAGAGATTTCTTTTGTCCACCTCTTGTTTTTACTTTATTTACTATTACTTATTGACTTTTGGCAATTAAATTTATGATGAATTTAACAACAACGATCAAAAAAGGAAAATGGTGCTGAGCCAACACAAGCTGAAATGTTTATAGAAACTCGTAGGAGCAAAAAAGGAAAGGAGCTAGATTCAGAAACAACGAGGAAAATTGTAAGTTTCTATTATGTCACAAGTCTAATTTAGGAAAAAAAGAGTTTTGAGTTATTATTTTGTTTTGAGTTGAGTGATTGTTGGTTTTGTTTTTATTTGTTAGTCTCTTTTAGAGGAGTCAATTCATAATTCTGAAGATGGTGGGATTGATGCATTCAATAAACTTTTTGGAAAAGAAAAGGCCGGACGTGTCCGTTGTTATGGGAGAAATGTAACACCGACATCTTTAAAAAGAAAAATGGAATTTGAGGCTATGAAGAAGGCACATGAAGAAGAGATAAGTTCTCTCAAAGCTAATCTACAAAATGATGTGCAGACAAAGATGGAGGCCGTTCTACTTGCTCTACAGCAAAACAATCCTAGTTTAGTCATCCCATCCAATCTTTTTGCTCCATTATTGAGCTCACATCATAGCACTGAACCTACTGGACAAGATGGGACACAACGATCACTTGTACGGTCATCCACATCAACACATAATCCATCATTGCAGCAGGTGCTCTTTGTTTTATAATTATGATTGTATAATTGGTAATATCTTTGGTAGTGTTTCCTACTAGTTATGTTTGAATTTGTATTAATTTATATGTTTTGGTTAATGCAGGATCAAAATTTACAAGGAGACGAAACTTTTTCAGAAACTGATCAAGATATTGATGTTGGTAATATGAGGGGTGACGATCTTGATGATGTGCTTGGAGATGATGTTTAGTTCCTTGTGGAATTAGTGTCAATCAAAGAAGACAATGTGCTTTAGTCTTAACTAGTGAAAACAAAGTGTTTACTTTTTACCTACAAACGACAATGGTTATGGGATTGATTGATGTATTAGTTCTTTTTGGACACAACTTATTATCTAATTTGTTTCCTATACTATCGGATTTATGGATTTATTTTGGCTTAGTATATCTAATTTGTTGCTTATAAAAGTTAGAAACCGTTGTGAAAAAAATAAAAACTCGTTGCCTATAAAATTAGAAATCGTTGTATAAAACTTTCAAATTCGTTGCCTATAAAAAATACAATATATTGCAGAAACTTTGCTAACCGTTGCTTATGAACAACTAGGACCGTTGCAACAAAATTAAAAAACGTTGTGTCAAATTCATAAACTCGTTGCCTATAAAAATTAAAACTGTTGCCTAAGATTTGAAAACCCGTTGCTTATAAGAACTACACGACCGTTGCTTTAAAAAAACAATGTTGCTTATAAAAAATTAAAACCGTTGTGCCAGACTACACAACCGTTGCCTGTAAAAGATCTGAACCGTTACATAAAGTTGCAAGTCCGTTGCTTATAAAAATAAATAACCGTTGCTTATAAATTTCCGAACCTGTTGCGTAAATAAATAAACCGTTGCCAAAGTCATCCTCAAACTGTTAGATATGGGGTTATAAAAACCGTTGTATATTATGAGTGTTAAGTAATGTTTTGTCCACCGTTGCCTATTCTTTACAAAAAACTGTTGCCTATATAAATAGGCAACAATGGATTACGCAACAAGTAGAATAACCGTTGCCTCAGGTTATGGCAACGGTTTTATCCACTTAAGCAACAGATTTATCCGCTTAAGCAACAGATTTCTAGCGTTGTTATAAACAAAGAATGTTGTAGTGCTCAAAGTACTAGAACCACTTTGATTTATTCACCAAATATCCATTCGTTGATGTTAGTCATTCCGATGAAGACTTCTTACGAATCTTTGTTGAGCGGTAGGGGTTCTAGTCATTCACCTATCGACTAGTTAAAACCATTAACGCTTAATTGAATTGCTTTTATCCTAGGAAAACCTAGTAAGTTCTTTATTACGGATTAGAAATCTCTTGGTTGTTTATCCTATTATTATTCAGTTTAGTTTAATCTTAGTTAAGAATAATTTAAACCCAAAAATCATTCTCTTTATCAATCTTTTGATTTAGAACTATACGAGGTAATTATACTTAACACTTCTTTTCCCTGTGGATTCGACTCGGACTCATTGCTATCTTCCCATAAAGTAGTTAGTTAGTGATTCGGATTATAAATTTCTAATTTTGGCGTTCTTGTTAAGACCACGACACTTTTCAAGGCGTGTCAGGAACACAACAGTGTCGTCCTCAAGCAAAGCCTGGGTGTACACATGGGCCCTATAACCCCACTCCATGTCCCTGTCAGCAGGAAACCAACACTGTTGTCTCACAAGCAGGAAACAGACACTGCTGGCGGGAATCCAACCCGCTGAGTAGGCACACCCTCTACCCAAGAGACATGGACCTCTAAACCTCAATCAACAATTGCAGCCAACTAAACAATCACCTCGAATCATCATATTATTAAAACAGATTAAATCCTAGACCTTGCTACCCAACCTCGCCCCTGAGGCTAGATCCGACCTATCTGAGAGCCTCGGATCCGTGCTATGCTCATGTACAAACAGAAGTGTAAGCATGCAACAGGATGTCAGATAAAACACAAGTCCGGGCATAGCCAACAACTCGCCAAGGGTATTCATAGCATCGGTCTAAAATAAAGCGGAAGAAGTAGGTACTCAGGCCTACAAACGGGATACAACCCAAACTAAACTATCAAACAGCTATGACAACAATATAATAATATTTTAATGAAAGCTGAGGGCGTAATTAAGGCCCATTTAATCTACACATCCCAAGGGAGGCGCAACTCCCCTTGTTCAACCACAAACCACACACGGGCTTAAAATAATATATATCCAAGATATGATTAAAATAATCGATCTACAGAAATCAAACCAATTATATCACGAAACTCGGAAAAATCTTATCTTTCAATCTAGCTATCCGATTGACATAAAACTTGATATTCCTACTCAATAGCATACCCCGAATCACATATCCGAAAACTGGATTGATCGGATAAACGAAAATAGATCAAGATCTACAATTTCGATAAAATCTCAGATTTCATAAACTAATCAACATCCTATTGCAAATAACTTGGATTAAAACCAAACTTTTCAGATCTCTTCCAACGAACATCAATATAATTCCCTCCAAAAATCAGCTCAATTAAATACGGAAAAACCACTTAAATTCTCAATTTAAACCAACTACCTTGTTTCAGCACAGACAGCCTATTTAATTCACTCGAAATTTTCCGTAGCTCCAAAAATCATGAAATCAATTGGAAATGAAATCTAACTTAGACAGCTACAACTTTCATGTAGAATATCAACTGAGATCATGCACGTACATCTCGGAAAACAAGCTATAACACTGTTGTTCTGTTAGAAAAGAAAATCCGGGAAATAGATCAAGGAAAAACCCACTTAAATCCGGTTTAAATCCAACCAAAATCCAATCAAGCTTCAAACATATGTTAATCATACTTAGAATAACCATCTATCATAGATTGATCAGCAATTTAGGCAATAAAACAACCAAGAACACCTAAACAAGCCCTAGGGTTAGAATCCTACCTCACTACGCTTAATCCACGATTGAGCCTCCGTTAATCCGTGCAAGAGAGGTAAGGATCTGCTTCTCCCCTTACTGCCGACCTCTCCAAGCTGCTGGAACGTCATTAGCCATGAAACCCTAGCCTCAAGCGGAGAGAAGGAGGAGAAGAAGAAAAAAAGGAAAACAGAGGCGGTTCGCAGGCTACTTATAGGCCCGAGTCCGATCGGTCGCTCCCCGAGCGATCGATCGGACTAGGTTGGTTCGCGTCCTTATCCGGACACGTCAGAGGCAGTGCCGACCTCGAATCCGACCGATCGCTCCACTCGCTCCCTGGAGCGATCGATCGGTTTGGGCTGGCAGCTGTCCTAAAGACAACTTCTGCGTACCCGAACTCAGATCTTTCGATCCCAAGTTCGCCTAAGGTTCTAATAAGCACAAATAACAAACAAAGGGGATGTGTATGTACATCACGGGTGTGGAACCAACTACCAAGGCATAATTTACCAATTGCCCTTGGGGTATTCGCGATCAATCCGGTCGTGAAACAAGGCCAAACAGGCCAGACCCTCGACCGACCACGGTCGGACCGGGTTAGAGGAACGGGTCCTCACATCCAACCTCTTGACTTATTAGCCTCAACTAGATAAAAATTATTATCCAAATATTTATGCCTCAATTTTTCAATATCATTCATTGGTGATATATATCCTCTCGATGAATATAGAGAATGATCTTTGAAGCAATTTTAGTAAATAATAGTGGCTCTTTTTTCACCATTGCTGCATAATTAACTGATGAGGCATTGCCTCCATCATTTACCCTGGCGGTAAGCTCATGAAGAATTTCTTCATGTTCTGAGATTAAATTTCTCAAATTGTTTTCATGGGAAATATTTTTCCCTTTACTGCCCTTATTCTGGCGAATTATGGATCTCTAGGTTTCACCCGGAACATTGCCTCTACCTCAGCCACATCTCCCCCCAAAATTATGGGAAGAATTGTAAGAAGAATTACCATGTTTTCATTTTGACCCTGTAAAAATTCACGGGTAAGAAAATCTGGTCAACAATTATTTTTACCTTTAATGTATTCAATTGTGAAGTCAAAGACTGATAATTCAGCTTGCCATCTTGCAAAAATTTGTTTGGATGTTAAAATTTTTACATCCTTTTCTATAACATTTTTAGCAGAGCTAATCAATTTTGAGAATAAAATACTGATTCAAGATATCATCTTGAAATTTATATAAACATTTAATAATAGAAAGCATTTCTTTCTTTAGAGTAAAATAATTCATCTGAGTAGAATTCCATTTTTCAGAAGTAAATCTAACCAAGACCTATTTATTTGAGTCTGGATTTACTTGCTTAAGAATTCCACCGTAACCAATATCACTCCCATCAGTCTCAATAATTTTCTTCCAATTAGGATTTGATCAATGAACACAAGGTAAAATTTTTTACTTTAGATTTAATTAATCTAACAACGCGAGTGTGCTCATCGGTCCAAGGAGAATGATTCTTTTTTAAGCTATTATATAAAATAGACACATCCTTGGCCAAATCATGATAATAGTCAGCTACATAGTTTAGAGCTCCTAAAAATCTCTATAACTGAGTAGTGTCAATTATAATATCAAGAAATTTTGAAGCAAATTTTATACTTCTATTTATAGGGACAATCGTACCTTGACCAATATTATGACCAAGAAATCTAATTTCAATTTGAAATAATTTCAGTTTTGGAGCAGAAATAACTAATCCATTCTTTATGGCAAGATTTCTAAATATCTCTAAATGCTTGTAATGCTGATCTAAATCATTTGAGAAAATTAATATGTCATTTATATATGATAACACAAAATTAGAATAAGGATTAAAAATATCATTCATAATATTCTGAAATTCTGATGGGACATTTTTTAACCCAAATGGCATTACATTCAATTCAAAATGACCGAATGGAACGTTGAACACCATTTTATAACGATCAATAGCCAAGTTGTCGTAGAATCCGTAGAAAGCTGTGACAAGGTAGGGGGGTCACAAAAAGTTCTTGCACACTGCCCCCTTGCTTGCTCCCTCCCGTAAACAATAGCCAAGTTGTCGTAGTCATCGATAGGCTTGTTGACATAGGGGGCATCTTTTGGGTTTGCCTATGAATGAGAAAACACATTCTAAGCAAATACATGTGTTTATTCTAAATAATATTGATAGCTTAAACAAAAAAAGGCAATGTATACCATCAAGTATGTGGATGCCACCTCATCATCCAACACAATCTTCTTCTCAACTTCGATCCAATTAGCCCCGCTTAACTTCTTGACTCTTTGAATCGCTTTCCAGTTATTCCTCAGGTGTCTAATATGGTAGTTGGTATTCATCTCCGTCAATTCCTGCCTTAAGGAGATAAGAAACGGGTCTCACTGCATAACCAGCGTCACGTAGGTAGAATTTACCTGCACCATTATAAGTTCTATGTTAGTTTAATGATTAAAAAGTCATAATTGATACGATTATTGTAAGCAAGGGAACATACCCTCATGAATCTTTAAGCCGTTAGGCCTTTCCAAGGTATCTCGTAGTATGAAAGCATCGTGAGCGGAATACATAAGTGAACTTCAAGTCGAAGTCCATGACAGCTAAGACATTCTGGTTTTCGCCCTCGAAATGGAGCAACCATTTCTGCATGCAATGATGCTTGGACATGTGTCCCATCATGGCATCAACACAATTCTAGAAAATTCAGAAATATGTATCAAGCTATATAAGGGCAACTACTATGCTACCGATCAAAGGACATTGTGGGTGTGAATTACCTTGAACTATGACAGGTATTTTTTCCGCAATGATATGTACGGATGTATGGTCACATTCGGAGGACGTTTGTATTCTTCATGGAGCGCCAAAATGGCCCTCAATATCAAATTGAAATATCTAGAAACGGTCTCACCAGACCTTTGGAAATTATGCCTAATTACCCTATTACGAACATTGTGTCCCGCAATGTGGAGGAACATGAATGCCTGCTCCGAAGCTTCTAACAATCACCTCACCCTCAACTTTTCACATAGTTGGAAAAAGGGTGTCGTTCGCATTCTTACCATGCCAATGCTAATGGTGTCATTACCTGCCATTAGCATTTGAACATAATTTTCTCTATGAATATTTCTAATCACATAGGACTTTCGTCTCCTTCGAAGTATTTTCATTACACAAACAATCACGACCATTGCAACAACCATTACACTGAAAGCAACATCTTGTTTTGCTTGCATCTCTTCCTCGTTTTCCATCTCTTGCTCGTTTTCCATCTCTTGATTCTTTTCTAAATAGTTATTCCACGATTCAATTACAAAACTTTCAACAAATTCTCAGTAACAAATGCCAACATCATGATGCTTCCCTCCATATCAAAAGGCAATACACAGAAAATAAATCAAAGAGACATCAAGGCATAGCAAGTCCATATCAAAATCCGAAAAATTTGCTCAGATGAGGGAGACAAGTTCATGATTCAAGCATATTGACAAAGAATATCAATTAGTTCAAGACTCCCAACAAAAATAAGCTTTTTAGCGCCAATAAGAAATATTGCAAAGATGAAACATGTGGTTTGCCGCCAATATACAGACAAACAACATCGATCCATTGTATAGAAGAAAGCAAAAAATTAGAACAATGGAAAATATGTGAGAAGTGATACCTTGAGAGCAGTTTTCAGGTGCATAGGGTGGTTTTGCAACGGCGAGGAAGGCCATGCGATGTCGGCAAAGGCCAGGGAGAGGTCGTAAGACCTCATGGGGTGGCTTTAGGTGCACGGAGTGGCAGCTGGATCATGGATTCCGGTGATGGGGCTTTAGGTGCACGGAGTGGCAGTTGGATCATGGATTCCGGTGATGGGCGTGGGCGTCGAGGCGGTGATGAGAGCTCTAGATTTGGCCTCCGAGGAAGAGGGGAAGGAGATAGGGGAAGAGAGCTATGGATCTGGCCTCTGAGGAAGAGGGGCAGGAGATAGGGGAAGGAGGTGAACGGGTGGTGACGAGAGCTCTGGATCTGGCCTCCGAGGATGAGGGGCAGGAGATAGGGGAAGGAGGCGAACGGGTGGTGACGAGAGCTCTGGATCTAGCCTCCGAGGAAGAGTGGAAGGAGATAGAGGAAGATAGCTTTGGATCTGGCCTCCGAGGAGGAGGGGAAGGAGATAAGGGAAGAGAGCACTGGATCTAGCTGGTGAGGAAGAGGGGAAGGAGATAGGGGAAGTGATCTCATGATCTGGCCGCCGAGGAAGAGGGGAAGAGAGCTATGGATCTGGCCGCACGAGGAAGAGGGGAAGAGAGCTCTGGATCTGGCCTTCGAGGAAGAGGGGAAGGAGATAGGGGAAGAGAGCTCTAGATCTGGCCGTCGAGGAAGAGGGGAAGAGAGCTTTGAAAGTTGTAGCTCTTGATGTATCAACCTCTCTCCTACTTAAACCCTTTATTTTTAATCGAATTTCTTGTATTTCTTCTCAAATCATACTTAAACCTGAAATCAAACAATAAGATATCAAATACACCTACTTTTAGCTAAACAAAAGTAATTTAAGGGGTTTAATTATATATAATATGTGACTTCTCAACATGTATATATTGAACTCCGTCAATAAATTGAACAACAATTTCAATTTTCCTGAGATTTTATTTATTTGGATATCAAGAAGACAAGAACTATCAGATAAATAAAGGGATTCTATAAACTAGGAAACATTCGACCTCTCTCCTGGTTTAAGTCTACTAGCTCTCCATTGGACATCAAGAATTCAGACAAGGATTTCTATAAATTCGAAAGCCTTCTCTCCTAGTTTAAGTCTACTCTCCATTGGACGTCAAGAACTCAGATATATAAAGGGTTTTTATAAACTAGGAAACATTCGACCTCTCTCCTAGTTTAAGTCTAATTCAGACGAGGATTTCTATAAATTCGAGAGCCCTTCTCTCCTAGTTTCCATCTTCTCATCACCTGAGCTCTTCTTGAAATACCCTGTCTCTTGTCTCTCTCTTCTCTAAGTTCTCTTCCCTCGTGTAGAGCTCTCTCTCTGGTAATGGCGATGGAATACGGTGTTCATGATCCTCCTCTGCACCCAGTCTTGGCACCCCTCGTCTTCAACCCAACCGACGAGCAACTCATCGAGGAATACCTCTACAAGAAGGTCGCGGGCTTACCCCTCCTCTCAGACGACGTCATCGACGGCAAGAACGTCTATGCCAAGAACCCATGGGATCTTGTTCCCCCGCCTCGCTCCACCAAACAGCCGATGCACGCCTACTTCTTCACGGTCAGGGAACGGTGGTCTCCGTGCTCGCGCGTCAAACGGACGGCCGGCTGCGGTGCCTGGAAGATGAACGGGATAACGTCACGGATATTCTCTTCTTCTGATCGGGGGAAGGTGATTGGCTACAAGTCGTGCTTGAGTTTCCACATCAATGGGGAGGGGACAAGTTCTGGCTGGGTGATGCGTGAGTACGAGCTCGCCTCTGTCAACAAAAAGGTGGATTGCGTCGTCTGCTACATTGGACTCAGCCGTCAAATGGAGGCAAAACGGAAGCGAAACGAGATCGAGGTGGGCGACGAGGGTCTTCGCTTTGTGGCTCCAAGCAGCAGCAAGAAGATGAAGACGATGACGACTTCTTCTACCGGTCATGAATTGATCAACAGCAATACAACTGGTATATTTAGCATGGCAGTACCTTCTTCTGCAGCACTTAAAGATATGATCTTGGCTGCAGCCGCTGATCCTCCAAAGGAGGATGTGTCAGCAGAACCTCAGGCTTCTAGGTTTGGAAACTGGAGCAGCAGCAGCAACACCAGCAGCATTACCGTTGATGATGCCGCCGAGATCTTGCAAGACGGCAATTTTGGATTTATCAGCGACCAAGTTTACTCGATGTTGTTCGATGAGCCAAGCAGCAGTGAGACAGCTGATGATCTTCTCCAAGAGCCTTGTGCTGCTGCTGGGTTGGGATCCTCAGGAGGCAGCATCACATCTTGCAACCAAGAAGCAGAAAACCTCCATGGTGATGGCTGGGAAGGACTGGGGAGCATTATCACCTCATCTCCGAGGATCGATGCTTCTTCTCATAGCATGGCAGCACCTAAAGATACGATCTTGGCAGCCATTGAGGACCCCATTGTCGACACATTGACAGCCGCTGATCCTCCAGAGGATGTGCCAGTAGAACCTCAGGCTGCTGGGTTGGGGGCCTGGAGCAGCAGCAGCTGCAGCATTGCCTTCGATGATGCCGCCGAGATCTCGCAAGCCGGCAATTTTCGATTTATCAGCGATGAAGTTTATTCTTTGTGGTTCGACGAGCCAAGAAGCACTGAGACAGCTGATGATCTTCTCCAAGAGCCTTGTGCTGCTGCTGGGTTGGGATCCTCAGGAGGCAGCATCACATCTTGCAACCAAGAATCAGAAAACCTCCATGGCGATGGCTGGGAAGGACTGAGGAGCATTATCACCTCATCTCCGAGGATCGATGCTTCTTCTCATAGCATGGCAGCACCTAAAGATATGGTCTTGGCAGCCATTGAGGACCCCATTGTCGACACATTGACAGCCGCTGATCCTCCAGAGGATGTGCCAGTAGAACCTCAGGCTTCTGGGTTGGGGGCCTGGAGCAGCAGCAGCAGCATTGCCTTCGATGATGCCGCCGAGATCTCGCAAGCCGGCAATTTTCGATTTATCAGCGATGAACTTTATTCTTTGTGGTTCGACGAGCCAAGCAGCAGCGAGCAGACTGATCTTCTCCAAGACCCTTTGGCTGCTGGGTTGGGATCCTCAGGAGGCAGCATCATCACATCTTGCTACCAAGAAGCAGAAAACCTCCATGGTGATGGCATTATCACCTCATCTCCGAGGATCGATGCTTCTTCTCATAGCAGGTTTCCATTAGCTGATGGAACTGATACCAATATCAGCGAGTCGTGGCCGGCCGGATCCGCAAGCGGTGAAGCCTATGCAGGTGATGTCTGCCAAGGACTGGACAATAGTTTCATGGCTGCTACTGATCATACCATGGAAGATTGGAGCTGGCTGAATGAATCGTTAGTCCAGGATCTGCAGAGTTGATTCTCCTGGAGTCCTCACAGGCAACAACAGCAGACAACAGCTACTAGCAGTCTGCATGCCTTTCCTGGGAAAATTTTGTTGTACAGAAACTCTTTAATTAGCTGATTATTGGAAATTTTTCAGTTATACATAACATACAAGTTGTACAGAAATTTGGATACTAATTATTCAATGGAAACATCTGTTCACTTCACAGCTGCTTTTTTTATATATACTACAATTTGATTTAGCTTCTTGCCCTTATATTTGAAATAATTAAGCACTGGTTGCAGAATCATTCATTATCATTCATTTAAGCCTTATGGAATTGGAAGGTATGATCTTTCTTGATTTGTAGTCTTTCTGAACACTTTAAGCTATGATATTCTCCTCAGCTCTCCCATTTACCTCAATTCAGAAACGAGATTTATTGCCATACAATTCTCAAATTGGATTCAAAATCCTACCTGCTTGATGTTCCTCCATACTATAAACTAATTATAAATGTTGGCTCCTATGTATTTTCTCTATTGAGCTTTACTGAAAGAAATAAAAGTAATAGTTCCCTGTTTTAGAGAAATATGAAAACAAAGTCCTCTTGTCACCAGAAAGTAATTAAAGATTCCAGTTTTTTATCTTTGGACCCAAGCAAGAGAGAGAGAGAAAGTGAAACCTTCCATGATGTCAGTACGTGGAACTTGAAACTAACTGCATGATGCAAGTAATTAATTGTGTACAATGCATTTAGTGACATTACATTTCAATTCGAAGCTCCCCTAGCTTTTATTTGAAACTAACTGCATGATGTCAGTGGAACTTGAAACTACTATATGTTATAGGGCCTCTTGAATGATAGCAAAGGCTCTAGGCTATTATTCTAGATAGACCATGCCATATCATGCTCATCTCATATTGTATGTACATGCATTTTGTGGTTAGAGTGTCTCTTGAAGTTCCGATACGATACGATACGAGCATCTATCATTTTGAGGTTTCTTACTCACTCAGTTATAAGCAGCAACGTACCTTATTTGCTTTCAAACTTGTAACTGGGAAGTATAATATTCTGATAATGTCAAATCCTAGAGTGAAGCCTTCAATTTTATTGCAATCTAAAAGGCACTTAGTTACTGTGATTTGAGAACTCGAATTCCTCTTTTATGTCACTGGCTGGTCTAATCGATGCCGTCGTTCATTTTTGTTGTCTTTGATGTTTAATATCAAGTGGTTCTTACTTGTTAGTCTCAAATATTCAATCTGATTGAAATTCTCACAGGGACTCGATCATGCATGCAATATCTGAAAGACCCTTTTTCTGTGACTAATTATTTCCTGCTATGTTGATTATATTTTTTTAAAATGACAAATTGGCCGATCATACCAGCTGCACTTGATAAGATAGACCCACGCACTCTTAGTGAGCTCTAAAGATAACTGTGCCCAAAGGAAGTAGCACTAAAAAACAATAACTTAATTTTCAAGGAATTCCCAAACAGACTGCCGTGAATTTTCTGCATAACTCGGTAGGGGAGTTTCAGCTTGAAGCCATGATATATATGATCTTCCTTTTTTTGTTTTTTTTACATCACTATTCAATATCCTTGAATTGCTTCAACGTAGAAGAATCCATTATATGGCTTTCCTGGAAGTGGAGAGGCATTCCATGAACTGTGAAAGATGTCACACTTATCTATGGAAAGAAGGGGTAGAAGATTTCTCCTCTGCCATTTTTATTCTTGATATGTTTCTATACAAGCTTTTGAGAAATAGTCACTAGCCATCCATGCCTGCTTAATATCTCATCTTTCCTTGACCTGCTTCTGCTGAGTAGGGCCTTCAGGTTGCTCGTCTTCTTAGCTGAGCTCCGGTCGATCTTTCCGTGTTCATTCTTCTCGGCATGCAGTCTCATTGATGCTGATTTCTTCGCTTCTAAAGTATACTGCATGTGTATAAATTAATAGCATCCAATTAAAGCAACAAATTGAAAGTATTTTTGCAAGAAGATAATGGCGGTGTCTCTGTTTATAAGTGTTCATGCAAAACAGAGCATATAGAAATAGGAAAGTATTCAAATTCATAACATAACATAGATAAACCAATAGCATGCAAGAAGATAACGGGAAACTTTCCTGTTATTTGGGAAATCAAGAACTCAAGAACTCAAGAACTCAAGAACTCAAGAACTCAAGATATGGGTGGGATTCTATAAACTAGGTGTGAAGACACTCCTCTCTCCTAGTTTAATATAACGGTAAAATCTAGCTGCTAGTTATTTGGACATGAAGAATTCAGACAAGGATCCTATAAATTCAAGAACCCTTCTCTCCTATATATCCTAGTTTCTATCTTCTCTCGATCACCTCAGCTCTTCTTGATCCTGGCTCTTCTCTCTTCAGTCTTCTCTCGTGTCTCTCTCTTCTCTCTTTACTCGTCTCTCTCTCTCTGGTAATGGAAATGGAATACGGTGGTCATGATCCTTCTCTGCACCCAGTCTTCGTCCCACTCACCTTCAGCCCAACCGACGAGCAACTCATCCAAGAATACCTCTACAAGAAGGTCACCGGCAGACCCCTCCTCTCCGACGATGTCATCGACGGCAAGAAAGCCTATGCCGCAAACCCATGGGATCTCGTTCCACAACCCCGCTCTCTCAAACAGCCGATGCACGCCTACTTCTTCACGGTTAGGACACGCTGTTCTCCAGGGTCTTCGCATGTCAAACGGACGGCCGGCTGCGGTACCTGGAAGATGAACGGGAAAAAAACACCGGTATACTCTTCTTCCGATCATGAACAGGGGAAGGAAATAGGCTACAAGTCTTGCTTGTGCTTCGAGATCAACGGGGAGAGAAAAAGTTCTGGTTGGGTCATGCAAGAGTACGAGCTCGCCTCCGATTACTATCCTGATGTGCCTGAGAACAAGATGGATTGCGTCCTCTGCCGCATCGGACTCAACCGTCAAATGGAAGCGAAGCGAAAGCGGAACGAGATCGAGTTTGGCGACGAGGGTCTTCGCTTTGTAGCTCCAAGCAGTAGCAAGAAGATCAAGACGATGACGACTTCTTCTACTGGTCATGAATTGATCAACAGCAATACAACTGGTATAATTAGCATGGCAGCACCTAAAGATATGATCTTGGCACCCATTGAGGACCCCATTGTCGACACATTGACAGCCGCTGATCCTCCAGAGGATGTGCCAGTAGAACCTCAGGCTGCTGGGTTGGGGGCCTGGAGCAGCAGCAGCTGCAGCATTGCCTTCGATGATGCCGCCGAGATCTCGCAAGCCGGCAATTTTCGATTTATCAGCGATGAACTTAATTCTTTGTGGTTCGACGAGCCAAGCAGCAGCGAGCAGACTGATCTTTCCCAAGACCCTTTGGCTGCTGGGTTGGGATCATCAGGCAGCATCATCACATCTTGCTACCAAGAGGAAGACCTCCATGGTGATGATGTCTGGGAAGGACTGGAGAGCATCATCACATCTTTCTACCAAGAGGAAGACCTCCATATTGGTGATGATGTCTGGGAAGGACTGGAGAGCATTATCACTTCGCCGCCGAGGATCGATGCTTCTCATGACATATGGTCCAGCTGCTTTCAAGGAGCTGAAACTGATACCAATATCAGCGTGTCGTCGTTTGAATGATGTCTACCAAGGATTGCTGCAAGATCATCATACCAAGGAAGATGGAAACTGGCCGGATTCATTATTCTGAAATAAGCTATAGCTGCTGCTAGCAGAGTGTGGGCAAAATTTTGTGCAGAGATTCTTTTGATGGTTGTTAATTGTTATACGAAATTCTTCAGTTATACATGCAAGTTGTACACACACTATTGCTTACTAATTATTCAATGGAAACATTCATGCATTCACTTTGTCAAAGCTTGCTTTTTTTCTAGTGTTTGATTTGGCTTCATGCAATGTTATATTTGAAATAAACATTGACTGTACTGGAAAGATCACTTTCAAGTTGTATTCTCGTATTGGAATCACTTGGTAATCATCAGGATAACTGAATCTATTTTTCACTGTTCTTGGTCTGTTAATTTCCCTAGTTTTGATTATATATCCATATATCTGACGTTAGAAAGTAATGAGGTTCGATCTGAAGAGTATCTGAGATCGATAACCAGGTTGTACAGAAATTCTTTTGGTTGTTACCATTAGAAGTTCTTCAGTTACACTAAAAAGTTGTATACTTATTGCGCGCTTACTAATAATTCATGAATGGAAGCATTCATTTCAGGTCTATTATCATTTATCCACTTCGTCAAAACATGTTCTGTTCTACTGTTTGATTTGGCTTCATGCAATGCTATATTTGAAATAAACATTGATTGCAGAAAGATCACATGCAATCTGTATTCTGGAATCAGAATCACTCTGAAGTCGATCATGATCAAGATAGCTCATTTTTGCTGTTCTTGGTGCATGATCTGTGAATTTTCCTAGTTCTGGATACCTATCCGACGTTAGAAACTAATAAGGTTCTGAAGTCCAGCTTGAAAGGAATAATAGGGTCTTTAACTAGCTAAATGCAAAACAAGTGAAGACCTCTTCAAGAGTTTAATGTTTCTCTCATTTGGTGGATTGGAGAAGGCCTCTCTAAAAGGAAGCTATTTCATCTGCACAAAATGCTCAACATATCTTCGAAGAAAGAGGACACGAGCATGGAGCAATTCTCTGACAGCTAAGTTATCTTGCTCCGCCTTGTTTTTTTTCCTCGTTTTCTCCTCTAGCTGATTTGTTCTCACTTTGCTTGTAACCTTTGCTTCTGGCTTTTCAGTCCATTCTGAAATGTCTAGAAAGCTTTATATCTTTTAATACATTCAGGGGAGAACCCTCTTCTGCTAAAAATAAACCATAATACGTGTTTGTTAGCACTTCTCAACTGACACACCCTAGTTAATTAATAAATCTAATCGTTGATGTAGAAATCTATCTTCTAAAGTTATATGGGTCATGTATGTGCAATCTAAGTCGTATATTTATGCACACGTGGCATCATAGTGAGAGAGTAGAGGAGGTAGTGAGGGTGGGTGGCTACTCGTGGCAGGTGGCACGGGGGCTCACCTGATGTGTGTGTATATATATCCTATGTTGGCATGGGTAATCACCACTCCCCACTACTCCTCTATTTCTCTTAACTATCTAGTAACCACCACCCCCACTATTTACTTTCACATGGTTTTTATCTTGATCGCCTGATATATCTGGGCTTAACTTGCATCGGGCATTCCTATCCGTCTGATAGGATGCACTGGATCTTATAATAGACTAGGTAACCCCCGTGCCACCTAACACGGGTAACCACTGACCCCCACTACTCCTATCTCTCTCTCTCCCCCCCTCTTCTAACCACCCAGTGACCACCACCTCCACTACTCTTTTTCACGTGGCTTCATCTCAATCGTCTGATATATCATAACATAACTTAGATCGGGTATCGTCAGCCGTATGATAGGATGCACATGATCTTATATAATAGACTAGGTGGGGCCAATGCCACATGGCACGGGTAACCACCCACCCTTACTCCCCCCTAACCACTCACCCCACTAGCCCCTCTCTCCTCCCCTCTCTATGACTCAGCTGTCAGGTGTCCTCCTCTCTCCTCCCATTTCTATAACTCAGCTGACACGTATCCTCCTCTATCCTCCTCTCTTTGTTACTCAACTGTCATGTGTGAGAAAATACATGAGTCAAATTATGACTCTTAAAACCCGATCTTATATTACACATGGCATGGGTAATCACCGCCCCCACTACACTCTCTCTCTCCTAACCACCCCCTCTACTCCCTTCCACGTGACATTATCTCAATCGTTTAATATATCCAGACATAACTTGGATTGGGCATCCTTAGCCGTCTAGTAAAACGCACATGATCTTATATAATAGAAGATCCAGTGCATCCTATTAGACGAATATGGATGCCCGATATAAGTTAAGCCCAGATATATTAAGCGATCAAGATGAAGCAACGTGGACGTAAATAGCGGGGGTGGTGGTTATCGGGTGGTTAGGAGAAGAGTAGTGGGGGTGGTTGTTATCAGGTGGCACGGCTCCCATAATATATATATATCAAAGATCATGTGGCAGTTACTTTTATGACTCATCATCAGAATTATAAAATTATACACACGTGGCATAAGATTGTAACTAAATAAAGAAAAAAAAAGAGGCTAGTGGACTGACGTGGCGTAAGTTATTATAGAGATAGAGGGATAGAGGAGAGAAAGAAAGAGTGGGGTGAGTAGTTAGCTGTCAGGTGGCACGGGCCCACCACCTAGTATATATATATACTAGTTGTGCACCCTGTCACATGGCAAGGTAATTACCGACCCCACCCCAATAATCACCAAATAACTCCCTCCCACTAAACCCCTTTAATATAGAATTATCATGCCACATGAGCTTCATCTAGGACATTCTTATGTCACGTAGGACAATAAAAAATTCATTTATAATCGTAGCGACCAATTAAAGAATCGGATTCATGGGGTTAAATATACGACTTTATAGGGGTGATTTTGGAATTTTAACACGCGTCTTATAGAGAGAGGAAGAGGAGACGGGTCAGACAGAAGCACTCGTCGTGGCTGTGGCAGCTCTCCTCCGCCTCC
Source organism: Narthecium ossifragum (assembly GCA_963920575.1). Classification (NCBI taxonomy): domain Eukaryota; kingdom Viridiplantae; phylum Streptophyta; class Magnoliopsida; order Dioscoreales; family Nartheciaceae; genus Narthecium; species Narthecium ossifragum. Next base: position 21,910,022 of record OY986973.1, read on the forward strand.
ATTTCTAGAGAGGGAAACCCAAATCGCCAATCACCGTGGTCCGCCATCTCCAGTATAGTCCTCGTGTTTTCTCTCTCTAGATCCCCCAACCCACCCAGGTTTCCCCCGATCATCCCCAGCGGCGCCGGCGGTGCCTAAAGGATATCGCGCAGATGGCTTCCAATCTCGCTCGCCTTGTCAGGCGGCCCATCGCGGTACTGACATTCGATCCTTGTCTCAGAACTCCGGTTGTTTCGGTGTGTGAAATGAGATCTTTGCTTTGGTTCGTTGAGTTAAAACTCAGCTGTTTTTGGGTTTGTGTGGGATGATTGGGTGGGATTGCTAGGTTTTGGTGGGGAGGGTTTTGTAGAGTGGGGATTTGGGGATGGGATCGCGAGTTTTGGGTGGGTTTTGAGATGGATTAGATGGGTCGGCTAATTGGATTTGATTGGAAGGAAAATGGTAGCTTTATGTAGAGTATTTTTGAATTAAAACGACCAAAATGTGCTTTTCCCTTTTATTGGCTATTGCTTGGCTACTGATGGTAGTGCTATGGATTCGGAAATTTTTTTGCCTGGATTATGTATTCCGTGTAGTTTAGGTTAATGATTATGGCTATAAAGCAAGGGAAAGTAGATCGTGAAGGATTTGAAGAAGCGTTAAAGGAAGCTAGTTGTAGCTGGAACGTGTGGATAATTCAATTCTAGAGGAGTAAAGGAGGAATGATTGGGCCGCGGTAGCTTGGTTTGTTGGAGAAATTTTTGGAGAGTGGAGATTTGTGGATGCGATTCCGACGATTGGGTGGGTTAATTTAATTACAAAGGAGAAGAAAATCCCATGTGGAGAAAATTTAAGATTATATTTTAGCTTTCCTAGCGAAAATTTGTGAAATTGTTTACTTCTTTGAGGTGGGAATATGATGGAAATTTGATAAAGAAAATTCAGATCCTTGCCTTAGTAATGCAGCGAGCTTTAAGAGAAGTGGGAGTCAAAGAAAAAAGGTTGTCTCTTTGGCCGTTGTTAAAGAGGACCTCAGAACATTATGGGTGGTTGCTGTTAGATGAAATATGTACAGGAAATGTGATTTGCTCATTAGGTGACTTATGCTCAGGGTATTGGGGCTAATATGCCACCACATGTTCAGAAGCACTGACCTTGTCTTAAAAGAAGCTAAATTTTGCTTTAATTTAATCATCTAACATCCAATCCCTTTTGCAGGGTTTAATTCTATTAAGGAGCTATGGTCACGTGCGACACTTCAGCCATCGTATCTTTCCTGGTGATCTACCTCCCTTGATCTCAGTTCATGCTGGTTCTTATATAATGTTATACTCACAGAATCATGTGCTGTTTCAGCTGCTCCGGTCAGCTCCAAACCTATGAGGTGAGCAGTGGTGTACTAGCTTTCCTTCTTGAGTTAGAATATGTTAAGGATGCAATGATTGTTACTATAGTACAGTTTCCTGTGATATATCCTCTTAGTCCTGGGTTAGAATAATTTTCATACATAGGAATGATTATCCATTTTCAGGAATCTTTTTGAGTTCCTCCCAAAGGAATCTCCCTTCCATGTATGGAGTAGATCATTTGCTTCAGATGGTGGTAATTGATAAGTGCTTACTTTTTTTATGAAGTTCAAAACAAAGGACATTTATTTTTGTATCACCGTATGGTCTTAACTCCTTTTTCTTCTGTCTAAAGGTGACCTTGTTGATGCTGTCGTGCCATTCATGGGGGAGTCTATAACTGATGGGACTCTAGCAACTTTCTTAAAGAGTACGTTTTTCCCCCTCTCTTTGTCTTTCTCCTCTCGCTCTCATGCAAACATACGGAAAAGACTATGCGCTGATGCAAACAAGCATGTTTAAATTGTTGGAAAAACTCAGCAAAGATCTAGAATTTTTTCCTCTCATGCATTTCCAATGTCTAAGCATTCACGTTGCTAACTTAGCTTCTATGGGAAACAGAGCCTGGCGACATGGTTGGAGTTGATGAGCCAATCGCCCAGGTTGAAACTGATAAGGTATTCCTGCTTTCCAGAGGGGGTTTAGATTTCTTCGTTTTTATTTCACGTGCCACAATGTTAACTATGCTCGATTTTCATCTTAATTATCAGGTGACAATTGATGTTGCTAGTCCTGAAGCTGGGGTTATCCAGAAGGTAAGTAGTGCTTTTGCATGATTTTCTTAGTTATTCTGATATGTCTAGTCCCTCAAGCCCCAGGATTTATATGGCTGCTTGCTTATCTGCAGTTGGTAGCCAAGGAGGGCGATACTGTGACGCCGGGCACCAAGGTTGCTATCATATCGAAGTCTGCTCCTAGTGACACGCATGTCGCTCCATCGGATGAGAAATCAGGTAAAGATGCCCCTCCACCTCCTCCTCCTGCCGAAAAGGAGAAGACTGCTGTAGCAACACCCAAGGTGGAAGTTTCCACTGTAGATAAACCAAAAACATCTCCACCTCCTAAAGCTTCTGCTTCCGAACCTCAGCTTCCTCCCAAGGAAAGGGAAAGACGAGTATGTCCCAGCTTCTGCCTCTTATTGCTGGACAAAGATTGTCATCAGTTAATGCATTGAGCTTCATCCTAGAGAATCACTCTTTGACATTGTTTCATGGCTTTTTGGCACTATAATTTTCACAGGTTCCCATGCCAAGGCTCAGAAAACGTGTTGCTACTCGTTTGAAGGACTCCCAGAACACTTTTGCAATGTTAACGACATTTAATGAAGTTGACATGTAGGTGGTTTACATTGTTCTTTTTTGAGTTTCTTTCTTTCTAATCTGTCCCCTAGTTATCCATGTTTGGTTGGACACACGTTCATGGTCTCTTATGTTCTGAAGATGGTGATGTAGTTGTTACCTTGCTTGCCAAGAAACAATTGCAGAGTTACTGCAGTGTTTGCTTATATAACCATGCTCTGTAATTTTATCTTGCTTGTCAATAAGTAATTGCAGTGGTATTTCAGTCTTTGCATATCCCATGCTTAATTGGTCCCGTTATTTATGTTCTGTAGGACAAATTTGATGAAACTCCGTTCTGATTATAAGGATGCCTTCCTAGAAAAGCATGGTGTGAAGTTGGGGCTCATGTCAGGTTTTGTAAAGGTACATAAATTTTGGTGAATGTCATGGATGATGCTTCTCCAAATTATGATTTCCTTGTCCATCTTGTTGTACTGTTAGGCTGCTGTTACTGGACTGCAAAACCAACCTATCATTAATGCTGTCATTGATGGTGAGGACATCATATACAGAGAGTACATCGACATTAGTATTGCAGTGGGAACAACAAAGGTTTGTTGATTATAACTTAAAGCTAATTGTTGTGCATTCACCTAGGGCATAGACTTCTGTAGTTGGATATTTTCCTTTCCTTTTCCTGTTGATCACTTCATGTGGGTTTCATGTGCAAACTGGTTTCATCGTTGCAGGGCCTTGTTGTTCCAGTCATTCGTGATGCGGATAACATGAATTTTGCGGATATAGAAAAATCGATCAATACCCTTGCTAAGAAGGCAACTACTGGAACAATATCAATTGATGAAATGGCTGGAGGCTCATTTACAATCTCAAATGGTGGGGTATATGGCAGCCTCTTGAGCACACCCATCATCAACCCCCCACAGGTAATGCCGCCTACTGCTTCAAATTTCTTGGTCTTGCTGGTCGTCCACCAATCCAACTAATCTACCGACATCATCTGTTATGTAGTCTGCAATCCTGGGCATGCACTCAATCGTGAGCCGTCCGATGGTGGTTGATGGTGTCATTGTCCCAAGGCCAATGATGTACATCGCACTGACATATGATCACAGACTGATTGATGGAAGAGAGGCTGTCTTCTTCCTGCGGCGTATCAAGGATGTTGTTGAAGACCCTCGCAGGCTTCTTCTCGACTTATAAGTGCAGTGGCAACTGTTTGCCATTGATCTACTTATAATTCTCGCTTAAAATAATACTTCCGCCAGATTTTGGTATTCTTTTAACCTTCAGCTTGTGTTTAAGGAGTTTTTATCGTCGCGGGAGAGAGACCTTTCACATATCGGATCGTAAAATTTCTGTTCAGCCCCAGGCTGGTTGGAGGCACTTCATTTAGCTTCTGTTGTGACCTCTTACAGAAGAATGAAGCAGCCGAGAGATGAACCTGCTGTAATTGCAAGGATTTGTTATTTTGAAATATAGCTACGTACTGACATGCTGCTATTCTAATGAGGCAGGTATACATGTGTTATGAAGACATGCACATTTGTGATGCTTTGTTTATGCCCTCCTATTTTACTCTATTTAGTTCCCTTTTGCTGTGATCCTTTACTTGGTCTAATCGGCAATATACTACGAAACACAAATTGGATTTATAGCCTATAATGATCCTCCTCTATAGTTCCTTGTTTTATTTAGCATATGGCAATTGGTGACTAATGTTCACGAAAGGTCGTAGATGAACCCATTGTTCTTTGACTGCAATTAATGTGTAATTACTAATCAGTGTGCAATTGTTGTATTTTGATGTATTTCCAAATCCCTAGTTTTTTTTTTTAGCCTATGGGCTCATCTCATCAAAAAAAAAAAAAAAAAAAAACCCTAGTTTTTCAGTGAAAAATCTGAAAAAAATTGATGGTGCAAAAATAAAATATAATTTACTTTTTAATATAAATTATGAGGTAGAATTATGACAAATTAACCCTACGGCTTCGTTTGATACGGGAATAAATTTCAGAATAAACTTTAATCCAGGTTAAGTGAGGAATATTCTTGTCTCAATTCATTACTTATTTAGTCCTTTAATCTCAAACATCATTTTCTTTATTTCAGATAATTGTTACAAAGATATTTCTATTATTCTCCGCTCTACTTTTTTTTTTCTTCTTATTTTAAATAATTCTTACAAAATTATTTTTAAAATCTAAAATAAAATTCCTTAATTTGGAGTAAAGTTAACCCCATATCCATGAGGTATGAAAGAATTCGAACAATTTGCATATTAGTGGTGGTCCTTATTGCATTTGGTGCCACTAGCACTAATCATTGCAAATAAATGGTGATTTTTTTAGATCGGACCAAACTACCCTCAGTCACATCTGTTGACTAAAAAAGAAAAGAAAAGATAAGTACCTTGACATAATATGAGGTCTTAGAAGGTGTTTTTTGCATAAACCATTCTCCTTGGTTTTTTGCAGGAGAAACCTTACCTTCTCTTTTGTTTTTTTTGAAACTACTGAGGACTCTGCCTCTTCCTCTCCCCAAAAAGTAATATCTCTCCTTCTTCCCCACCTCTCCTTCTCCCCCACTTCTCACTGCCACCATCACATCCCGTCTATCTCTTTTCCTTCTCCCCCCGTCTTCGTGTGCTTCACGATCTGCACCTTCTCCTCGCTCTAGTGGATCGACGTGGCGGTAGAGGCTGCGACGAGCGCGAGGAGGGCGAGCGGCATTTGATATTATCTGAGATAATGAAGGAAAGTAATCGAGAATCAAGCAAGAGAAAGATCCGCAATGCCATGGCTAAACCTCGGAAACGGAAACAAGACGACCATGTAAATCAAGGTATTAGCTATTTAGCAACTTTTTGTGTTGATTTTTTTCTTCTATTCTCTTGATGCACAAGTTAATCAAAATTGTTTGAAACAAAATTATGAAGCGACCATGATTGAAATTGTGTGAATCAAAATTTTGATCCACACAGATTTCCATTAGTGGTTCTTTTCTATGGCAATTTCTTTTGAAACTTATTTTTTGACCAAGATGCATGTGTGGACACAATCAAATTTTGCAGCTTTGGCAAAAACCTTAATGCCCATTTCTCTTAGAAAATTTATTATGCAAACAGCTTGTTGTTTAATTACTTAGCTTGTTGTATAGGTTACTCAACTACATGCATAGATTACTCAAATAACTGCATAGGTTACTCAACTACTTGCATAAATTACTCTATTAGTTGCATAGGTTTCTCAACTGGTTGTGTAAGTTATATTCTTTATGCGTGAGTTCTTTTTCTTTTTACGTAAGTTACTACATTTGTTGCGCATTTTTTGAAATGATGGTTTGTTCACTGGTTTGTTTCCTTTTTTTGACATGTAGGGTTATCTAATTCTCAAGATAATTCTTCCAATCATGGAACAAGAAGTAGAACCAAAGCTTCTATTGTTGCTGATGCGACATATCCCTACAAACAAAAGAAAGTGGGAAGAGAAAGAAAATGACTATTAAGGATGGTGGTGGTCCTTCCAATAAGAAAAAAAAACTAGAGCCGCAAAGGTAGATAGCCGGTGTTATACCAAAAAATTAATGGACATCAAGGACAAAACGTTTCAAGCTCATCACACTGAGCTGATTAGGAAGACACCTTTCTTCCAACTCATTGGCCTGCCAAGTAACATACCTCAAGATGTTGCAGTTATTGAATGCTTGTTGAAAAGGTGGCAGCAAGATAAGAAAGAGTTTTTGATTGGGGGACGCAGCATAGCCCCGACGGCCGCAGACACAACACTAATTTTAGGCCTGAAGAATTATGGTGAAGATGTGAAGATAGACCTTAAGAAGACCACAAACTATTGATCTTCTATTTGTTTACTGTTTTTTTATTCCAACGGACCAACTATACTTGTTCGCCGGACCTAGCAGATTATGTTGATGATTTGCATAACATTACCAACTACAATTGGGCTCAAGCAGTTCATCAGTATTTGATGTACTGTATTGATGATGCGGCTAAAAGGATAGCCGAGGTAGAAGAAGCTAAAGGGGCAAATGGATACAATGTGTACCTAAATGGGTGCACTGTCCTCCTTATGGTAACGTGTACCTCTCATAGTTGTTTAATACTTTATGTTATGCTTTATTATGGTGATATTTGATTTGTTTGGTTTAAGCAGGTGTGGTTCCATGAAATTGTGAGATACAAAGAACCTGCTGAGCAATACAGTCGGTTACATCCACGGATACTCCGATGGCAGGGCATCAACTGGGTGCAAAGAGAAAGTTTTGGAAGAATTTTGGATAAACTGACTGAGAAAGAGGTAACTAGTTACATGTATATAGAGCATGCAGCAGCTTTTTGAATGTATACTAGCAGTTATTTTGTTTCTAACAATAATTTCTTAGGTATCAACCGAGCTTGTTCCGGAGCCGGAGGAGAGATGGCTACTCATAGCCAGCAGCGAAGATGGGGAGAGCAGTAGATCCAGCTCAGTCCGCAGAAACTACAAGACAGAAGCTGTCACCTCCCCCCAAAAAGAAGAAGAGGGTGACAAAGAGGAAGAAGTATTTATAGGTGGCCCTCAATCTCCCCAGCCTCAGTAGTTTGAAGAGGTACAATTATTTGAACAATAGCGGTATAATTATGTAAAACTTTGTGCGCATATTCATATGCTTCTTGCGTAATTTAATATACTTGTTGCTCAATTTCATATATTGCTTGCGCAAATTCATATACTTCTTGTGCAAGTTCATATAGTTGTTGCGCATTTTCCTGTTCTTCTTGCTCTACTTAGTACACTAATCATGGCATTTTAACTTGCAATGTCTTTGATTCTAAATTGCAGCCATATTGTCCTCCTTCCACCTCTGCTATCCCAAGCATGCATCGTACACCATTGCAAACAGATGGGAAGGATCCTCAACTCATTGATGAAGAACTTGCTGATCTATCCCCTCATGAAATAGGGTGGTATCGCAGGGAGAGGGGAGGTCCAAATAGGCCGGGGTGTGAGGACCCGTTCCTCTAACCTGACTCGACCGCGTGGGTCGAGGGTCGTTCCCTGTTGGTTTGGTTTCGCATCGGGTGTGATCAGGTTGATCGTGTTGCTCTTGTGACCCTAGGGGCAATTTGGTAAATTATATCTAGTTGTCGATTTCACACCAGCGTAGCGCACACACGGCCTTGGATTGATGTATGTGAATGATTAGGGCCTTAAGGGTGCCTCCGATCGGAAGATCGGAGCTCGATCGTGAAAGATCGAAACGGACGGCAGAGATCAGATCCTGATCTCTATAAATACCCCGACTTTCTCTCTCTTTCCTTGCTCTTTCCTTCTTCTCCTGTCGTTGTCTCTCTCTCCCTCCCCTGCCGGCTGTGCCAAGGGTTTCGGATCGCGATTTTCGAGGAGCGGATGTTGGCGATCAGACGTAGGGAGTACGTGGAGGAGCTGCCCTGCTTGCTCATGTAGGTGTTTCTACCCCGATCGTGTGGTCGGGTTTACCTAGGATATGTTTATTGTGCTTTTGATATAGTTTTACATGTTAGAATGTTGTGAAACTTAATACGTTAGTGAAATGGCTTGCGTAGAGTGTTCCTACCGGATGGTTTCGTATTTTATCTTATGGTTTTGGCCGTTTAGTTCTAGGTTTAGGTTTTAACCGTTAAAATCTTGTTTTCTTCATGCCAATAGTTTCCCCACTATCTATTACACATGCATGCAAAGTTTCATCGAGTTCTGATGAGCCTTGATAGATCAAATCCAAGAGATTTGATTTCTGGTACTGTTCTTACAAACTGTTCATCAAGCTTGACGGTCGACCGTCGGATCGACCGTTAGGTGTTGGCACGTTTAATCCAGGCCTCACGGTCGACCGTCAGATCGACCGTGAGGCTCTGTCTCCTTTTTGGCTTCCCAGGGTCGATGTCTAGATCGACCGTGATTCCTTACCTTTTCCCGCCTGGCCTCACGGACGACCGTCACATCGACCGTGAAGCTCTGTCTCCTTTTTGGCTTTCCATGGTCGATGTCCCGATCGACCGTGATCCCTTATGTTTTTCCCCAACTGGTCTCACGGTCGACCGTTGGATTGACCGTGGCCTCACAATCGACCGTCGCATCCGCTCCTCGATGTGTTTCATTCTTGAATGATGAACTTGATGACTGTCACAGTAGACAACAACATGCTGCTGAGAAATTCCCAAGTCCTCAATCAATCCATGTAACCAAATAGCCTCTTTAATGGCTTCTGTCGCTGCCATGTACTTTGCCTCCGTAGTATAGACAAAGCAACTGTAGACTGTAAAGTCGACCTCCAACTCACTGGCCCTTTAGCAAGAGTAAAAATATACCCTGTAGTAGACATGCGCTTATCCAAATCTCCAGCATAATCTGAATCCACATAACTATATGACAATCCAGCTGATCATCACATCCAAACTTCAAACCAACATCTACAGTACCTGAGATGTACCGTAAAATCCATTTCACAGCATGCCAATGCTTTTTCCCTGGATCATGCATGTACCAGCTTACCATACTAACTGCCTGTGAAATATCTGGCCTTGTACACACCATAGCGTACATTAAGCTTCCAACAACATTTGCATAAGGAACTCGAGCCATAAATTCACGCTCCTCATCCGTCTGTGGAGACAACAAAGCACTAAGTTTAAGGTGAGGGGCCAAAGGAGTACTCACAGGTTTAGCTTTTTCATCCATGCGGAAGCGCTGCAAAATTTTCTTCAAATATTGCTTCTGTGACAAACAGACTATGCCCTTCACTCTATCTCGCTCAATCTCCATGCCCAAAATTTTCTTGGCTTCTCTAAGATCCTTCATCTCAAATTCATTCTTCAACTGAGCTTTGAGCTTCTCAATCTCCACCTTGCTCTTAGATGCAATGAGCATGTCATCAACATATAAGAGCAAATATATGAAGGATCCATCTCGTAACTTTCTGAAATAAACACAGTGATCAAAATTGCTTCTTGTATTCTTGATACCTTTCATGAACTGGTCAAATCTCTTGTTCCACTGCCTTGGAGACTGTTTGAAACCATACATAGACTTCTTCAATTTGCAAACCAAGTTCTCTTTTCCAGCAATTTTGAACCCATCTGGTTGAGGCATATACAGATCCTCCTCCAAATCACCATGCAAGAAAGCAGTTTTGACATCAAGTTGTACTAATTCAAGATCAAACTGAGCAACCAAGGCTAACAAAATACGAATAGAAGAATGCTTGACAACTGGAGAAAATATCTCTTTGTAATCTATTCCTTCTTTCTGACTGTAGCCTTTTGCTACAAGCCTAGCCTTGAATCTCAGATTATCTTTTTCCAATTGATCCTCCTTCTTAGTGTAAACCCACTTGCAACCAATGACTTTCTTTCTCAAAGGAAGTTGTACCACCTCTCATGTCGAATTCTTAGAGAGAGATTGCATCTCTTCATCCATAGCCTTTTTCCCGACGATTACCTTGAGATTCGTTGTCGCGCCCCGGCCCAGAAAACCCATCCGGACCGGGACACGAGGGGGGGTTTCCTACATCTACTAACAACAACTGGCGGAAACAGTTACAAAAGAAACAGAGAGCGGAAGTAAATCTAACTACTATTATTACAAAACTGTACATAAAACAGAGTTACATTAAGATTTACATAAATCAGTCCTCATGTATAAAAGATATTAAAGCTCAAAAAGTTACATCATTAGTAGTCTCCTGAAAAGCACAGCAGAAACCATCCTGGTCCTCAAACATGCCCTGACGTCGACGCGCAACTGCAGGATGAGCAACTGGGGCCCACTGCAGGAGAGCTGGTACCTGCACCTGCAAACGCCGCCCAGGTAGGAGTGAGCACTAAGCTCAGTAGGGTTCTACTCTACAACACACACAAGGAAGGGGAAACTGCAACGGAACTAACTCTGTGCCAAGTACTGAGGCCTGCCAAGGACCCCATAAATCCCGTCAATAACCTGAAGGGTACATGTCCAAAGTACGTCTCCGACAGCCACTGCCTAGGGTGGACATTCTCCGACATTCCTGACACAGGGTGGACATGACGATGGCAGTAGGACACCCCTCTCCAAGCGGGACCTCCACACTTGGTGGAACAACCGTGGTTATGACAACCAACTCTCAGCACTCAAAGCGATAGAGCTAGCACGATCCCAAACAGCAAACTAACAACACTACAGTCAAACCCTAGGCATCTAATACACAATCAACAATGCATGCAATAGTATAAACAAGCACAATCAAAGGCACAAACTTTGGCCCATTTATACTAAACATTCCCGAGGGTTCATGACTCCATCGGTTAACCATAAAGCGATAAAGGGCATACAGCCAACCCATTTATTCTACACAATCCCAGGAGTCATCACACTCCTGTTTCAACCACAAAGCGATAACAAACAACAGTTTATAGCAATATCACTAAACATGTCGATCTCTGCTACCCTCAGGCACTATTCCTAGAAACACTGGATCGATCCAAACATACCCATGGATCGATCCGATCGCCCTCAGGGAACAAACCATCCTGGGTGCAATCTGGATCAATCCAACATACCTATGGATCAATCCTACAAGTAGTCTGATCGATCGGACTTGCAAGTCCGATCGATCCAACTCGGAAAGCCCAAGAACAAGAAACCATTCTCTACATAGCAGCTAGTTGATCCGTCGATCCGACGTCTAACCGACTACAGATTCGGGATCCAACCTAGCCTCTAGTAGATCTATATGCCGGGATCAACATATCTAAAATCCAGAATCACCCAACTGCTAGATTAACGGGAAAACACTAATCAAAACCGCTAATCAAACTAACTTACCAGTTACTTGCTGCAATGCAGCCCTCCAGTAATAAATTCATAACAAATCGTAGGAAAATCATAAACTTATGAAATCAGTTGGGTTTGAGAGATAACTCAGATATCTACAACTCTTATGTTTATCACAACCCAAGAACATGCACGTACTGATCGAAAAACCCGCCGCAAGCCGGCTGTTCTACAAGAACAGCAGAAACCAAAAATCCGAGATTAAACATGCATAAATCATACTAAAATCTCAACTAAAGCTTATGAAACATATACCATAAATTCTACTAAGCAAGAGGAATCCAACAACATAAAGAACAGCAAGATCTAACGTCTAGATTAAGAGAAATCCATTAAACAAGTCACGTAGGTAGAACACCTACAGGAAACGCTAATCCTCGGCTGATTTCCCGCTAAATGGCCGCTAATCAAGCAACTAAACCAAGCCAGGGATCTTCCTCACGCCGCCACTGATGAGTCACTAAATATCCATGATTAAACCCCTTAATTTACCTTTGTTAGGCCTAGAGTGTTTGTATTTGATAGCTTATTAATTGATTTCAGGTTTAATGAAGATTCAAGCTAGAAATTACATAAAAGGGTTAATATGCTGAAATACACTGCTTCGTTGACTGTTAGCATAATATTCTCCAGATATTATTCATATCTCTAAATAATCTGAAATTTGGATGACATCTAGAAGACTTCAAGACGCACAACTTTCATTTTGAATATATTCCTAGATTCCGGATGGGTTGATAGCAGATTTCAAGAAGATCAAAATACTCAGCTGCTGGAAGACTAGTCCGTCAACATATAGGGGAATATTCACCAAATATTCTAGATAAGTCCAAATATTATGAAATCTTCGGGATAGGACATAGGACTTTCTTATCTACAACTTTCGTAGGACCAAAGACAATCTATGCCAAGCAAGGATAGGTTATGCCGTTGGGAACATTAACTTTATTTTAGGGATTCATGTGAGCTTGTAGCCATATGATCCATAATGTCGAGAGAAGAGAACAAGAGGATAACTAGAGAAGATTGAAAGCGAACCTAGGGCGGATTGAGTAATTCCTAAGTCACTTATCCATTGATTCAAATTTATCAACCTTTTATTTCTTTTCTTTATTAGTTTAAATAACTCTATCCTATCTTTGACTCTTTTCCTTAGTTTTAGGGTTTTGAGAATTGATTTTGATTTCCAACGTTTTCCCTGTGGATCGACTCCCGACTTTCGCTGCTATTTCTACCTAATAGTTTAGTGGTTGAATAAGGATTTTAAATTTAATATTTGATTGAGTTTGCAACGTTTTAACGACGACGTTTGTGAGCGATCAATTTTTGGCGCCGTTGCTGGGGATTTCGACGGTTAACTAATTGATTTTCTCTTGACTCTTTTTCTTTGCTTAATTCGTTTTTTATCTTTCTTATCTTTTCCTCTATTTATTTTACGTTTTTGTTAGGAATTCTCTAACGATTTTTCTGATTTTTACAGCTGCTAAAGTTGATTTTCTCGGACTTGGACCTGCAGCCCATAGCCAGGAGCGATCGATCGGAACTGCGCAATCAGGTAAGCTTGTTCTAAACTCCGAGTTATTTTATCTACCTGTTTGAGACACTTCTGCAAGTCGCACAAAAGCACGTATCAGCGACAGTCGTCTCTTGGACCAGCCCACTATTTGTATTTCTTATCTTTGGTGTGGTCTTTATTTATGTGATCTTATATGTATGGCCAATTTTTATATGCCACCGGGTGCCATGTCGAATGACGATTTACCTTTTGGTTATGGACCCGCTTACAATAATGACACATATGGTTTCTCAAATCCGGCATATAATTCACATTCATATTTTTATAATTTGAATTTTAGAAATCATACGAACCCTAATTGGCAATTTGAAGGTTATCAACCCCCTAACGTTCAACCATGGAGCATAGAAACTGTGAGGGCCCGTCCCTCAGACCTGACTCGACCACGTGGGTCGAGAGCCGGTTTCCTGTTGGTTTGGTTCCGCGTCGGGCACGATCGGGCGATCGTGTGGCGGTTTTGGACCCCGGGGGCATTTTGGTAAATATGCTCTCTGGTGGTCGGTTTCACACCCGCATTCCACACACTGACTTTGATTGATGTATGTGTTTGATTAGAATCCCTAGGGTGGGTCCGATCGGAGGATCGGAGCTCGATCGGGAAATATCGATTTGGACGGCCGAGATAGATTTGGAATTTCTATATAAGCCAAGTCCCTTTCCCTCTTTCTCTCTCTCCTCCTTCACCTGTCGTTTTCTCCTTCTCTCTCTCTCTCTCTCCTTCGGCTGGACTAGGGTTTGGAGGATTGGGCTTCGGATCGCGGATCTTGTCGGCTTGACCAACGGGACGCGTGGAGGAGCTACCCTACTTGTGCAAGTAGGTGTTTCTACCTCGATCCTTGGATCGGGTTCTCCTAGCATAGGTTTTATGAGCTTTCGCTGTAGGTGCATGTGTTAGAATGCTGTGTGGATCAGTGCATGTGTAGCATAGCTTGTTTCCAGTATTCCTATCAGTGGATTTCCGTATTTCAACGGTTGGTTTCCGTATTATCGCCGTTTTGTCGGTTTTCGTCCATTTGGACCAAGATAGGGGATTTAACCGTCAAAACCTAGATTTCTTCACTCCACTAGTTTCCCCTTGGCTAAATACACTTGCTTGCAAAATCTCATTTAATTCCAACATGATTTGGTACTTCAAATCCAAAGAAATGGATTTCCGGCACTGTTCTGATGAACTGTGCCAAGGCTCGACGGTCGATCGGTGCATCGACCGTCAAGTGTGGTTTTACCCTTTCTGGGCCTGACGGTCGACCGTCGGATCGACCGTCGCATCGACCGTCGGATCGACCGTCGCATCGACCGTCGGGCTCTGTCTCGATTTGAGCCTCCTAGGGTCAATGCATGGATCGACCGTGGGAGTTCCTCCTTTTCGCCATTCACCTGACGGTCGACCGTCGGATCGACCATCGCATCGACCGTCAGGCGCTGTTTGGTTGTGGGCTTCTCAGGGTCGATGGGTGGATCGACCGTCGTCCTTGGTTTTCTTCGCATGGGTCTCACGGTCGACCGCCGGATCGACCGGGGCATCGTCCGTGGCCTCACGGTCGATCCCCGGATCGACGGTGACATCGTCCGTGGCCCCTTTGGACTTGGTTTTTGGGTGTTTCTTGGGTGATTTTGATGGGGGATTTATATCTAAACATGTTGGGAAGCATGTAGGGGGATTTGTTGAGGTTTTCAAAGGATTTTCATTTGCTTTGAGTTTGATTCAAATGTTCTTTCTCTTTTAGAAAACCTGTGGTTCTACTTGCAATTAATACTTGATTGATTGTAGTTAATTGCTTAGTTGTTTGCTTAGCCATTAGCTAGCTGTGAGTGCTAGCTAATGAGGATTTTTGGAACCTTAGCCTCTTGCCGGCGAGTGCCGAGGGCTATTGTATATCTGTTGAACTTTTAACTGTTGACGTGGCATGTAGAGACATCTAGGATAGATGTTTGCCTAGGCTCATGCATTGTATGCATTAGAGGCATTTGAGGTTAGGCGGGCGATGGTTTAGGTCGCCGATCCGAGGCTCTCGGGTAGCTCGGATCTAGCCTTAGGACCGTGGATGGGTAGTCAGGAGTAGGGTGTGATTGTTGATCAAGTCTCATGTCTTTTGAGGATTCACGCTAGTTGACTCTGATCATTGTTGAGGTTTAGAGGTCGGGTTGTCTTCCGAAGCTAAGTCCTACGGATGGGTGTCGACGTCCCTGACATGGTCCCCAGGCAGTGGTTTCCTGCTGGGTAATGGTGATCCTACTGGTTCCGGTTCTTTCCTCCCAGCGTGTTGGTTGAGTTTCCCAGCGTGGTCGGTTGAGAAGAGTAGGATCCCTTGGGGAGTGGACAGGGTTGTGGGACCCGTGGCATCCGTTAGACTTGAGCTGGAAGGCAACTCTGTTGTTGTTTTCCTCCTTTCAGTGTGCCGTAGAGTAGAACCCTACTGAGCTTATCGCTCAGTCCTACCCGGGCTGCGTTTGCAGGTGCAGGCGGCAGTTCTTCTTCGGTGGAGCCAGCAGGTTCGGCTTTTGGCGGCGCGAGTACATCCAGAGGCGCTTGAGGTTGCTGGAGGATGATATGTTGTACATTTTGGATATTTATATGTATATGATGTAAACTTCTGAGGATTTTGGAGTTTTGTATAAAATCTGTCTCTTGGGAGCTTTTGTATCAAATATGAACTGTACAACTTGATGAAATGTATAATTGAATCTGTATCGCCTTTGGACTACAATTGTTTAATTTAGTTATCTTTTCCGCTTGTATCGCGCCGGTTGATGATGAATAGTGATAGGACTCTCACGCCTCGTCCTGGATGGGTTTTCTGGGTCGGGGTGTGACAGAAACACCGTCTCCAAATTTTAAACCTTGTTTTGAACAACAATATCCTTCACAAGCATCCTCTAACCCAACTATGGACACAATCATGAGTACACTTGCCAACAAGAATGCTAGTATGAATAACATCAATGCTAAGATGGAAAAAATTGGAAGAGATGTTAACTCTAATGATCAATCAATTAAGAAAATAGAGACACAACTAGAACAACTAGCCCGCATGGTTGATTCATATTATCAGAATGAGGGCTATGAAAATAATTATGTTTCGGCTATTTGTAATGACAATGTTTGTGATGCTTATGTTTCTAATGAGAATGATTCATGCCATTTTGAGATGTGTTCTAAAACTTTGCCGAATTATACAACTATTGACAATATTTTGCAGGCCCTTGAAAATAATATTCTTGAATGCATACCTAATGAAACTGGACCTTATATGTATTTTGATCATGCTTTAGAAGCTAATTTTTTTAGTGATGATGAGAATTGTTGTGATGAATTGCCAGTTTTAGATGATGTGTTGAATGACGGTGTAGTGCCTATTTGCATGGATGGTAATGGGGTTAAGATCTTTAGTGAGATTCCTTGTCATAAACCTCAAATTGCGCCTCTATATTCTGCACTATTCACATTAGTTGAACGTTGTGAGGGGAAGAAGCCTAACATGAGTGAAGACCATGTTAATTTTTATCATCCCTTCATCAAAAATCGTATCAAATCTTCTCGTCATGTGCACACTTTATTTGCGATGGGTATTCCTATTTTCTTGATGAAGCATGTCTGCATACCTTCACCATGATTCGGGCCATGTATTTCTTCACATGGAACCATCGGCCGCCTAAATCTTGTTTCGGGAGCGTCTAGCGAAAGACGTCAAATTACGCGCTTCCTGGGAGGTAACCCAGTTTTTATTAGTTTTTCGAATTTTATTTAATTGTTAGGAATTTTCCCTGATTTTTTTTAGAATTTTTCCACTTTTCCATTTTTTTTTTCAAATTTTCGCCAATTTTCTTTTGGACTTTTCTCTCTCCTCCCCCACTGTTTCTCGTAGGGGTGGCAATTCGGGTTCACGGGTCGGGTTCGGGTCGGGTCATACACTGACCCGTTTAACAAAACACCCAACCCGTTTAATAAACGGGTCAGGTTTATCAACCCAAACCCGACCCATTTATAAACGGGTCAACCCGACCCGACCCGCCTAACCCGTTTATTAAATGGGTCGGGCCGGGTCAGGTCAGATCTACCCGTTTAACAACAATTAAACATATCAAATTACAACTAATTACAATCTGATTAAAATACATCATCAATAGTTACAGGTTACAACCATACAAGCAATCATATCAAATTACAATTAAATTACAACTAATTACAATTAAATTACAACTAATTACAATTAAATTACAACTAATTACAATTAAATTACAACTAATTACAATTAAATTACAACTAATTACAAACTGGCCGGGAAATAGCCGGATCAGGTCGAAAACAGCCGGAACTGGCCGGATCTGGCCGGAAACAGCCGGATCTGGCCGGGAAACAGCCAGATCTGGCCGGATCTGGTTGGGAAACAGCCAGATCTGGCCGGATCTGAGTCGTAGCAGCGAGGAAGCAGCCGGATCTGGCCGGGATGTAGCCGGATCTGGACGAATCTGGATGGCAGTGGAGCTTCGTGGTCGTGGTCGGCGCTGAGGTGACCTCGCGGAGGCCGTGGAGGACGGCGACGGGAAGGAGTGCCTTGGGGGGCGGAGGCCGTGGAGGACGGGAAGGAGTGGGGGCCGGAGGCGGAGGCCGTGGAGGACGGGAAGGAGTGGGGGCCGTGGAGGCGACGGGAAGGAGTGGGGGGCGTGGAGGAGGCCGTGGAGGCGACGGGAGGAGGCCGTGGAGGCGGCCGTGGAGGCGACGGGAAGGAGTGGGGGGCGGTCCGGGCGGAGGCGGAGGCCGTGGAGAGGGGGGGAGCAGAGAGGCAAGGGAGGAGGTGGAGAGGGTGAGAGCCTTAGTGGCTGGGTTAGGGAAGTGGGTAGGTGGCTGGGTAAGAGTAGTGACTGGGTTAGGTAAGTGGGTAGATGGCTGGGTAAGTAGTGGGTACGGGTTAACGGGTTGACCCGCCTAACCCGCGGGTCAACCCGACCCGACCCGTTTATAAACGGGTCGACCCGTTTATGACCCGAACCCGTTTATTCCAAACCCAAACCCGTTTATCTCGGGTCGGGTTCACGGGTCATGACCCAGATTGCCACCCCTAGTTCCTCGTTGTCCCGGCTCCGCTCCGCTGCAGCTCCACCGGCTCGTCCCGAGCCGACGGCCGCCGCCACCATTATCCATCGTTCGGGCCTTGCCGTACTTCCAAATCACCACCAACACCTTCGCCAGCCTTCCCCCTATCCTCCCATGACCTTCTTTGCCATCGATACCCTCTCCTCCGACGCCAGTGAGCTCCCCTGTTTTCTCCGCCACCGCTGATCTCCTCATCCATGGCCGCCCACCGCCATGTACCGCCTCCAGAAGCTTCCTTCCACCGCCACGACCCTTCCACCACCATCAAAACTCAACATTGCCTCCTGGATCACCGGCGTCCAGCCACAGCGATCTTCACCCCGCCGGCGAGCTTCAATCCAGCGTCTGGGAGCCCAATTCTTCAATCAGCCACCATAGGATAGTTAGTTGGCCCTCCACGATCCTTCCTCGATCCTTGCCAACCTTGATTGATGTCCGGATCGCCGGAATCAATCTCCGGCAATCACCTCCGCCGCGGCGATCACCTCCGATCTGTCACTTATAGGCCCCCATTCTTCGATCAGACCACCTTGGAGATATCCTTGGGCTTCCACGACTCCATCCCCACCAGTCCCGTCCTCCGGCAGCGACGTTTCACCGTCGATCTGCCGCCGGCATGTTTACAGCCGTCCGATTGCTCCCATATCACGTTCCAGTCCGGACCTGTGTCGAGGTTGATTTTTGCACTTACAATAGTAGTTGACTTTGCGATGGACGACTTGACGGCATAGATTCGATATGGCTTTGCTAGGATTGCGCAGTCTTTGCACGACTTACCCCTCTACTTCCTCTCAAGAGACTATAACTCCTCCACTGGGGTAAACCCAGGGGTTTAAAGGCTTGCTGTACATGCTAAGTGCAATCGTGAGACCTACGAAAGTGGCTAGTTAGATTTATTGCTTTCTTTTTATCTTTTCTTTGCTCGAGGACTAGCAAAGTGTAAGTTGGGGGGTGATGCCGAAAAAGATTGCCATTCATCGTGGTTTTTGCTGGAAAGGCTGAATACGAAAAAGTAACCTTGATGATAAAAAGAAAAGTAGAATGTTGGAATCAAGGTTAGGCGTGAACAAACAAGTAATGGCGTGATGGCACCCATCTGTGCGTGCGATAGCAGATAGGCCCTGTAAAATCATAGAAGGAATACCCTATGATTGCATTTATGGAAAGTACAGAATAATCATTAATATGGAGAAAAATTTGACAGCATTTCCTCTGTTTAT
The DNA here is from genome assembly GCA_963920575.1 of Narthecium ossifragum. NCBI lineage: Eukaryota > Viridiplantae > Streptophyta > Magnoliopsida > Dioscoreales > Nartheciaceae > Narthecium > Narthecium ossifragum. Next base: position 21,929,442 of record OY986973.1, read on the forward strand.
TCAATAAGCACACAAGGTGTACAAGCATTCATCACACACGGACAAAAAAAGTAAATTAGCCTAAGCGTCCACCTGCAAGACACACTAATCAATTATATTCATCCACAGACACGTAGCTACAAACTAGCACAGTCAGCTCCCCGTACGCCCGGGGTACACCCCCCCATATCCAAAGGTTAATGTATTGATAATGTGACGCCAATACAAAAATGAGTCAAGCAACCAACAAAAGCGTAGCAACACAGGCCAACACACGGCCACAGAATCGTTATCCGACGAAACGTGGCTGGACGAAGACATCGTGGGGTGCACCTGCAAACAGGATCGGTGGTAAGAGGCGATGGCAAACAGACAATGGGATAGAGACGAAACGATCCGTCTAGACATAGGACGATCGATCCGTCACAGAGTGCAGGAAGAACTCAACAGTAGGAAACAGAGGAAGGAAGAAGACGCAGTGAAACCCATGGAAGAGAAGGAAGGAAGACAAGGTGAAAAACACGAACACAAGGATGAGAAAAGAACAGAAACACAAGGATGGTGGACGCCGGCCATAGTGGCCGGCGGCATTGGTCAGAATCCATGGTGAAACCATGGGTTCCGCCGCGTAGACTCCCAATGAAAACGAAAGACTGCAGTATAGGGAAGAAGAGGATGACTGAGCGTCTTACCAAATGGACGAAGTACGCCGGAATCGGAGATGAAGTCGGAGAGGAAGAGGAAGAGCCGGAAGCAGAGGAGAGGTGTAGAGCAGAGCCGCGAAGTAGGACCACTATAAATAACCCAGTCGTTAGGAGCCCTATTTGGAGTAGGACTCCAGGCTGATAAGGATGGAAAGGCCGGTGAACGGTTATGATAACCATGTGAGTTTTAGCAGAGCGCGAGCAGGATCGATCGGACTTGATCGATTGGATCGATCCGTCGCCACGTGGACGCATCGGGTGCACTCGGCTGATAACGTGAGTAAATAGGCCCGATCGATCTAACTCTTGTAGAAAGATCGATCCGACGTATTCAACTAGACTCAATGGGGAGGACGGATAGAAGGATCGATCGGAAGGAACACAGTGAAAACACTACGTTCTGTCACCAATAAATAGAAAAGCAGGATCGATCGGTCCTGATAGGAAGGATCGATCGCACGCTCTCAACCAGAATCTATTATTGAAGGAGCGATCGAAGGATCGATCGGAAGGTGACGTGCAAAAAACATGACGTTCTGTCAAAATTAAATAGAAAAGCAGGATCGATCACGCTCCTATGACGCGATCGATCTAACTACCAAATGGATTAAAATTTAGACGGAGGGATAGACCGATCGATCAAGTGTAGGGAAGAAAACACTACGTTCTGCCAAATTTAACTAGAAAAGTAGGATCGATCGCGCTCCTATGGCGTGAGCGATCTAACAAAAACCCAGTGAGAAAAAAAACGCAAGTTACGAAGAAGGATCGATCCTACCAACGCTGGAGAATCGATCGGACTCAACGAAAAGTGAAAAAACGCAAAACAAATCTGGGAATTAAGCCTCACACAATGTGAACAATCCGGACCTCTCCAGACCAACGCAATTCAAGAATTGACATCCCAAAATAACAATTGCCACGACCATTCATTGACAGCGACGATAGCAGTATAGACAATCAAAAATTTGCAAATAAGTAGAAATTACGCAAGCATGCAAAGAAAACTTGAAAGAAAGGAACTAAGTAAAACACATTAACAATGGGTTGCCTCCCATCAAGCGCTTGGTTTAACGTCTCTAGCTCGACTCAATGACAATGCAATCACGCAGGGATTGGTTCATGCAACCGTTGTGTGGCTTCTAAGGTAAGAGGATTTTCGAGGTAACGTTTTAACCGTTGGCCATTCACTTTGAAAGTAGAATCAGAGTTAGGATGATGGAGTTCAACAGTCCCATGAGGAAAAACTCGAGTAACTTCGAATGGACCAGTCCATCTAGATTTAAGTTTCCCCGGAAAAAGCCGTAATCTAGCATTAAATAACCAAACCCTATCACCCACATTGTAAGTCCTCTGAATAATGAACTTGTCATGATACGCTTTAGTTCGAGCCTTATAAATAAGAGAATTATCATAAGCTTCATTCCGTATTTGCTCCAACTCATTGAGTTGAGGCAAACGAGCACTCCAGCCTGTAGGTAACCAATTAACCGTTTTAATAGTTAACCATGCTTTATCCATGAGATTCACTGGTAAATGACAATGCTTACCATAAACCAATCTATATGGTGACATCCCTATGGGTGTTTTGAAAGCCGTTCTATATGCCCATAAAGCTTCATTCAAGCGCATGGACCAATCTCTTCTATCTGAACGCACTACTTTCTCAAGAATGCGTTTGATTTCCCTATTAGACACCTCTACTTGCCCACTAGTTTGAGGATGATAGGGAGTAGCAACCTTATGGGAGATGTTGTATTTATCTAAAGTGTGACGGAAATACCTATTCATGAAATGCGATCCACCATCACTAATTATAGCTCTAGGATGACCAAATCGAGAGAAAATATTAGAGTGAAATAATTTGACTACGACTCGGTGATCATTAGTCTTAGTGGCGACGGCTTCAATCCATTTCGAAACATAATCAACGGCTAATAAGATGTAAATGTAGCCATTCGAAGGAGGAAACGGGCCCATGAAATCAATACCCCAAACATCAAAAACTTCACATTCAATAATCGGATTTTGAGGCATTTCATTTCGATGAGAAATACTACCCAACTGTTGACAACGAATGCAAGCTTTGGAAAAATTGTGAGCATCGCGCAAAATTGAAGGCCAATAAAACCCAGACTGAAAGATTTTGGCTGCGGTTCTGCGGCCGGAAAAATGTCCCCCACATGCATGAGAATGGCATGATGTCAAAATGGAGATAATTTCAGATTCGGGCACACAATATCTCATTATCTGATCCGGACAGTACTTAAAGAGAATAGGATCATTCCAAACATAGGATTTGACTTTAGAAAAGAATTTATCCCGATCTTGTTTATTCCAGTGAGCAGGAGTGAATCCAGAAACAAGATTATTTACGATGTGCGCAAACCACGGTCTCGGTGCTTGATCAACAGCTAAGAGATATTCGTCAGGAAATGTATCATCGATAGGGGATGAATCGTTAATGACATCTAAAGGAAGATGAGAAAGATGATCTGCAACCACGTTTAAAGCTCCCTTTTTATCCCGTAATTCCAGATCAAACTCTTGAAGAAGTAAAATCCAACGAATTAACCGAGGTTTAAGCTCTTTCTTAGTGACAAGATATCTAAGGGCTGAATGATCGATAAAGATTATGACTTTTGATTCAAGAAGATAGGAACGAAACTTTTCTATGGCAAAGATCACAGCAAGTAATTCTTTCTCAGTAGTCGTGTAATTTACCTGCGCTTCATTTAACGTTTTATTAGCATAGTAAATGACACGATGAAGTTTATCAATAGTCTGTCCTAAAACGGCACCCACAGCATGATCAGACGCGTCACACATGATTTCAAAAGGATGGTTATAATTTGGAGAATGGACAATGGGTGCAGAAGAGAGTGAATCATGGAGGATATTAAAAGCATTGAGACAAGACTTGTCGAATACAAATGGAACATCTTTAACCAGTAAGGCACATAACGGTCTGGAGATTTTACTGAAATCTTTAATAAATCACCGGTAGAACCCGGCATGGCCCAGGAATGACCGAATTTGAAGCATTGAAGAAGGAGGCGGAAGTTTAGAAATAAGTTCTAACTTCGCTTTATCTACCTCAATCCCCCTATTTGAAATCACATGGCCAAGAACGATACCTTCTGTAACCATAAAATGGCTCTTTTCCCAACTCAACACAAGATTAGTTTTCTCACATCTAGCAAGAACTTTGGATAGGTTTTCAAGGCATGATTCAAAGGATTGGCCAAAAACAGAGAAGTCATCTATAAATATCTCTAAGAGCTGTTCAATCATGTCCCCAAAGATAATAAGCATGCTGCGTTGGAATGTAGCAGGTGCATTGAAAAGGCCAAAGGGCATGCGACGATATGCAAATGTTTCATAGGGACAAGTAAAGGTTGTCTTCTCCTGATCATTAGGATCTATGGCCACCTGATTATACCCAGAATAACCATCAAGGAAGCAATAATAGGATTGGCCCGATAGTCTCTCCAAAATCTGGTCAATAAAGGGCAATGGAAAATGATCTTTACGAGTTAGAGCGTTAAGACGTCTATAATCGATACAAACTCTCCACCCTGTGGTCTGTCGTTAAAACATTGTTGACTTTTGGGAAAATGATTTTTGAAATAGATCCTCCTCGGGACGTAGCGTAACAACATGTGAACGATCGATCGGTCTCGATAGGTCTGATCGATCCCTCTCGGGGCGTCACCAGCAATTGAAGGAGTCGGATCGATCCTACTCCATAGAAGGATCGATCCTTTGCGGCCAGAATTAAAGATCAACGGCTCAGATCTAATCCGTGGGAGATGTTTGCTTAGGCTATAAATAGTCAATGTTTAGGGATTTTGAGGGGCTTTTTTCCAGACGTTTTTGGGGAGAGTTTTCCTATCTTTTTCTACACTTTTTTTCAGTGATTCTTTGGAGGAGATCCATGGCGGGAGGAGATCATCAACTTCCACCGATGGATCGACCCCTAAAGATGAGTAGCTAAAACCCTAACCATGGGATTCTTATGATGTAACTAGGGTTTTTACTAAGGATTTCTTAGATCTAGGGCTTGTATACACTCTTGTTTGATTTATATGGATTGATTTATGTTCTCTTTATACCTTGGTGTTGATTTCTTGCTGGATGTATGGATTGCCCTGGTTTGCACTTGATTCTAGAGCTTGTGTATGTTAGGGCTTGGATTGGGTTCATCCAAATAAGAGGATCATGCTAGTCCCATGATATCTTGGATGAAATCTTTTTCGTGATTAGGGATTGTATAGTGCTAGTCCCACTACGTTCCATCCCTAATCCTTCATACATCTTACCTTTGTAATGTCGGCCATCGAGATGCGAAGTCATCTCGATCGCACACCTAAATTCATATCCATGTTATTATTTGCGATGAATTCGCACTCGGCCTTCTTCTCGGCAAAAAGACCTTTGCCTCTTTTTATAAAGTGCACTTTATATCATGCACTTTATAAAAAGACCTTTGCCTCGAGATTTGCGTCGGAATCCGATAAAACACTCGGCCTTCTTCTAAATGGTTCCACACTCCCTCGAACAAAAGGGGTAGGGACGAGATCTGACGGCCTAGATCGCACAGACCTAGATCCGACGACCTTCTTCACGAGCGTTCCAGAGGACCCAAACCCTATAGAGTATAAAAAACCTCATCCAAAACCCTCTCCATTTCAAGTCGTCTCCCCCAAATCGCACTCGGAAGCAGCTCTCGCCTTATCCGAACTCCCTTCTCCACGAGACACCCTCCGAGCTCTCTTCTCGGCGAGGTGAGATTCTTTTTCCTGTTGAATTCCTCGTATATATTGGTTGCTTGGTGATCAAATCTTGAAGTTGTTGTGATTCCTATACACTGCTTTGTTATTACCGGTTATCCGATCCATTTCTTTCACTCAATAGGATTGTTGTAGGAATTAGTATTTCATATCTATATTCTTGATTATGATGCTAGTTTTGGGAGGGAAACAGTCTTTATTGTGAAATATTGGCATGTTTATATTTGGATATCGAGCATATTGGTTTAGATGCAATTTTTTTTCATAAAAGAGTAATATTTATAAAGGTTGAATGCGTTTTCAAGATTTGAATAAAAAAATGAAAAGGATTGTTTGCAACGTTCGGCAAATCATCTTGCGCACAAGTGGTATGATGCTTCTCGAAATAAGGACTTTTTTTCCGTCTCCGTTCCATTCTTGGTTGAAACCCTTTGACGCTGTGTGAACATGTATGTGACGTTGAATGTCCATATTTGTTGTGGCTACCAGTAGGAGACGACATCAACATTCAGCTCCATGACAACCATTGGCCCTATTGCATAACACTCTAATCATTGTCTCTAATCATCTCAAGTACAACCTTTCCAGTGCTACTTTGTACCAATTCCATGCTGTACAATATGTAATAGATTGGGATGAGAATTGTATTCTCTTGATTGGGCTATT
>OY986973.1:21935783-22019022 GCA_963920575.1 Narthecium ossifragum
AAGGCAGTGGCCAACGAGTTGTATTTCAACAAGGACAGGTTAGCAACCATGAAGTTTCAAGCTTCTAGTCCCCTTAGTTGTACTTCAACAAGGTTTTCTTAAACCCGTATGATTATCATGTCTTTGTCATGCTCTGGGTCTTTGTTACAATTATATGAATAGCACTTATGTCGATGCTCATCTTAGTTTCATCGAGTTGAAATGTCCTAATACTAGAAATTTGTTATCTCATGTGAAGATGTTGATTAAGTTAAACATATTATAATTGAAGAACAAGACCAAGAACCATAATAAAATTTTGTAAGCATAATGGTATCAGCAGTACAGCTGATCCAATGATTGGAAAGAATTATCATGGCATTCATCTTCTTGTAACATGTTCCATGATATTATTGCGGAACTATCTAACAACTAACTTATCGCTAATAGAGTTCCCAGGTTAAGCTATTAGGTTGGGGTCACTTTCTTTTACACCTGTGTATTTAACCTCGTAAAGTTTGGCCCTTTATTATTCTTACATTCCAAGCTAAAATAGATGACATTCATAAGGTCATCTATATGGGTGCGCAAAAAAATTTCAGGTAAACAAGTTGAATCTGATAGCACGATCAAAACTTGAGTATTCAGGACAAGTAATGATCTGATAGCCCGATGGCATGCTCATGTTTGATCCACAGCCTTACTGGATCCGGATTCGGATGCATAAAGGAATCCACGCTATCAGATCACGTTGGATGCTTGGGCTTTATTTTCCAACGACTACCTTGAGATTCATGCACTTTGTAAAAAGACCTTTGCCCCGTGATTCACATTGGAATCCAATAAAACGCTCAGCCTTTTCTAAATGGCAACATTGAAACAAAAGTACTTACCTGAAAGTTACTTAGATGACCTACTAGATCAATGGGACAATATAAGACAAGGCAATAGATCGGTCGCTGATTACATCACGCAATTTGAGGACTTCAGAGTACGATGTGGTATCATTGAAAATGAGAGGATCTCTCTAAATAGGTTTCGACTTGGTCTCAAGGATGAGCTAAAAATGGAACTTATTGGTCAAGGTGTCACCACCCTAAATCATGCTGACATCATTTTTAAACAATTTGAACGCATGTCTAGGACCACTTTCACAAGACATTCCCAACCTTTAGGAACTAGGCTACCTGGGAGAGCCACTTCAACTAAAACCCCTCCCACTGCTGGCCCAAGCCAAAAAGACAAAACATTTTCGAGGCACCCTGTAAACAAGGTTCTAGGATTCAATGTTATAAATGCCATGGCTTTGGTCATGTCGCAACCAATTACCTGAAAAACATCGAGGAACTAGTTTACGAGCCCAATCTCGATGACATTAATGACATTGATGATGAGTGAGATAGATTCTAACATCAGAAACTATAGTAGGCCATCCCCACAAACTGAATCCAATAACTCTATGAATGTCCTTAGTTGTGACTTTTCACAACCCTTAGAACTTACTGTGAACAAGGTAAACGATCTGCTCAAGTATGAGAGTCTTCAAATCATCAACCCACATCAGTTTGATAATATCGTGTTAATAGAGATATACGGTCTTCCAAAACCCATCACATTGCTTAACCTTCCAAAAGCTATCTTGTTTGATTGGCACATTTGTTTCATGACCTATTTTTGGAGAACCATGTGGCATCTCATAAACACAAATTGTAAGTATTCTACTACCGATATAAACGACCAAATGGCGGGTGTGAATATAAATCTTGGTAACTTTCTAAGATTTCTTATGGGTGGCAGTCCACATATTTGGGATTCTATAATTCTCCTGCATCAATTTGCATGTTGCATCATAATTAGCAGGTTTATCAGGATGTTTCTATCAGAAGTCATGCATGGTTACAATATTAGAAAACATCTCGATCTCATATCTAGGAATTTCTCTATTCATGCATGTACACATTACTTTCATAATTGGCATTCAGAGATCAGTAAGAATATTCACGCAAATCACCTTGAATATGAGTTGCGGAATAATTCTCATGGGCATTTGAATGAATTTCAAATTGGGAGATATGTGATGAGATTTGCTCTCAAATTGCAGGATTATAGTATTCGATCATCTAAAGTGTTGCATGATACTAGAATATATTCCTTCGATTTCTTCATTTTGCCATACTACAATCTAAGCCCTACAAATGCTTTAGCATGTCTCCTTGATCTCATTGTTTATTGAATCTCATCCTTCACCCTTGACGATCCCTTTATTGAGCCACCACTTAAGCTCCCACTTCAGCATGTACCTCATCCTACATCCTTGCCTCTTTCGCCCACAAAATATGAGTATTTTGATGCAATTTTGAATAATTGGATAGTTTCTGTTAGTTGTGAGTATAGTCAGATCTTTCCTTTCTTGGAGCGGACTCAATTTTTGCAGGACGATTCGGACTTCTAGAGCACTATCATACCCATGATACATCGGATCCAGATCAATCCAGATTCCTTAGCATATGGGTCTAGCTAGTTCATATTTTGATTATTGCTCGGTCATAGTATAGTTGTTTTTGAGTCAGTTTGCTTATTTAGCAATAAGTTACTTTATTATTGTGATCAAGTCCAGTTGTTATTCGAGCTTGAGTCTATTTGTACTTAGTTGGTTGAGTCGGTTCCCTTCTCCTATAAAAGGGGAACTTTCTGTTTTGGGATATTGATTATTATTGACGACGGCAAGATGCTGCTCTCTTCTTCTTCCTCCCTTCTTCTCCTCTAAGCTTCTTCTTCTTCTTCTCTCTTCTATCTCATTATCTCTTGGTGTGGTCCTACATAACGGCCGGAGGCACGTGCCTCCGGTATGGCAATCCTTGCCTTTGTTTACAGAAGAGGGGTGATGTTAAGGTCAAGGCAATGGCCAAGGAGTTGTACTTCAACAAGGATGGGTCAGTAACCAAGAAGCTTCAAGTGAGTATTCCTGAAGCACACTCTGAGAGTTCAGAAACTGATATTTGTGAATCTATGTGACGCTTTGTTTGTTTCTTGGTTCAGATTGGTGTTAATAAGCTTGCGGACCTTGTTGGGGTCACTCTTGGTCCGAAGGGAAGGAATGTCGTGTTGGAGAGCAAGTATGGATCCCCAAAAATTGTTAATGATGGTGTTACCGTGGCTAGAGAGGTATGGTTATCATTTTCAGCCTATTAGCCGCCTTACTTATTGCATGTGCATTATCAGTATTGCAAACGAGGCAATCATCTTTTGCTTGACAGCAACCAATATCTTTGACTATCAGTCTTGATATTTGTTAGGGTCCAGTATTTTCTTGTTGCTTTTCTCTTTCGGTGAATCAGATTTTGTGAGCAACATTTTGGACTCCAATCCAAAATGTTCCACTTGACTTGTTGGATTTTGCTTGATATGTTGCCATACAATTGTACATATAGAGAAAATTTGGACGATCATCCTTGCTTTTAGAAGCTATCATTGTCCTTTCTACTGTTTCTGTAAAATGGAATGTTTAGTGAGGTTTTATTTTTCCCTTTTATCACCATTCCATCAACGTGTCCATCTGAAAATGGTACTCAATTTGTTCATCAAAACCTCTCTGTTATACTCTCTCTCGAAATGAAAAATTTATCAGCTTTTTCCTCTTCATTTATGCTTCAACTTTGAAATTTTGGGATTGGTGAAGCACTTAAGCATGGAAAGTGAGCTTTCTGTCACTGACGAAGCAATCTTTGGGTATCTTCAGGTTGAACTAGAAGACCCAGTTGAGAATATTGGTGCTAAGTTGGTGAGACAGGCTACTGTTAAGACCAATGACTTAGCTGGTGATGGAACTACTACTTCAGTTGTGCTCGCCCAAGGCTTAATTGCTGAAGGTGTCAAGGTTAGGCATGCATTTGGCTATGTTCATCTCCTAGTTTCAGTGTTTTCATTGAAATCCTTATTCTTATAAATACTTCTAATTGTATGATTATGTATAGGTGGTTGCAGCTGGTGCTAATCCCGTACAGATAACTCGGGGTATTGAGAAGACAACAAAAGCTTTGGTTCGTGAACTAAAGCTAATGAAAGAGGTAATTCGGTGCGAAACATTAGATTTTCTACATCCTGGGAATCCTAGCATAGCACTAATGCATTATTGTTGATTTTGCATGTTGAAGATAGTGAGCTTGCAGATGTAGCTGCAGTTAGTGCGGGAAATAACTATGAAATCGGTAACATGATTGCTGAAGCTATGAGCAAGGTTGGTAGGAAGGGTGTGGTGACCCTTGAAGAAGGGAGAAGTGCAGAGAATAGCTTATATGTTGTCTAGGGAATGCCATTTGATCGTGGTTAAGCTGGTAGAGTTCCCGGGTTAAGCTGTTAGCCGGGGTCACTTTCTTTTACATTTGTGTATTTAACCTTGAAAAGTTTGCCCCTTACTATTCTTACATTCCAAGCTAAAATAGGTGACATTCATAAGGTCATCTATATGGGTGCGCAAAAATTTTTCAGGTAAACAAGTTGAATCCGATAGGCCGATTAAAACTTGAGTATTCGGGATAATTAATGATCCGATAGCCCGATGGCATCCCCATGTCCGATCCACAGCCTTACTGGATTCAGATTAGGATGCATAAAGGAATCCACGCTATCATATCACGTTGGATGCTTGGGCTTTATTTTCCAACGAATGCCTCAAGATTCGTGCACTTTGTAAAAAGACCTTTGCCTTGTGATTCACATTGGAATCCAATAAAACGCTCAGTCTTTTTCTAAATGGTTCCACAATTCTTCGAACAAAAGGGGCAGGGATGAGATCCGACGGCCCAGATCTCTTGGAAGTTTCCCCAGCATTCGAAAGGACCTAAACCCGATCGAGTATAAAGAACATCATCCAAAACCCTCTGTATTTCAACTCGTCTCCCTCAAATCCCACTCAGAAGCAGCTCTTGCCTTATCCGACCTCCCTTCACCATGAGAAACCCTCTAAGCTCTCTTCTCAGTGATGTGAGATCCTTTTCCCGATTGAATTCCTGGTATTTTGGGTGCTCGATGACCGAATCTTGACGTTGTTGTTATTCATATGCACAACTTTGTTATTACCGGCTATCCGAACCATTTCTTTCACTCAATTGGATTGTTGTAGGAGTTAGTATTTCATATATGTATTCTTGATTAGGATGCTAGCTTTGGGGGGGCAAACAGTGTTTATTATGAAAGATTGGTATGTTTATACTTGGATATCGAGCATATTGGTTTAGATGCAGTTTTGTTTTCATAAAAGAGTCATATTTATAGAGGTTGAATGCGTTTTCAAGATTTGAGTAGAAGAGTGAAGAGGATTGTTTGTGACGTTCGGCAAATCTTCTCCCGCACCAGTGGTATGATGCTTCTTGAAATGAGGACTTTTTTCCCATCTCCGATCCTTTCTTGGTTGAAGCCTTGCAATTGATAGAGGAGCAGAAAGGTCTAGTTACATCGATCGATTGACTACGGATGAGGTTTATTTTGAAATGGTTAGAATGAGAAGAGAATCTTTTATGGTGTTGTGCAAAATATTACCAGATAGGAAGCTTGTAAACAATATAAGTCACACGACTGTAGAGGAGCAAATGCTGATGTTCCTACACATAACTAGACATAACGTGCACAACAGGGTGATAAAAAACAGCTTCATGAGATCTGGTGAGACAGTGTCGAGATATTTTAATTGAATCCTAGCTACTATAGGAGCATTTCGGGATGATTATGTCATGCCTCCACCACTTGCAACGCAATATACATAGTAACTTGAACAAAATATATCTATTTCAAGGTATGTATTTGAACTCCTTTACAATAAGTCTTCATCTCAATGACTCTTGGTGTATGATAATTTGTGATGAATAACATATGAATACACTTCAGGATTGTGTCGGAGCAATAGATCGAGCACATGTGCATGCTTCTGTGCCTTCAAATATTGCACCTGTCTTTTATGGTAGGAAAGGCTACACAACGCAGAATGTCTTAGCAGCTGTGGATTTCGATTTGAAATTCACTTACGTTCTTGCTGGTTGGCAAGGGTCTGCACATGATGTCCTGGTACTTTATGACGCTATGGGCTTACCGTCCCAGAATGTGAGTTTTACGGTTGAATTAAATGGATATTTGTGATGTAATCAATTGCTTGAGCTTAATACTTTGATATTGATAAGAAAATTTTATTTGTGCGATTCGGGTTATTCGACGAGGCCCGGTTTCATTGCTCCATATCGTGATTTTCGATATCATTTATAAGACTTTAGCGGACGACAACCTTCTCCGCCAGAAGAACTCTTCAACTATATCCACATTTCAGCTTGGACCTCTATTGAGCGAGCATTTGGAGCTCTTAAAAATCGGTTTAAGATTTGGCATCGAGACCTTTTTATCCTTCTCCCACACAAGTAGAACTTGTACTGACATGCTGCATTCTCCATAATTACATCATAGACGGTGGAGGAGATAGCGTGTGTCGCGCCCGGACCCGCGAAAGCCCAACAGGGCTGGGCGACGCGAACCGGAACCTAACTAAAAGCGGAAATAATGGCGAGGGGTTCCCTCTAACTTACCGGTTTCATTAAACAGTTCATAAGCACCCCTGAATAATACAATAATTTCAAACCTCAAAAGATATAATATAATATTCAAAAACCTCAAAGGGGTTACAACAGTTTATACATCATACTCCCGTAGGAGACTAACTATAACAAAAGTGTAGAAAGTGATCACCGATCCTCAGACCCCGCCAGATGCCGCCGCGCAACCAAACACCTGCCCGGTAGGGGCTACTGAAGAAGAGTTGGCGCCTGCACCGGCAAAACGTAGCCCGGGTAAGAGTGAGCATAAAGCTCAGTAGGGTTCTACACTACGTCACACAGAAGGAAGGGGGAACGCAACAGTGTCGCCCTCAAGTAAGACCTGGGTGTACACAGGGGCCCCATAACCCCATCACGTGTCCCTGAGGCCCATGATCATGGTCTTCCAGCCGAGCTGGTCACATGTCTGGTCACACTCAGTATCAGGAAACAACATTGCTGGCCCACAAGCAGGGAACGACACTGCAGGTGGGAAATAGCACCGCTAAGTAGTCAACCTCTCTACTCAAGGGTCAACACAGTGGAACACGGGCTACACCTCAGCATTCGACTCAAGGCCGACACGACCTCTATAATCATCAAGCAACATGTGTACCAGTCATCTAAGCCTATCATCAAGTTTGACTGGACACCACAATTCGAACCGAGTCCTAACTACCCAACCCCGATCCTAGGGCTAAATCCGAGCTTCCAGCCTCGGGACGGCGATCCACAAATCACCCACGCCCTAACCATGCAACTAATATACAATAGAGAATGTATGCTATGAACATACACAAGCAAGAGGAAATAAGCATACAACAGTATGTCAAGGCAGCATACAAGTCCAACAAGATCGCTGTAGCGGTACTACCAACCGTTGTTAGCCGATCCGCAGCGGGTCCCGACATTACGACGGTACCACGACCGTCAACCGCGAACTCCTGCAACGGGAAGCAACCCCGAAAACCGAAGAACAGTAAAATATAATATTATAATCCGAACATATAATATTATATTAAAACACCAAAACATTCTCTACATAACAGCTAGTTGACCCCGTCGATCCGAAGTCCATACGACGTCGGATTCAAGATCCAACTTAGACTCTAGTAGATCTACATGCTGGGATCAACATATCCAAAATCAGGAAACATCCAACGGTTCGATTACCGGGAAAACACTAATCAAAACCACTAAAAATAGTCCACAAAACCCCATCAAACAGCTTTGGGATCGATCCGGAACATTTGGATCGATCCAGAAAATAGTGGATCGATCCGGAATATTTGGATCGATCCAAACAGCTTCATACCAGCCTCAGATCAGTCTCGTCGCAGGCCACGAGAAAAATCACCACAATTCGTAAAAAAATCGGAAAAATACGAAATAAGCTGGAATGGAAAGATAACTCAGAGATCTACAACTCTTATTCTCATCAAAACCCAAGATAATACACGTACCAATCAAAAAACGCGTCGCAAACCAGCTGTTCTTCAGGAACAGCAGAAACCGGAAAATCCGAGATAATACTAAGCAACATGCATCCAACAACACAAGTACAACAAGATCTAACGGCTAGACTAAGAGAAACCAATAAACAACTCTCGTAGGTAGAACACCTACCGGAAACGCTAATCCTCGGCTGATTCCCCGCTAAACAGTCACCAACCCAGCTCCAAACCACACCAGGGATCTTCCTCACGCCGCCCGGATCCAACGAGCCTTCAAGCTCACAAAACGGTGGCCGGAGGAGGGAGAAAAGAGGAGAAGAAGGGGCTGCCAGAACAGGAGAAACAGAGCCCGCGGGAAGAAGAAGAAGGAAGGAAGGAGGGGAAAAAGAAGAGGAAGAGAAGAGGAAGAAGAGTGAGGGGGAAGGCCGGGGAAGGTGGGGAAAAAGGAGAGGAGAGGAGAGGAAGTCGTCTCTCCTCTGACACCCTCGCAAGCTCAACTGCCCAGCTACAGTACCCGGATCGATCCAAGGCCAAAATGGATCGATCCAAGACTTGGCTGGATTGATCCAACACTAGTTTGGATCGATCCACAAGTCAAAAACCCCCTAAATGGATCTAGTCAAACACAATCATCAATCAGAGGCTGTGTGTGCACACTCGGGTGTGAAACAAATCGACAAGGCGTAATTTACCAAATTGCCCTTGCGGTCCACAACGAGCCACGGGCCTGACCCAGGCGGTCGACCCAGGAATGGAGGGACAGGTCCTCACAGCGTGATACCGTTAGAGACCGATTGGGTACCTCCGACTCGTCCCACGTCTAGGACAAGAAGAGAGGAGAGAGTGAATATATAAGAATGGCTAGGGAAGAGAAAAGCAATCACCCAACAGATGTGGGCGAATAGAGATAGCTTGCTATGACTGTGTGTCTTGTATTGGCATGTTGTATTGTCTACTTTTGTGTTCCTTCAATTTCTTCTTGTTGCACTATCAAACAATAGTACTCTTTTGCTCGATCTCAGTACTATGTAGTTTAACTATTTTATTATCTTATAAATTTGCATCATTTTCTTCTAGTTATATTGATGAATGTCAATGTTGTTTATCAATTTATTCTTGATTGTCTATGTTGTTATTTTTCTATGTATTGTTGAATGCCAATTCTTGTTTATCTTCACTTATATCAAGGAATGGAATCCGATGCAACAGATAAGAGTAATAGGAAGAAAGGTGGATGGATTAAGGGGGAGCTTTGAAATTTTATCATCAAAATTGGAAGAGTTGTCATCATCAAAAGGGGGAGATTGTTCATCCTAACCTTATTTTGATGATACCAATATATATATAGGATGATAAAATATTGGTTTAATATTTATTTCCCTTAATCTTGATCTCTCTAAACTCAATTTTTAGAGTTTGTTGTATTGACGGTCGATGTCAGGATCGACCGAGATGGAACGGTCGATGCATCTTATTTAGCCAAGTTGAAGCTGAGATGACGGTCGAACCAAGCATCGACCTTAAACTGACGTTCTCTTGACAGAGACGTACGGTGGATGAGACGGTCAATGCATGGATTGACCGTGAGTGAATTAAAGAGGATGCATGGATCGACGGTGAGCTTTGTTGATCAAGACTGAAGATTGAAGGTCGATCGAAGCATTGACCCTAAACGCATCATTTCCTCAGAGAGTTCGACGGTCGATGTGACGGTGGATGCATGGATCGATCGCCAGCATACGCATATGCGTGTATAAATTGATAATTATTTATGTATCTTGGGCATTGTCATTATTATAAAAAAAATCTTAATTTCAATAAAATTTAAATCTTTATTTTTAACATACTATCAAAATTCACTCGATTCTAATTCAGAGATTTATAAACCAAACACTAGAATCCACAGAATCAGTAGATTCAACACATTCATACCAGACAAACCAAACGCCAGAATCAATAGATTCAGCTCATTCCATACATACCAACCAAACAACAGAACCAAAATCTACAGAATCACCAGATTCAGCTGATTACTCATTCATCTCTTTCCACATATTCCTCATTCACTCATTCGTCAGATTCGGAGTTGCCAAACGCACCCTAAAACACTCGGCGTTCTTCTAAATGGTTTCACAGTCGTTCAAACAAAAGGGGCAGGGACGAGATCCGACGGCCCGAATCTCTCGGAAGCTTCCATAGTCCTTCGAACAAAAGGGGCATGGACGAGATTCGACGGTCCCGATCGCTCGGAAGCTTCACGAGCATTAGAGAGCACCTAAACCCTATCGTGTATAAAGAACCTCATCCAAAACCCTCTCCATTTCAACTCATCTCCCCCAAATCCCACTCGGAAGCAACTCTCGCCTTATCCGACCTCCCTTCTCCACGAGACGCCCTCCGAGCTCTCTTCTCGACGAGGTGAGATCCTTTTCCCAGTTGAATTCCTGGTATATCGGGTGCTCAATGATGAAATCTTGACGTTGTTGTGTCTCCTATGCACTGCTTTGTTATTACCAGCTATCCGATCCATTTCTTTCACTCAATAGGATTGTTGTAGGAATTAGTATTTCATATCCGTATTCTTGATTAGGATGCTAGTTTTGCGAGGGAAATTAATTTTTATTGTAAAACATTGGCGTGCTCATGTTTGGATATAGAGCATATTGGTTCACATGCAATTTCGTTTTCCATAAAAGATTCAAATTTATGGAGGTTGAATGCGTTTTCAAGATTTGAGTAGAAGATTGAAGAGGATTGTTTTCAACGTTCGGCAAATCTTCTCACACAACAATGGTATGATGCTATTTGAAATGAGAACTTTTTCCGATCTCCGTTTCTTTTTTGGTTGAAACCCTTTTACGCCGTGTAAACATGTATGTGACGTTGAATGTCTACGTTTCTTGTGGTTATCAACACGAGATGTTACCAACATTTAGCTCCATGACGACCATTGGCTCTATTGCTGCTCCTCACGGTCATGGTGCATACAAGAAGCTCTCTGCTGCACAGAAATTATCCTTGTTCTCTTCACTGGCTTTCGTATCTTCTAGTTCCCTTAGCGGCAGGAGGTAGAACCTCGGATTGCTTTGTTGACCAGCAGCCTTGGTGGTAAGGAAAGGGTCGACCATGTTAATGGGTTTCGGATTTACATCTATTAATAACAACCAATTAGTGGATTTTATAAGAGATTAACGGATCCTATTTATTTCGAAGGGTTTCAACATAACATCCAAAATCCGATAACCAATATTAAAAGCTCAACCCTAATCCCCTATTCCTTTATTTCACGCGATCCCTTCCGCAGCTCCCCACCCACCACCCACCACTTCCTCCGTGAGGAAACGTCACCGCTCTCTCTCTCTCTCCTCACCTTGCCGGCCGGCAAATAGCTTATCTCCGGCTCCCCAAAAACTCGTCAGTGAACTCCTTCTCCGATGAAAACTTTACCGGCTCCTATCTCTCTCGTCACACCTTGCCGACCGGCAAATAGGTCGGCACTGCCGGTGCCGGCGGCAAGTCTCGAACCGGCCGGAGGCACGTGCCTCCGGCATGGCAATCCTTGCCTGCGTTTACAGAAGAGGGGTGATGTTAAGGTCAAGGCAATGGCCAAGGAGTTGTACTTCAACAAGGATGGGTCAGCAACCAAGAAGCTTCAAGTGAGTATTCCTGAAGCACACTCTGAGAGTTCAGAAACTGATATTTGTGAATCTATGTGACGCTTTGTTTGTTTCTTGGTTCAGATTGGTGTTAATAAGCTTGCGGACCTTGTTGGGGTCACTCTTGGTCCGAAGGGAAGGAATGTCGTGTTGGAGAGCAAGTATGGATCCCCAAAAATTGTTAATGATGGTGTTACCGTGGCTAGAGAGGTATGGTTATCATTTTCAGCCTATTAGCCGCCTTACTTATTGCCTGTGCATTATCAGTATTGCAAACGAGGCAATCATCTTTTGCTTGACAGCAACCAATATCTGTGACTATCAGTCTTGATATTTGTTAGGGTCCAGTATTTTCTTGTTGCTTTTCTCTTTTGGTGAATCAGATTTTGTGAGCAACATTTTGGATTCCAATCCAAAATGTTCCACTTGACTTGTTGGATTTTGCTTGATATGTTGCCATACAAGTGTAAATATAGAGGAAATTTGGATGATCGTCCTTGCGTTTAGAAACTATCATTGTCCTTTCTACTGTTTCTGTAAAATGGAATGTTTAGTGAGGTTTTTTTTCCCCCTTTTGTCACCATTCCATCAACGTGTCCATCTGAAAAGGTACTCAATTTGTTCATCAAAACCTCTCTGTTATACTCTCTCTCGACATGAAAAATTTATCAGCTTTTTCCTCTTCATTTATGGTTCAACTTTGAAATTTTGGGATTGATGAAGCACTCAAGCATGGAAAGTGAGCTTTCTGTCACTGACTAAGCAATCTTTGGGTATCTTCAGGTTGAACTAGAAGACCCAGTTGAGAATATTGGTGCTAAGTTGGTGAGACAGGCTGCTGCTAAGACCAATGACTTAGCTGGTGATGGAACTACTACTTCAGTTGTGCTCGCCCAAGGCTTAATTGCTGAAGGTGTCAAGGTTAGGCATGCATTTGGCTATGTTCATCTCCTAGTTTCAGTGTTTTCATTGAAATCCTTATTCTTATAAACGACTTCTAACTGTATGATTATGTATAGGTGGTTGCAGCTGGTGCTAATCCCGTACAGATAACTCGGGGTATTGAGAAGACAGCAAAAGCTTTGGTTCGTGAACTAAAGCTAATGTCGAAAGAGGTAATTCAGTGTGAAACATTAGGTTTTCTACATCCTGGAAATCCCAGCATAGCACTAATGCATTATTGTTGATTTTGCAGGTTGAAGATAGTGAGCTTGCAGATGTAGCTGCAGTTAGTGCGGGAAATAACTATGAAATCGGTAACATGATTGCTGAAGCTATGAGCAAGGTTGGTAGGAAGGGTGTGGTGACGCTTGAAGAAGGGAGAAGTGCAGAGAATAGCTTATATGTTGTCGAGGGAATGCAGTTTGATCGTGGTTATATTTCCCCATACTTTGTAACTGACAGCGAAAAGATGACAGCTGAATACGAAAACTGCAAGGTATTTAGTCTGATTGAAACTTTTCTGTACAACCTTCCTACATGAGGGATAATGTTCTCTAAACCTGACTACTAGCATTTCAAAATTTGCAGCTGCTTCTTGTGGACAAAAAGATTACAAATGCAAGAGATCTTATTAATGTTTTGGAAGAGGCCATAAGAGGGGGTTATCCTATCTTGATAATCGCTGAAGACATTGAGCAGGAAGCTCTTGCAACTCTTGTTGTGAATAAGCTCAGAGGAGCATTAAAAATTGCTGCTCTCAAAGCCCCTGGATTTGGAGAGCGCAAGAGCCAATACCTTGATGACATCGCAATCCTTACCGGAGGTTTAACCATAGTCCATGTCTAATTTTTCAGCTATGTTGGAATCTCCTGATAACTTTTAGTTATGCTCCCGCCACAATTGTCATCTCCACTTTGAGTTATTTACAGGATTCCATTGGTGCAGGTACTGTCATCAGAGATGAGGTTGGGCTCTCACTAGATAAAGCTGATAAGGAGGTACTGGGAACTGCTGCTAAGGTTGTGCTAACAAAGGATTCGACAACAATAGTTGGTGATGGTAGCACTCAGGAAGAAGTTACTAAACGAGTTGCTCAAATTAAAAATCTTATTGAGGTCTGATTTTATTTTATTTTATTTTTTTGCTGCTTCTATTTGATTTTTTATCATGAGCTTTCCTTGCTAAGTCATACGCCTTGGTCTGCAGGCTGCAGAGCAGGATTACGAAAAGGAGAAGCTTAATGAGCGGATTGCAAAACTCTCTGGCGGTGTTGCTGTCATCCAGGTTAGTAGGATCTAACTATGTGCATACAGGTTTTTTGTTGCACGTGCTTATGCATTGAAGACCCTAAAATATATGAAAGATTCATATATATGTGTTGTGACGTTTTCTCCCCTTTCTTTGGCAGGTTGGAGCACAGACAGAGACTGAACTAAAAGAGAAGAAATTGAGAGTTGAAGATGCTCTTAATGCTACAAAGGTATACATTTTTGTAACCAATTGTCTGCTACAAAAGCTGGGGAATCCTATCCTTTTTCTTGTCAACATTCATCTTCATTGAAGTGATTTCAAAGGTGACGTCTATGTTCAGGCAGCTGTTGAGGAAGGTATTGTAGTTGGTGGTGGCTGTACACTTTTGAGACTTGCATCAAAGGTTGATGCGATCAAGGATACGCTGGAGAACGATGAACAAAAGGTTGTTTTACGTCATGTTTATTTCTCTAAGAGGATACTAGAATTTGTTTATCTTATCTGTAGAAATACTTCTAAGCTAACTTGCCCTTATTTCTACTATTTATTTCCATCTTAGCATGATTTGAATCGTATCTTGCCTTGCTTTAACTGAATTGCAGGTTGGTGCTGATATTGTCAAGAGAGCTCTGTGCTATCCCCTCAAGCTAATTGCCAAAAATGCTGGAGTTAATGGAAGTGTGGTTGTTGAGAAGGTAGGGGGCTCTTCATAGATCTCTGGTTGATTGCAAAATTGATGACTTCGCTATTTCTTCAGAGTGGTTCTTAGCTTTTCATCACTGCAGGTGCTTTCTAGTGACAACACAAATTATGGTTATAATGCTGCAACTGGATCTTATGAAGACTTGATGGCTGCAGGAATTATTGACCCTACTAAGGTATGTTGCTTTCTCATTTGAGCTATTGCTTTTCCAAAGTTGCTGAATTGATATATTCAGTTGAACTTTATGAGATGAATGGTTATGATTGCTTGTTTGCTTATTGTGACTTTAGACTATTGAAAATGGAATTTAAGGATGAGCTACTGTAATTTTAATTTAGCTTTTCAATTTTTCTGGGCTTAAAACCTTGCCTGCATGGATTGACATGCATTCCTTAAGTAGCTTGTGCACACAGTCTGTTTGCTAGAATATTTACTACTCATCATATTCCTTGTTTGAATTTGGTGGTTAAAGAAACATATCCATGTTTGTTGTGGCTTTAAGTTTAGCAATTGAGTTTACATGCTAATGAAATCTAAGACCTTGGATGACTACTTTCCTCTTGGTTTACTTCATTCCCTGGATGTGCTGCTTCCGCCAAAGTTGTTAATCTTCTGGTTTATTTATTTATTTTGGGCGTATAGACTGGGGTCTGCATGAAGTGTTCACGGTCGCATGGTTTTCATTAGAGTTTCCATATGTACTCTCTAGTTTTCTGCTGGAAAACACCCAGTAATCATGGTTTTCACTCTGGCTACTGCTTGTTCTTGAAATAGTATTTTGGGAAGTAAAAGATGATTCTGTTTGGATCAGTGTTCATTGTTTGAATGTTGACTTCCATCCAGTTTTAGAGCTATGTTCCTTGGATGTTCATATTACTTATTTGGCTTCTGTTGGTTTGACATCACTTTGTATGGAGACAGGTGGTGAGATGCTGCATAGAACATGCAGCTTCTGTTGCCAAGACATTCCTTACCTCAGATGTTGTTGTGGTTGATATCAAGGAGCCAGAGCCTGTGCCTGCTGGAAATCCAATGGACAATTCAGGTTCTTTATCCATCACAAGCCCAACAGATATTCCATCTTATGTATTTGACTGTTTTAAGTTAATTTGCGCAGTTCTAACATATGCCCCCTTTATTCTGATCTCTATCAGGGTATGGCTACTAAATCATTGTCGGAATAACCGTTGAACTGGTGAAGAAGTCAGCAGCTTCTTCGACAGTAGGTGAAGAAGTCAGCAGCTTCTTCGACAGTAGCAGTCCTTTTTTTTTTGCAGATTTGATCTATATTATTCTAATTTGACCGGCGGAAGAGATCAAAGTGAGGCTAGCTTAGCATTTGGTGGCACGCTGTCTTGTAAACTGCAGCTTGTGGCAACGTATTTGTGCCTCAGACTGGGAAAGTTTTCATCTTATGGCACACTAGTAGCGTATTGGCTGTTGGAAAATCTTGATTAAATTTCCCCCCTATGTGCCATCTGCGTCATTCAGTTGCTCGAAGGATTTGTTTCTTTTTGCTCTCTTTTGCCGCAAGTGACATTTAGGTTTGGGCATTGCTCAATTTCTTGGCGATTGATTGAAGACTTAATCATGAATCATGTACAGGAATTATATGGTTATGGACTTATGGTACATCTAGATAGATGGTCTGAAAGTGATGGTCTGGGATTTTGCGTCGCTGGGATTGCTGGGGCCGCCACGTGGCCCTGCATGATTGGGTGGCTGTTGGAGGCCAGTGGGTCACCACGTGGCACCTCACGGTGGGGTGGCTGTAGGAGGTCAGTACATGACCCCCGGCTAGTCACTCTTTTAGGCCTGTTTGGTATCGACATAGGTACTCCAATCCTGAGATAGGTGCAAGCACCTAAACATGGCCTTATCTCGTGTGAGGATAAAATTTATCATGGGATTCTTGATCCCAGGATTGAAGGATTTTTTGCGTTAAAAGGGGTCTTACATGGGGGTTTTATGTAAAAACCTCACCGACTCTCTTCTTCACTCCCCAATGGTGTTGATGCCCTCTCTTCATCTTCACTGGCCGAATCTAAAGGAGAGAGAGACAAGGAGTGAAGGGGGAAGGAAGAGGGAGTGGGAGGAGGAAGGGGGATCGCCGGCGCGGAGAAGAAGGGAGGAAGAGATAGAGGAAGTAGACTGGGAGAAGGAGAGGTGGAGCTCGCCGAAAAAGGGGTAGATCCAGTGAGATTTTCACCGGATTTCGTCTCGTCCTCTTCCAAGCTCACTCTCCTCCATTCCAACGTCGCTCTGGTCTTCTCCGAGATCCCCTACGCTACTGACGACTCCCAATCGACGCCGGTGACTCCATGGTCACCTTTGGCGTCGTCAAACACATCACCATCTTCGACGCTGATCTCGCGGCGTTAGATGTACCAGAGGAGGCCGTAGGCGGTGGCTGTGGGAGGCGGGTTTGTCGAGGGAGAGGAGGGGCCACAAATGTGAGACCCGGGGTACCTAGGTGTCGGTGTTCGCCTGGAGGGCGTGTGGGCGAATCAGGTAACCAGGTAATCAACCCCACATAAATAATAACTATATTACTAACCCTTATAAGACACAACACATTTTCAAGCCGTGATGACAGTAATCCGCCAGAAAACTCCAACGTTAAGCGTGCTAGCCTTGGAGCGATCCTAGGATGGACGGCGGGGGCCATTACAACAGGTGACTGTGGTTGGGGGTGAGCTCGCCGGGGTTAATGGAGGAGAGGAGATGGTGTTGATGTCAGAGTCGGGGGAGATGATGGGTTCACCGACTTGGGAGGTGGCTGTCAGGTGGAGGAAGGAGAGGGGTGGCTATCAGTGAGAGAGATGAGGATGAGGATGAGGGTGGTGTTGAGGACGGTGTTGATGGAGTTGACCGGAGCTGAAGAAATCGCCGGACGTGGAGATAGCCGATGGAGGGGTGGTTGCGATGGTGACTTTGGTAGTGGACGGAGGTCAGGGATGGCCACGTTATCATGCAATGTCATGTGGTAATGCGATCCTTTTTCACGTTCGCTGTAAGTGGAGGTCACATGTACGTCGTCGGCGGCCACGGTGCCGACAAGAAAGCCCTCAACACCGCCGAGCCATACGACTCGGTGGAGGACATGTGGGCATCGATGTCGACGATGGTGGAGGAGCGGGCGTCTGTCGGATATTGCAAATAAGCGGGCATTGATATGAGAGGGATTAGCACGGTGGAGGCGTCGAACAAGACGGATGGGGTGGTAATATTATACTTTATTATAATATATTCATGTTGATTATGCTGAATATGTTATTTAAAAGTTGAGATTTTTGCATTCCAGTACCATGTAATTTTCCAGAAATGCACTTTGGTACTATCAAGTTTGGGATTTGCAATTTAATACCACCGATTTATAATACCAGAGCAAAGTAATCTGATCTCCCAAACGGCGTCATGTGGCCTGAAGGAAAACTGGTGACGTCAGCTTGCATGCGAGACAGTTATATGTCTAATTTTGACTGATTTTTATGTTGACCGGTTTGCTGACGTAAGAGAGAGAAAGAGAGCTTTTCCTCCTCCTTCTCCTCCTCTGTTTTCTATCCGTTCCCCCGCCGCCTTCTCGCCTTCCAGCTCCTTACCCCGGTCTTCACCAACAATGGCTCCTGCGACTCCGTCGCGCGATCGCTGACGCAAGCCCTCCTCCTCCTCGCCGCCTCTTGCTTCCTTGCATGCATAACAGACAGCTTCCACTCGCTGGACGGCATCCTCTACTACGGCCTCGCGACCTTGCATGGCATGTGGCTCTTCGACTACCCATCTCCGTTCGATTGGATAACCGATGCCATGGCGCCTCGTCGGAAAGACGACAAACAACAAGCTGCAAATTAGTCCGACGCCGAGCGGCAACACGTCGAGAACCTCCTGCGTCTCTACCTCCGGCTTTGGGTACAAACAATTCACCACATTCTTCTTCTCTTCTTCTTCTCCTCTGCTCCTCCCCCTCCTCCTCCTCCTCCTCCTCCTCCTAGTCGGCTCTTCCTCCTCATCCGGCACTCCGGCTCTTCCTCCTCCTCCTCCTCCTCTCTTCTTCTTCTTCTTCTTCTTCTTCTTCTTCTTCTCCTCCTAGTCCTCCTCCGCTCCGGCTCTTCCTCCTCCTCTTCTCTTCTTCTTCTTCTTCTCCTCCTCCTCCTCCTCCTCCTCCTCTGCTCCTCCTCTGCTCCACTCCTCTACTCGGCCTCCTCCTCCTCCGGCTCCTCCTCCTCTGCTCCTCCTCTGCTCGCCCTCGTCCTCGTCCGGCTCCTCCTCCACTCCTCCTCTGCTCTCCCTCGCCCTAGTCCGGATGCTCCTCCACTCGTCCTCCTCTGCTCGTCCTCCCATTACAAAAAAGGTGGATTCGATAGCACACAAAAAATGCTATGAAAATAATTTAATAGCATAAAAGTGACTGTTATAGCATGCGGTGTTATGAAAAATATGGAATTTTCATAACACATTTTCAAAGTTATAAATTTATGTCATCTAAAAGTAAAGATAACACTTTAAAAGACATGTCAATATTATAATATGACAACTAATCTAAGCTATGAATTATTTTTCATAGCAATATATAACTGCTATTGAAGCTATGTTTTGCCGGTAATAACAGTCACGTAGTGCTATGATATACTTATTACAACATCCAAATAGTGTTTTGATTTATTTATTATAACATCCAATTAGTGTTGTATTTTTAATATTATAGCATCCAATTAGTGTCATATTTTTAATATTGTAGCATTCATTTAGTGCTATGCTTTATTTGATATAATATTCAAAAAAATTCATAGGTAAATATCAAACTCAATCTTAACAATATTTGAGTGGTAAATATTATTAGCACAAAATTTACAAAAATCTATTGTTGTTATAGCATTTTATTATTGCTATTATTGGTTAGGTGCCTTTATAATCACCCATAAACTCGTTTAAGTATTGATCTCTTGTGCCCCCTAATCTTCTTATATAGCCTCCGGGGCAAACCAACTTTCGTGTCACTTCCGATGTGGGACTAAACACTATATTCAAATACTATTATGCTTTTTTATTATAATATCCTAATAGCGTCCTAATAGTACTGTTTTTTTGCTTATTGCAACGTTCTAATAGTAGCAGGATTCTTGCTTATTATAACGTTCAAATTTATAGCATTTTTAAATGTATGTTATAAATACACAATTTTTTTTATAGCATTTAGTAAAGAATGTTATGAAACATGTGCTATGATATATGCATTGATAGCATCAGCAAATAATATGCTATAAAACATCCTATAAAATGTCACCGATCTCTAAATGTCACGACTTCTTTACAAATTTATAGCATATTGAATATTAATGTTACCAATACTCAATCTTTAATAGCATTTACAAATATATGCTATGAAATATGTGTTATCGAATCCATCTTTTCTTGTAGTGTCCTCCTCCTCCTCTGCTCGTCGTCGTCGTCGTCGTCCTCCTCCTCCTCCTCCTCTTCTCGTCGTCCTCCTCCTCCTCTCCCGGGATCCGATCGAAGCTTTAGCCCATGAAGCTGAACCTCCCACTTGTCCCTCGAAAACTCTGGCCGATGTTGCTCCGTCGCCGGAGTACGTCATCCCCTCACTGCATCGTCATGAGCATTAAACCCTATCGCGTATAAAGAACCTCATCCGAAAGAGGCAGGGACGATATCCGACAACCAAGATCGATCGGAAGCTTCGCGAGCATGTGAGAGACCTAATCCCAATCTAGTATAAAGAACCTCATTCAAAACCCGCTCCATTTCAACTCGTCTCCCCCAAATCCAACTCAGAAGCAGCTCTCGTCTTATTCGACCTCCCTTCTCCGCGAGACGTGCTCCAAGCTCTCTTCTCGGCGATGTGAGATCCTTTTCTCGGTTGAATAAAGATTAAAGATTCAAGATTCAAGATTAAAGATTAAAGATTGAAGATTAAAGATTAAAGACTAAACATTGAAGATTAAAGCTTGAAGATTAAATTTTAAAGATTAAATATTGAAGATTAAATATTGAAGATTGAAGATTAATGATTAATGATTAATTATTAAAGCTTAAAGATTAAAGATTAATGATTAATGATTAAAGATTAATGATTAAATATTAATGATTTAATATTAATGATTAAAGATTAAACATTAAAGAGTAAAAATTAAAGATTAAAGATTAAAGATTAAAGATTAAAGATTAAAGATTAAAGATTAAAGATTAAAGATTAAAGATTAAAGACTAAAGATTAAAGATTAAAGATTAAAGATTAAAGATTAAAGACTAAAGATTAAAGATTAAAGATTAATGATTAATGATTAATAATTAATGATTAATGATTAATGATTAAAGATTAAAGAGAAAAGATTAAAGATTAAAGATTAAATATTAAAGATTAAAGATTATAGACTAAAGATTAAAGACTAAAGTGTAAAGAGTAAAGAGTAAAGATTAAAGACTAAAGACTAAAGACTAACGCCTAACGACTAAAAACTAAAGACTAAAGTCTAAAGACGAAAGATTAAAGGCTAAATATAAAAGACTTAAGATTAAAGAGTAAAGACAAAAGATTAAAGACTTAGGCAATAGAGATTAAAGATTAAAGATTAAAGATTAAAGCTTAAAGATTAAAGTCTTTAATTTTTAATCTTTAATCTTTAATCTTTAATGCCTTGAAAACTGACATATTATATTCTTCATTAAAAAAATCGGAGTGTGAAAAACGAAAACAAAAATCATGATGAATTGAGGCTCTTGCCATCTTCCTCTCCCGGGATCCGATCGAAGCTTTAGCCCATGAAGCTGAACCTCCCACTTGTCCCTCGAAAACTCTGGCCGTTGTTGCTCCGTCGTCAGAGTACGTCATCCCCTCACACTGCATCGTCATGAGCATTAAACCCTATCGCGTATAAAGAACCTCATCCAAAAGAGGCAGGGATGAGATCCGATGGCACAGATCGCTCGGAAGCTTCGCGATAATGTGAGAGACCTAAACCCTATCGAGTATAAAGGACCTCATCCAAAGCCCTCTCCATTTCAACTCGTCTCCCTCAAATCCAACTCAGAAGTAGCTCTCGTCTTATCCGACCTGCCTTCTCCGCGAGACGCGCTCCGAGCTCTCTTCTCGGCTAGGTGAGATCATTTTCCCGGTTGAATAAATATTAAAGATTAAAGATTGAATATTAAGGATTGAAGATTAAAGATTGAAGTTTAAAGATTAAAGACTAAAGATTGAAGATTAAATATTGAAGATTAAAGATTAAAGATTAAAGAATAAAGAATAAAGATTAAAGAATAAAGAATAAAGATTTAACGATTAATGATTAAAGATTAAAGATTACAGATTAAAGATTAATGATTACAGATTAAAGATTAAAGACTAAATATTAAAAATTTAGGATTAAAGATTAAAGATTAAAGATTAAATTTTAAATTTCAAAGATTAAATATTGAAGATTGAAGATTAATGACTAAAGATTGAAGATTACAGATTAAAGATTGAATATTAATGATTAAAGATTAGTGATTAAAGATTACAGATTAAAGATTAAAGATTAAAGATTAATGATTAATGATTAAAGATTACAGATTAAAGATTAATGATTAAAAATTAAAGATTGAAGATTAAAGATTGAAGATTAAAGATTGAAGTTTAAAGATTAAAGACTAAAGATTGAATATTAAAGATTGAAAATTAAAGATTAAAGATTAAGGATTAAAGATTAAAGAATTAAGAATAAAGATTAAAGAATATAGAATAAAGATTAACGATTAATGATTAATGATTAAAGATTAAAGATTAAAGATTAAAAAGTAAAGATTACAGATTAAAGATTAATGATTAAAGATTAAAGATTAAAGACTAAAGATTAAAGATTAAATATTAATGATTAAATATTAAAGATCAAAGATTAAAGATTAAATTTTAAAGATTAAATATTGAAGATTAAATATTGAAGATTGAAGATTAATGATTAATGATTAAAGCTTAAAGGTTAATGATTAATGATTAATGATTAAAGATTAATGATTAATGATTAAATATTAATGATTAAAGATTAAACGGTAAATAGTGATGATTAAAGATTAAATATTAAAGATTAAAGATTAAAGATTAAAGATTAAAAACTAAAGATTAAAGACTAAAGAGTAAGGACTAAAGAGTAAAGACTAAAGAGTTAAGATTAAAGATTAAAGACTAAAGACTAACGACTAACGACCAAAGACTAAAGACTAAAGAGTAAAGACTAAGGATTAAAGACTAAAGATTAAAGACTAAATATTAAAGAATAAAGATTAAAGAGTAAAGACTAAAGATTAAAGACTAAAAGAATAGAGATTAAAGATTAAAGTATTTAGTCTTTAATCTTTAATGCCTTGAAAACAAACATATTATATGTTTCTTGAAAAGAATCGGAGTATGAAAAACAAAAACAAAAATGATGATGAACTGAGGCTCTTCCTGCCATCTTCCTCTCTCGGGATCCGATCGAAGCTTTAGCCCATGATTAAAGATTAAAGATTAAAAATTAAAGGTTAAAGATTAAAGATTAAAGATTAAAAATTAAAGATTAAAGTCGTTAATCTTTAATATATAATTTTTAATCTTTAATGCCTTGAAAACAGACATATTATATTGTTCATGAAAAGAATCAGAGCGTGAAAAACGAAAACAAAAATCCTGATGAACTGAGGCTCTTGCCATCTTCCGCTCCCGGGATTCAATCCTGAAGATTAAAGATTGAAGTTTAAAGATTGAAGACTAAAGATTGAAGATTAAAGATTGAATATTAAAGATTGAAGATTAAAGATTAAAGATTAAATATTAAAAAATAAAGAATAAAGTTTAATGATTAAAAATTAAAGATTAATGATTAATAATTAATGATTAAAGATTAAAGATTAAAGATTAAAGATTAAAGATTAAAGATTAATTATTGAAGATTAAATATTGAAGATTAAAGATTAATGATTAAATATTGAAGATTAACGATTAAAGATTAAAGATTGAAGATTAAATATTGAACATTAAAGATTAATGATTAATGATTAATGATTAATGATTAATGATTAAACCTTAATGATTAAACATTAAACATTAAACATTAAAGAGTAAAGATTAAAGATTAAAGGATTATAGATCAAAGATTATAGATCAAGGATTATAGATCAAGGATTAAAGATTATAGATCAAAGATTATAGATCAAGAATTATAGATTGTTTGCAAAGTTCGGCAAATCTTCACGCGCACCAGTGGTATGATGCTTCTCGAGATGAGGACTTTTTTCCCGTCTCCGTTCCTTTCTTGGTTGAAGCCCTTTTACGCCGTGTAAACATGTATGTGAGGTATAATGTCCATGTTTCTTCTGGTTACCAGTAGGAGATGGCATCAACAATCAGCTCCATCACTACCGTCGGCCCTATTGCTGCTCCTCACGTTCATGGTGCAGACAAGAAGCTCTCTTCTACTCAGAAGTTATCCCTGTTCTCTAGATAAAAG
The DNA here is from genome assembly GCA_963920575.1 of Narthecium ossifragum. Classification (NCBI taxonomy): domain Eukaryota; kingdom Viridiplantae; phylum Streptophyta; class Magnoliopsida; order Dioscoreales; family Nartheciaceae; genus Narthecium; species Narthecium ossifragum. The sequence continues at coordinate 21,959,829 of OY986973.1, forward strand.
ATTATAGATCGCACGGAAGCTTCGCGAGCATGTGAGAGACCTAAATCTTATCGAGTATAAAGAAACTCATCCAAAACCCTCTCCATTTAAACTCGTCTCCCCCAAATCCCACTCAGAAGCAGCTCTCGTCTTATCCGACCTCCCTTCTCCGCGAGACACGCTCCGAGCTCTCTTCTCGGCGAGGTGAGATCCTTTTCCCGGTTGAATAAAGATTAAAGATTGAAGATTAAAGATTGAAAATTAAAGATTGAAGTTTAAAGATTGAAGACAAAAGATTGAAGATTAAAGATTCAAAATTAAAGATTGAAGATTAAAGATTAAAGAATAAAGAATAAAGAATAAAGATTAAAGATTAACGAATAAAGAATAAAGATTAATGATTAATGATTAAAGATTGAAGATTAAAGATTGAATATTAAAGATTGAAGATTAAAGATTGAAGATTGAAGATTAAAGATTAAATATTAATGATTAATGATTAATGATTAAAGATTAATGATTAAAGATTAATGATTAATGATTAAAGATAAAAGATTAAAGATTAAAGATTAAAGATTAAAGATTAATGATTAAAGATTAAAGATAAAAGATAAAAGATAAAAGATAAAAGATTAAAGATTAAAGATTAATGATTAAAGATTAATGATTAAAGATTAAAGATTAATGATTAAAGATTAATGATTAAATATTAATGATTAAATATTAATGATTAAAGATTAATGATTAAAGATTAAAGATTAAAGATTAAAGATTAAAGATTAAACATTAAGGATTAAAGATTAGACATTAAAGATTAAACATTAAACATTAAACATTAAGCGTTAAACATTGAACATTAAAGATTAAAGATTGAAGATAAAAGATTGAAAATTAAATATTAAAGATTAAAGATTAAAGATTAAAGATTAAAGATTAACGATTAAAGATTAAAGATTAAAGATTAAAGATTAATGATTAAAGATAAAAGATAAAAGATTTAGGATTAAAGATTAAAGATTAAAGATTAAAGATTAAAGATTAGACATTAAAGATTAAACATTAAACATTAAACGTTAAACATTGAACATTAAAGATTAAAGATTGAAGATAAAAGATTGAAAATTAAAGATCAAAGATTAAATATTGAAGATTAAAGATTAAAGATTAAATATTAAATATTCATGATAAAAGATTAATGATTAATAATTAATGATTAATGATTAAAGAGTAAAGATTAAAGATTAAAGATTAAAGATTAAAGACTAAAGATTAAAGACTAAAAATTAAAGACTAAAGAGTAAATACTAAAGAGTAAAGAGTAAAGATTAAAGATAAAAGATTAAAAACTAAAGCCTAACGACTAATGACTAAAGATTAAAGACTAAAGACTAAAGACGAAAGACTAAAGAGTAAAGACTAAAGACTAAAGATTAAAGACTCAAGATTAAAGAGTAAAGACAAACTATTAAAGACTAAAGCAATAGAGATTAAAGATTAATGATTAAAGATTAAAGATTAAAGTCTTTAATCTTTAATCTTTAATGCCTTGAAAACAAACATATTATATGTTTCATGAAAAAAGAATCGGAGTGTGAAAAACGAAAACAAAAATGTTGATGAACTGAGGCACTTCCTGCAATCTTCCTCACCCGGGATCCGATCGAAGCTTTAGACCATGAATAAAGATTAAAGATTAAATATTAAATATTAAATATTAAAGAATAATGATTAAAGATTAAAGTTTAAAGATTAAGGTCTTTAATTTTTAACCTTCCTCTCCCGGGTTCCGATCGAAGCTTTAGACCATGATTAAAGATTAAAGATTAATGATTAATGATTAATGATTAATGATTAAAGATTAAAGATTAAAGATTAAAGATTAAAGATTAAATATTAAAGATTAAAGATTAAAGATTAAAGATTAAAGATTAAATATTAAATATTAAAGATTAAAGATTAAAGATTAAGGTCTTGAATTTTTAATGTATAATCTATAATCTTTAATGCCTTGAAAACAGACATATTATATTTTTCATGAAAAGAATTGGAGTGTGAAAAACAAAAACAAAAATGATGATAAACTGAGGCTCTTGCCATCTTCCTCTCCCGGGATCCAATCGAAGCTTTAGCCTATGAAGCTGAAGCTCCCGTTTGTCCCTTGAAAACTCTGGCCGCAGTTGCTCCGTCTCCGGAGTACGTCATCCCCTCACACTGCATCGTCACGAGCATTAAACCCTATCGCGTATAAAGAACATCATCCAAAAGGGGCAGGGACGAGATCCGACGGCCCAGATCGCACGGAAGCTTCGCGAGCATGTGAGAGACCTAAACCCTATGGATATCGAGCATAAGGGTTTAGATGCAATTTTGTTTTCATAAAAGTGTCATATTTATGGAGGTTTAACGCGTTTTTCAGACTTGAGTAGATGATTGAAGAGGATTGTTTGCAATGTTCGGCAAATCTTATCACGCACCAGTGGTATGATGGTTCTCGAGATGAGGACTTTTTTCCTGTCTCCGTTCCTTTCTTGGTTGAATCCCTTTTACGCTGTGTAAACATGTAAGTGAGGTTGAATGTCCATGTTTCTTGTGGTTACCAGCAGGACATGGCATCAACATTCAGCTCCATGACGACCATTGGCCCTATTGCTGCTCCTCACGTTCATGGTGCAGACAAGAAGCTCTCTGCTGCTCAAAAGTTATCCCAGTTCTCTATATACAAAGATTAAGGATCAAAGATTAAGGATCAAAGATTAAGGATCAAACATTAAGGATCAAAGATTAATGATCAAAGATTAATGATCAAAGACGAATGATCAAAGATCAAAGATTACATATCAAAGATTACAGATCAAAGATGACAGATCAAAGATCAAAGATGACAGATCAAAGAACAAATTTCAAAGATCGAAGATCGAAGATCAAATTTTAAATATCAAAGATCGAAGATCGAAGATCAAATTTTAAATATCGAAGATCGAAGATCGAAGATCGAAGATCGAAGATCGAAGATCGAAGATCGAAGATCGAAGATCGAAGATCGAAGATCCAAGATCATAGATCGAAGATCATAGATCAAAGATCATAGATCATAGATCAAAGATCAAAGATCAAAGATAATATCAAAGATCAAAGATGATATATCAAAGATCAAAGATCATAGATCAAAGATCAAAGATCATAGATCATAGATCATAGATCATAGATCATAGATCAAAGATCAAAGATTATAGATCACAGATCAAAGTTCAAAGATCAAAGATCATAGATCAAAGATCAAATATCAAAGATCAAAGAGCAAAGAGCAAAGAGCAAAGAGCAAAGATCAAAGATCAAAGATCAAAGACCAAAGATCATAGATCAAATATCTTAGACCAAAGAACATAGATCATAGATCAAAGACCAAAGATCATAGACCAAATATCAAAGACCAAAGATCAAAGAACAAAGATCAAAGACCAAAGATCAAAGACCATAGATCAAAAATCAAAGATCAAAGACCATAGATTAAAGATCAAATATCAAAGACCATAGATCAAAGATCAAAGATCAAAGATCAATGATCAAAGATCAAAGATCATAGATCATAGACCAAAGATCATAGATCATAGATCATAGATCAAAGATTAAAGATCAAAGATCAAAGATCAAAGATCAATGATCAAAGATCATAGATCATAGATCAACGATCATAGATCAAAGATCATAGATAAAAGATCATAGATCCTAGATCAAAGATCAAAGATCAAAGATCAAATATCATACATCAAAGATCATAGATCATAGATCAAAGATCAAAGATCAAACATCACAGATCAAATATCAAAGATCAAAGATCATAGATCATAGATCAAAGATCATGGATCAAAGGTCATAGATCATCGATCATGGATCAAAGATCATAGATCATGGATCAAAAATCATAGATCATATATCATAGATCATAGATCAAAAGATCATAAATCATAGATCATTGATCATAGATCATAGATCATAGATGAAAGATTATAGATCAAAGATCATAGATCATAGATCATAGATCATAGATCAAAGATCAAAGATCAAAGATCAAAGATCAAAGATCAAAGATCAAAGATCAAAGATCAAAGATCAAAGATCAAAGATCAAAGATCAAAGATCAAAGATCAAAGATCAAAGATCAAAGATCAAAGATCAAAGATCAAAGATCAAAGATCAAAGATCAAAGATCAAAGATCAAAGATCAAAGATGATAGATCAAAGATCAAAGATCAAAGATGATAGATCAAAGATCAAAGATCAAAGATGATAGATCAAAGATCAAAGATCAAAGATGATAGATCAAAGATCAAAGATCAAAGATGATAGATCAAAGATCAAAGATCAAAGATTATAGATCAAAGATCAAAGATCAAAGATTATAGATTATTGATTATTGATTATAGATTATAGATTATTGATTATAGATTATTGATTATAGATTATAGATTATAGATTATACATTATTGATTATTGATTATTGATTATAGATTATAAATTATAGATTATAAATTAAAGATTAAAAATTAAAGATTAAAGATTAAAGGTTAAAGGTTAAAGATTAAAGGTTAAAGAAAAAAGACTAAAGACAAAAGACTAAAGATTAAAGATTAAAGACAAAAGATTAAAAACTAAAGACTAAAGAGTAAAGACTAAAGACTAAAGAGTAAAGAGTAAAGACTAAAGATTAAAGACTAAATATTAAAGACTAAAGTCAAAAGATTAAAGACTAAATACTAAAGATTTAGACTAAAGACTAAAGAATAAAGACTAAAGCCTAATGATTAAAAACTAAAGATTAAAAACTAAACATTAAAGATTGAAGGCTAAATATTAAAGACTAAAGAATTAGAGATTAAAGATTAAAGATCAAAAGTGTTTAATCTTTAATCTTTAATCTTTAATGCCTTGAAAAGAGACATATTATATTGTTTATGAAAAGAATTGAAGTGTGAAAAACGAAAACAAAAATGATGATGAATTGAGGCTCTTCCTGCCATCTTCCTCTCCAGGGATCCGATCGAAGCTTTAGCCCATGATGAAAGATCAAAGATCAAAGATCATAGACCAAAGATCAAAGACCAAAGATCAAAGACCAAAGATCAAAGACCAAAGATCAAAGATCAAAGACCAAAGATCAAAGACCAAAGATCAAAGACCAAAGATCAAAGACCAAAGATCAAAGATCAAAGATCAAAGATCATAGACCAAAGATCAAAGATCAAAGATCATATACCAAAGATCAAAGATCATAGATCAAAAATCATAGATCATAGATCATAGACCAAAGATCATAGACCAAAGATCAAAGATTAAAGATCAAAGATCAAAGATCAAAGATCAAAGATCAAAGATCAAAGATCAAAGATCAAAGATCAAAGATCAAAGATCAAAGATCAAAGATCATAGATCAAAGATCATAGATCAAAGATCATAGATCAAAGATCATAGATCAAAGATCATAGATCAAAGATCATAGATCAAAGATCATAGATCAAAGATCATAGATCAAAGATCATAGATCAAAGATCAAAGATCATAGATCATAGATCAAAGATCATAGATCATAGATCAACGATCATAGATCAAAGATCATAGATAAAAGATCTTAGATCAAAGATCATATATCAAAGATCAAAGATCAAAGATCAAAGATCGTAGATCATAGATCATAGATCATAGATCATAGATGAAAGAACATAGATCATAGATCGTAGATGAGAGATCACAGATCATAGAACATGGATGAAAGATAAAAGATGAAAGATTATAGATTATAGATTATAGATTATAGATTAAAGATTATAGATTAAAGATTATATATTAAAGATTATAGATCAAAGATCAAAGATCAAAGATCATTGATCATAGATCATAGATCAAAGATCAAATATTAAATATCAAAGATCAAAGATCAAAGATCAAAGATCAAAGATCAAAGATCAAACATCAAACATCAAACATCAAACATCAAACATCAAAGATCAAAGATCAAAGATCATAGATCATAGATCAAAGATCAAAGATCAAAGATCAAAGATCAAAGATCAAAGATCATAGACCATAGCTCCTAGATCAAAGATCATAGATCAAAGACCATAGATCATAGATCATGCATCAAAGATCATAGATAATGGATCAAAGATCACATATCATAGATCAAAAGATCATAAATCATAGATCATTGATCATAGATCATAGATGAAAGATTATAGATCATAGATCATAGATGAAAGATGAAAGATGAAAGATGAAAGATGAAAGATTATAGATTATAGATTAAAGATTTTAGATTATAGATTATAGATTATAGATTGCAGATTTTAGATTATAGATTATAGATTAAAGGTTATATATTAATGATTTTAGATTATAGATTATAGATTATAGATTATAGATTTTTGATTTTAGATTATAGATTATAGATTATCGATTATAGATTATTGATTATTGATTATAGATTATTGATTATACATTATAGATTATTGATTATAGATTAAAGATTAAAGATTATAGATTATAGATTATAGATTATAGATTATAGATTATAGATTATAGATTATTGATTATTGATTATTGATTATTGAATATTGATTGTTGATTATTGATTATAGATTGTTGATTATAGATTAAAGATTAAAGATTAAAGATTATAGATTAAAGATTATAGATTATACATTATACATTATACATTATAGATTATATATTATAGATTATAGATTATAGATTATAGATTATAGATTATAGATTATAGATTATAGATTATTCATTATTGATTATTGATTATAGATTATAGATTATATATTATAGATTATAGATTATAGATTAGAGATTAAAGATTAAATATTAAAGATTAAAGTCTCTTTAATCTTTAATCTTTAATGCCTTAAAACAGACATATGATACTGTTCATGAAAAGAATCGGAGTGTGAAAAACGAAAACAAAAATGATAAACTGAGGCTCTTCCTGCCATCTTTCTCTCCCGGGATCCGTTCGAAGCTTTAGCCCATGAAGCTGAACCTCCCGCCTGTCCCTCGAAAACTCTGGGCGCAGTTCCTCCGTCGCCGGAGTACGTCATCCCCTCACACTGCATCGTCATGAGCATTAAACCTATCGTGTATAAAAAACCACATCCAAAAGGGGCAGGGACGAGATCCGACGGCCCAGATCGCTCGGAAGCTTCGCGAGCATGTGTGAGACCTAAACCCCATCGAGTATAAAGAACCTCATCCAAAACCCTCTCTATTTCAACTCGTCTCCCCCAAATCCCACTCAGAAGCAACTCTCGTCTTATCCGACCTCCCTTCTCCGTGAGACGCCCTCCGAGCTCTCTTCTCGGCGAGGTGAGATCCTTTTCCCGGTTGAATTCCTGGTATATCCGGGTGCTCGATGAGCAAATCTTGACGTTGTTGTGATTCCTATGCACTGCTATGTTATTACCGGCTATCCGATCCATTTCTTTCACTCAATAGGATTGTTGTAGGAATCAGTATTTCATATCCGTATTTTTGATTAGGATGCTAGTTTTTTTTCTTCTGGGGATTGGCATGTTTATGTTTGGATATCGAGCATAATGGTTTAGATGCAATTATTTTTCATAAAAGTGTCATATTTATGGAGGTTGAACGCGTTTTCCAGAATTGAGTAGAAGATTGAAGAGGATTGTTTGCAAAGTTCGGCAAATCATCTCACACACCAGTGGTATGATGCTTCTCGAGATGAGGACTTTTTCCCCGTCTCCGTTCCTTTCTTGGTTGAAGCCCTTTTACGCCGTGTAAACATTTATGTGAGGTTGAATGTCCATGTTTCTTGTGGTTACCAGTAGGAGATGGCATCAACATTCAGCTCCATGACGACTATTGGCCCTATTGCTGCTCCTCACGTTCATGGTGCAGACAAGAAGCTCTCTGCTGCTCAGAAGTTATCCCAGTTCTCTAGATCACACATTATAGATCAAAGATTATACATCAAAGATTATAGATCAAAGATTATAGATCAATGATTATAGATCAATGATTAAAGATCAATGATTAAAGCTCAAAGATTATAGATCAATGATTAAAGATCAATGATTAAAGATCACTGATTAAAGATCAATGATTAAAGGTCAATAATTATAGATCAATGATTATAGATCATAGATTATAGATTAAATATTAAAGAATAAAGATTAAATATTAAATATTAAAGATTAAAGATTAATCTTTAATGCCTTGAAAATAGACATATTATATTGTTCACGAAAAGAATCGGAGTGTGAAAAACGAAAACAAAAATGATGATGAACTGAGGCTCTTGTCATCTTCCTCTCCCAGGATCCGATCCAAGCTTTAGCCCATGAAACTGAACCTCCCGCCTGTCCCTCGAAAACTCTGGCCGCAGTTGCTCCGTCGCCGGAGTACGTCATCCCCTCGCACTGCATCGTCACGAGCATTAAACCCTATCGCGTATAAAGAACATCATCCAAAAGGGATATGGACGAGATTCGACGGCCCAGATCGCTCGGAAGCTTCGCGAGCATGTGAGAGACCTAAACCCTATCGAGTATAAAGAACCTCATCCAAAGCCCTCTCCATTTCAACTCGTCTCCCCCAAATCCCACTCAGAAGCATCTCTCGTCTTATCCGACCTCCCTTCTCCGCGAGACGCCCTCCGAGCTCTTTTCTCGGCGAGGTGAGATCCTTTTCCAGGTTGAATAAAGATTAAAGATTAAAGATTAAAGATTAAAGATTAAAGATTGAAAATTAAAGATTGAATATTAAAGATTGAAGATTAAAGATTGAAGATTAAAGATTGAAGATTAAAGATTGAACTCTGAAGACTAAGTAAGGAATAAAGAGTAAAGAATAAGACCTAAAGATTAAAGACTAAAGATTATAAACTAAAGAATTATCGTTTAAAGATTAAAGATTAAAGATTAAAGTCTTCAATCTTTAATCTTTAATCTTTAATGTCTTGAAAAAAGACATATTATATTGTTCATGAAAAGAATCGGAGTGTGAAAAACGAAAACAAAAATGATGATGAACTGAGGCTCTTCAAGCAATCTTCCTTTCCCGGGATCCGATCGAAGTTTTTGCCCATGATCAAAGATCGAAGATCGAAGATCGAAGATCGAAGATCGAAGATCGAAGATCAAATATCAAAGATCATAGAGCAAAGATCAAAGATCAAAGATCATAGAGCAAAGATCAAACACAAAAGATCATAGATCATAGATTAAAGACCAAAGAACATAGATCATACATCGAAGACCAAAGATCATAGACCAAAGATCAAAGACCAAAGATCAAAGACCATAGATCAAAGATCAAAGATCAAACACCATAGATCAAAAATCAAAGATCAAACACCATAGATCAAAGTTCAAAGATCATAGATCATAGATCAAAGATAAAAGAACAAACTTCAAAGATCAAAGATAAAAGATCATAGATCAAAGATCATAGATCAAAGATCATAGATCATAGATCAAAGATCATCGATCAAAGATCATAGATCATAGATGAAAGATCATAGATCATAGATCATAGATGAATGATGAAAGATTAAAGATGAAAGCTTGAAGATTATAGATTAAAGATTATAGATTAAAGATTAAAGATTATAGATTATAGATTATAGATTATATATTAAAGATTAAATTTTAAAGATTATAGATTAAAGATTATAGATTATAAATTATAGATTATAGATTATTGATTATTGATTATAGATTATTGATTATAGATTATAGATTATAGATTATAGATTATAGATTATAGATTATAGATTATAGATTATAGATTATAGATTATAGATTAAAGATTAAAGATTAAAGATTAAAGATTAAAGATTAAAGATTAAAGATTAAAGATTAAAGATTAAAGATTAAAGACTAAAGACTGAAGACTAAAGACTAAAGACTAAAGAGTAAAGACTAAATATTAAAGACAAAATATTAAAGACTAAAGATTAAAGACAAAATACTAAAGACTAAAGATTTATACTAATGACTAAAGACTAAAAACTAAAAACTAAAGATTAAATACTAAAGACTAAAGAGTAAAGATTAAAGACTAAATATTAAAGACTAAAGATTAAAAATTAAAGATTAAAGATTAAAGACTAAAGATTAAAGACTAAAGAATTAGTGATTAAAGATTAAAGTCTTTAATCTTTAATCTTTAATCCTTAATGCCTTGAAAAAAGACATTATATTGTTCATGAAAAGAATCGGAGTGTGAAAAACGAAAACAAAAATGATGATGAACTGAGGCTCTTCCTGTCATCTTCCTCTCCCGGGATCCGATCGAAGTTTTTGCCCATGATCAAAGATCAAAGATCAAAGATCAAAGATCAAAGATCAAAGATCAAAGATCAAAGATCAAAGATCAAAGATCAAAGATCAAAGATCATAAAGCAAAGATCATAGAGCAAAGATCAAACACAAAAAATCATAGATCATAGATTAAAGACCAAAGAACATAGATCATACATCGAAGACCAAAGATCATAGACCAAAGATCAAAGACCAAAGATCAAAGACCGAAGATCAAAGACCAAAGATCAAAGACCATAGATCAAAGATCAAAGATCAAACACCATAGATCAAAGATCAAAGATCAAACACCATAGATCAAAGTTCAAAGATCATAGATCATAGATCAAAGATAAAAGAACAAAGTTCAAAGATCAAAGATAAAAGATCATAGATCATAGATCAAAGATCATAGATCAAAGATCATAGATCAAAGATCATAGATCAAAGATCATAGATCATAGATCATAGATCATAGATCAAAGATCATAGATCAAACATCATAGATCATAGATCATAGATCATAGATGAAAGATCATAGATCATAGATCATAGATGAAAGATGAAAGATTAAAGATGAAAGCTTAAAGATTATAGATTATAGATTATAGATTAAAGATTATAGATTATAGATTATATGTTAAAGATTATATTTTAAAGATTATAGATTATAGATTATAGATTATAGATTATAGATTATAGATTATAGATTATAAATAATAGATTATAGATTATTGATTATTGATTATTGATTATAGATTATAGATTATAGATTATAGATTATAGATTATAGATTATAGATTATAGATTATAGATTATAGATTATAGATTATAGATTATAGATTAAAGATTAAAGATTAAAGATTAAAAATTAAAGATTAAAGATTAAAGATTAAAGATTAAAGATTAAAGACTAAAGACTGAAGACTAACGACTACAGACTAAAGAGTAAAGACTGAAGACTAAAGATTAAAGACTAAATATTAAAGACTAAAGACTAAAGATTAAGACTAAAGACTAGAGATTTCTACTAAAGACTAAAGACTAAAGACTAAAAACTAAAAATTAAATACTAAATACTAAAGACTACAGACTAAAGATTAAAGACTAAATATTAAAGACTAAAGATTAAAAACTAAAGATTAAAGATTAAAGACTAAAGAATTAGTGATTAAAGATTAAAGATTAAAGTCTTTAATATTTAATCTTTAATCTTTAATCCTTAATGCCTTGAAAAAAGACATTATATTGTTCATTAAAAGAATCGGAGTGTGAAAAACGAAAACAAAAATGATGATGAACTGAGGCTCTTCCTGCCATCTTCCTCTCCCGGGATCCGATCGAAGTTTTTGCCCATGATCAAAGATCAAAGATCAAAGATCAAAGATCATAGATCATAGATCATAGATAATAGATCAAAGATCAAAGATCAAATATCAAAGATCATAGAGCAAAGATCAAAGATCAAAGATCATTGAGCAAAGATCAAAGACAAAAGATCATAGATCATAGATCAAAGACCAAAGAACATAGATCATACATCGAAGACCAAAGATCATAGACCAAAGATCAAAGACCAAAGATCAAAGACCAAATATCAAAAACCATAGATCAAAGATCAAAAATCAAACACTATAGATCAAAGATCAAACACCATATATCAAAGATCATAGATCATAGATCATAGATAAAAGATAAAAGAACAAAGTTCAAATATCAAAGACCAAAGATCAAACACCAAAGATCAAACACCATAGATCAAAGATCAAAGATCAAACACCATAGATCAAAGATCAAAGATCAAAGATCAAAGATCAAACACCATAGATCAAAGATCATAGATCATAGATCATAGATCAAAGATAAAAGAACAAGGTTTAAAGATCAAAGATAAAAGATCATAGATCATAAATCATAGATCAAAGATCATAGATCAAAGATCATAGATCAAAGATCAAAGATCATAGATCATAGATCATAGATCATAGATCAACGATCATAGATGAAAGATCATAGATAAAAGATCTTAGATCAAAGATCATAGATCAAAGATCATAGATCATAGTTGAAAGATCATAGATCATAGATCATAGATTAGAGATCATAGATCAGAGAACATAGATGAAAGATAAAAGATAAAAGATAAAATATGAAAGATTATAGATTATAAATTATACATTAAAGATTATACATTAAAGATTATAGATTATAGATTATAGATTATAGATTATAGATTATAGATTATAGATTATTCATTATAAATTATTCATTATAAATTATTGATTATAGATTATTGATTATAGATTATTTATTATAGATTATAGATTAAATATTAGGGATTAAAGATTAAAGATTAAAGTCTCTTTAATCTTTATTCTTTAATGCCTTGAAAACAGACATATTATATTGTTCATGAAAAGAATCGGAGTGTGAAAAACTAAAACAAAAATGATGATGAACTGAGGCTCTTCCTGCCATCTTCCTCTCCTGAGATCCGATCGAAGCTTTTGCCCGTGATCAAAGATCAAAGATCAAAGATCAAAGATCAAAGATCAAAGATTATATATCATGAAAAGAATCGGAGTGTGAAAAACGAAAACAAAAATGATGATGAACTGAGGCTCTTCCTGCCATCTTCCTATCCCGGGATCCGATCGAAGCTTTAGCCCATGAAGCTGAACCTCACGCCTGTCCCTCGAAAACTCTGGCCGCAGTTGCTCCGTCGCCAGAGTACGTCATCCCCTCACACTGCATCGTCACGAGCATTAAACCCTATTGCGTATAAAAAACCTCATCCAAAAGGGGTAGGGACGTGATCCGACAGCCCAGATAGCTCGGAAGCTTCGCGAGCATGTGAGAGACCTAAACCCTATCGAGTATAAAGAACCTCATCCAAAACCCTCTCTATTTCAGCTCGTCTCCCGCAAATCCCACTCATAAGCAGCTCTCGTCTTATCCGACCTCCCTTCTCCGCGAGACGCCCTCCGAGCTCTCTTCTCGGCGAGGTGAGATCCTTTTCCCGGTTGAATTCCTGGTATATCCGGGTGCTCGGTGATCAAATCTTGACGTTGTTGTGATTCTTATGCACTGCTATGTTATTACTGGCTATCCGATCCATTTCTTTCACTCAGTAGGATTGTTGTAGGAATAAGTATTTCATATTCATATTCTTGATTAGGATGCTAGTTTTGCGAGGGAAATTAATTTTTATTGTAAAACATTGGCGTGCTCATGTTTGGATATAGAGCATATTGGTTTACAGGCAATTTTGTTTTGCATAAAAGATTCAAATTTATGGAGGTTGAATGCGTTTTCAAGATTTGAATAGAAGATTGAAGAGGATTGTTTTCAACGTTCGGCAAATCTTCTCACACAACAATGGTATGATGATATTTGAAATGAGAACGTTTTCCGGTCTCCATTTCTTTTTTGGTTGAAGCCCTTCTACGCCGTGTAAACATGTATGTGACGTTGAATGTCCACGTTTCTTGTGGTTATCAACACAAGATGTTACTAACATTTAGCTCCATGACAACCATTGGCCCTATTGCTGCTCCACACGGTCATGGTGCAGACAAGAAGCTCTCCGCTGCACAGAAATTATATATCCAGGTTCTCTTCATTGGCTTCCGTATCTTCTAGTTCCCTTAGCGGCAGAAGGTAGAACCTTCGTTCAAGGATTCCTTTGCCGACCGACAGCCTTGGTGGCGGCATACAAATCTCGAGCCGATTGCCATCCATCGTCATCGTTTTTGGGGAAGGAATGGGTCGTCCTCGTCACATACTTAAGAATAGATTAACGGGTTCGACCATGTTAATGGGTTTCGGGTTCGATCCAAGACCTAGCTGGATCGATCCAACACTGGCTTGGATCGATCCACAGGTCAAAAACCTCCAAACGGATCTAGTCAAACAAAAACCATCAAACATAGATTGTGTGCGCACATGGGTGTGAAACAAACCGACAAAGCGCAATTTACCAAATTACCCTTGTGGTCAACAACGAGACACATGAATAGAGGGACAGGTCCTCACATTTGTGCACTTTATAAAAAAACCTTTGCCTCGAGATTTGCATTGGAATCCAATAAAACGCTCGGCCTTCTTTTAAATGGTTCCACAGTCCCTCGAACAAAAGGGGTAGGGATGAGATCCGACGGCCTAGATCGCACGGAAGCTTCACGAGCGTTCCAGAGGACCCAAACCCTATAGAGTATAAAGAACCTCATCCAAAACCCTCTCCATTTCAACTCTTCTCCCCCAAATCGCACTCGGAAGCAGCTCTCGCCTTATCCGAACTCCCTTCTCCACGAGACACCCTCCGAGCTCTCTTCTCGGCAAGGTGAGATTCTTTTTCCTGTTGAATTCCTTGTATATATTGGGTGCTTGGTGATCAAATCTCGAAGTTCTTGTGATTCCTATGCACTGCTTTGTTATTACCGGTTATCCTATCCATTTCTTTCACTCAATAGGATTGTTGTAGGAATTAGTATTTCATATCTATATTCTTGATTATGATGGTAGTTTTGGGAGGGAAACAGTCTTTATTGTGAAATATTGGCATGTTTATATTTGGATATCGAGCATATTGGTTTAGATGCAATTTTGTTTTCATAAAAGAGTAATATTTATAAAGGTTGAATGCGTTTTAAAGATTTGAATAAAAAAATGAAAAGGATTGTTTGCAACGTTCGGCAAATCATCTTGCGCACCAGTGTTATGATGCTTCTCGAAATAAGGACTTTTTTCTCGTCTCCGTTCCGTTCTTGGTTGAAACCCTTTGACGCCGGGTAAACATGAATGTGACGTTGAATGTCCATATTTGTTGTGGCTACCAGTAGGAGACGACATCAACATTCAGCTCCATGACAACCATTAGCCCTATTGCATAACACACTAATCATTGTCTCTAATCATCTCAAGTACAACCTTTCTAGTGCTACTTGTACCAATTCCATTTTGTACAATATGTAATAGATTGGGATGAGAATTGTATTCTCTTGATTGGGCTATTATGCTCTTTCTTTCCTGGCTTCGATATGTTTTTGTCAGCTATGTGTGGTTTATTTTTTGCTTCTAAATTGCCCTGCTATGATGAATGTAGTACATGCCTCTGATCTTTTTCATCTAAACTTCATGTCTCCTTTTCAAACCTGTAGCAGTTATAGAGTATTGTACCTGTTAAATTGGATTTATCGCTTTTTCTTCGAGAAACGGTAGGTTTCCTGGATAAGTATGTCCGTTTTTTTTATTAATCTTAGATCTTCTGCTATGGTTTCCAATTGCAAGATTAGTTGTTCCATATGTTTAAATTCTACATCGGTTAATCCACGCTATCATATCACGTTGGATGCTCGGCCTTTATTTCCCAACCACTTTCTCGAGATTCATGCACTTTGTAAAAAGACCTTTGCCTTGAGATTCACGTCGGAATCCGATTAAACGCTCGTCCTTTTTCTAAATGGTTCCACAATCCTTCGAACAAAAGGAGCAGGGATGAGATCCGACGGCCCAGATCGCTTGGAAGCTTCACCAACATTCGAGAGGACCTAAACCCTATCGAGTATAAAGAACATCATCCAAAACCCTCTCTATTTCAACTCATCTCCCTCAAATTCCACTCAGAAGCAACTCTCGCCTTATCCGACCTCCCTTCTCCGCAAGACACCCTCCGAGCTCTCTTCTTGATGAGGTGAGATCATTTTCCTGGTTGATTTCTGGTATATCGGGTGCTCGATGATCAGATCTTGCCGTTGTTGTGATTCCTTTAAACAGCTTTGTTGTCACCGGCTATCCGAACCATTTCTTTCATTCAATAAGATTGTTCTAGGAGTTAGTATTTCATATCCGTATTCTTGATTAGGATGCTAGTTTTTTTTTTGGGGGGGGGGGGGGGTGAACAGACTTTGTATGAAAGATTGGCATGTTTATGTTTGGATATCGAGCATATTAGTTTAGATGCAATTTTGTTTTCATAAAAGAGTCATATTTATGGAGGTTGAATGCGATTTCAAGATTTGAATAAAAAATTGAAGAAGATTGTTTGCAACGTTCGTCAAATCTTCTCGCGCACCAGTGATATGATGCTTCTCAAAATGAGAACTTTAGGCCCTATTGCTGCTCCACACAGTCATGGTGCAGACATGAAGCTCTCTGCAGCTCAGAAGTTATCTCAGTTCTCTTCTCTGGCTTCTGTATATTCTAGTTCCCTTAGCGGCAGGAGGCAGAACCTGCGTTTAAAGAAGAGGGGTGATGTTAAGGTCAAGGCAATGACCAACGAGTTGTATTTCAACAAGGACGGGTTAGCAGCCATGAAGTTTCAAGCTTCTAGTCCCCTTAGTTGTACTTCAACAAGGTTTTCTTAAACCCGTATGATTATCATGTCTTTGTCATGCTCTGGGTCTTTGTTACAATTATATGAATAGCACTTATGTCGATGCTCATCTTAATTTCATCGAGTTGAAATGTCCTAATACTAGAAATCTGTTATCTCATGTGAAGATGTTGATTAAGTTAAACATATTCTAATTGAAGAACAAGAGCAAGAACCATAATAAAATTTTGTAAGCATAATTGTATCAGCAGTACAGCTGATCCAATGATTGGAAAAGAATTATCATGGCATTCATCTTCTTGTAACATGTTCCATGATATTATTGCGGAACTATCTAACAACTAACTTATCGCTAATAGAGCTCCCGGGTTAAGCTATTAGGTTGGGGTCACTTTCTTTTACACATGTGTATTTAACCTCTTAAAGTTTGCCCCTTATTATTCTTACATTCCAAGCTAAAATAGATGACATTCATAAGGTCATCTATATGGGTGCGCAAAAAAATTTCAAGTAAACAAGTTGAATCCGATAGCACGATCAAAACTTGAGTATTAATGATCCGATAGCCCGATGGCATGCTCATGTTCGATCCACGGCCTTACTGGATCCGGATTCGGATGCATAAAGGAATCCACGCTATCATATCACGTTGGATGCTTGGACTTTATTTTCCAACGACTACCTTGAGATTCATGCACTTTGTAAAAAG
Organism: Narthecium ossifragum; assembly: GCA_963920575.1. NCBI lineage: Eukaryota > Viridiplantae > Streptophyta > Magnoliopsida > Dioscoreales > Nartheciaceae > Narthecium > Narthecium ossifragum. The sequence goes on from OY986973.1 coordinate 21,977,170, forward strand.
ACCTTTGCCTCGTGATTCACATTGGAATCCAATACAACGCTCAGCCTTTTCTAAATGGAAACATTGAAACAATTGTACTTACCTGAAAGTTACTTAGATGACCTACTAGATCAATGGGACAATATAAGACAAGGCAATAGATCGGTCGCTGATTACATCATGCAATTTGACTACTTCAAAGTACGATGTGGTATCATTGAAAATGAGAGGATCTCTCTAAATAGGTTTCGACTTGGTCTCAAGGATAAGCTAAAAATGGAACTTATTGGTCAAGGTGTCACCACCCTAAATCATGCTTACATCATTTTTAAACAATTTGAACGCATGTCTAGGACCACTTTCACAAGACATTCTCAACCTTTAGGAACTAGGCTACCTGGGAGAGCCACTTCAACTAAAACCCCGCCCACTGCTGGCCCAAGCCAAAAAGACAAAACATTATTCGAGGCACCCTCTAAACAAGGTTCTAGGATTCAATGTTATAAATGCCATGGCTTTGAATGAATTTCAAATTGTGAGATATGTGATGAGATTTGCTCTCAAATTGCAGGATTATAGTATTCGGCCATCTAAAGTGTCGCATGATACTAGAATATATTCCTTCGATTTCTTCATTTTGCCATACTACAATCTAAGCCCTACAAATGCTTTAGCCTGTCTCCTTGATCTCATTGTTTATTGAATCTCATCCTTCACCCTTGACGATCCCTTTATTGAGCCACCACTTAAGCCACCACTTCAGCATGTACCTCATCCTACATCCTTGCCTCTTTCGCCCACAAAATATGAGTATTTTGATGCAATTTTGAATAATTGGATAGTTACTATTAGTTGTGGGTATAGTCAGATCTTTGCTTTGTTGGAGCGGACTCAATTTTTACAGGTCGATTCAGATTTCTAGAGCACTATCATACCCATGATACATCATACTCGACGGGGTCGAGTTCTTTTCACCCCAGGGGAATTGATGCGGGCATCGTATCCAGATCAATCCAGATTCCTTAGCATATGGGTCTAGCCAGTTCATATTTTGATTATTGCTCGGTCATAGTATAGTTGTTTTTGAGTCAGTTTGCTTATTTAGCAATAAGTTACTTTATTATTGTGATCAAGTCCAGTTGTTATTCGAGCTTGAGTCTATTTGTACTTAGTTGGTTGAGTCGATTCCCTTCTCCTATAAAAGGGAAACTTTCTGTTTTGGGATATTGATGATTATTGACGACGGCGAGATGTTGCTCTCTTCTTCTTCCTCCCTTCTTATTCTCCTCTAAGCTTCTTCTTCTTCTTCTCTCTTCTATCTCATTATCTCTTGGTATGGTCCTACATCACGACCGGAGGCACGTGCCTCCGGTATGGAAATCCTTGCCTGCATTTACAGAAGAGGGGTGATGTTAAGGTCAAGGCAATGGCCAAGGAGTTGTACTTCAACAAGGATGGGTCAGCAACCAAGAAGCTTCAAGTGAGTATTCCTGAAGCACACTCTGAGAGTTCAGAAACTGATATTTGTGAATCTATGTGACGCTTTGTTTGTTTCTTGGTTCAGATTGTTGTTAATAAGCTTGCGGACCTTGTTGGGGTCACTCTTGGTCCGAAGGGAAGGAATGTCGTGTTGGAGAGCAAGTATGGATCCCCAAAAATTGTTAATGATGGTGTTACCGTGGCTAGAGAGGTATGGTTATCATTTTCAGCCTATTAGCCGCCTAACTTATTGCCTGTGCATTATCAGTATTGTAGACGAGGCAATCATCTTTTGCTTGACAGCAACCAATATTTGTGACTATCAGTCTTGATATTTGTTAGGGTCCAGTATTTTCTTGTTGCTTTTCTCTTTCGGTGAATCAGATTTTGTGAGCAACATTTTGGATTCCAATCCAAAATGTTCCACTTGACTTGTTGGATTTTGCTTGATATGTTGCCATACAAGTGTACATATAGAGGAAATTTGGACGATCGTCCTTGCTTTTAGAAGCTATCATTGTCCTTTCTACTGTTTCTGTAAAATGGAATGTTTAGTGAGGTTTTTTTCCCCCTTTTATCACCATTCCATCAACGTGTCCATCTGAAAAAAGGTACTCAATTTGTTCATCAAAACCTCTCTGTTATACTCTCTCTCGAAATGAAAATTTATCAGCTTTTTCCTCTTCATTTATGCTTCAACTTTGAAATTTTGGGATTGGTGAAGCACTCAAGCATGGAAAGTGAGCTTTCTGTCACCGACGAAGCAATCTTTGGGTATCTTCAGGTTGAACTAGAAGACCCAGTTGAGAATATTGGTGCTAAGTTGGTGAGACAGGCTGCTGCTAAGACCAATGACTTAGCTGGTGATGGAACTACTACTTCAGTTGTGCTCGCCCAAGGCTTAATTGCTGAAGGTGTCAAGGTTAGGCATGCATTTGGCTATGTTCATCTCCTAGTTTCAGTGTTTTCATTGAAATCCTTATTCTTATAAACGACTTCTAACTGTATGATTATGTATAAGTGGTTGCAGCTGGTGCTAATCCCGTACAGATAACTCGGGGTATTGAGAAGACAGCAAAAGCTTTGGTTCGTGAACTAAAGCTAATGTCGAAAGAGATAATTCGGTGCGAAACATTAGATTTTCTACATCCTGGAAATCCCAGCATAACACTAATGCATTATTGTTGATTTTGCAGGTTGAAGATAGTGAGCTTGCAGATGTAGCTGCAGTTTGTGCGGGAAATAACTATGAAATTGGTAACATGATTGATGAAGCTATGAGCAAGGTTGGTAGGAAGGGTGTGGTGACCCTTGAAGAAGGGAGAAGTGCAGAGAATAGCTTATATGTTGTCGAGGGACTGCCATTTGATCGTGGTTAAGCTGTTAGAGTTCCCGGGTTAAGCTGTTAGTCGGGGTCACTTTCTTTTACACCTGTGTATTTAACCTTGAAAATTTTGCCGCTTACTATTCTTATATTCCAAGCTAAAATAGGTGACATTCATAAGGTCATCTATATGGGTGCGCAAAAACATTTCAGGTAAACAAGTTGAATCCGATAGCCGGATTAAAACTTGAGTATTCGGGATAATTAATGATATGATAGCTCGATGGCATCCCCATGTCCGATCCATAGCCTTACTGGATTCAGATTCGGATGCATAAAGGAATCCACGCTATCATATCACGTTGGATGCTTGGGCTTTATTTTCCAACGAATGCCTCAAGATTCGTGCACTTTGTAAAAAGACATTTGCCTTGTGATTCACATTGGAATCCAATAAAACGCTCAGTCTTTTTCTAAATGGTTCCACAATTCTTCGAACAAAAGGGGCAGGGATGAGATCCGATGGCCCAGATCTCTTGGAAGCTTCCCCAGCGTTCGAAAGGACCTCAAATCCCACTCAGAAGCAACTCTCACGTTATCCGACCTCCCTTCTCCATGAGAAACCCTCCAAGCTCTCTTCTCGGTGATGTGAGATCCTTTTCTCGATTGAATTCCTGGTATTTTGGGTGCTCGATGACCGAATCTTGACATTGTTGTTATTCATATGCACAACTTTGTTATTACTGGCTATCCGAACCATTTCTTTCACTCAATTGGATTGTTGTAGGAGTTAGTATTTCATATCTTTATTCTTGATTAGGATGCTAGCTTTGGGGGGGCAAACAATCTTTATTATGAAAGATTGGTATGTTTATACTTGGATATCGAGCATATTGGTTTAGATGCAGTTTTGTTTTCATAAAAGAGTCATATTTATAGAGGTTGAATGCGTTTTCAAGATTTGAGTAGAGGAGTGAAGAGGATTGTTTGTGACGTTCGGCAAATCTTCTCGCGCACCAGTGGTATGATGCTTCTTGAAATGAGGACTTTTTTCCCATCTCCGATCCTTTCTTGGTTGAAGCACTGCAATTGATAGAGGAGCAGAAAGGGCTAGTTACATCGATCGATTGACTACGGATGAGGTTTGTTTTGAAATGGTTAGAATGAGAAGAGAATCTTTTATGGCGTTGTGCAAAATATTACAAGATAGGAAGCTTGTAAACAATACAAGTTACACGACTGTAGAGGAGCAAATGCTGATGTTCCTACACATAACTTGACATAACGTGCACAAAAGGGTGATAAAAAACATCTTCATGAGATCTGGTGAGACAGTGTTGAGATATTTTAATTGAATCCTAGCTGCTATAGGAGCATTTCGGGATGATTATGTCAAGCCTCCATGTGAGGACCCGTTCCTCTATCCTCGTGGCTTGTTGTTTACCCCAAGGGCAATTTGGGAAATTGCGCCTTGGCGGTCGTTTTCACACTGGGTGTGCACACACAGACCTTGTTTGGTGCTTGTGGTTGTTCTAGGCAGGGGAGACCGATCTACATGGAAGTGGAGATCGATCTCTCTGTGCCTGGTGGTTGCCGTTCTGGGCAAGGGAGATCGATCTGCATTGGCATGGAGATCGATCTCTCTGTGCCTGGAAGTCGTTGGCGGTGGCATCCGAAGGACGGCCACGGCGATGGCCGTCGCTTCCCCTGTCAGGGGAGGGAAGACTTTCCCTCCCCTCCCCCTGCTTTTCCCCGCCTTCGCCGGCTTTCCCCGGCTTTACCCCTTCCCCTCATCCTTCCTTTCCTTCTCTTCTTCTCTCCCGCGAGCTTCGTTCCTCTGCTTCCCCTGTTTCCGGCTGAGAGCTTTTCTTCGCCGTTCTTTCTCCTCCGGCCACCTTTCCTGGAGTTTGAAGGCTCGTTGGGTTCGTGGCGAGGCAAGGAAGATCCTAGGCTAGGCTTTGTGGATCGAAGCTGCGTTGTGGAGGTAGGGTTCTCTCTCAAAACTCCGGATTGTATTTGGGTTTGAAATCCGGGTTTTGTTTTGCTTAGATCTCCTTGTGGAATTGATGTTTTCCGGTTTTGAAGCCTTGAGTAGCTTCGTGGCACTGAGATCTACCAGCCCACCTAGTTTGGTGAGGAATGGTGGCGGTTTCCGGCGGTATTCTTCGCCGGCCGGCCGCCGGAAGACCCAATCCAGATCGATCTCATGGGATGAGATCGATCTTGGTCGGGGTGGCCCAGGCCGCCCGAGCGAGAGCGATCTCCCTGGGGATCGATCTCTTGGCGGCTGGTGTCAGGCGACAGTGAGTCTTACGTCACCTACGAGATCGATCTCCATATGGGTGGAGATCGATCCCGCGGGGGTGACCTGGACTGGTGTTACTCGCCTCGAGGAAGATCGATCTCATGGCTATATGAGATCGATCTCCTTCAGTGCAGAGAGGGTTTTTACTTGTTTAAATGCTGTTTTGCCCGCGGGGCTTCGCATACAAGTGGTTTCTTTGACGGTTTTGCCCTCGGGGCTTACATGTTGCATATTATGCTTATTGTTTACTGCTTTGTGGTTAACCGAGGGAGTAATGAACCCTCGGAAATGCTTAGTATAGTGGGCCATGGGTTATGCCCTTTACCGCTTTGTGGTGAACCGAGGAAGTCATGATCCTCGGGAGTTGTTCGACAATAAAATCGCTATCTCGGGGTGAGATGTTTGCCCATTTTATTGTGATCAAAAATTAATATACATGTGGTGGGAGATTGTGAGAACAACACTCCTGAGTTCCCTGTATCATCACAAGCTGTATATCTCTTTCTCTTTGGACATGCATACTCATGATGAGACTGGCAACTCATCATTTACATCCCCGTAGGGAAGACCCCTGATTAAGGATCCGAGACTCAAAATCCTATTACATCATCTAAAAAAAGGAAGCAGTAGAAGGGTATTGGGTGGAGGCGGAGCCTCCACCCTCACCTTTGTTGGTGTTGATCTACCTTTGTCTTCCTTCTTAATCTCCTGGGAGTTGCTGCAGGTCTTCAAAATTGATAGAGGCTCGGTTGGGGGAACCCCAAGAGCTGAAGAATTTGTTGTAGGACCTCGTCGATTTGATGAAGGACTTGCTCTAGGAGTTGGTGGTGGGCTTGCTGTGGATCCTTCAGGAGCTGCTGGAGGACTTGGTGTCGGACCCTTGAGAGTTGATGAAGGAGTTGCTTTAAGATCTCCAAAAGTTGGTGAAGGATTTCCAGAGTTGAAGAAACTTCAAGAATCAATAGCGACTCCCAGCGGGTGGATTGAAGTCCATGTGGGTTTTGCTATCTCTTGAAGAACTTCAAGAATCAATAGCCACTCCCAACGAGTGGATTGAAGTCCACGTGGGTTTTGCTATCTTTTGAAGAACTTCAAGAATCAATAGCCACTCCCAACTGCTATCTCTTGAAGAACTTCAAGAATCAATAGCCACTCCCAACAAGTGGATTGAAGTCCACGTGGGTTGTGCTATCTCTTGAAGAACTTTTAAGAACACGAAAAACGCGAAGAATAAATTTTAGATTTTCAGAGCTCAGCCTCCTCTTTTTCAGAGTGTGGCTTTGCTCTCAAATGCCTCACGTCCGGTCTGTTTGCCTTCATCCCCTCCCCCCTCTATTTATATGTGTTTTGGAGAGGTTTCGGCGGGCTGGTCGAATTTCGAAAAGTGGTTAGTTGGCTGAGATATTCTCGGTTTGAGAGGAGATTGGAATCTTCTCATTTATTTGGAAGACACGTGTGTGTCAAAGAGCCAAGGGGAGCTCAAATTCGTTGGGAAATATGGATGTTGTTCCCTCGGAAGTTTTTGTTAACCTACACCCTACCTTATGTTGCTCCTTTGGAACTCTTCCTTAAGCTAAACCCTACTCCAAGTCTCCATTTATATGATGCCATGTCACATCTTATCATGCTGATGGAAGGCTTGGACGTAGGTATGCGCACTTTTGACTGATTTTAGATTTGAATTTTAGTTTGGGGAGTTGAGATTTGGGTGGTTAATAGGGTAGGATTTAGGTAGTTTGGATTTAGGGTTGGGTATATCAAATCTATTTGAATTCAAATTCGAATCATGAATTTGAGTTTCAAATTTTATATGTTTGCTTAAATTTTGAATATTTTATTGAATTTTTAAATATTTAAACATGTCGTAGATAATTTACCCTAATGCCCTTGGGCAATGGTAAATTACCAGAATACCCTTTTTTATCGATCATATATGTTTTTGGACCGAAATACCCCCAAAGCAGATAGAGGTGGCTTTACATATATTTTCGGACCATTATACCCCTAGATGACCAAAATACCCTCGCCCCCCATAGCTTGTGTAGGATGCCATCGAAGCTTTACAAAGGCTGATATGAGGGTGAAATTACCAAAATACCCTTTTGGTGCTTTGGTTGGTGTAAAGTCTATATATGTTTTGGACAATAATACCCCTAAAGTAGATGATACTTTAAAGGGCGGAGGACATATTTGTCCTGTGTACGTGGAAAATATGCATTTTAGAGTAAATGACCAAAATACCCCCGGGGGCTAAATGATCAAAATACCATTTTTCATGTTTTGGTTTGTATATGATGTCTTCAAAACCATCATGAACTATTTTGGAATGTTGTAGTTGGGTCAAGTCTATATTTGGCTAGAATGACCAAAATACCCCTAGAAGGTAAAACTTACCGAAATACCTTTAATGCTTTCGGTTTGTATAAGATGTTATAAAAACCATACGGGGATATTTCTTAGATATTGTAGGAATCCTGAACACGTATTTTAGTCAAAATTTCCAAAATACCCCTGGTGGGCAAAATTACCAAAATGCCCCCGAGTCTACTTAGCTTTTGTAGGATGCCGTAAAAGCTATATAGGGTTATGATAGGATATTTTAGAGAGTTCAGGAATGTATTTTACCCTGAATTCTTAAAATACCCTTGGGCGGGTAAAATTACCAAAACACCCTTTGTTCTCCCGATTTGTGTAGGATACCATCAAAACCGTGGAGAATCGCATATAGAGCAATATATGTGCGCTCTATGAGCATTCGGGTCTGTTTGCTTGGTGATGTGTCTTTGAGAAGTGTTTAAGACGAGTAGGGGCAATTTCATAAATACTCCAAAATTTGACCTTAGTCAAAATTGGTGTCTACAGATGCCCCCTCGAGGCTTGCGTGTGAGATTATTGTAATTTGAACACGCAAGGCTCGAAGATTTTTTTATTATTATTATTATTTTATTTTTTTTAATTTAAATTTTAAACCTTTTGGCTTGAGGGATGAAGCCGGATTTTTGGATAAACTTGAATTTGAAATCATGGTTTATCGGATACTTGGGAGCATATCTTATCATGAGGATCTGAACAAGTTAAACCAAATCAAATCTCAATCTAACCGATTGCTCTCTATATATATAGAGGCAAAAACAGTATGTTCCCTACTTTCATATTTCAGTCGCCGCATCAACGGGGGCAGAGTGAGGTTTTGTTTGCTTTCCGACCTTGGGATGTTCGATGTTGGATGATGAGGGCACTATGCTTTGCAACATTGGTATTGCGGGGCTATCTATTGCTCGCTGGGACATTACACTATTGATGAGCAGTTCTTTTGTGGCTTGATGGAGAGGTGGTGCCCAAAGACGAATACTTTTATTTTTCGCTACGGAGAGTGGACTATCACTTTACTTGACATCTTCCACCTCACGGGCCTTCCCATTGTTGGCGATTTTTATGATGAATACATTCCAGATCCAGATCATGTCTTTATCAATGCTAAGGAAAGGTCAAAATATCCCATGTTCTTTCCTACTGCCCAGAAGCTTTTGCAAATATGGACGAATCTGCGTGTTAAAGGTGACATTGTTGTTCCTTTTGAGACATGGGTCTCATATTTCTACAGAGGTCCACTCCAATTTTGCCCTAAGGATGCTCCTCCCAACAGAGAACAATATTCTGGGGATTTTGATCCGATTAAGGAGTTTGGACGAGAGCTTTACATAGCGGCCTTTATTTCTGTCTGGTTATGCCGCTACGTGGTTCCTGATGCTGATTTTGGGGTTCGCCAAGGGGTATTTATAGCAGCATCTTGGATGGCTGAAGGACATGCCTTTTCTTTAGCTCCAGCGGCATTATGTTCTCTTTATAGAGGGATGAGGGTTATGTGCGAACACCCTTCTGGTCCTGGTTTTGCCAAGATGAGCTGGGGGATTCATATTTTGGGAGGTTGGGTATATCATCACTTGAGAGGGACTTTCTTAAAAAATGCCTTCAAGTTATGGAACCTTCCTAAGTTTGAGGAAAGTTTTCATATTCCAGCCTTAGGGAATTCCATGTTCCACTCTCCTGTGAAATTTTCAGCAGAAGGGGCGCGAGATAGACTTGATTCGAAGGATGCTTCGTATTCCAGCCGACTACATATCCTGCCAGAATTAAGGGCGGCTATTGGTATTCAGCGAGTACCACGGAGGTCGGATCAGACATTGCTCACTTCTTTATCACCATTCGTCGTGGTATACTTACTTGGAGATGGGCCTCTCAAGAATCAGCCATGTATGCAAAGCCCTACAACCCCCATAGGGTGGCGAGGCAATTTGGTTTTGACCAGGGCATACCTGACGTTGGCCTTTTGTATCCTTTGGAGGAAAATCGTCCTGGGGTATTTTATTGTCATCAGGAGCACCTCCTTAGGCCGGGTGATGGAGAGAAGTTTTTTTATACTTTCAGCAACAAACGAGGGAGGACTTCTATTGCTTGGGCTAGATGGTGGGCAGATGGCACACATGCCTTCTTTTCCACTATAGTCCCTCAGTTACGATCAGGAATGTTAAAAGGGTCATCTTTGCTTGAGATAAGAGAACGGACTAATTATGTTTTATATTCCCCTCGGCCAGACTGCTGGGATTCTGTGTGCCAAGCTTCTCCTGTAGAAAAGAATTCCAAGGCTCGTGACCTCAAGAGGTGCGAAGGCCTTGTTATAAAGCGCTTTGGAAAAAGGCTACAAGAGGAATGGAGTTTATTTGATGCTGAAGCCAATTTTAGAAAGAAGGCTCTGGCGACTCGAGGGCCCATTCTGGCCAGTGCTCCGAAGGTTTGGATTCTTTCCTCGATTTTTGAATTTCGCTTGTCCTTTCTTCTCTCCTTTTATATATATATATTTTTTGTCTACAGCCCATCCATGGCATAGGGAAGAGGTTACAATGCGTAGAGGCCAACTCTTCAAAGGATAAACTTGCTTTTTCCAAAAGAAAAAAAGTTGCATATGAAGCACCTCAAGCTACTGATGTCTTGGAGCGTAGCATAGCTGAGGAGGTTGCTTCAGGTGCTTTGACTGATCCTTTGCCTACTGATTTGGTGGATTTATCTACTGAGGAATTGATAACTGCAGTTACAGCTATTTTTCATGATTTCGCAGGAGAGCAGCAACCCTGTATTGAGGCTGCTAGTCCCCTTGCCGGAGCCGAGGTTGCCAGTCCCCTTGCCGGAGCCGAGGTTGCCAGTCCCCCTACGGCTATAGTACAACCGATTATTAAGACTGGGAGGAGAGATGTAGGCTCTTCTCGAGGCCCAATTGTTTCGCCTGCAACTCTCGCCGGCCATCTTGATTCAGGGGCCCTTCACCAGTCTTTAGTCGACCTTTGGACAGAGACTGAGAAGAGAATGTTGAAGATATATCTACCTCAGCTAAAAGCTCATCGTAACTCTGAGACCCTGGATGTACACATCGCGGAGTTGACTCGCTTCTTGCCTCAGCAGGACCTTGGCTCATCTTCCTTGAAGAAGACCTTGGAGCTTCTTACATCCCAGGCCTCTTTATGCCGCTCAGAATCTCTCAAGGAGGTTGAGGCCTCTCAGAAGTGCGAGAAGACTCTTCATGAGCTTTCCAGGCAAGTTGAGTCGGTTGAATCCGAAATGACGGAGATATGCCAGAGCCAGGCAAGTCTTCTTCCGCAAATTAAGGAACGGGAGGCAGGGGTGGCTACACTCAGAGCTAAATTACTGGAGGAGGAGGAATTATTGAAGATTCTTACCAACCAAGCTACTGCTTTGGAGAAGAGCAGACTAACATGTGCGTCCACTCTGGAGGAGCTGCGGCAAGTTCATGCTAACGCAGTGGAGTCCTTAGATGCCCTTGAGGAGAACTCGAAAGTTGATGATCTTCGCGCAGAGCTGGATGATATCTACATGACCTTAGAGACGTGGAAGTCTTAAGATCTCTTTCTTTTCTTCCTCTGTTTGACATTTGTTCAGCCCGTATATAATGCAAACTCCGTTCTTGTATGTTGCTAGAGATTTGTAGTTTGTGAATAAAGCTCTCATTCTTCCTCTTTTTTCAAGATCTTGATGTAGCATGGATAGAAATTTTATTCGGACTGCAATGATGGCGCGATGCAGAGGGCACCAAAGACGGGGGACCCTTGGGTTGTTCTGCTCTTCTTCCTCTTTTTTTTTTTTTGACAGTGGTAGGGCGTACTCGCCAGAGCGGAAGAGGTGGCGCCATGCTGATCTGAATTTTGCCGGAGAAGAGATATCCGGTGGAGTCGAGGAATGTCGCTCGAGCGTCGAAGCTGGTGGCATTGAAGGCTGAGCTATCCAACCATCGAAGTTGGTGCTGTTCGCGCGTCGAAGCAGTGCTGTCCGCGCGTCGACGCTGGTGTATGACCTCCATCGCCATGGCAGCTCCACTCGAGTTGGACCCAGAGAAACACGAGCTGGAACAGGGGAAACCGCCATCCGTGCTGAGAAGCTCACCGTTAGGGGGAGATGAGGACGTCGCTGAAGAAGATCTCGGAGGGCCATTGATGCCGCGAGCTTGAAGCCTCGGATGGCGACGGACGCTCCCTTCTGGGATCAACCCACGAACGGAGACGGAGCTCCGCAATGAGGGTGCGCCGGAGGTCTTCTTCTTTCTTGATTCCCCGCTCCTCTCCAAAGGCCGGCGAGTCGCGTGGGTTGCTAGAGGCTGTCATTGGAATGGGTTTCGCTGGGTATGGGGTTTGTTGCGGCGGGCTCGCGGCTGTGCACGGCGGTGAGAAACGGCCACTCTTGGTTGGATCCGATGTCTCGCCGGCGTCTCTGGGACTCCGCGATGAAGATGCGCCATGGGTTCTCTCCTCGAGCTGGATCGAGGACGGCGACAGTGGTCCTCGAGCTGGAGGAAAACTGGCGACGGCGACGGAGGTCCTCGGGCTTGAGCAAGGTGGGCGACGGCATAGTAGACCGGCGATCTCTCTTTTGTAGCTTCTTCATAGGGCTTTTTCAGTGAAGGAGAAAGTGTTCGGCCGAGGTGGAACTCGCTGCGGATCTCGGCGGAAGGCAAACCCATCGGAGGGCGGCACCAAGTCCCACGTCGCTCGGCGTCGGGACTAGGAGCTTGGTGACGATCTCGGCGGAAGTCGCGGGGGAGCGCGAGCTCGGGTGGCACCATGGTGGCGGATCGGGCGATGGAAGCATAGAGGAGCTGAAGGAAAAAGATAAGGAAGAGGGGTGGCAGCATGAGGCCCTTGGGTCGCGTGTTGCCCCCTGCTAGTTTTTTTTTAGTTTTTTTTTTCCTTTGTCTTTTCCTTTTTCGTTTTGGAGCTTTGTGTCTTCACATATTGCCTATCTTCGCTTTGTGATAGGATTGCCATTAGTGAAGTTTCGCGGGCGAGGTTAAACAAGAGCCAGGATAAACCTCGCTGGGGATGTAGATCGGCGCGGAGGAGACGGTGATGTTGATAGTGTAGATCTCCGTCGACGATGGTGGTTGATGCAGTGAGCTTGAGTTTGTCTTCAAGCATTTTTTTTTTTTAAATAAATGCTTTGGACTTGCTTTTCATTCAAAACTTGAAATACACATGTGCTTATCAGTTTAGGCCCGTGAAGCTTGAGGCATACATGTTGAAATCTATGCTTTACCGACAGTTTATACTCGTATGGTTTGGAGTGTCATTGCTTGCAGTTTAGGCTCGTGCAGCTTGGAGCAGTGCAAAATATTTTATTTATGCTATCAGTTTAGGCTCTTGAAGCTCGGAGCATACATATATATATATTTTGTGCTGTCAGTTTAGGCTCGTGAAGCTCGGAGCAAAGCGGATGAGAAAATGTTGTGCCTATAGTTTATACTCGCAAGGCTTAGAGTAATATTGCTTCTGTTTAGGCTCGTGAAGCTTGGAGCATACATATATTTTTTGTGTGCTGTCAGTTTAGGCTCGTGAAGCTCGGAGCATGTGTGTTGAGATTTATGTTTTACCGACAGTTTATACTCGTATGGTTTGGAGTATCATTGCTTTCAGTTTAGGCTCGTGAAGCTTGGAGCGTTTGTGTGTTTGGAACTTGGGTTCATGGAGCTTTCTGGCATTTTGCTTTTAGTTTATACTCGTAAAGCTTGGAGTGTCATTACTTGCAGTTTAAGCTCATGCAGTTTGGAGCATGATATGTTTAAATTTGTGTTTTGCCAACAGTTTATACTCATATGGCTTAGAGTATCATTGCTTTCAGTTTAGGCTCGTGAAGCTTGGAGCATATTACATTTAAGAATAATAACGCTTTAAGAATTTACCGTTCACCGGTGGTGGGGTATATTCACCATCTGGAGAAACGATCTTGTAAGCCCCGCTGGTATAAACCTCTTGTACTACGAACGGCCCTTCCCACTTGGGTTCGAACTTCCCCTTGGTCCTTCTTGTAACAATCATCGGCCGGACTACGGCGAGAACATGGTCTCCTACTTTGAAGGAACGACGCTTCACTTTTTTGTCAAAAGCTCTGGAGATCCTTGCTTGATACATTTCCAGCCTCTGCTGGGCCTCTAGTCGCTTTCCTCCAAGCTATCGAGCTCTTCAAGTCTTAACTTGGCCATTTGGTCTTCTGTCAGTTGTCCTTGCAAAGCCACTCTGAGAGAAGGGATCTGCACTTCGAGGGGAAGGACGGCTTCACCTCCGAAGACAAGAGAATAAGGGGTTGCCCCCGTTGGAGTTCTTACTATGGTGCGATATGCCCACAGGTTCTCCAGCAGTTTTTCGTGCCACTCTTTCTTGTTTTTGTGAACTACTTTCTTTAGGAGTTTGCAGAGAACCTTATTGAAAGCTTCTGCTTGTCCATTAGCTGCGGCGTTATATGCCGAAGAAAAATGGTGTTTAATTTTGAACTTGGCACAAAATGTTTCTACATTTCTATTCTTGAATGGCGTGCCGTTGTCCGAGATGAGTCTTGCCGGGACTCCGAATCGGTACACAATCTGTGTTTTGATGAAAAGTACTACTGTTTCAGCCTTCACGTCTTTCAAGGGGATTGCTTCTGCCCATTTGGAGAAGTAATCTGTAGCTGCCAGGATATAGCAATGCCCTCTTGATGACGAAGGTTGAATAGGGCCAACTACATCTAATCCCCATGCCTCGAAAGGCCAGGATATATTTGTAGGATGAAGTGGCTCTGGAGGCATATGTATAAAGTCAGCGTGAATTTGGCACACATGACATTTCCTAGCATGTTCAATAGAATCTCGCACCATGGAAGGCCAATAATATCCCAAGTGTTTCAGCTGGTGATATAACTTGGGGCCAGATTGATGTGCTCCACATACACCTGAATGGACTTCTTCGAGAGCTGACGCTGCTTCTTCGCTAGAGAGACACCGCAACAAGAGCCCGTCAAAGGATCTTTTGTAAAGTGTGTTGTCAATATATGTATACTTTGTCGCTCTTCTTCTTAGCTTTTGTCTTTCTTGGGCATCAGAAGGGAGCGCTCCAGACATGAGATAATCCGAAAGCGGGGTTCTCCAATCTTCTATATTAACTTCAGATGTGGAGATGGCATTAATGAGTACCGGTAGTTGTTTAGTTGGAATTTCTTCGAGCAGTGGGGGAAGGACTGTCTTTCCTCTACTCTGATTTCTAGTACTTCTGTAGGTGAGAGGGACATAGCTGCAGCAAGACTAGCCAATGCATCTGCCTTTTGGTTTTGTGACCTTGGGACATGCTGGATCTTCAGCTCCCTGAAAGAGCTAATGAGTCCTTTGGCTTTTTGATAGTATGGGACTAATTCTTCCTTTTTGACGGCATACACGCCGAGAAGTTGATTCACAATGAGCTGGGAGTCTCCATAGGCTATAAGCGGATCCATCCCCATTTCTGAGGCTATCTCCAAGCCTATAATGAGAGCTTCATATTCTGCCATATTGTTGGATGAAGCAGATGTTAATGTAAAAGAGTAGGGGATAAGAGCTTGTTCTGGAGTAACAAAGATCAATCCCGCCCCTGCTCCTGACCGCCTGCAGGCTCCGTCGAAGTACATTTCCCAAGAGGACTGAATATCAATCATGAAGACTTCTTCGTCTGGAAGATCATCATTTAGGACTTCATCATCTGGGATTGGATAAGCAGCAAGGAAGTCAGCCAAAGCTTGTCCCTTGACTGCCTTCTGTGGAACATATGTTATATCAAACTGGGATAATAACATAGCCCATTTTGCCAGTCGCCCAGATAAGGTCAATTTCTTTAATATATACCGCAAAGGGTCAGCTCTAGAAATGAGTTGTAAAGGGTGCTCCAAAAGATAGTGACGGAGCTTCTGGGTGGCAAATACTAAGGAAAGGCAAATTTTTTCCATTTCTAAATAGTTATGCTCGGGTCCAACCAGAGTTCTACTCAGGTAATAGAGAGCTCTTTCTTTGCCTTCGTTGTCTTGTTGCACCAGTAGGGCACCAAGTGATCCAGGAGAAGTTGCCGTGTATAGAATCAAAGGCTTTCCTTTGATAGGAGAGGCAAGCACTGGTGGATTGATTAAGTACTCTTTAATGCTTTGGAATGCATTTTGGCATATTTCATCCCACTCAAAGGGTGTCCCTTTCTTCATTAGGTGAGAAAAGGGTTTGCAACGTCCCGCCAAGTTTGAGATGAATCTTCGAATATAGGCTAGCCGACCTTGAAGACTCTTGAGTTCATGAAGATTCCGAGGTGGTGGCATTTCTAGAATGGCCTTGACCTTAGAAGGGTCGACCTCGATTCCTCGTCTGCGTACTACAAAGCCAAGGAGCTTCCCTGATGTGACACCGAACGCACACTTCATGGGGTTCATTTTCAGATTGTACCGCCTCAGTCTGTGGAAGACTTCGGTTAGGTGCTTGAAATGATCTTGTCGATGTTTTGTTTTCACCACAAGGTCATCGACGTAGCATTCTACGATGTCGTGTAGAAGGTCACTAAAAATAAATGTCATAGCTCTCTGATAGGTAGCTCCGGCATTCTTTAACCCAAATGGCATCACTGTGTAGCAAAATATTCCTTTGGGTGTACGGAAAGTCGTGAGTTCCTCATCTTCAGACGCCATTTTTATCTGGTTGTAGCCTGAGTATCCATCCATGAAAGAAAGGATTTCATGACCAGTTGTCGCATCCACTATAAGTTCGGATATGGGCAATGGGAAATCATCCTTTGGACATGCTTTGTTTAGATCTCTGAAATCTATACAGAGTCTAAGCTTGCCGTTTTTCTTCTTCACAGGTACAATATTTGCTAGCCACTTTGGATATTGGACCTCTCGAATGAAGTTTGCTTTAATGAGTTTGTCTACTTCTGCGATGATCTTGGGGATCAACTCTGGTCGGAAGCACCTTTGAGACTGCTTGATTGGATGGATATCTTCCTTTATGGAAAGACGATGGACAGCAACACCGGTATCCAAGCCTGGCATTTCTTTGTAGTTCCACGCGAACACATCTTTATTTTGACGAAGGAAGGTCATATATTGTTCCCTTTCGCTTGGCGTCATGTGAGCGCGGATGAAAGTAGGCCGAGGATCATCATCTGTCCCTAGGTTGATTTCTTCGAGCTCATCAACAGTTGCTTGACCGCCATCTTCGAGTTGGGGAGGCGCTTCTTGGAGATCAATGAGCTCTGTGGAAGTCATGCAGACTTGGGATTGATATCCAAGCCCTGCCTTGTGGAAGGGTAGTTTTTCACCATATCGGATAGCCTTTATTTGTTCATCTGAAAGGATATCCTCAAAAGGTTGCTTTTGATCACGACCTCCACATAAGCCTTCACCATAATTGATATCATACCCCATTTGAGTCATCATGTGAAGTAGCTTCTCGTCATAGAACGGTATAGGTAGAAATGATCTTTTGGCGGCAGATTGGACCATAGATGCTTGGATGAAGTTAATGGGCTGATTATATTTTGTTTCCCTATTGTCTTCACTTGACTGACCCTCTTCTTTAATTGGTGGAGGCTTCACATGTGATGGTACCATTTTGGGGAGGGGTATGGGGAAATCTTGAAGAATGGCTTTGGAGAGCTTCTCTTCAATGACTTTGAATATGGGGTCCCCTGCTTTCCTCTGGCTACTTGGAATGTAACAATATGTCTTCCTTTTTGGAGGAGGCTTCTTTCCTTGTTGAACATCTGCTGTGAACCTCTCTGTGAAACCCATTTCCGTAGGAGGTGTGGCGATAGGTGTCTTCAGCTTCAAGGGTGGCTCCAAGTAGAACTTGGCATCTGCAAAGAACGCCTCCCCTGGTGTGAAGGGCTTCGTATCAGCAAACACCCTCTTGACATCACCTTCGGGGGTTTGGTACTTGAAACATTGGTGAAGTGTTGAAGGGACGACCTTGTACTCATGGAGCCAAGGTCTTCCTAGTAATGCATTATAAGAGGTACGAGTATCAATAATATGAAAGACAACACTCGTGGCCAAGTCTTGGAATTTTAGGACTAGGCGTATAGAGCCGAGAACTTGTTGACCAGCTTGGTTGAAGCCTTGCACTACAATATTACTAGCTGTTAAGTCTAGTGTGTCATACCCCAGTTTATGAAGTATTTTGAGTGGCAAGAGATTGATAGCTGACCCACAATCTAGCATTATACATGATGTGGGTACGTCATCGATGTCCCCAGTTACTAATAGTGGCCTATTATGTGGTTTTGAGCCAAGTAGCAAATCATCATCGGTAAACTCGATATTTAGAGTTTCGACTGTAGGGACATCATTTTGGGGGATTTCTTCCCGGTAATCGTCGGGAAAAGATAGAGCGATAATAAGAGATTTGCGGAGATCAGAGGAAAGACACAGGGCATCATACACGCTAAGCAGTGATGGTACTTTCTTTAAATGAGAAATTACATTGTACTTTACTAACTCCTTAGAGTTTACATTATTTTGGGTTGTAGCTTGTACTGCTTGCGGTACCGGGTTTCTCTCCCTTGGTGGTTGAGAATCCGGAAGTCGTCGCCCAGAGCGTGTGATGATCTCGTGGACTTCGACATTTTCTTCTTCTGGGAAGCAGAGAGATTGGTCGTCATCTTGAAAGACTCCTATCGGGAGGCATGGATAGTGGTCCCAAGAGACATCAGTTTCCGGGACATATGGTGTCCTGGTCTGGAGATCCGTGGAAACTCGGTGTATGAAGCAGTTTATCTCTTCATATGGCATCACCTTTCTCAAGATCTTGTACTTTGGGGCTCTGTATCTTTTCGGCCCTAGTTGCCAGTCTTGAGGGAGTGAGGATCTTGGGGGGTTGAGCCTGGCTGCTCTAACCCTCTCCTTGAATGCCTTCTTCTTCATCTGCTTCTTGCTGATGTAGGGTCTCCCATACCGATCATAGGATGGCTCTTCATCGGACAGGGATTCTTCATCATCGGTGTTGGGAGGATGTAAGTCTTCCAATGCTGGCCAAGGACACCCTTCAATAGGTTCGAGGATGGGGGCCATGTGCACTTCTGTGGGAATGTAGGGAGAGATAGGTGCATGTTCATCTTCACAAGAAGGCATGGAGGGAGGATGCCCCAATTTCTCGATCAGTATTGCTGGAGGAGTGTACAAATCATCAGGTTCTGAGGAGGGAAATTCGGTGGTAATCATGTGTGTTGATTCCACCTTCTTCCCCTTTTGAAGTTTCTTCAGAAGTCCGGCATCCATGACTCCGTCATCAATCAGCTTTTGAATTTTATCTTTGAGGATGAAGCAATCTTGTATGGTGTGACCCAAGATCCTGTGATAGTGGCAATACAGAGGATCATTGACTTTATCTACTTCTTGAGAACGCCTTGGCTCGGGAAGCTCAAAAAGTCCAAGGTCCTTCAAGCCTCTGAAGATATCTGCGACTTCTTCTCTAGGAAAAGAGTATTCTTTCTCTATTCTTTCCTTGAGAGTCTTTATTCTTCTTGGAGCAGGCTCCGAAGGCATATCCCTAGGTTGGGCTTGGCCTTTTGGAGTGTAGACTTCTCTGAGCCTATGATCTTGTGTTGTGGATGTTTGCAACATTGCCTTTCCCTTAGGAGGAGCTTTGTCTTTCTTGACAAACATCTTATCCACTGTGCCTGTCTTCCGGGCCACGTGTTGGAGATAATTTTCAATATCAGTGGCCTTGGAGGCCAATTCTTCAAAGGCGAGCGGACGAACGCCTTGCAAGTAGACTGCCATTTCTGGGCGCAAGTTATTCATGCACATACGTACAGCTTCCGCCTCTGTAATGGGTTGTGGGCAATGGATGCTTAGGTTTCTCCACCTGTTGATGAAGTCCGCAGCCTTCTCATGAGAGTTTTGCTCCGTTTGTGTGAGTTCTGTGATCCCCACATTCCTTTGGGTGCTATAAAACCTTTGGAGGAATGCTTCTTGCATCTGCTCCCAAGAGGTGATGGAGCCTGGTGGTAACTTGCTATACCAGGTGAAAGCTGGGCCAGAGAGGGTCTGCACAAATTGGCGGAGTAATAGGGCCCCATTGTGAGCTGTATCTTGGCAAGCTGCGAGAAAATGGGCAATGTGCTCATGTGGTGATCCACTCCCATTAAACTTGGCAAATTGAGGTTGCCTATAGTTTAATGGAAATGGAACTAAGTCAATTTCTGCTGGATATGGTTTCATGTATCCTTGCCTCGTAGCATATTGAGTTTGCATTTGAAAAGCCCTTATGCTTTCAGTGATCATCCGCTGCACAGTCTCCAGTGGTACCATGTTTGGTGATGGATTACCATGTGGATGCGTCTGATGATTACCATGTAGAGGCTATTGTTGGGGATTGTTTGGAGGGGGTTGTTGGTGACCATGAGGGGGTGAAGAAGTGTTCTCCACATACGAATCATGTTCGTGAGGGATTTGAGCCTTCAAGTTGACTAGCTCTGCCTCCTTTAGTTGTAGAGCGTTCCTCAGCTGCTCAAGTTCTTCTTCCATCGAGGTGGTAAGAACTTGATAACGTTCTGGTGAAGCTGATTTTTCCCTTGGGGACTCGGGAGAAGGATGGAACTCTTGCTCAATTGAGGGTTCAGAAACCACATCCTTACTACTTAGAGAGCGGGTGATGCTTCTAGTGTGAGGACGGTTCAGATGTGGGTTGATGACGATAAGATCACATGGTTCTTCGACAACAGCCTTCTTTTTCCTTCTCTTGGCGGGGAGGTTTGAAGAATTGTCACTTGAAGCAGATGGATCATCGTCTTGGACACCGATAGGCATTGCAGCAAAGACATCTAAAGAGTTCTTTTGAGGAACTTCTTTCAGGATGTCGGATCTTCTTAGTGAAGGAATTTGAGCAGCCCGGCTTCTCCGGATAGTGTGTTGATTTGTTGATGAAGGGATTTGAGCTGGATGAGCTCTTTGGGTGATTTGTTGATTTCTATGAATGACCCTGGAAGTCATTCCATAGCAAGGACGTCCCAAGCCCCCATCATAAAATGGCGGGCGATGGACAATATTCTTTTGCTTCTTTTCAGCTTGCTTCTTGACCCTAGCGGGAAGATGCTTAGGTTCATAATCCTTGATGTTTTGTTGATTTCTATGAATGACCCTGGAAGTCACTCCATAGCAAGGACGTCCCAAGCCCCCAGCATGAAATGGCGGGCGATGGACAGTATCCTTTTGCTTCTTCTCAGCGTGCCCCCTGACCTTAGCAGGAAGATGCTTATAAGCATTGATGTTTTGCTTAGGACGAGAAGTGTCAGTGTCGTTTTTCTCGACCCCCTTCTCGATCTGGAGAGCATTCGTCTCGCAGTTGATGTAGTTTATGTAGGCTGTTTCCATATCTTGCAGATAAATGTAGTAGCTAGGGAGTCTGGACTCCCAGTACTTCTGTCGGTGCTTGTACTCGGAGTACAAGAACTCGCCTTGATCTCTGGCTGTGTAGAGATCGGTCTGAGGCTTATTGGCGCATGTCTTGTGTGACTTGTTGATCGCCTTGAGTTGTGCATCAGAGGGTTGAAAGGTTTGAGGATGATTTCTTCCTTTGGGATCTTCAGTATGTGTTGTGAAGATCTTATGGATGAAAGGGGCCTTGGCAGCCAGCTTCCTTTTTCTCCTTGGGAGAACCATAGTCCAACCTTCCTCGTCTGCTGTGACGACTTCATGGGGGGCTGGTTGCAGATCTCTTCTAAGGGGGGTGGATCTCAGCTGGTGATCACCTCTGCCTCCTTTGATGACTTTCTTCGACAGGTGAGCAGTCTTCTCCCGATATTCTTGTCGAACACAGGCTCCACTTGAAGAAGTTTTGATATCAGTTTGCAGCTGGACGCTTGATCCGACTGACGGAAGTCTTGTTGTCCCTCGTCGCTTGCGGCGGGATTTGACAGCAGAGGACTCCAAGGGTGGAAGTATTGTTGGAGGTGTTGACGGAGATGTCGTCAGAGGTGTGAGGGACACCGTTGATGACGCTGAGGACACCGGCATGCCGTCGCTCCCTAGAGGGATGTTGAACCAGAGATCGCCAAAGCAGATGTTGAACGAAGCCTCGTTGAGCGCCATATCCCTTGGTCTTGGTCTTGGTCTTGGTGAAGAAATATGTTAGTATGTGAAGATAGTTTGCCATATCCTTCGTTTGAGAAGGAAAGCATGTTAGTATGTAGGAATTTTAAGGTTCGGATCCAAAGATGAGGGGTAGAGTGTTGTCCAACCGGGCGTGCCAGATTTTGTTCGACAATAAAATCGCTATCTCGGGGTGAGATGTTTGCCCATTTTATTGTAATCAAAAATCAATTTACATGTGGTGGGAGATTGTGAGAACAACACTCCTGAGTTCCCTGTATCATCACAAGCTGCATATCTCTTTCTCTTTGGACATGCATACTCATGATGAGACTGGCAACTCATCATTTACATCCCCGTAGGGAAGACCCCTGATTAAGGATCTGAGACTCAAAATCCTATTACATCATCTAAAAAAAGGAAGCAGTAGAAGGGTATTGGGTGGAGGCGGAGCCTCCACCCTCACCTTTGTTGGTGTTGATCTACCTTGGTCTTCCTTCTTAATCTCCTGGGAGTTGCTGCAGGTCTTCAAAATTGATAGAGGCTCGGTTGGGGGAACCCCAAGAGCTGAAGAATTTGTTGTAGGACCTCGTCGATTTGATGAAGGACTTGCT
Source organism: Narthecium ossifragum (assembly GCA_963920575.1). Classification (NCBI taxonomy): domain Eukaryota; kingdom Viridiplantae; phylum Streptophyta; class Magnoliopsida; order Dioscoreales; family Nartheciaceae; genus Narthecium; species Narthecium ossifragum. Next base: position 21,999,284 of record OY986973.1, read on the forward strand.
CTAGGAGTTGGTGGTGGGCTTGCTGTGGATCCTTCAGGAGCTGCTGGAGGACTTGGTGTCGGACCCTTGGGAGTTGATGAAGGAGTTGCTTTAAGATCTCCAAAAGTTGGTGAAGGATTTCCAGAGTTGAAGAAACTTCAAGAATCAATAGCGACTCCCAGCGGGTGGATTGAAGTCCACGTGGGTTTTGCTATCTCTTGAAGAACTTCAAGAATCAATAGCCACTCCCAACGAGTGGATTGAAGTCCACGTGGGTTTTGCTATCTCTTGAAGAACTTCAAGAATCAATAGCCACTCCCAACTGCTATCTCTTGAAGAACTTCAAGAATCAATAGCCACTCCCAACGGGTGGATTGAAGTCCACGTGGGTTGTGCTATCTCTTAAAGAACTTTCAAGAACACGAAGAACGCGAAGAATAAATTTTAGATTTTTAGAGCTCAACCTCCTCTCTTTCAGAGTGTGACTTTGCTCTCAAATGCCTCTCGTCCGGTCTCTTTGCCTTCACCCCCTCCCCCTCTATTTATATGTGTTTTGGAGAGGTTTCGGCGGGCTGGTCGAATTTCGAAAAGTGGTTAGTTGGCTGAGATATTCTCGGTTTGAGAGGAGATTGGAATCTTCTCATTTATTTGGAAGACACGTGTGTGTCAAAGAGCTGAGGGGAGCTCAAATTCGTTGGGAAATATGGATGTTGTTCCCTCGGAAGTTTTTGTTAACCTACACCCTACCTTATGTTGCTCCTTTGGAACTCTTCCTTAAGCTAAACCCTACTCCAAGTCTCCATTTATATGATGCCATGTCACATCTTATCATGCTGATGGAAGGCTTGGACGTAGGTATGCACACTTGTGACTGATTTTAGATTTGAATTTTAGTCTGGGGAGTTAGATTTGGCTGGTTAAGAGGGTAGGATTTAGGTAGTTTGGATTTAGGGTCGGGTATATCAAATCTATTTGAATTCAAATTCGAATCATGAATTTGAGTTTCAAATTTTATATGTTTGCTCAAATTTTGAATATTTTATTGAATTTTTAAATATTTAAACATGTCGTAGATAATTTACCCTAATGCCCTTGGGCAATGGTAAATTACCAGAATACCCTTTTTTATCGATCATATATGTTTTTGGACCGAAATACCCCCAAATCAGATAGAGGTGCCTTTACATATATTTTTGGACCATTATACCCCTAGATGACCAAAATACCCTCGCCCCCATAGCTTGTGTAGGATGCCATCGAAGCTTTACAAAGGCTGATATGAGGGTGAAATTACCAAAATACCATTTTGGTGCTTTGGTTGGTGTAAAGTCCATATATGTTTTGGACAATAATACCCCTAAAGTAGATGATACTTTAAAGGGCGGAGGACATATTTGTCCGGTGTACGTGGAAAATATGCATTTTAGAGTAAATGACCAAAATACCCCCGGGGGGCTAAATGATCAAAATACCATTTTTCATGTTTTGGTTTGTATAGGATGTCTTCAAAACCATCATGAACTATTTTGGAATGTTGTAGTTGGGTCAAGCCTATATTTGGCTAGAATGATCAAAATACCCCTAGAAGGTAAAACTTACCGAAATACCTTTTATGCTTTCGGTTTGTATAAGATGTTATAAAAACCATACGGGGATATTTCTTAGATATTGTAGGAATCCTGAACACGTATTTTAGTCAAAATTCCCAAAATACCCCTGGTGGGCAAAATTACCAAAATGCCCCCGAGTCTACTTAGCTTTTGTAGGATGCCGTAAAAGCTATATAGGGTTATGATAGGATATTTTAGAGAGTCCAGGAATGTATTTTGCCCTGAATTCCTAAAATACCCTTGGGCGGGTAAAATTATCAAAACACCCTTTGTTCTCCCGATTTGTGTAGGATACCATCAAAACCGTGGAGAATCGCATATAGAGCAATATATGGGCGCTCTATGAGCATTCGGGTCTGTTTGCTTGGTGATGTGTCTTTGAGGAGTGTTTAAGACGAGTAGGGGCAATTTCGTAAATACTCCAAAATTTGACCTTAGTCAAAATTGGTGTCTACAGGAGTGCTTAGAATAAATGGTCCGAAGGTGTGCCCTTGTTGTGTTGCCTGTTTACTGCTTTATATTTATCCTGCCCTGCTTCTTGTGCATTAGACATGCTAGACTGGGTGGGGTTGACCCGTGGACTCCGGTGATCTGAGGCTAAGTAGTGGATGCCGTTACCCGACTTGTGTCCCCGTGCTGGTGGCCAGCACGGGTAAGGGGTGTCCTACAGGTATCGTCTGGCCCACCTTGTGTCAAGGACCGTCGGAGGTAGTCCAGTCCTCGAGCAATGGCTTTCGGAGAGACGTACGTTGGACAGGAAACCTTGGGAAGGGAAACATCGATGGGATCGATGGACACCCTGGCTAGACTTAGTCTTCGGTCAGGAGTTAGGGGTCCTGTTGGCTCTGTGGCTTGGAGTATTGAGAGATGGTAGTCTTAACCTCGGTCGTTCCGCCAAGTGTGGAGGTCCCGCTTGGGGAAGAGTGTCCTACTAGTAGCGCCATGTCCACCCTGTGTCAGGGATCGTCGGAGTTGCCCACCCCTGAGCAGTGGCTGTCGGAGGGGCGTACTTGGGACAGTAACCCTTCGGGTTATTGATGGGATTTATGGGATCCTTGGCAAGCCTCAGTACTTGGCTTCAGAGTTGGTTCGTTTGGGTTTGCCCTCTTAGCGAGTGTGGTAGAGTAGGACCCTGCTGAGCTGTTGCTCATGCCTACCTGGACTGTGTTTGTTGCAGGTGCAGGTGGCCGCTCTGTCCCCGTGTTGCCCCCTCGGTCGTCCCGTGGCAGTGCGCAGGATCCTGACCATGTCTGAGGGTCAGGATGGTTTTGTTTGCGCCTTCGTGGAGACTCCGGTGGGTGCTGTAGCTTCTTTTTGGGGACTGTTGATCCCTTTTAGCTGTTGTCCTAGAACCTTTGTTAACTCTATTATACCTATTTGTAATAGTTGTTAATAGATGTTGTAGTAGTTGCTTCCGCCTTGTGACTGTGTCAGCTGTTTCCGCCGGATGTGTGTTAGTCTCAACTGTTTCCGCCAGTTGAGGCTAGTAGATGTAGGTTTTCCCCTCGCGGTCCCGGCCCGGGTGCGCTCTGCGGGTCGGGGCGCGACACTCCACCACTTGCAACGCAATATACATAGCAACTTGAACAAAATATATCTATTTCAAGGTATGTATTTGAACTCCTTTACAATAAGTCTTCATCTCAATGACTCTTGGTGTATGATAATTTGTGATGAATAACATATGAATACACTTCAGGATTGTATCGGAGCAATAGATGGAGCATATCTGCATGCTTCTGTGCCTCCAAATATTGCACCTGCCTTTTATCGTAGGAAAGGCTACACAACACAGAATGTCTTAGCAGCTGTGGATTTCGATTTGAAATTCACTTACGTTCTTGCTGGTTGGGAAGGGTCTGCACATGATGTCCTGGTACTTCATGACACTATGGGCTTACCGTCCCATAATGTGAGTTTTACGGTTGAATTAAATGGATATTTGTGATGTAATCAATTGCTTGAGCTTAATACTTTGATATTGATAAGAAAATTTTATTTGTGCGATTCGGGCTATTCGATGAGACCCGATTTCATTGCTCCATATCGTGATTTTCGATATCATTTATAAGACTTTAGCGGACGACAACCTTCTCCGCCAGAAGAACTCTTCAACTATATCCACATTTCAGCTTGGACCTCTATTGAGCGAGCATTTGGAGCTCTTAAAAATCGGTTTAAGATTTGACATCGAGACCTTTTTATCCTTCTCCAACACAAGTAGAACTTGTACTGACATGCTGCATCCTCCATAATTACATCATAGACGGTGGAGGAGATAGCGTGTGTCGCGCCCCGACCCGCGAAAGCCCAACCGGGACGGGCGACGAGAACCGGAACCTAACTAAAAGCGGAAATAATGGCGAGGGGTTTCCTCTAACTTACCGATCTCATTAAACAGTTCATAAGCACCCATGAATAATACAATAATTTCAAACTTCAAAAGATATAATATAATATTCAAAAACCTCAAAGGGGTTACAACAATTTATACATCATACTCCCGTAGGAGACTAACTATATCAAAAGTGTAGAAAGTGATCACCGATCCTCAGACCCCACCAGACGCCGCCGCGCCACCAAACACCTGCCCGGTAGGGGCTACTAAAGAAGAGCTGGCGCCTGCACCTGCAAAACGCAGCCCGGGTAGGAGTGAGCATAAAGCTCAGTAGGGTTCTACACTACGTCACACAGAAGGAAGGGGGAACGCAACAATGTCACCCTCAAGTAAGACCTGGGTGTACACTGGGGCCCCATAACCCCACCACGTGTCCTTGAGGCCCACGATCATGGTCTTCCAGCCGAGCTGGTCACATGTATGGTCACACTCAGTAGCAGGAAACAACACTGCTGGCCCACAAGCAGGGAACGACACTGCAGGCGGGAAATAGCACCGCTAAGTAGTCAACCTCTTTACTCAAGGGTCAACACAGTGGAACACGGGCTACACCTCAGCATCCGACTCAAGGCCGACACGACCTCTATAATCATCAAGCAACATGTGTACCAGTCATCTAAGTCTATCATCAAGTTTGACTGGACACCACAATTCGAACCGAGTCCTAACTACCCAACCCTGGTCCTAGGGCTAAATCCGAGCTTCCAGCCTCGGGACGGCGATCCACAAATCACCCACGCCCTAACCATGCAACTAATGCACAACAAAGAATGCATGCTATGAACATACACAAGCAAGAGGAAATAGGCATGCAACAGTATGTCAATGCAGCATACAAGTCCAACAAGATCGCTGTAGCGGTACTACCAACCGCTGTCAGCCGATCCGCAGCGGGTCCCGGCATTACGACGGTACCACGACCGTCAACCGCGAACTCCTGCAACGGGAAGCAACCCTGAAAACTGAAGAACAGTAAAATATGATATTATAATCCGAACATATAATATTATATTAAAACACCAAAACATTCTCTACATAGCAGCTAGTTGACCCCGTCGATCCGAAGTCCATACGACGTCGGATTCAAGATCCAACTTAGACTCTAGTAGATCTACATGTTGGGATCAACATATCCAAAATCAGGAAACATCCAACGGTTCGATTACCAGGAAAAAACTAATCAAAACCACTAAAAATAGTCCATAAAACCCCATCAAATAGCTTTGGGATCGATCCGGAACATTTGGATCGATCCAGAAAATAGTGGATCAATCCGGAATATTTGGATCGATCCAAACAGCTTCATACCAGCTTCATACCAGCCTTAGATCAGTCTCGTCGCAGCCCACGAGAAAAATCACCAAAATTCGTAAAAAAATCAGAAAAATACGAAATAAGCTGGAATGGAAAGATAACTCAGAGATCTACAACTCTTATTCTCATCAAAACCCAAGATAATACACGTACCAATTGGAAAACGCGTCGCAAACTGGCTGTTCTTCAAGAACAGCAGAAACCGGAAAATCCGAGATAAAACATGCATAAATCCTACTAAAATTTTAACCAAAGTTCATGAAACTTAAACCAAAGATTATACTAAGCAATATGCATCCAACAACACAAGTACAACAAGATCTAACGGATAGACTAAGAGAAACCCATAAACAACTCTCGTAGGTAGAACACCTATCGAAAACGCTAATCCTCGGCTGATTCCCCGCTAAACAGTCACCAACCCAGCTCCAAACCACGCCAGGGATCTTCCTCACGCCGCCACGGATCCAACGAGCCTTCAAGCTCCCAAAACGGTGGCCGGAGGAGGGAGAAAAGAGGAGAAGAAGGGGCTGCCAGAATAGGGGAAACAGAGCCCGCGGGAAGAAGAAGAAGGAAGGAAGAAGGAGGGGAAAAAGAAGAGGAAGAGAAGAGGAAGAAGAGTGAGGGGGAAGGCCGGGGAAGGTGGGGAAAAAGGGGAGGAGAGGAGAGGAAGTCGTCTCTACTCTGACAGCGGAGAGCGACGGCCACGACGGCCGTCCTCGCAAGCTCAACTGCCCAGCTATAGTACCCGGATCGATCCAAGGCCAAAATGGATCGATCCAAGACTTGGCTGGATCGATCCAACACTAGTTTGGATCGACCCACAAGTCAAAAACCCCTAAACGGATCTAGTCAAACACAATCATCAATCAGAGGCTGTGTGCACACACGCGGGTGTGAAATAAACCGACAATGCGCAATTTACCAAATTGCCCTTGCGGTCCACAACGAGCCATGGGCCTGACCCAGGCGGTCGACCCAGGAATGGAGGGGCAGGTCCTCACAGCGTGATACCGTTAGAGACCGATTGGGTACCTCCGACTCGTCCCGCGTCTAGGACAAGAAGAGAGGAGAGAGTGAATATATCAGAATGGCTAGGGAAGAGAAAAGCAATCACCCAACAGATGTGGGCGAATAGAGATAGCTTGCTATGACTGTGTGTCTTGTATTGGCATGTTGTATTGTCTACTTTCGTGTTCCTTCAATTTCTTCTTGTTGCACTATCAAACAATAGTACTCTTTTGCTTGATCTTAGTACTATGTAGTTCAACTATTTTATTATCTTATAAATTTACATCATTTTCTTCTAGTTATATTGATGAATGTCAATGTTGTTGATCAATTTATTCTTGATTGTCTATGTTGTTATTTTTCTATGTATTGTTGAATGCCAATTCTTGTTTATCTTCACTTATATCAAGGAATGGAATCCGATGCAACAGATGAGAGTAATAGGAAGAAAGGTAGATGGATTAAGGGGGAGCTTTGAAATTTTATCATCAAAATTGGAAGAGTTGTCATCATCAAAAGGGGGAGATTGTTCATCCTAACCTTATTTTGATGATACCAATATATATATATAGGATGATAAAATATTGGTTTAATATTTATTTCCCTTAATTTTGATCTCTCTAAACTCAATTTTTAGAGTTCGTTGTATTGACGGTCGATGTCAGGATCGACCGTGAGATGGAACGGTCGATGCATCTTACTTAGCCAAGTTGAAGCTGAGATGACGGTCGAACCAAGGATCGACCTTAAACTGACGTTCTCTTGACAGAGAAATACGGTGGATGAGACGGTCAATGCATGGATCGACCGTGAGTGAATTAAAGAGGATGCATGGATCGACGGTGAGCTTTGTTGATCAAGACTGAAGATTGAAGGTCGATCGAAGCATTGACCCTAGACGCATCATTTCCTCAGAGAGTTCGACGGTCGATGTGACGGTAGATGCATGGATCGATCGACAGCATATGCATATGCGTGTATAAATTGATAATTATTTATGTATCTTGGGCATTGTCATTATTATAAAAAAATCTTAATTTCAATAAAATTTAAATCTTTATTTTTAACATACTATCAAAATTCACTCGATTCTAATTCAGAGATTTATAAACCAAACACTAGAATCCACATAATCAGTAGATTCAACACATTCATACCAGACAAACCAAACGCCAGAATCAATAGATTCAGCTCATTCCATACATACCAGCCAAACAACAGAACCAAAATCCACAGAATCACCAGATTCAGCTCATTACTCATTCATCTCTTTCCACATATTCCTCATTCACTCATTCGTCAGATTCGTAGTTGCCAAACACACCCTAAAACACTCGACGTTCTTCTAAATGGTTTCACAGTCCTTCGAACAAAAGGGGCAGGGACGAGATCCGACGGCCCGAATCTCTCGGAAGCTTTCATAGTCCTTCGAACAAAAGGGGCATGGACGAGATTCGACGGTCCCGATCGCTCGGAAGCTTCACGAGCATTAGAGAGCACCTAAACCCTATCGTGTATAAAGAACCTCATCCAAAACCCTCTTCATTTCAACTCATCTCCCCCAAATCCCACTCGGAAGCAACTCTCGCCTTATCCAACCTCCCTTCTTCACGAGACGCCCTCCGAGCTATCTTCTCGGCGAGGTGAGATCCTTTTCCCAGTTGAATTCCTGGTATATCGGGTGCTTGATGATGAAATCTTGACGTTGTTGTGTCTCCTATGCACTGCTTTGTTATTACCAGCTATCCGATCCATTTCTTTCACTCAATAGGATTGTTGTAGAAATTAGTATTTCATATCCGTATTCTTGATTAGGATGCTAGTTTTGCGAGGGAAATTAATTTTTATTGTAAAACATTGGCGTGCTCATGTTTGGATATAGAGCATATTGGTTTACATGCAATTTCGTTTTCCATAAAAGATTCAAATTTATGGAGGTTGAATGCGTTTTCAAGATTTGAGTAGAAGATTGAAGAGGATTGTTTTCGACGTTCGGCAAATCTTCTCACACAACAATGGTATGATGCTATTTGAAATGAGAACTTTTTCCGATCTCCGTTTCTTTTTTGGTTGAAGCCCTTTTACGCCGTGTAAACATGTATGTGACGTTGAATGTCTACGTTTCTTGTGGTTATCAACATGAGATGTTACCAACATTTAGCTCCATGACGACCATTGGCCCTATTGCTGCTCCTCACGGTCATGGTGCATACAAGAAGCTCTCTGCTGCACATAAATTATCTTTGTTCTCCTCACTGGCTTCCGTATCTTCTAGTTCCCTTAGCGGCAGGAGATAGAACCTCCGTTCAAGGATTGCTTTGTCGACCGGCAGTCTTGGTGGTGGCATACAAATCTCGAGCCGATCGCCATCCATCGTCATCCTTTTTGGGAAGGAAAGGGTCGTCCTCATACTTAAGAATAGATTAACGGGTTCGACCATGTTAATGGGTTTCGAATTTACATCTATTAATAACAACCAATTAGTGGATTTTATAAGAGATTAACAGACCCTATTTATTTTGAAGGGTTTCAACATAACATCCAAAATCCGATAACCAATATTAAAAGCTCAACCCTAATCCCCTATTCCTGTATTTCACGCGATCCCTTCCGCAGTTCCCCACCCACCACCCACCACTTCCTCCGTGAGGAAACGTCACCGCGCTCTCTCTCTCTCTCCTCACCTCGCCGGCCGGCAAATAGCTTATCTCCGGCTCCCCAAAAACTCGTCAGTGACCTCCTTCTCCGATGAAAACTTTACCGGCTCCTATCTCTCTCGTCACACCTTGCCGACCGGCAAATAGGTCGGCACTGCCGGTGCCGGCGGCAAGTCTCGAGCCGGCCGGAGGCACGTGCCTCCGGCATGGCAATCCTTGCCTGCGTTTACAGAAGAGGGGTGATGTTAAGGTCAAGGCAATGGCCAAGGAGTTGTACTTCAACAAGGATGGGTCAGCAACCAAGAAGCTTCAAGTGAGTATTCCTGAAGCACACTCTGAGAGTTCAGAAACTGATATTTGTGAATCTATGTGACGCTTTGTTTGTTTCTTGGTTCAGATTGGTGTTAATAAGCTTGCGGACCTTGTTGGGGTCACTCTTGGTCCGAAGGGAAGGAATGTCGTGTTGGAGAGCAAGTATGGATCCCCAAAAATTGTTAATGATGGTGTTACCGTGGCTAGAGAGGTATGGTTATCATTTTCAGCCTATTAGCCGCCTTACTTATTGCCTGTGCATTATCAGTATTGCAAACGAGGCAATCATCTTTTGCTTGACAGCAACCAATATCTGTGACTATCAGTCTTGATATTTGTTAGGGTCCAGTATTTTCTTGTTGCTTTTCTCTTTTGGTGAATCAGATTTTGTGAGCAACATTTTGGATTCCAATCCAAAATGTTCCACTTGACTTGTTGGATTTTGCTTGATATGTTGCCATACAAGTGTAAATATAGAGGAAATTTGGATGATCGTCCTTGCGTTTAGAAACTATCATTGTCCTTTCTACTGTTTCTGTAAAATGGAATGTTTAGTGAGGATTTTTTTCCCCCTTTTGTCACCATTCCATCAACGTGTCCATCTGAAAAGGTACTCAATTTGTTCATCAAAACCTCTCTGTTATACTCTCTTTCGACATGAAAAATTTATCAGCTTTTTCCTCTTCATTTATGCTTCAACTTTGAAATTTTGGGATTGATGAAGCACTCAAGCATGGAAAGTGAGCTTCCTGTCACTGACTAAGCAATCTTTGGGTATCTTCAGGTTGAACTAGAAGACCCAGTTGAGAATATTGGTGCTAAGTTGGTGAGACAGGCTGCTGCTAAGACCAATGACTTAGCTGGTGATGGAACTACTACTTCAGTTGTGCTCGCCCAAGGCTTAATTGCTGAAGGTGTCAAGGTTATGCATGCATTTGGCTATGTTCATCTCCTAGTTTCAGTGTTTTCATTGAAATCCTTATTCTTATAAACGACTTCTAACTGTATGATTATGTATAGGTGGTTGCAGCTGGTGCTAATCCCGTACAGATAACTCGGGGTATTGAGAAGACAGCAAAAGCTTTGGTTCGTGAACTAAAGCTAATGTCGAAAGAGGTAATTCGGTGTGAAACATTAGGTTTTCTACATCCTGGAAATCCCAGCATAGCACTAATGCATTATTGTTGATTTTGCAGGTTGAAGATAGTGAGCTTGCAGATGTAGCTGCAGTTAGTGCGGGAAATAACTATGAAATCGGTAACATGATTGCTGAAGCTATGAGCAAGGTTGGTAGGAAGGGTGTGGTGACGCTTGAAGAAGGGAGAAGTGCAGAGAATAGCTTATATGTTGTCGAGGGAATGCAGTTTGATCGTGGTTATATTTCCCCATACTTTGTTACTGACAGCGAAAAGATGACAGCTGAATATGAAAACTGCAAGGTATTTAGTCTGATTGAAACTTTTCTGTACAACCTTCCTACATGAGGGATAATGTTCTCTAAACCTGACTAGTAACAGTTTAAAATTTGCAGCTGCTTCTTGTGGACAAAAAGATTACAAATGCAAGAGATCTTATTAATGTTTTGGAAGAGGCCATAAGAGGGGGTTATCCTATCTTGATAATCGCTGAAGACATTGAGCAGGAAGCTCTTGCAACTCTTGTTGTGAATAAGCTCAGAGGAGCATTAAAAATTGCTGCTCTCAAAGCCCCTGGATTTGGAGAGCGCAAGAGCCAATACCTTGATGACATCGCAATCCTTACTGGAGGTTTAACAATAGTCCATGTCTAATTTTTCAGCTATGTTGGAATCTCCTGATAACTTTTAGTTATGCTACCGCCACAATTGTCATCTCCACTTTGAGTTATTTACAGGATTCCATTGGTGCAGGTACTGTCATCAGAGATGAGGTTGGGCTCTCACTAGATAAAGCTGATAAGGAGGTACTGGGAACTGCTGCTAAGGTTGTGCTAACAAAGGATTCGACAACAATAGTTGGTGATGGTAGCACTCAGGAAGAAGTTACTAAACGAGTTGCTCAAATTAAAAATCTTATTGAGGTCTGATTTTATTTTATTTTATTTTTTTGCTGCTTCTATTTGATTTTTTATCATGAGCTTTCCTTTCTAAGTCATACGCCTTGGTCTGCAGGCTGCAGAGCAGGATTACGAAAAGGAGAAGCTTAATGAGCGGATTGCAAAACTCTCTGGTGGTGTTGCTGTCATCCAGGTTAGTAGGATCTAACTATGTGCATACAGGTTTTTTGTTGCACGTGCTTATGCATTGAAGACCCTAAAATATATGGAAGATTCATATATATGTGTTGTGACGTTTTCTCCCCTTTGGCAGGTTGGAGCACAGACAGAGACTGAACTAAAAGAGAAGAAACTGAGAGTTGAAGATGCTCTTAATGCTACAAAGGTATACATTTTTGTAACCAGTTGTCTGCTACAAAAGCTGGGGAATCCTATCCTTTTTCTTGTCAACATTCATCTTCATTGAAGTGATTTCAAAGGTGACGTCTATGTTCAGGCAGCTGTTGAGGAAGGTATTGTAGTTGGTGGTGGCTGTACACTTTTGAGACTTGCATCAAAGGTTGATGCGATCAAGGATACGCTGGAGAACGATGAACAAAAGGTTGTTTTACGTCATGTTTATTTCTTTAAGAGGATACTAGAATTTTTTTATCTTATCTGTAGAAATATTGCTAAGCTAACTTGCCCTTATTTCTACTATTTATTTCCATCTTAGCATGATGTGAATCGTATCTTGCCTTGCTTTAACTGAATTGCAGGTTGGTGCTGATATTGTCAAGAGAGCTCTGTGCTATCCCCTCAAGCTAATTGCCAAAAATGCTGGAGTTAATGGAAGTGTGGTTGTTGAGAAGGTAGGGGCTCTTCATAGATCTCTGGTTGATTGCAAAATTGATGACTTCACTATTTCTTCAGAGTGGTTCTTAGCTTTTCATCACTGCAGGTGCTTTCTAGTGACAACACAAATTATGGTTATAATGCTGCAACTGGATCTTATGAAGACTTGATGGCTGCAGGAATTATTGACCCTACTAAGGTATGTTGCTTTCTCATTTGAGCTATTGCTTTTCCAAAGTTGCTGAATTGATATATTCAGTTGAACTTTATGAGATGAATGGTTATGATTGCTTGTTTGCTTATTGTGACTTTAGACTATTGAAAATGGAATTTAAGGATGAGCTACGGTGAATTTTATACTTTTTTTTTAAAAGCTACTGTAATTTTAATTTAGCTTTTCAATTTTTCTGGGCTTAAAACCTTGCCTGCATGGATTGACATGCATTCCTTAAGTAGCTTGTGCACACAGTCTGTTTGCTAGAATATTTACTAATCATATTCCTTGTTTGAATTTGGTGGTTAAAGAAACATATCCATGTTTGTTGTGGCTTTAAGTTTAGCAATTGAGTTTACATGCTAATGAAATCTAAGACCTTGGATGACTACTTTCCTCTTGGTTTACTTCATTCCCTGGATGTGCTGCTTCCGCCAAAGTTGTTAATCTTCTGGTTTTTTTATTTATTTTGGGCGTATAGACTGGGGTCTGCATGAAGTGTTCACGGTCGCATGGTTTTCGTTAGAGTTTCCATATGTACTCTCTAGTTTTCTGCTGGAAAACACCCAGTAATCATGGTTTTCACTCTGGCTACTGCTTGTTCTTGAAATAGTATTTTGGGAAGTAAAAGATGATTCTGTTTGGATCAGTGTTCATTGTTTGAATGTTGACTTCCATCCAGTTTTAGAGCTATGTCGCTTGGATGTTCATATTACTTATTTGGCTTCTGTTGGATTGACATCACTTTCTATGGAGACAGGTGGTGAGATGCTGCATAGAACATGCAGCTTCTGTTGCCAAGACATTCCTTACCTCAGATGTTGTCGTGGTTGATATCAAGGAGCCAGAGTCTGCGCCTGCTGGAAATCCAATGGACAATTCAGGTTCTTTATCCATCACAAGCCCAACAGATATTCCATCTTATTATGCATTTGACTGTTTTAAGAAGTTAATATGCGCAGTTCTAACATATGCCCCCTTTATTCTGATCTCTCTCAGGGTATGGCTACTAAATCAATGTCGGAATAACCGTTGAAGTGGTGAAGAAGTCAGCAGCTTCTTCGACAGTAGCAATCCTTTTTTTTTTTTTTTTGCAGATTTGATCTATATTATTCCAATTTGACCGGCGGAAGAGATCAAAGTGAGGCTTGCTTAGTATTTGGTGTCACGCTGTCTTGTAAACTGCAGCTTGTGGCAACGTATTTGTGCCTCGGACTGGGCTTATGGCACACTAGTAGCGTATTGGCTGTTGGAAAATCTTGATTAAATTTGCCACCTATGTGCCATCTGCGTCATTCAGTTGCTCGAAGGATTGGTTTCTTTTTCGCTCTTTTTCGCCGCAAGTGACGTTTAGGTTTCGGCATTGCTCAATTTCTTGGCGATTGATTGAAGACTTCATCATGAATCATGTACAGGAATTATATGGTTATGGACTTAATGGTACATCTAGATGGATGGTCTGAAAGTGGTGTTCTGGGATTTATCGTTGTTGGGCCGCCACGTGGCCCCGCATGATTGGGTGGCTGTTGGTGGCACGTGGCGCCTCATGGTGGGGTGGCTGTAGGAGGCGAGTACACCACCCCAGGCTCGCCACTCTTTTAGCCTGTGTTTGGTTGGGGGTTAAGGATGGGGGTAAGGGTAGGAATAGGGATAAGGGTAAGTGTAATGATGAAAGAATGATTGAAAAAGTAGAGAAAAAGGTGGTAGGTGGAAAAGAGAAAAAGTGACGGACCCCATTTAACCCTAACCCTTACCCCACCTTTAACCCCAACCAAACGAAGGCTTAATGTCCACACAGTACTTGTCACGTGGCAGGTGATGGGACCCATGACTAGTGGGTTGAGCCAAATGATTAAAATTTAGAGCAGTGATTCGGGTCCTCTCAAAAGTGACAGGACCGATCCTCCTCCATCCTCCCTCTCTGTCTTTCTCTCTCTCCCCTCTCATATACTCTCTTTTTATATATATATCTAACTCTATATAAGACTGGGTTTTTTTTTACATCCGACGGTTCATAAGATGCTAAAAGAGTTTTATCTAACGGTCAAGAAACACTAATGAGTTTAATGAGATGAATTGACTTCGGGCGTATCGTGCGATCAAATGATCGATTTAATCGGAGGGAGGAGAAAGTAAATAATTCTTGGATTGGATTAAGTAATCGAATTCATCGTGCCCCTATCAACTAGTATATATATATATATGTTATACATATATACATATAAATATTTATATATCTATATATATATATATATATGATATATATACATATTTATACACCCATTTTTATATACACACATATAAATTACATATATAAATACATATATATATACAATATCTATAATACGGGGAATTTTCAAGAGGGAACTAGTTCCCTAACTCTTGTAGAGGGAACCAGTTCCCTGACCGTCCGATGGGATCGGACGGTCCTGATCAGATCATGGGGCTTAAGCACCCCCCACCCCCCTATCCAGACCCCCCTCCCCTCCAGTCGCGACCCGATCTCCCGTGCCCTAAGCGCCGCTGCCGCCGTCCTCCCATCTTCACCATCGCGCCGCTTCTCCGCCGACCACCGCGTCGTCCACCCTCCATCTCACGTGCCTCCGTCCACCCTCCATCTCCCGTGCCCTAAGTGATGCCGCCGTCCACCCTCTACCATCACCCGTGCCCTAAGCGCCGTCGCCGTCCTCCCTTCTTCGCCATCGCGCCGCCCCGTCGCAGCCCTCTGGCGCCGCCCTCGAGCTTCCAGAAGAAGCTCGAGATTGATGATGATTAGTAGCCGTGAGTTTTTCTGAACTCACTTCGTCTTTCAATTCCATTTTGTTTCATAACTTTAAGTTGGCTTTTCATTGTTATGATCAGTATCTGCTAAAGAGCTTGAGAAAGGCGGCTGAAGCAAGGGGATGGTGATGGCACGGTGAATATGATCAGCTTGTTGGTGTTGCAGACTGTAGACACCAATTTTGACTAAGGTCAAATTTGAGGGTATTTACAAAATTACCCCTACTTGCCTCGGACATTCTTCAAACACAAATACAAGTTCAAACATACAAAGAGCACACATACACTTCTCTATATGTGATCCTTCATGGTTTTGAAAGTATCTTACACGAACTAGAAGCATGAAGGGCGTTCCGGTAATGTTACCCGCCCGAGGGTATTTTAGGAATTCATGACAAAATACATGCATGAATTCTATAAATATCATATCACAACCCTATCTAGCTTTTACGGCATCCTACGAAAGCTAAGCCGATATAGGGGCATTTTGGTAATTTTACCCTCATATCAGCCTTCTTAAAGATTTGATGGCATCCTACACAAGCTATGAGGGCTGAGGGTATTTTGGTCATTTTAAACCTCTAAGGGTATAATTGTCACGCCCCGACCCAGAAAACCCATCCGGACCGGGACGTGAGGGTCCTAAATCTAATTCTAAAATCAAATGGCGAGAGTTTCCCATGTGTTTCTGGATTTCTACATTTAACCCTAGTTAGAGGCGATGAAATCTCATCAATTCGACGTCCAAACGACGTCGAATTGGAAATTAAACTTAGGCAATTGTAGATTAGCATACTAAGAACATGCAGCCCAAGAATTGGATTAATCTAATGACTAATCTTCCCAAAATTTACTAATCAATTCACTAATTGCGATCTCGTCGCAGATCCGAAAAATAATCACCATAAATCGTAGAAAACTCCGAAAATTACGAAATCAGCGGCAAATGAAAGTAGATTCGATGATCTACAACTTTCGTGTTGATGATCAGACGAGATCATGCACGAATGGGCCACGATCTGAGCTTGAACGGCTCAGCCCGCAGAAAAACAGAACCTCGATAAAATCCGGGAAAAAACCTTCCAAAAATCCGGATAAAACCCAAATCAAATCGCATGGAAGCTAGATCATATGTTAAGCATGCTTAGAGGGACTAATTAACACATAGAAATCAATTTATCCAACAATCAAACCCTAGATCTAGCTAATCCTAAAGATCAAGGTAGAAACCCTACCTTAAACGCAATCCAAACTTCAATCCTCTGTTAATCCGCCGTCCTACGTCGTCGCCGCCATCTCCAGCTCACCGGAGAGCCGCCGGAGGCCTCCCACAGTCGCAGCCATCGTCGGAGAAGGGAGAGGGCTGCCGCCGGAGGGAGAGAGGGGAGGAAGGAGGATGAGGAGGGGACCTCACCGCCGCCTCCAGGCCGCCGAGGAAGGGAGAGGGGTCGCCGCGGGAGAGAGGGTGGCTGCCGCGGAAGATAGAAAGGGAAGGAGGAGGGAGAGAGCTCGGGGAAGAGGAGCTCTGGCCGGATCTGAAGAGGGGGAGCTCGAAGGAGACGACGGCCGGCAACGGAGGCGAAGGAGCTCCGGAGAAGAGAGGGCCGGCGTCGTCGCGAGCGAAGGAGAAGAGAGGGGGTCGGGCGCGGGGAAGCCAGCGAAGAGGGAAAGAAGGAAAAGAAAAGGAAAGGGAAAAATAAACGGAAAAGAAAGAGAGAGGGAAAGGGGAGAGGGAAAATAAGTAGAAGAGAGAAGAGGGTTAAGCCACTTAAGTGGCTTAGCCGGTTCAGACGAACCAACTGATCGGACTGAATCCAATCTGGCTCTAAGTTGCGATCTACTCAATCATGTACATCAATCAAGGCTGTGTGTGCACTACGCGGGTGTGAAACCGACCGCCAAGGCGCAATTTACCAAATTGCCCTTGGGGTCCAAAAACAGCGATGCGATCAACCGATCGCAATCCAAGGCCAACCGGGCCAAAACCAACCAAGCCAAACCCTCGACCCAACGCGGTCGGATCGGGTTAGAGGAGCGGGTCCTCACAATAATAGTCCAGAAAAAAATATATGTAAAGGCACCTCTACCTGCTTTGGGGGTATTTCGGTCTAAAACATATATGACCGATAAAAAGGGTATTCTACGCTTATCCCCTTGCCCAAGGGCATTAGGGTAAATTGTCTACGACATGTTCAAATATTTAAACATTTAAGAAAATATTTAAAATTTAAACAAATATGTAAAATTTGAAATTCAAATTCATAATTCGAATTCGAATTCAAATATATTTGATATACCCAACCCTAAATCTAAACTACCTAAATCCTACCCCTTAATCACCCAAATCTCAACTCCTCGACCAAAATTCAAATCCAAAATCAGCCAAACCGATCTATGTCTTAGCTTTCTATCAGCATTATAAAATGTGACGTGGCATCATATAATTGGGTAGGGTGTAGGTTAAGATGAAAGTTCCAAGGGAGCAACATACCATGCCTCCCAACAAACCTCAACGTGGCATCACCTAATTGAAGTAGGGTGTAGGTTAAGGATAGAGTTCCGAGGGAGCAACATCCATGCCTCCCAACGAAATTTATTTCCTTGAAGACGCCGAGAGATAGAAGAAGGAAACTTATTTCCTTGAAGATCGTGCCATCAAACCAAAAGTCCAAAGCAAGAGATTCAAGGGTTCTTCATCGGCAACGAAGGTGCGGGTTGAAGGCTTAAGCCTTCACCCAATATCCTTCTATTTCCTTTCTTCTTTCCCTTTTTATTTTTTATTTTGGATGTAGTGGATTTTAAAGCCCGAATCCTTAATCAGGGGTTTTCCTTTTTGGGTTGTAATTGATGGGTTGCCAATCTCATCATCGGTATGCAGTTCCCAAAGAAAAGAGGATCTGCAGCTTGTGATGATATTGGAAACTCAGGAGTGTTGTTCCCGCAAATCCCACCATGTAATTCAAACTTTTGATCACAATAAAATTAACAAATCTCGCTCCCCTGAGATCTCGATTTTATTGTCGAACACAGACGGAGTGGTCGACGGAAGAGAGGGATGTTCTTAGGGTGATTAAACTACCTGGTGTTGCTCACACATCTATACTCAAAGAGAAGTTGATTTTGGCGCATCTACTGTTCCAAATTGATGGACCTCAGTGTGGGTGTATGGGAGAAAAAAGATTAAACTGTAGAATAGTTAGAGAATAGAGATACAGTAAATTTGTAAGGACTTGGCCACTTCAGTTGAAGCAGTTCACGGGATTCTTTTTTCTTCCCAATTAAGCCGAAGCAGTTCACGGGATTCAATTAGGACCGGGAATAGTGTTGTTCTCTGATTTCTCTTCTTTCCTGTTGGTATTTTTGTCTCTGAGGAGTCCATTGAGCTTATGACAATGTCTTGACGAACAAGTATGAAGGATCAGATGCAGCATGTCGTGTGGTGTCAATTGTTGAAATTTAGTAATTGGTAATACTTTTGGTTAAGTTTATTTTTCATCTTATTTGAAGTGGTTGTGCTTTATGCATTGCTTGTATGTGCACTTTGGAGTGGATGACTCATATATATCTGCTGCTTCGGGATCATTAATTTACAACATATATATATATATATATCTATTATATAAGGAAGGGCGGTTTTTGAAATATCTCAACTATAAGACATAAAGAGCGGTCCATATTTATCTCCAAACACATCTAACGGTCCAGATTCCATCTAAAACTTCAAAATTCCCGCTCCAAAATTTGGATTCCCGCCTGAAATTTCCACACTTTCTAACCCTCCACTCATCTCCCATCGCGTCCAATCCGAGCTGCTCACCCTCTCTCACCCGCTCTCTCATATCACATCCCCAATTGATCGGCCTCGCCCAACCCCATCGGCCTCGCTGAACCAGAGAGGAGAGGAGCCGCTTGCCCAACCCCATCGGCCTCACCCAACCCGCCGTCGGCCACACCCAACCCACCGTCGGCTATGCGAAGCACATCAGTGCCCCATGCGGGGTCGGTGAAGGAGGGGAGAGGGATCGGCGAGAGAGAGATGAGAGAGAGGCGGCTGAAGAAGGGAAGCAACAGGGATCCGTAAGCAGCTTTGGGCGACGGCGATGAAGTCCGGCGCGGCGACGACAAGGCAAGCTCGACAGTAGCGAAGGTAGTGGTAGTAGGGAGAAAGGAGCGCTAGCCGGTGGGTGGATGGTGAGAGAGGGATCGGCGGTGGAGGAAAGAAAGCGACGGGGGAGGAGAAAGGCCGGCGAGTCGACGGCGAGGACCCTCGAGCTTGGCGACAGTGAAGGTAAGTATCACGACGTCTCCCTCTTCTCCTCTTCCTTTTTCTTCTTTCTCTCTTTTTTTCCTATTTCGGCACCCTCTCCATCGAGTTCTTTGGTGGAGAAGGAGAAAAACCGTCGCCCGACGCAAGTCAGGCGAGGGTCAGCGGCTCCCTCCTCTTCCTTCTTCCTTCTCTTTTTTTTTTTTTTTTCGCTTTCATCTTCCTCTGTTTCCTCTGCTCTGTTTTCCTTCATCTGCTTCTCGCTTCTTTCTTCTTGGCTCATTTTCATTCGCCTCTAAACTCCGGCCGGTTGTTTTGTCTCTCCATGAGG
>OY986973.1:22019222-22098785 GCA_963920575.1 Narthecium ossifragum
AAATCCCTGGTTTTTCATTGAAAAATCTGGGGAAAAAATTGATGGTACAAAAATAAAATATATTTTACTTTTTAATATAAATTATGAAGTAGAATTATTAGAAATTAATCCTAAAAGGAATTCCTCCTGTCGGTCCTCTAAATTTCGTGAATGTGACTGTTTGGTTGCTGATGAGTGAGTTGAAATGAACTGACTTTTTGAGGAGTGACTTCATTGGAGTGACTTTCTGATGAGTGACTTTTTGAGATTTTCTGAGTTTTGGTGTTTGGTTGGTGCTTGAAGTAGAGATATGGTCACCCCCAACTGTGGGCAATTTCAGAGATTTTTAATAATTTAATTTTTATTTTAATAATGTTAATAATTAAAATAATATTTTTTTAATATTAGACTATTAATATTGTAATAATGTTTAAATTAAAATATTAAAATAATATTATTTTAGGATGATGTGGACCAATCACAATGTGACACGTGACATGTGGGACCCACTTTTATAAATATTTTATTATAATAAGATATTATTAATATTATTTGTCGATTCTTGACGAACCACTTCAACGACTTCGAGTCAAAATCATCGGAAGTCAAATCCAGAAGTGAAAGTTAAATTTGTCTTGACGGTAAAGTGATTTGAAGTAACTTTAATTTCACTTCCACGCCCCCAAACAATCGAAGTGGTTACCGAAGCGGTTGGAGTAATTTAAAAAAAAACGCGACTGTAGGTCAAGCTCAAGCCAACCAAACACGCCCAATATATATAAAAGTTCGTTCATGTCAGTCATTTTCCGGTGGTCGGCGGTCACCGGAATTCATAATAATGCTACCCTTCAAGAGGAACCTCTCCACCGTCCTCCGCGCTGCGACCACCGCCTTTAAGCCCGCAACAAGCCTCCACCCAAAACCCCTCATCCCTCTCAGCCATTTCTCCACCGCCACCAAAGCCAAGATCCCAATCCCGCCCTACTCCGACCGCTCCCAGACCCAGCTGCTCGTGGACTACCTCGTGAGCACCGTCAGGCTCACTCCCGACCGCGCCCTCCGCGCCTCCAAGAGCCTGTCCAAGCTCCGGGACCCCGGCCGCGCCGACGCCGTCCTCCAATTCCTGCGAACCCTCGGCCTCTCCGATTCCCAGATCCGCACCCTAATCGCATGGCAACCTGGCCTCCTCCGCACGAGCGTTGACCACGTCCTCCTCCCCCGCGCTGCCGCCCTCCGCTCCCTCGGCTTCTCCGGCCCCGTCCTCGCCCAGCTCCTCCGCAATAACCCTTTCCTCTTCTCCCTCCGCCAGGTCATCCCCCGGCTTCTCTTCTGGAGATCCTTCTTCCAAGGCGATGGCAAGAAGTTTCTTTGCGCGATCTCGCGAAACCGGAGTCTCGTCAACTACGACATCGACGGGTGGATCAAGCCCAACTTCGATCTCCTACGTAGTTATGGGTTCTCCGATGAGGCCATCGTGCTGGTGATACTGCGGGTGAACGGCTTCATCCTGCGGAGCCCGGAGAGAATCCGGGAGCTCATGGAGCGAACCAAAGCTTTCGGCTTTGATCCCCACACCCGCAAGTTCGTGCAGGGTCTCTCGGTGGTGTCAATGCTCTCCACCAAAACGATGAAGAAGAAGATTGGCTTCTTCCAAAGCTGCGGCTGGACGGAGGCCGAATCCCTTGATGTGTTCCGGCGGCACGCCAGTGTGTTCCGTCTTGCTGAGGAGAATCTACAAGCCAAGATGGAGTTCTTGCTCCGGGAGGTTGGGCTCGACATTGAGTGTCTCTTGCGGTGCCCGCTGCTGTTGGCCTTCAGCTTGGAGAAGCGGCTGGCGCCGAGGCACGCCGTGCTGCGTGCCATTAAGTCAAAGGGGTTGTGCAAGGATGAATGCGAGTTCATTACTGTCATGAGTTTATCCGATGCTGAGTTTGTCAAGAGATTCATTCTGCCATTCAAGGTAGATGTGCCGGATCTACATAGCAAGTTTTTAGCTGCTTTTGGTGGTAACAAAGTTTCTACTTGATATCAGTGGACTGGTGTTCACCATCATTCATTTCTTGTTAGCTGATTTGAAGCTAATTGTAGGATTTACCTCCATACACAATTAAACAATCCCTAGACCAAACCATGTCTGCTAAGCTTTTTTGTGTATAATTAGGTTTTGATTGAGAGAGCACCAACAAATGAATGTAGTGCTGCTGAATCCGTGTAGTGGTGGTGGTATGATGAGTAATCAGTTTTGGTTAGGATTAAAAATGAAGTTTTTTGTATGACTTGCCTAGTGATTACTGTTAATGAATTTATGTCAGAGTTGTTTTAAGGCGCAATCATTTTTTCTGGGTTGAGGTTAGCCGTGTTGGTTACAAACGGCGTGTTATTTTGCTCCAACGTCATTTTAGTGACATTCTATGTTGTATACCATTTGTGTATTGGCGACTATATCTTCATAAGAATTGAACTTAAGCATGTCTTCTACCTGGCTATAATTTCAGCTGCTTTGAATTTTAAACCATGCAGTTTGTTAGCAGTTTCTCTTCATCAATTTAAGCAGTAGAATGGTGTTTGTTCTGTTCTTTTCCTTTAGCAAGTTATAATAATCTGATTATCAGCAAATTTTGCTTGTTATAGTTTGTAATATATGTTTGTTGTAGCTTCTATGCTTTTTAGTTTCACCTCCAATTCTGGAACTTAACAATTTACATTGCTTGCAAAACTTTTCTTGTTCGGAGGATATTGCTATGCTTTTATTGAACTTCTTGACATGATCTCATAACTGATGCCTGCTGGTGTTATTGGTGTATCAAGTTTTCTTGGAGGAAATTACGTGTCTGTAGGCTAGCAGTACTTGCAATTTCTTTTGTTTAGGGGAAGCAGTTTATCTTGACAATTGAGATAAAGAACTGAACTGTGCATGCTTGTTTGGAAGAAGTGGCTATCATCATTGATGAGGCTTCTTTAGACGATATCTGGAATCTCTTCTTGGTGATGAATTTTAACATTTCTATTTTTGAGTTCCTGTCTGTTTCCACTCCCTTTTGTTGAGACCTCGAAAATTTTTAACATTTCTATTTTAACATTGCAAGGTCGATAATTTTCCCTTCCCTCCAACATTGTTGCATCTCTTCTGGGGGAGAAGTGAAGTTTGCACATCTTCATTTCTGCTTTTACTTCTCCTGAATTTTGTTTAAACCTGGCTTCCATTGGGGACCAATTTGTTAACATACCACCAAGCCATTTATTATCAAAATTTGTTCTGTATTTGGAATCAATTGGTGCTGGGGTCATCATCTAGTACATGAGGGAAGTCTGTAAAGCAATAGGAAGAAGTGCTCAGATACCTCCGAGTGTGGCTTATGTTTTACAAGCACCACTGTGCTCTCCTGCATGTAATTGGCGGGTATAGTTTCATCGGCATGTGAATTGTGAGGTTTCCTTATGTTATTTGCAGTGGTTTTAGCTCTATAGTTCAACAGCAGTGTCATCTTATTTAATCCAGTGGCTTGCATTTTGTTCTATTCTCCTCTTGCAAGTTGTAGGAATTAATGATATTTGACAAGTTTCGTGGTGGCATTTTCTTTCTTTTACTGTCAGCTCTGCCAATGGATTTGCTTGCAAATCTCTATTCTTGTTTGAACTTTGAAGAAGTTTGTTGTATATCTTCTAGCTAGAAATATGAAATATGAAATATTTCAAAAGTACTATTGGTTTGAGGAATAATTTTCTTATTTTTTATTGTTAACAATATTTTACTCCCCTCTAGTTTGGAAAATTATCAATTTACCTCATGTGTTTTTAAAACGTGACAAATAAGACCTTTAATTTATAAAAATGGCGGTTTTGAACCCAACCGCCTCACGGAGTTAACCGGTATGACGGCAAACCGGCTACCGGTTTTGCCCATCTCCCCCTTATTTGCCCTGTGAGTAAGTAAACGGATGAGGGTGGAAAATTTGGGTTTTGTTCATCGTCTCTCTCTAATCGCCCGAGTGAATCCTCCACCGCTTCTTCGCTGGAGAATCTTCGTCGTCAACGACACGCTTAGAGGTCAGTTAGGGTTTTTCCTATCGTATTGCCCTCTTAAGCTCCGTTAGGTATTTTCCCATCCTATCGCAGGATCACCTAGGCTCCACCTATTACCCCTTCAACCTTCTTTCTGCACACCAACCATTCTAATGCTTTGTATTCGATTGATGATCAGTTTCATGTCGGAGAAGTTACCTTCGCAGGGAAGTATCCACCTCAGTGGGGGTTCCATCGCCTCCTCGAGGAGGGAGGATAATGATTGCCACTGTGGAGTGAAGGCCAAATTGAGAATTTCATGGACACAACAGAATCCTAGAAGGAAATTCTTAGGGTGTGCAACCCATCAAGTAACTTGATATGTATTGAGCAATTGATAGGGTTTACATGGATTTGGTACTTAATTGAGTGAAGGCCAAATTGAGGATTTCACGGACACAGTAGAATTCTAGAAGGAAATTCTTAGGCTATGCAACCCATCAAGTAACTTGATATGTATCTATGCATAAATTTGGGCTTTGATCATCGTCTCTCTCTAATCGCTCGAGTGAACCCTCCACCGCTTCTTCGCCGGAGAATCTTCGCCGGCAACGACACGTTTAGAGGTCAGTTAGGTTTTTTTTTTATCTTATTGCCCTCTTAAGCTCCACGTGGTTTTTTCCCATCCCATTCAGAATCCCTTAAGCTCCACTGCCCCTTCAATCTCCTTTCTGAACGCCAACCATTTTAATGCTTTGTATTCGATTGGACATCAGCTCCATGTCAGAGAAGTCACCTTCGCAGGGAACTACCCACCTTAGTGGGGGTTCCATTGCCTCCTCAAGGAGGGAGGATAACAATTGCCATTGTGGAGTGAAGGCCAAACACGGACGCAACAGAATCCTGGAAGGAAATTCTTAGCTTGTGCAACCCAAAAAGTAACTTGATATGTATTGAGCAATTGATAGGGTTTACAGGGATTTGGTACTCAATTGATCCTTTCTTTCTTACCATAGGGTCGTGTTGGTTGCAATTTCTTCATGTGGGTTGACGAAGAGGTATGTGAGCCCAACAAAGATGTTATCATCGAATTAAGGGATAAGGTGCAACAACTGGAGGCACAGTTGGATTCCTGTTGCAATGGCAGATCTGCAAGTTATGAAGAATTTCATTGATGATAAAGACAAAATAATTGTCATGCTTGAGCTACAGAATGAGCAGATGAAATGTAGAGCCAGAACATATTTGATTGGTTTGATGTTGTCATGGATGGTAGCAATTCACCTAGTATTTCATTGTCTTATGTAACAAGTTACTGTGTAACCCCTGGTAATGTAAGCCAATGTATAATCCTTAGTTTGTATCAAGCATTTGTACATTCCTCAGTCTCTTTCGTCAGTTTGTATGAAGCAGTTGTATAACCCATGTTTTATTTGAACAATTGGCCATTTGCATGAAAAGTAGTCCTGTGAACATGTTTTGTATAGCTGATGGTCAGTAACAACATACATACAATGTTCTGTATAGATGATGTTTTACATAACCATTGAACTCATAACATGTCATTCCATCCTGTAAATGCCACACATAAACCACTGTTTACATAACCATGGAATACTTACATTGTCACACATAAATATTGTTTTTTTTTTTTGAAGAGTTGAGCCCGAGGGCTAAGAACAGAGCAAATTACAATAACCTATCTAAAACATCAGATCCATCTTCTTGGACCCCAAACAAAGCTCGTCCTTAGACGACGATAAAACCGAGCAATTCCATCCGCTTTATCATTACAGGAGCATGGAATATAGAGAAATAGGATAGAAGTAAAACGCAGGGCATCAAGCCAAACCTCATTAGCTAGCCCCTCCAATTCTTTCGGCCATAGACGCGAACCAATTAAGATCTGGATCGCGTCTAAGGAATCCGATTCTGCAACAATTCTGGTAAATCCCCTAGCAGCCGCTTCTTTCAACGCCAAGTCTATGGCAACCATTTCTGCTTGAAGCACACCTCCACATCCAATCGGAGCACCAATCGCCCATGTCATGGAACCGTCCTCCTCAAAGCCCACCGCGCCAAACGCCGCAGCACCAGTATTTGGATGTTCAAAATAAAACATGACAAATATCATAACCAGCTGACAAAAAATAAAGAGTTTTACACCTCTGAAGCGTCAAAAATTTCTATTTCACATCCCATTGACAAAATGTTTGACCCCCCCACTCTTTAGATAACCTTGCCAGTAGCCTGAGGTGGTTGTTGCCTAATCTCATCTTGAATAGGTTGGGCCCCAAATAGTTGGTTTGGCCGAGTCCCAAACTTGAATTGCATAACATAACAATCAATTTTGATTAGTCTAATCCAAACTAGTTTCATTACACTTATCTAACACTAATGATATTTGGAAAATTCCAAGCACTCACACTTTCAGGTGGGTGGAGTACTTCCAGAAGCAGGTCTGGGAGGAATTCATAAAGATGGTGCCTTCCTCACCTCTCCTCCTCCAGCTGCCCTCCACACCTCTCCTCCTGTCCCTCTCCCAACACCACCACATCTTCCAGAACTTACACTCTCAGTTGGAGTAATTTTAGCAGTGGGTATTGGAGGAATCTATGAAGATGGTGCCTTTGGGATCTCTCCAATTCCAGGTGCCCTCCACACCTCTCCTCCTCGCCCTCTCTCATCACCACCACCTCTCTCAGAACTAGTTGTTGCCATCCTCACCTCTCCTCCTCTCCCTCTCCGAACACCACCAGCAGTAGTGGATGTAGCATTATCTTTTGAAGTAGTAGTGGTTGTACCATTAATTCTCTCCACAGGTTTAGGTTAAGAGGTTTCTTACAGCTTCCTTTGTTATGTCCATACTCCCAACAATTCTTGCATCTTACTGTTGTGTTTCTCATCTTCAATTTTGTACTGCTTTGGGGCTCATTAGACTGCCTTTTTTCTGACTTTTTTAGGCCTACTAGGTTGTTTCCTATAAGGAGATGGTAATATGGGATCTCTAGCTACCTTTTCCCACATCATAGGACCATTCACAGGTCTAATCCAGCTGTTGTAACAATGCATTGATTTTTCAATCTTGTAGCAGCCATCTACAAAGTTTTCAACCTTCTTTATGTCATGAAATATGCAATTGATTGCATGTTGGCAAGGAAGACTAGAAACATCCCATAAATTGCAACTGCAAGTCTTAGTTTCCATATTTACTATGAATTTCTCATACGAACTTCAAACTTCAGACTCACTACATCCACAATAGTTTTGTGACCAATTCCTTACTTCCTTCTTCAATATCTCCAGCTTCTTTTGTATAATTGGCCCTATTGTTCCTTCCATTCCTTGAATTATTTGTTTCTTCTCCCTCAGCTTTGTCATCATATTGATCCTAATGTCCTCAAACATGCTGATAATTGGTTACTCCCTAGCAGTCTTAATCATGGAGTTTAATAACTCGGCATTGTTGTTAGTCTGCATGTCACGCTTTGGGAAGGTACTGTATGCATGCCTGCACCAGTACCTGAGCTCCAATAAACTCAAGTAAATGAATGCCTCTTCACTTTTTTTTTTTGATCTCCCACATATCAAGCTCAAACTTTGGCTTGATTGTTGCACGAGCAGCTCTATAGTAAAGATCTTACACTTTTCAGCTTCTGAATGCTTTAGCAAAGTTTTGGTAGAGATGCCTAACACAAAATCTGTATTCAGAGCCTGGCATGATAGCTTCAATTGTAGGAATCAATCTCTAAAACAGAAAAAATCAAACATTAGCATACAACTAATACTATGTAGCTTGATAACATAGTTAATGTCAAATTGAATCTTACCTTTTGTTGGTCTGTGATGACTGTAAAAAAAGATCCTTTGGCAAACCCTTTGTCATTAGCAAGAAGCTCTAAGAACCACATGCAAGCATCCTTATTTTCAATCTTTATTGCAGCAAATGCCAAGGGGAATATTTGGTTTTTTGTATCCACACCCACATCTACCTACAATTGGCCACCATATGGCCCCTTCAAATGACAACCATCCAATCCTATGACAAGTCTACAACCAATCTTGAACCCCTATTTGCATGCATGCATGCACATGTACATCCTCTCGAAATAACATTTACCATCGGATACATATTTGTCTTCAATTTACAAGTGATGCCAGAATTACTTCTAAGAATCTCTTGGCAGTATTCTCTCAACTGATTGTATTGCTCAGCCCATCCTCCCTCAAAGTACCCTAGAGCCTTTTTTCTGGCTCTACGTGCCTTTGATATGATTATCTCTATAGCACAATCATTTTTTTACCGTCTCGTGGAAACTGCTGAGCTTCATGTTTGGGTCAAGTCTAAACCCATCTCTGTACCTTTTGGCCAGCCAACCAGCCTTTACAAACCTGTTGGTGTGCTGCCTATAACATGTGTGCTCATTTCTAAGGGTCCTTACTTGAAATGTATCTGACCTCTGTACAAAGGATGCATGTATTGTGAGGACCTGCCCCTCTACCCCTGTGGCTCGTTGTAGACCGCAAGGGCAATTTGGTAAATTACGCATTGTTGGTTTGTTTCACACCCGCGTGTGCACACACTGGCCTTGTATGTGTTAGTGTTTGTTTAGAACAGTTAGGTGGACCCGGGATCGGAAGATCCCAGCTCGGGCGCGCGAAAGCTTACCTTTGGGCAGCTGACGACCCTTGAGCGATCGATCGCTCCTTGGGACGATCGATCGGACTCGTGAGCAAGTCGGTTTGTTTTGATCCGAGGCGAGAACGATCGATCGCTCCTTGGAGCGACTGATCGGAATCGCGTCGGTGGCTTTTCTGCTTCGCGAGGACGGCCACCGCTGGCCGTCGCTCTCCTCTGTCAGAGGGGGGGAGGACTTTCCCTCCCCTCCCCTCACTTTTCCCCCCTTCCCCCGGTTTTCCCCTCCCCTTTCCCCTCCTTTTCTTCCCCTCCTCTTCCTCCTTCTCCTCCTTTCTTCTCCCTCTTTCTTTCTTCTCCCGAGAGCCCTGTTTTTCCCCTGTTCCGGCAACCAACCTTCCTCACCTCCGTTCTCCCTCCTCCGACCATCTTTTTGGGTGTTCTAAGGCTCGTTGGATTCGTGACAACGAGAGGAAGATCCCTGAAGTGATTTGGAGGCTTGTTAGCGATCAAATCGCGGGGAATCAGCCGAGGAAAGCGCAACTAGGTAGGGTTATACCTACTGTGTTTATTTCGGGTTTTCTCTAGATCTAGCCGTTGGATCTTGTTGATTCTTGTTTTGTTGGACTGCTTATGCCTTGTAGAATAACTGTTTTGAGTTTCATGTTAATCAGTTGAGATTTGAGTAGGTTTTATGTATGATTAGTCTAGGATTTCTGGTTTTCTGCTGTTCTTGAGAAACAGCCAGCTTGCGGCGAGTTTTCCGGCCTGCGTGTACATGATCTTGGCTTTTCATAAACATAAGAGTTGTAGATCTATTCGTTAGCTTTCCATTCCACCTTGTTTCGTAATTTGACTATTTTTCTACGATTTCTTATGAATTGTTTGCTGGAGGGCTGCGTTGCAGCAATTAATGGGTAAGTTAGTTAGATTAATGATTTTGATTAGCGTTTTCCAGTTAATCCAACCGTTGGATGATTATGAATTTTGGATATGATGATCCTGATATATACACCTACTGGTGACTAAATTGGATCTTGAATCCGACGTCGTTTGGACGTCGGATCGACGGGATCAATTAGCCCCTAAGTGGTGGTTTTGGGTGTTTGAATATAATATTATATTTCAGAATATTATATTATATTGTTTACTGTTCATCAGCGGTTTTCGGGGTTGCTTCCCGTTGCAGGAGTTCGCGGTTGACGGTCGTGGTACCGTCGTAATGCCGGGACCCGCTGCGGATCGGCTGGCAGCGGTCGGTAGTACCGCTGCCGCGATTCAGTAGACTTATATGATGCTTGACATACTGTTACATGTTTTGCTTCTTATCTGTGTATGTCATAGCATGCATTCCCTGTTGTGCATTAGTTGCATTGGTTAGGGCGTGGGTGATCTTTGGGTCGCCGTCCCGAGGCTGGAAGCTCGGACTTAGCCCTAGGACCGGGGTTGGGTAGTTTGGAACCGGTTGGAATTGTGGTGTCCAGTCGATTTCATGATAGGCTTAGATGACTGGTACACTGGTTACTTGATGATCGTAGAGGTTGTGTCGGCCTTGAGTCGGGTGCTAAGGTGTAGCCGGTGTCCCACTGTGCTGACCTATAGTGTCGCCAGTGTTGTTCCTGTTACTGAGTGCCGTCCCTGGGCCTCAGGGACATGCGATGGGGTTGTGGGACCCCTGTATACACCCAGGTCCTACTTGAGGGCGACACTGTTGCGTTTCCCTCTTCCTTCTGTGTGTCGTAATGAAGATCCCTACTGAGCTTAGTGCTCACTCCTACCCGGGCTGCGTTTTGCAGGTGCAGGCGTCAGTTCTTCCTCTGTGGCCCCTACCGGGCAGTTGGTTGGCGATGCGGCGGCGCCTGGTGGCTTTTGAGAGGTGGTGATCGTTTATTGCTTTTACCTTATGTTAGTTAGTCTCCTACAGGAGCAATGTTGTACTTTGAATCTTCCCCTCTCCGAGGATTTGTATAATCAACACTTTGAGTTTTAATCTGTGGTCTGATGTTGTTAATTGTTGTTTTAATTGAGGGTGCTTTGGTGAACTGTTAGGGAGACCAATAGGTTAGAGGGAACCCTCGCCAGCTTTGTTTTCCGCGTTTTGTAGGTTCCGGTTCACGTCGCCCGGCCCGGTTGGGCTTTCGCGGGTCGGGGCGCGACATGTATCCTCCAAGGGCACTATCCTTTATCATATTCAACTATAGTTCTGCCACTTTCAATTTTCTTGAATTTCAGGTTATCGCCACCCATCACACCATAATCTTTGATGGCCTCCTTGAAATCTTCTGTTATGGCAAAAAGCATGCCAACTACAAAAAGGCCATGAAAGTCTCCAATTCTCCCTTCTCTGTACAAAGGGTACTTCACAGTTTGTTCTTCATCTGAATCTGTTGGGAGACTCCTGAGCTCATTATCTTGTAACTCATCTAACACATACCCTACCCCTGTCATGCTATTTGTCTCTCCAGCTCCCCCCCCCCCCCCAACAGGCACATCAAAAGTTTGGAAACCGGGCTCCGTGAATGCCTCGTAAAGGAAATCATCATCTTCATTTGTAGTGTCTTCCATTTGTAAAGGAAATCATCATCTTCATTTGTGGTGTCTTCCATTGGCTCACATATAGTATTGTCTGAGGAAACCAAGTTAGTAGCAACATCTTCTTCAACAACAACAACATATTCTACATAAGCAACAACAGCTTTGCCCTTCCTAACAACGCGGTTTTCGAGAACCTGAAGCTTCCTCCAGCACAGCTCACCCGGCTAATTGCAAGGCAAGTTAAAGAATTTTCTCTCTTAGTCTCTCGTCATCATGTCCCTGCTTCTTCTCCAACCTCTCTTCCTATGGACATGTTGCCGGTTCTCAGTGCTGATGCATCCGTCCGGGCTGGCAATGCCGGTTTGGGAGCTGCTCTCTTTAACAATGAGCACCATCCTATTTGGACATGGTGTGGATGCTGATCTGTCAACTCTGTGGTCGAAGCAGAAATCAGAGCGATTGAAGGGGGACTGCGTGCCTTATGGGAGCGAGGAGTTCGCTGTGTAGTAGTTGAATCGGACTCACTACTTGCCATCGGATATATCAGTGGTAGTCTCAAATGGCCTCATGCCCTTTCCGAACCTCTCATTTCAGTGTGGCGTCTAGCTTCCCAGTTTGTAGACATTGTGTTCGTTCATATCCCACGTGAGTTTAACTCTGTGGCTGATGGGCTTGCATCTTCGGCCTGAGCGTATCATTTCGGTCACTTACCTTGAGGATTGTTGTCTGTAACTAGCCCACTGGCTAAACTAATAAATATATATATATATATATATATAAAGCTTTGCCTTTCCTAAGCCTACCATCTTCAATATGCATAGTCTGTTCCTCTTCAATATGTACAACCTGCTCCTCTTGGTCACTGTGAACAAACCCCTTATCTGCCACCATAGCCTCTTCTCCATTATGAACATCTTCATCTTCTACCACCGCAGGACCAGTGATGACATAAATTTCTTCTTGTTGATTTATATTGTGTTCAACATAGATATGAATGTACTCAGCTTTTAACCCTAGTGGTCCCATATCAAGAACATGCTGATCAGTCATCAATTCTCTCAGCTTATCCTGTGTGAGCTTAGCATTTGGGATCAAATACCACAACTTCTTATAACTGGGGTAATCTAGTTTTTCCACCATGTCTTCCACATTCATGTGCCCCATAGTGTCTAGGATCACAGTGGTCAACATAATCCACTTTACCTCCCACATAAACTAGTGAAGAGCCTAAAATACTCTGTTGGAAATGCCCCTCATGGTGTAAATTGATCGTGAAGTCCATCCTGCATGGAACAAATTGTGTAGGCAATATAATATCAATAGAGGACATGATATGGAGCACATACATGATGACTAAATAACATTGACATTGAGCTTAGTGGATTGATTAAACAATGTGCACATCATGATGAGAGATTAAAGTAAATCATGAAAGAAAAAAGAAAAAAAAACATGAGACATGGAGCACATGCAAGCATCACTGGGACTACAATTTTACATGAAACATGTGGTACAAAGTCAGTCCATCACTGGGAACTTATTGATGACTAAATAACATGACGTGAGGTTATTTAACAATATTAAATAATATGAATCATATGTAAACATCATTGTGACCACTATAGTTGGTAGGTGCTCATCATTCAAAGTCAGTAAATCTAGGTCATCCATAAATAAAATTAAACAACCCATGCTATAATAGAGGGCAATAGGTCATCCATGTAAATCTAAACATCCAAAAATGGTCATTTTGCATGGTCATCGGATCCGGCCTCCAAAGGATGTATGTTACCAAGATTAAGGGCATGCAAGGGTGATAAAAAAATCCGTAATAGAAGGCAAAAAGATGAGAGGAACTTACCTAACATTTGTTAGCCTCGTCGACGGCGAAGATTCCGGCGAAGCAGCGGTGGAGGTCGGTTTCACTCCGTGATTAGGGCGAGGAAAATCCTAAATAAATTTGACCATGTTTACTCACGAGTACTCACGGGGCGAATAAGGGGAGACGGGTCAAACCGGGTCATGTGCGACCTATTTAGCCGATTTGTTGTTACCCTGATTAACTACGTTAGGCGTTTGGGTCCAAAACGGTCATTTTTATAAATTAAGTGCAATTTGTCACGTCTTAAAACACAGGGGTAAATTGACAATTTCCCAAACTAGATGGGAGTAAAATGTTACTAACACTATTTTTTAAGTAAAATTTAAGTAGCTTTATGAAGGATTTCAAAATCTTTAAGTTCAACGAGGCACTGATACCAGAGGGAAGCTAATTTTGATTGAGGCAACTCCAATTCGTTATCAGCTCGTTAGATAGTTGAGCTAAAAATCCAACTCGTTATCATTTTGATCGAGTTGTTATCGAGTTATGCTTCAAGCTGATATCGAACGAACTTCGGGCTGAACTGCCAATCCTACTTCCAAGTCCAATGTCAACCCTATAATCCCACAATTCCAAAATCTAACTCAACCCAATCTACCAAGTATGAACCAACTCCACCGCATCCAGTCTCACACGGTCACACCTCTATTAAGTGCCGTTAATTCCAGTAGCGTTTCGCCTCTCCGGGCCACTCAAAAGCCTTGAGACGTGGCATCCTTTTCTGCGCGCCATCTGTTCTAAACTACTCTCTCTCTCTCTCTCTCTCTCTCTCTCGAAGAGTGCCAACGAACTCGCCCAAGAAGAGAGGCGCTGCTAATAGACTTGGCTGCGCGAGCACCGCGTCCGTGAGAAAAGTTATCTTCTTTCTAGTTCCAATCGATTCCTTGCCGAATTCGGGGTTTAGAGGCGAAAGCCCAGCAAGAAAGGCGTCGAAACGAGGGTAACAGGGGTGGAGGAAGGGGAACCAGATGAGGACCGTCTTCTCTCGTTTGATCCAGGCACAGTCTCGGCTCTCCGGGTTCTAGTAAGACATCATCTTGCTAATGCCCCTCGTTGCGTGTCAATTCTGACCTACTTTTGGGAATATTATGGGTTTTGGATGAATTGGGCTTGTTCTTGTTAATTTTGTGTGTTTTTTGACCGTTTGGACACTGGTATTACCCATTTGTGTTTTTTAATTGCACTTTGCGGATGGTTTTTTTTTTCTTTTTCGTGTGTCATATTGGGTTTCTTGTTTGGGTTCTGTTGTTTGTTCTGTAATTGACACTTAAAGTGCTCTTAAGATTTCTAGAAGAGATCAGTTTTTGGTATAAAGTTTGATGCAAAACTTTAATTTGGATTCTTTTATAAAATTTCCGTAGTAGTTCAGGTGTATTGAGAAATGGGAGGTTGTTATCGACTGATTCTAATCACATCGATGAGCCCTTCAAAGTTGAGGAAGCGGAGACAGTACAAGCACCACCACCTCCATCTGAGAAGGTTACTTACATTACGAGTTTTGATCACATTTGTTACGGTTTTACTATACTTATGTGCTGTGAAAACTGAAAATTGACCTGGACCACATTTAGTTGCTTGTGTTGGGTGGGAATGGATTTGTCGGTTCACATGTTTGCAAGGAGGCTTTGAATCGGGGGTTGACTGTTTCAAGTCTTAGCAGGTATGTTTGGTTCCATTACATATTTCTACTTATATTGGATATGTACAGCTTGCACACATGTTTGAGGAAGCCTACAACAACCATTTTTTATCTTGTACCCTTCTCAGTCCAATGCAGGATACACCCATGAAGATGTAATTATCATATTGGTATAAAATAGTTTGGTTCATCTTCTAGGAGAGCAAGCTCTCTTGCTAATAAGGTTGTCTTGTTTGTTTTATTAGTTGATGGTTACATGTTTTACAAAGCTCACAAGTAACTAAGCGAAACAGAAGGAATTGATAAAGTGCTAAGTGGTTTTCTCTGAAATGAGAGGGGGGACAACTAGTTGATGGAGTTAGAGAATAAGAGGAGATATGAAGGAGCTGATACTTGATAAGGAAGATCATGAACACACATGACGAGAACATCTCCGACGTGATAAAGAATTTATTCAGCACAATAAATTTTCTTCTTTCCTATGTAATGCTGAGCTATACTCGGTGTGCATAGAATTCACGGTGTTGAATCATCTTATTTAATATAAATTTATGCTCTGGTCAGACCTTCAAGTAAGGCTGGAAGCTGAAATTCTAAACTTCTACTCTGTGTCCTCCTTTATCTGAAAATTAGGGGTGTAATTGAGCTGAGCCGGGCCAAGCCGAGTATCAACATGTTCATGTTCGTTCATTT
Organism: Narthecium ossifragum; assembly: GCA_963920575.1. Taxonomy (NCBI): domain Eukaryota; kingdom Viridiplantae; phylum Streptophyta; class Magnoliopsida; order Dioscoreales; family Nartheciaceae; genus Narthecium; species Narthecium ossifragum. The sequence continues at coordinate 22,034,589 of OY986973.1, forward strand.
TTGTTTTTATCGAGCATGAGCTTTGGTCGAGCTATGAAAATCCTGTTCATGCTTGTTCATTTAAGATATTATCGAGCTTGAGCCTGTTCACGAGTATTAATTGAGCTTGTTCTTTAGTAATGAGCTTGTTAACAAGCATTAATCAAGTTTAGACTTTATTTATTTTTCAGTTTTCTTTCTCATATCTGTATGCTTTGTATACTCAGTTCCTTTATACCTATTATGCCAGTTGGTTTGCTGTTGTGCCCTAATGTTTCAGTCTCACATATTTCGGCTTAGTAGGTGAAATGTTTCCTTTTGATCTATCAAACTTCTGGCTTTTCCTGAGATTTTTTGTGGACTATTTTTTTTTTGTCTCTTACAGATCTGGAAGGTCATCTATACAAGAGTCTTGGGCTAATAGAGTTGAGTGGCACCAAGGTCGGAATGCCCTTACATTACTTCTGTTTTTTTTAATACCTTTTTATTGGACCACCTAGGTCTCATATAGCTTCCTTTGGCAGGAAGCCTCCTAGTACCTGATTCGTTGAAGGATGTCATGAATGGGGTAACAGCTGTGGTATGCTGTCAGTGCCTGCAAATGTTCTATCTGCTTGTGTCCTACATTTTTAATTTTTCTTCCAGCAAAATTAGTCCCTATTTTCTACTTTCTGTGAACAAAAACAATTGAACTGGAGAAAGGACTCATGGAAATCAATTTTCAATTAAGAAGGAGCTAGTAAGATAATTTTACAGAAAGACCTGTGCAGCTTGAGTTGAATTATGTGCAGATTAAACTTCTATAAGCTCTTGACATGATAGGTACATTGCATATGGTAAACTAGTGTGACCAGTCCATGATTAACTATCTTTATTTTTTGCTTTAGTTTCAGTGACGCAGCAGCTTTTCCTTTCCAAACTAGATCTGTCAGCATTTCTAATCTACACACTTAAAGTTAAGGATAATGAACCTTAACTCATGTAGAATTATATTGTGCTTCTCTCCTTTGTGCGATCTATGCATAAGTTCATATGAAGTTAAGGCTAGCATTCATGATATATCTGCTAATGTAACACATTTCAATAGCTCTGAAACCTATGAGCTGATACCTTATAAGAATCTTATTGACCTTCTGCAGGTATCATGTGTTGGAGGCTTTGGTTCAAATTCAGAAATGTATAAGATCAATGGGACTGCAAATATCAATGCTATTAGAGTTGCATCTGAACAAGGTCTTTTCCTTGTAATTCAATGTATAGGATCAATGGTTTGCAAATGGCATGAGTGGGAACATTTTATACGTGCTTTAATTATCCATCAGGAATTAGATTATGGTTTGTTTCCTTGATATGTTCTTTGTGGACTACCTATTTCTGTTTGGGGTTAAGTTATTCACTTGACCCTGTGTTCTTGTTATCTTGATCAATATGAGCATTTAGTTGATGTTGGTTATATATATCTTTGGGTTATTCAGTTGTTGGTCTGAACTTGATTTTTTCATAATATTAATCAGCGTAGTTAGGCTTTTTCTGTAATTTTTGCTTGTTTAAGTCTTTGTCTAGGATCATCAATTTTGCTATGGATCACTAACGAATGATAAGAACTAACATTCTAGCATCTGAATGTAAATTGAACTTATACTTGATTTTAATGATAATAGCTCAGTCATCTTCAATATCTGTAAATAAAGTTGGTTCCTTTGCACATTTGTGCTGAGTTCCTGTAGATAAACTTCTTAATTCCATTGCAATGTTCATTAAGTGACATAAAGCACGTGATTGCGATAAAACCTCTTGGTGTTTCATGCATAGTAGAAATGTTCTCTTGGCATTTCCTGCATAGTAAACATGTTTCTATGCAGACATCATCTTCTTGTAAAACTTCTACCTTCTATGTTTTTTTTTATGCTTGTGGGAGGGTCACTTATCCTGCTTAACTTAGAAGAGACATGCATCTCAATTTTTTAGTTTTGTACATACTTCTTGAATTGAATTTCCATGCCATAATCTTTTTAAAAACTGGTCTTCTTGAGCACAATATTCTCTTAGAGGTTAATGGCGGGTTTCAGCTTTCTGCTCAACATGTTCACAGACAAAGTTGAGGCCTGTATTCGTGATGTAGTCTTTGTCTAGTTACTTCACTTTGAGAGCAAAATGGACCCAAAGATAAATTTCCATGTGGGGTTTCCTAAATTCTATTGTTGATTTTGCTACCATTTCTTTTCAATAGCTGATGATTCTCTGAGAGGCTAATGGTCGCTTTCAACTCTCCTCTTAACATGTGAGCAGTCAAAGTTGAGGCCTGTATATGTGATGTAGTCTTTTCCTAGTTACTTTGCGTTGAGAGCAAAATGGACCTAATGTTACAATTGTCATGCTCCGTTTTCGGAAATCTTGCGTTGATTGTGCTACCATTTCTGTCAATAGCTGATAAAACTGGTTCTAAACCACCTTGTTCTGTATGATTGCTCATGGTTAAAACCAGCTTGTAATCTCCTTCCATGCTTATTTTCCAGGTGTGAAGAGATTTGTATATATCTCAGCTGCTGATTTTGGTGTGGTGAACTACTTGTTAAAAGGATATTACGAAGGAAAGGTGTTGCTTTTAGCTAATTTCTGCTTATAGTACATGTTTTAGGGGATCCACTGAATGTGTGGTCTAGGTGTTGCATTCTTTTGAATGTTTTAATTGCCCGTTAAAATTCTTCATATATGATTTTCATCTAATTTTTGTGTATAAGTTAATGAGTAGAAAAGCTTATGGTGTAGCAGCTGATCAGAGTTCTAGAGCTCTGTTAAATGCTGAACTTTTGCTCAAATACAATAAGTCTCTGGACTCTGCTACGAAGATTACAGCATGCTAGATGACAATGTAGAATAACTGAAATTTTTGGTTCTGCTGGCTATATGAGAATAATGACGGAAAACTTTGCAAAGTATATTTAGCATTTGAAGAAGGGAAATAAAATGTTGATAGAAGGTAGTCTGGTCACTGGTGGGAAATAAAATGTTGATAAAAGATGAATTTCTCGTTTCCAGTAGTTGAAATCAAAAGAACTCCATGGCAAATTTGATACTTTTAGATTTAAAGTCAAAATTTCACCATCCAAAGAGTTAAAAGAGCACTGATCCCTCGCAGAAGCTGAGCTACTTTTATGCTTAAAGTTAAAAGCAAATAATATTTACCAAAACAGAAATCCTATATGTTGCTACGAAACCCATTTTAAAGCTGTACTACAGTCAGATGATCACATGTTCAAAACATTAGGATGTGATGTTGAGAAGAGCTAAGCAGCCGAGAAGATCTATTGCACAATTCTGTTCGCTGTCTCAGTGTCATTTGGCAAAAGAACTCTTTTGCTACACACTAAACAGAAAGCAAAATATTCCAGAAAACAGAGTTTTTTAGTCCATTCATTGTCGTCTAGGGGTAACTAGGCTGGTTTTCTTTTCTTGGATTGGGAAGAGGTGAGATCGGTTGAGCCTGGAGGTCAGATTATCTAAATGTCACCTGTTTACTAAAGGGATGAATAAGTTGTGGACCACGATGTACGTCTATGCAGAATTTTTCCAATATATTGTTCGGTATTTCATATCAAGGTTACAGATTTCAGGCCTAAATTATAGGAACACACCGTTTATCACACTTTCAAAATAGCTTGGTAGGAGTTCTAGTAGCAAGTCCCTTCATCTTCAGATGGTGGCACAACTTTATAAATCATAATGCTTGGACCATCTACATGAATTTGTCATTTCCTTTGTTCACCAAGTACACCCTGAGAAATATTAAAATTAGCATATGCTGGAATTTGCACTCTTTTACCATTCTAACTTTGCTCTATATTCTTATTGTTGCACATAAGTTGAGAACCTAAGTTTTTGTAGTGGCCATTATAGTCGGGGATTTCTTTTTCCTGTTTATATAGGAATGTCGTTCAAATCCTACACAGGTGTATACACATATAAATGCACATATGTTCTCATTTTTCTTGTGGAAGCAATAAAGGACAAATGGAAGGAACTGAATGTAATGTGGGACAAATTTATTGCATTTAATTGCACCTGGTTAAATGAGAATGATGATATATTATCAAATGTTGAGTAACACAAACAACGATGCAATCTGATGCATTCTCTTGAATGCTGCGGTACAAAGAAGAGCCAGATAAGGATTATTGAAGAGATGTATTGGTCAAGGATGACGTGATAGACAATTACCTGAAGTAGTTGGATCAACTGTTATCAGAATATTAGAAATATGTGGATGCTAAGAGATGGGTAGAGGGTTAGGATGCTTTAATATATGAGTTTGAAGTATTTGTTGTGTTAGTTGTTTTAAAAAGCTGATATAAAAGTTGAAGATCTGGGAGATTGCTTGGCTTGATAACAAGGTATTATGATGGCTGTAGGAAATAGACTTCAAAATCCTAGTGGATATTAATTGTTATTCCTAGTTTTACACAGAAAAACATTGGGCAGGCTTTGCTCTTAGTTAAGGTCTATTTAGGAGAAAACAAAAGGCTTTTTTATGTCCAGTTGAGAAAAGAATTGAAGCTTCTAGTCCTTGATCATCTTGAGTAAATTTGTCAATGATTCTTCGTATATCTGTCATAAAAGAACCTGGCAACTTGTCTTGTTGATTGGTTTTATGTATTATTGATTTATTTTCTATTGGCGGGACATGTAACAAAAGATTTGCTCATTTTCATGGCACAGAAAGCTGCTGAAGCAGAGTTATTGTCGAAATTTACATATGGAGGTCAGCATATTTCAAATTCTATCTACTTGGCCCAAGCAGTTTGTGGACAGATAGTACAAAGACTAAATTTCTAACAGCTATTAAGCAAACTTTAATCCGAGAAAGTAATTTTTTGATTCCTGGACAATTTACTGCTAATGTGCTTACCAACACCTATAGCATATGGCTATAAGGAATTATCCTACGTCTTACTTCTATCTTCCATTCCTTATATTAACTGCTCATATGATACAAGTAATAGCATTCACGTTCAGCTCTATGCTCTCTTTTTTGTTTGGTATCCGGTTCTTTAGGAAAGAATTGCCACAGGTCCAAGGACTCTGCAGTCGAAATCTTTTAATTATCCTTTTCGCTTCAACGCTCCTGCCTTATGGTCTTCTATGTGTTCTTTTTTTTTTTTGGTTATCATATTTTAGCTTTTAGTTTATGTCTAGAGCCTCTTAATCCCTACTACTACTGCCTAAACCCTCTTAAGCCCTAGCTGTTGGTGGTGAATGGTGGGGAAATGCCCTTTCTCAGAGTCCTCATGAATTCCCACTAGTGTTTTTAGAACCCATGATCTCCTCACGGGAGGGTTCAAGCCTTAATCATCTTGCTCTACACAGGGCTTCTCTCTTATTGAATTTTGATTTGCATTTCCTTATGTTCTGCATTTTCTGTTACAAACTTCAAAGTTCTATTTGGGTTCATCATTTCCTTGACCAAGCTCTTACTGAAGCAGTTTTACAATGGTCTGGTAGAAACGCACTATACAGAGATGACTCACTTGGAGTCGGTATCATATCCACACTGAAGCAGAATGCAATTAGAACACAAATAAGCTAGAAAATCAGGAGATCTTTCTCGGACCCTAACCTTTCGGGTTGTATTAGCCTGATGGTCCCTTTGCTGTTACTATGGGCTTGTGACAATCAGTTTAAAATGTTTCAAGATTGCTAAGAAGTGAATGCCTTATAGAGCTCACTCTCCATTTTTCATTTCGAATAGGTGTAATCCTAAGGCCAGGTTTTATACATGGGACTCGTCAAGTGGGAAGCATGAAGATCCCTCTAGGCGTTATTGGTTCTCCACTTGAGATGGTACTCTCTCTCTCTCTCTCTCTCTCTCTCCTCCCTTTCTCTCTTCCAGAATTAAAAGATTGTAATTTTCGCTACAGATCCTCCAACACGCGAAACCACTCAATCGGATGCCTCTAGTAGGGCCGCTATTCACCCCTCCTGTGAGCGTCAATGGCGTAGCAAAGGTAGCTGTCAGAGCTGCGAGTGATCCCGTATTTCCTCCCGGCATTGTTGATGTATATGGCATCCTCCGCTACAGCGAGCAGAAGTGACCCTTTATCCGAGCTGATGTCCATTGCAAGTGCAAATAAACATGCATCTAAGTTTCCAAGTATGCCACTACAGGATTCTTTTGTTCTCTTTAAGTACTGCGAGGGAATAAAATGCGAGATTTTCTTGTAACTTATCTGCCTTTGTGGCTACAATGTGCTAATGGTGTACAATGTAGTAGTTCTCCTAGTAATGGTTGCAACTAACTTCTTAAGCTCATCGCTTTAAAAGGAATTTGTTCATGGTTCTGGTAGAAGCTTCTTAATTTCTATGTCTCGTAGGATCTATCTACTTGTGTTCATCTCATCAACCTCATCTTTGCATGATAAACACCACAGAAAAATCTCAAATAAAATAGAGGCTAAAGAACATGATCAATACGTACGTGTTGCATATATATCTCGATCAGGAGATACTGAACAATTTGAAATTTCTAAAACTAATGTGATCGTGTTTACAACGTAACAACATCACAATTTTACATGGATGTCTTCGCATATGATTATGATAGTTGTAGCTTTCAAGGCACTCAGCTGCTGGTTCTCCTATCACTCTGGTGCTCACAAAGTGAGTTGGAATCAGGTCGCGCGTGATCGAAGCCGCCGGTACTACTGCCGCCACCATCGTAATGTTCTCCTCTCAAACACAGTCACAGATGCTATATGAATCATCTTCAACTAGATTAGAGACTGGAACTGAAAAGAAACCTCCACAAGCATACATACAATAATATCATCACTACTAATTAAAAGCTTCTCATGACTGGTGTGTGTATTGCTTCAGTCTTCTTGCCTCTAGATTTAACTTGGTCACAATCTCATAATTAACTACAAAATGTACGGTACAGTGACACCATTCCTGTCAAACAAATGAACTTTATGACATTTTTATGCATTGCTGAGAATTTAAGGATGATATTTCTTACTTAGAGAGATTAACCATTCATTGGTTCCATCTCTTTAATCTTTCATTATCTAGGCTTAGGAACATAATCATTGTTGCAAATCCTATAAGATTTTGGTGGGGATGCAAAAGAATTTAATGCGAGATCTTTGAATTTGATGAGAAGCCAATCAAGGAATAAATCTATATTAGCTAACTAAGAAACCTGTGACATGATGTCCTGCTGTTCTAAGGGTGTGTTTGTTTGGTATGTGTAAATTATAATGGGGAAAAGTTACAAGGATAATAAGTTTTACATGAGTAGTAATCAAAGGGGTAACATGTAGATGTTACTCATGTTTGGATACCTAAGAAAGTTCTTATTTTGGATTTCTTAGTCTTATAGTAAACCAATCATAGATAAGAAGATAAACTAAGAAAGAAAGTTCACAAACAAAAAGAAAAATAAGTTACATCTTGTCTGGTCGGCCCTGTGATCGGGCCTATTATGTTGAGTTTGAGCTGGGATTGGGCTGGGTAACTCTCCACCCATAGCGAATCTTGATTGGGCTCAAGTCGGGTCGGGGTCGGGCTTCATATATATGAGATGGGCCCGGTTCGCATAAATGATAATAAAAAAAAGGCTAAAGTAAAGTATGTGTTTGGTACATGGGTTTTCAGGCAAATTTTTATTTGATACCTGTGTTTTCAAAAGTAAACATTGAATACCAATGTTTATCGAACCATTTTTAATTGATGCCTCCGTCCACCTGCCGTCTGCCGGTCTAACGGCGGCCCAAGCAAACCGACCACGTGCCTATACGTGACCGGACAGCCTCCTTCCTGCGAGCCAGAGGACAGCCTCCTTCTATCCGCTCACCTTCTTCTCTGACTCTAGACCAGCGAGAACGAGGTCGGGGGAGCGGGAGTGGAGAGCCAAAGAGGGCGTTGACCGCAGCGGCTGCGGCGGCCGCGCTGGCTGCACTGGAGCCGAGCCCGCTACCCAAAGGTAGCCCCTTCTTTAGGTGAAGCGAGAGGCCAACCGATCGGACCCCGAGCATGCGCATGGCCGCAATGCCGGTGATCCCAGCGCGGTTGAATAGAGGGTCGAGGGATAGCTTGGTGGAGGGGTAGGAGGACGTTATGGAGGAGATAGAGAGGCGGCCAGGGGCAACGGAGGGGTCGACGGAGATGGTGACAACGTCACCGACGCTGTCAACGGCGCATCCAAGGAAGATACCAGGGATGAGAGAAGTTGGAGCCGGCGTAGGAGGCGGCGGAGACTCTGGCAAGGTCGGTGTCGAGATGGTAGGAGACCGTCGAGATGGTAGAAGACCGTCGTGGTTGGCGAAGCATGGCGGGGCTGGCGATGGCGGCTGGTGGTGGAGATGAAGATCGGGCAGATGAGGCGGTTGGCGGGCCTGGTTCACCGCGGAATGCAACGCGAGGTTGGACCGTAGGAGACGATGGGTTTCGGTGATGGGAGCTTGGCAGCGGCGTGGATTGGAGGGTGACCAGAGTGTTCGAGGAAGACGACGATGGTGGGGACGAGGGGGAGAACTCGGCAGCAGTGAGAGGAGATGAAGGGGGAAGAGAGGTGGCCAAGGCTGCCTTGTGGGAAGTAGGCCGGGGATGCTTGAGATCGGCGGAGACCAGAGAGGTAGGAGGAGTACGGACACTGGGTACTCGGCGTCGCTGTGCCTGGAGGGGTCTTTAAATCCAAATGCCATCGCCGGCAAGATAGTTGTGTGTGATCGTGGTGTGAGCTCCCGGGCCGCCAAGGGCGCAGCAGTGAAGGCCGCCGGCGGCGTCGGTATGATCCTCGCCAATGGGGTCTTCGACGGTGAGGGCCTCGTCGCCGATCCCCAAGTTCTCCCATCAGCTGCCGTAGGCGCTACCGCCGGCAACAAGCTTCGCCGTTATATATCCTCTGCTAGCACCAACGCCGCCGCCACCATCCTATTTCGCGGCACTCGTCTTGGAGTCCACACGGCCCCAGTGGTCGCAGCGTTCTCCGCTCGCGGACCCAATCCTCAGTCGCCCGACATCCTGAAGCCCGACCTCTTCGCCCCGGGACTCGGCATCGTTGCGGCGTGGCCCAGTACGATCGCGAGCGGAGAACGCTGTGGTGGCGACGGCCAGGGGAGTGCTGTGGCGGCAGCGGCCGCCGCGTTGGGGAAAGCGCCGGAGAGCATGTTGGTGACGTTGGATCCTTGCTTGCGGGGATGATGATTCACGACATAATTTGTCCGGTCACGTGCCTACGTGACCGGTTTGCTCGGGCCGCCGTTAGACCGGCAGACGGCAGGTGGACGGAGGCATCAATTAAAAATGGTTCGATAAACATAGGTATTCAATGTTTACTTTTGAAAACACGGGTATCACATAAAAATTTGCCTGAAAACCCAGGTACCAAACACATACTTTAGCCTAAAAAAAAACCCAAAACAGTATTTAAGATATTTAATATTTTTATAACCTGCGATTAATAATACTATTGATCGAATGCAAGGGTATTTTCTAAAGAATCATATGGTTTCGGAGGAGGAATATGATATTAATTGTTCGGATTATAGGGTGAAATGCGATATTTAAGCATGGTTTGAGAGTGAATAAATGACAGCATTTTTCAGTAATATATCTCTCAAGTAATTAAGGGGGTTATCCTAAAATCCTAGAAGGAAAAAGTGGAATATATGGTGATCTTCTGATCAGCGACAACTTGCAGGGACGTCGACGATGATTACCACCTAACATCATCAGCAAACGCATCCTAGCTAGCTCCCAGGCAGTCTCTTAATTTGGATCATCGGCTTCGAGTTGGCCCGTTGCACCATCGTCCAGAGCGAACCGTGGATGGCACGGGCCGGAATCCGGAGAAGCTCCCTCCCTCCGGGGAGGAGAGGGCAATGCTCTTCTTAGCAGCTGCCTCCTCCCGCGTTTTACTAGGATGGATCGAGCTCTGATGCTCACAAGTTGGACGTACGTCATGATCGAAACCGCAGTCGCCGCCATCAAATGTTCTAGCTCCTCTCTAACACAAATGCAATGCTATTTGCATCATCTTCATCATCTTGATTCTTGAGCTATCGATGCTATATCCCTCCTAAAAGCTCATCAGCTTGGAGAGCTCTCGGTTCACATCGATCCTGCGCTTAACAACCAATGCCATAGTTTTGCTAATTAGAAAGTCCTTTTTTGGATATACTTTGAAATGTTTTACTTTATGTTTTCAGAAAATCATTTTAGATTAGAATTTGAATCGTGATGTAAGTTCATATTCGAATTAATATGAATTTTTAGCATTATGATTTTTTGTGGTTCCAAATATCGTGGTTGATATTGAATACCATTATAGAGTGATCACAATGTGTTGGTCGTTATAATGACTATATTTTTGTTGTGATTAATATTATTTCTAGTGAACAAAAATTACTATTTGCAATTAAATAAGTGGTCACAACAAATAGACACAATGATCTCTTTGCATTATTTGCAACAAACATGTGGTTGTAATTAATGCTACCGGTGACCTTACGAGATCCAAGCAGCGACCATACATATGGTCATTATTGGGCTACTTTATTGCAATCAAATTGGGGTGGTTGCCTTGAGTCGGTACCTTTAGCGACCAACTCGTTGGAGTGTAATATGATTAAGAAATATTTCAATTGCGATCACAGTTGGTCGCTGATACTTGACCTTTTGCAACCAACTTGACTTGGTCAAAAGATACTATTTATGATAACTTATTTTTGACCACTTAACGACCAAAATGGAAATGATCGCTAAAGCCCCGAAATGGCCTTTAATGACCAAATATTGCACTTACTGTGACCACCATATTGATCACTAAATGACTTTTTTCTTGTATTGTATTCACTTCTAGAGCTTGGTTTTTTTTTATGTTCCTTGATAACAGAATTATAAAGCTGATGGAGTTGCTCGCTGGTGCCGACGCTCTAACGTCCCGCTATATTGGGCCCTGAAGGATGTGATCACGGACATTTTCTTTAGCACTTAACCATTAAGCTCAACTAATTTAAAAAAAAGTTTACATATCAAACAGGCCGGTCTTTGTGCCGTGACCGGGCCTGGCCGCATCCATAGCCGAGTTTTCGGATCCGGATTTTTGAAATCCTACCCGTTAAGACAACCAAGTCCGGCACCCTTAAACCCTTCCTCTCTCTCGCCTCTTCTCCCCTTCCAAAGCCGACTATTTGGACTCCGCCTCTCAAAACCCTAGCAAAAGACCTCTGCGTTACCAAACCGAAGCCGGGAAAGGGAGGGATAATAGAGGAATCTATAGATAGAGAGGGAGTCATTTAGCAAGATGGGGAGCGATAGCGAGACGGAGAGGTCTGCAAAGAAGGAGAAGAAGCTCTTGGTTCTGGCTCCGATTGCCAAACCTCTCGCCGGGAAGAAGCTTTGCAAGAAGACCCTCAAGCTCGTGAGGAGAGGTATATCTAATTTGCTTACGTGAATGTTGCCCTTCAGAAGAAAAAAGATGGGTTCTTTTATTGTTCTGTTTGGATGTGCCTGCCTGATTTTTATACCCAGGAGGTGTTTTCTTGGGATTTTCTCATTTGGGTTTCCGGGTTTTATTTAAATTTTGTTGCTTTTCGTCGAAAGATGGCACCTTGCTACTTTTAGTTGTCCATTCATTCTGGGGTTCTGCATTTTGCTTTTTTTTGCTATTATGCTGTGAAAAGCTGGTAACTTGTTGATCTATATTATTCTCTTGGAATGGCTGTATCATGTGCTTACTGGTTGTTGAATGCTGCATTTTGTACGTTGCATTTTCTACATGTATTATTTTCGACCGTGAAATTCATTTTTATGAGAATTCTCTTTTGTTTGCATGTTTGATTGTCCGTATGCTGTGAGTTTGCATATCCATCTGATAACGCCTCGCTTGCAAGAGCAAAGGGATCTTGTTTTTGTACTCTTTGGGTTTTTTTATGACTTGGGCTTCCATTTTTCCTTTTTTGTGGCTTGAATCTTGTGTCAAATACGTCCACATTTTCAATTTCTTTAAGCAGGAGTTTTCTACTGTATGCTTTGCCAGTGGGTTCTAGCTATTTTCATCATCTATGATTTGTTTTTTGATCTACATTATGCCGTGAAATGGGGGTTCTTGTCAATATGTTCGAGAATGTTTTTCCAATCTCTTTGCCTGTTAGTATGATTGTATCACCTTATGAACTACTGATGTCAGTTATCTGAATATCTCTAGATGCAAATTTTAACCATAGATTCCCCATATTGTAATCCCTATGTCTTTTGTTCGTTTTCTTATTTATGTCCTCTGAATTTGTGTCTTTTCGACCTTTATCTCCAAGGTCCTTGAAATCTGGCACCTTGCTGTTGCTTTCACTTGGTATACAAATGGCTCCAAGGATTGCCGTGCCGTTGGCACGCGCCGTGCCGCTAACCCACCGGTATGGTACGCGCCGCCGGCACGCGCCGTATCGGACGGTACGCGCCGGTGCCGGTCCAGATGAGTGAAATTCACTCGTTTTCAACATCTCTAATTGGCCAAATATAATCTCTTATACCAGAGCAGAGTGAAAACATATTAAAATAGTATAATACAATACATGACACATAATCAATAGCTCAATACATGTCTTATATGAGTATACATCAAGCTCTTTCTCAGATTAACCATAATCTGTCATCCGGTGGTCTAAAATAAATGTTTCTAGTAGAACTCAATTAATAACACCTTAATTAGTTTGCATCTCTAATAACACCTTAAAAAACAGAGAGTATTCCAACAAAAAATTCATGAAAATTTTCAAACTTTTTTTTAACACTTTCAAATATGGACAAATACTAGCTTTCTCATTTGTCCACCAATTTGAATTAATTTTGATGTAAAATACAACATTTATCAATTAATATGAAAATTATCGTAAGTAATTAACGTGGAAAGTAACATCAACAATTAATGAAAAAATTAATATGAATAAATCATAAAAAAAAACTAAATAGCATCAGAAATTAATATAATAACTAAAATGATTATTAACATAAAATTTTAAATTTTCATATGATACATTTAAATAAAAAAAGTGCATAATTACCATCATTAAATAAAAAATAATATATTATATGAGGTTTATCATTGATACATATGGATTTTTATTTTTAGCTTGTTTTCTGACTTGCTGACTACCCGAACAACATGTCGTATGCAAATTGACGTCTCAACCCCCACACACACACACCCCCCCCCACACACACACACACACACACACCCTCCCTCCCTCTCTCTCTCTCTCTCTCTCTCTCTCTCTCTCTCGCGCCCTTTTCTTCTCCCCCATGTGGCCGCTGCACTCCCCCCCGAGACCCCTCCTCTTTTTTTTCTCCCGAGCGAGACCCCCTCCCCTCTTCACTCCTCTCCTCCCCACGCCAGTCTGCGGCTCCTCCTCTCCTCCCCACGCGGCTCCTCCTCGCCTCCGCCTCTAGCCCCTCGCCTCCGCCTCGGCCTCGGCCTCCGGCCCCTCGCCTCCGCCTCAGCCTGCGGCCCCTTCCCTCCCCCTCGTGCTCCTCCCCCCCTTCGCCTCCGCCTCATGCTCCTCCCCCCCTCCAGCTTCTCCTTCCCTCCGCCTCGTCCTCCTCCCGGTACGCATCGTCTTAGTACCGGGCGATACCGTATGTATCGCCCGGCACAACTCCGGCACCCCCCGATACCGATTCGGGGGGGTTTTTTGTCCCGGTTTGCTGCCGGTCCGGTACATACCGGACATGTGCCGGCCGGTATGGAAATCCTTGAATGGCTCATTCCATTGTTAAGGTTTATTGTTTTCAGCTTAGATGCTAATTTTAATATATGTAGTTCAACATTTTCTATCCTTATCTGTTTGTGCTTTTCTTCTATCAGCTTCTGAAGCCAAATGCTTGAAAAGAGGCGTGAAGGAAGTTGTGAAGAGTATCCGCCGTGGCAACAAAGGGTTAGTTCTCTTATTACTTCATTGTTATATGAACACTTATGAATCTTCACTACATTATCTGGTTTGATGTGTTTGCAAGTGTTTGTAATTGATGGATGTTTCTTATCGGGATAGCGGAGACAAAGTCTCAGGCGATCAGTGGTTGCTGGAAATGTATGTTCTAATGTTTAGGTTAAATATTTATAAGTTGGGTTAGAATTGAGGATTCTGAGTACTTGGATTGTGATGGTGTAGTTTAAACAGTTACACATTGAGTTTGAATTGAAGATCCTTGATACTTTGGCACTGTGAATCAAGTCTTATTATTGTCTTGATTTGAAATGCTTGATGTACACACTAGAAGATCAGTGTTATTTAGAAGATTAAATAATCACGTGAGTACAGTGATTTATAAGTTGTTGTCTTCTCAGGGATATAATCTATGCTTCAGGTGACCCCTAAGGTATCGATTCGGAATGTTCTTACCAAGTAGTTCTTGCCTGTCAGCCAGTGTGGTATTAATGGGAGAAATGATCTGCAAACCTATAGTTTATAGTTATGGGATGGTTTTCTGAATCTTGTTTTGCCTACTATTGAGTCCTATAAGTGGAAATTAAGTCTTCAATAACTGGGGTTTGTTTCACGGAGTCCACTGATTGAAATAAGAACAAAAATTTGGTGAGGGGAGGAAGAAGAGACTCATTAGACAGATTTCTGCGATCTAAATTGACATGTCTGCACAGTTTAATGTATCATTCAGGGTCCTCTATTTTGCTTCAAATGAGTTACCAGGATTGAGAGAATAGCCTCTGCTTGGAAATGATCTAGTGGACTCACTCGATAAAAAGGAAGGAACTTGCAGTACTATTTATCAGGTTCTTTTGCCTATACATCTGTACAAAAATGCCCAATTGCACATTAACTCCCCCGAGCTTGATAGTTCGATACCATTCTAGACATTTCATTCTTTGTGCATGAAACTCCTCAGTAGATTAGGGGAAATGATTGTTTGGGTTGGTATTTTTCCTACAAAATCTGTACTAGACTGAGACGATCAATTGTTTCTTCTGGTGTGAACTTTCTGGTTTGTATGAATCATATGTATACCCCAGTTCCACCTGTTTCATGAGGTTCCTGCTGATGAAACTTATTTGTGGTCATGTGTTTAATGTCCCCTCTGTTTTGCCCATCTGCTTCGTCACTTCTTGTTTCCAAACTCTGGGCTTTAGTGCATGTTGCTAAGTTGAATGTTTTGTACTCAGTGGCTAAGCGCTACTTTATTGCTTCTGACAATCAGCTAATAAACCACCCTTGAATGCTAACATCTAAGATTGTTTATGGGCTTACATATTTCTGGGTGGTCAATTTGTTCTGGAAAAAAGTGGTTCAAGACTAAATCAGTTATTTTGTGTGAAAAGTAGAGTTTATTTTCCCGAACTTCCGCTTCTATTTATAGAGATGTAATCTCCTATGTCAAGAGCGCCTCACATTTGATGGATATTAGTTGTGCCACTGTTCTCAGAACTAATGGGCCAATTCTTATCAGGACTAGTCAATTGTGTTGTGCTTCCAAAGTACATTGACCAAGATTTATTTAGATTCCTATTATGAAATACTTTTTATTGAGAAGTTATTACGTGTATGATGTTTTTGACATTGTGTGGTTGCAGATTGTGTGTGATTGCTGGAAACATTTCTCCGATTGATGTGATAACACATGTTCCCATCTTATGTGAGGAGGCTGATATTCCCTACTTATATGTTCCTTCAAAAGAGGTTAGTTGTGCTTTTTGTGAGTTCGAATTTCTCTTCTAACTGCTATAAGGAATCTATTCATATGCTTGAAGATGTGCTGCAGTGTTTGAAAACAGCATGAATTAGAGCACAAGTCCACTGTAATAAGTGTCGTTGCATCTCAAAACCCATCAAATTTACATATGTCTTGGTATATCTTTTGGCCAGCATAACGTTCATGTTTGGGACCCTACTTGCTGCCCTTCTCTAAACAAATTGCTGATTACTCACTCAGAGTTCAAATACAGCCTGTCGTGATTTGCCCCAAGGTCATATAATGCATGATTCTTTTGGAAGCAAAGTAATAGCAAAAAACTGTCATAATTTGCACCGACATTGATGTTGCATGAATTTTTTTTCTGAGAAAAGTAATAATTGGAAGTTCTTTCAAGCCTTGTTCATCATCCACGTTTAACACATGAAAGAGGCATTGACAGATTCTTGCATAGCAACTAGCAAACTTCCAAGCTCCATTTGAATGCTTCTAAACCCTGTCATGAAATATAGTTACTGTACTTCCAAGAATGGTAAAAATTACTCCATTTCATGTCATTTTCTAGGCTTTTGATACGTGGCATGTATTACTTTGAGTACTGTCATAACTAACCAACCTGAGAAGATCCTGGTGAAACTGGGTAGAATTAGTGAAACCAAATTCACTGAAACCAAAGCACAAACCATTGAAACGTGTTTTCAGGTGGGCTGATACCAATACCGAGGCTTTATTTGCTCTTTTTTTCCTGTGTTCTCCTAGGATCTCGCAACCGCAGGGGCAACGAAAAGGCCAACATGCTGCGTCCTGGTGCAAACAAAGCCAGCCAAGGGAGAGCTCGACCAGGAAGTGCAGGAGAAGCTACAAGCAGAGTACAATCAAATGGTATCAGAGGTCGTGGAGCTGACATCCTCTCTTTACTGAAGAAAACACGAAACCAAAGCCGATTTCATATGAAATGTTTAAGCTCGAGTTTCTATCATTGGGAGTTTGTTGTCAATGTCAGCTGTGCAGCAAAGCATTTGTTATGTTTTCACTGTACTCTTATGCAGCAAGACACAAAATTTAGATTGAGCAGTATTACGTTACTAACTAGGATCTCAAGGTGTACTCATCTCAGATTCGTTTAGACAGTCTTCAGGCTGTTTGTTCTTGTGGATTGTCATCTGTGGTGATATTGTAATGCCACTATATGCAAACAAGAGCGTTTTGATCTGTGATGTGCTTCTCATTACATATGTAATAGATCTCATTACAGAGAAAAATACTTCACATAAATTTGCTGCTTCATATCTAAATCAAGAATTTTCTAGAACTCGTGGAAGCAAAGCTCATTGTGTAGCTAGATCATAAAAGAGTGACAGCGTCTAGATACAATTACTAACCCAACTGTTCTTCAATGGCTAATGATGTCATAATGGGTCCAAATCTTGGCATGATGAAATCAATCTTTGACAGCACCAATCTGACAAAGTACATGAGAACAAACAACTGCCATTTGGTATCATCTTGTAAAACTCAGAAGCCTCTGATTAGATGCCATTCAACCCCAGGAGACAAAGATAGTGATCCAAAGCAGATGGCCTCCAGGTGATCCAAAACCCTATGAAATATGTAATATTAGAATGTACCATCCACAGCATTAAAAGGAGAGAGAGCTTGGGAATAGATATGAGTATATGACCCATGGACAAACAAATCCATTCATGTGAGGATATGATGTTCTGTTGGAGGTATTCTTTTGGGATGTTTGTGCACAAGAAAGGGATCCATCCCTCTTTTCCTTATTTGGTACCATGATTGATTCATTGGTTGTAACTTCGTCATCAGTGAACTTTATCTATACATTTAGTAGGAGATTAACAGGTAACTTTATCACTCAGCTTTAGCTATACTTTTATCTATACTTTTTTTTTCTTGGGCTCAACTATTCAAAAAAAACATAAAAATAAAAATAAAACAAGACTGGGGATGCTAGTAAGACTTTTTTATCCAGATAAGAAGAAGCTATCGTTAAAATCTCTCTATAGTAGGAGAGAATGGTTTATCTAATAGTACTAGATTATAAGTATCTTAGGGGCTGTTTAGTTGCATGTATCGATAAAAATAGGACATTTGTATCGTAATATAGCATGATCCGTCTATTTATTAGATGGCTCTTAATCCTTATCATGAGATACAAATTTATCTCTTGATAAGATTATGGAAAACACCACCACCGATATTCTAGCTTTCTTTAGAGCTCATATGATAAGATTTGTGTCCACCGGTGTAAAGTTTGTCAAATTGAGTACCTACTGTGGTGGTTCATGAAAGAAATTTTACGCTTGGCATCCATAGCAGGGCGACAATGTGAACGCTGCTAAATTGTATTGTAGTGTGCACGTCTGTACTGCATTTCTAAAACACAGTAGCAACAAATCTCTATCCATCAAACAAATCAAATCACACGCTATAATTCACTGCTTGGATGTATCTATAGGTGATCTATGAATGGCTATAGGAGATTTACTATTCTCATGCATCAATACTCTTAAAAAAACCTTATGGATGGTGATGAAAGGTGAAGCACAGGCTAAAGAGAGACAAGGGGACTGTCCCAAAGGGTACAAAGCTTTACCAAAGCCTCTTTCAGATGCTCAAAGACAGCTAAATTAAAGCATGTCATGGCTCCTCCTAATTGGCTATGGATGGATGCAACTTGTTTCACCCTTTGTGTGGTACACTGCCAACTTACAATGGCAAAATGATTCACCACTCATTTGGGCACCAAGTAGTGTTTTCCCTTCTTTTTGACTCCTCTTTGACCACAAATTTTATCATGTGATATGGAGAAAAAAAAAATTCCAATATTTAAGGTTTGGATAGAGCAATTTCTTCTTTTTTTCGAGTCAAATGATTTGCAATTCGACTCCACAAATGGTCTTTAAATTATACATATTTTGAATATAAACGGGTACCATATTGCCACAAGCTTGATTACTAATAAGTACTTAGTTTGGTGCAGGTTGGATTACTAAGTTAAAATTACTGGCTCAATTAATATATATTTTTTTAGACAAAAAAGTAATATACACTAAATTTAAGTAAAATATAAAGATATACTATTACCTTTTTCAACTTTAGCAAAAGAACTATTTACACTCATATGCCCCAAAACATTATTTATTATGGCACAACATTTACATGTAATCATTGGAAAAGTTTGATTTTACATATATCATCCTAAAAAAAGTCAAATTTACACCAGAAGCCCCGAAAAAACTTTGATTATTATCATATAGCCCTTTTGGCTATTTAAGAGTGGAATATTCACGTGTATTGTGAGAATCTAAAGTGGAGGATGTAGATGAAGGTGAACCTCATAACTTCATGATTAATGGTGATAAGAAACTTGAAAATCGACCTATAGAGAAAGGAAGTTGACCGAAATCGAGAGAGCAAGGTGGAGATAGTTCGTCAGAGAGGGAGATGGAGATAGCTCATAAGAGAGAATAGTGGACACGCCTTTTATTTCAAGCCCTAAACCCCAACAGTCATCTGGGTTGTCGGAGGCAGAAATACAGTAATTATAAAGGTTAATGGTAGCTAAGTAATTTCAAAAGCCACTGTTAGTATCAAACGGCTATATCCAACATATTCCTTAAATATTCTACTCTTAGATAACTAAATTGGCTATATGACAATAATCAAGGTTTTTGTTGTGCATTGGATGCCTTGGATTCTGTCGCCGGCTCGACTATGACACACTACGCAGAGTTAACGGGGTCCGGGGCAGCGCCCTGGCGGGGATCGACCCGACCCGGATTAGGTTATGTATTAAGGAGTATAAATACTCATGTAACCTAGGGTTAGGGTTAAGCATAAGACATATTAGAGGAGGCTGTGAGATTGAGAGATGTATTGTAACCCCTATTCTGCATAGTGAAGAAGACGATCTCTCCCCGTGGACGTAGGCATTCTTGCCAAATCACGTAAACCTCATGTCTTATTTTCTCATTCTTCCGTTTACTGTGTGTGTTTGCCATCGCCGAGTTCTCAATATTTCCAACAGTTTTTAAGGTTTTTGTTGTAAATTTGATTATTTTAGGATCATATATGTAAAATTAAACTTTTTGAGGAGGGTATATGTAAATAACCATTCAATATACACGATTTCACATAAAATCCTCCACATCAGTAATAATCTTATATATTATTCCTACTTACGTTTGTATAAAGCAGAGAGAGAGAGAGAGAGAGAGAGCATGGCAGCAGCTTTTGCTTTTGAATGCTCTGCTTTCCATCCCATTGCAACTGCATGCTCTTGTTTTGTTTCACTGTAAAACTTGACAACCTCCTGACATGTACAGCAGGGTGGGGGGCTGTGAGTGTGGTGATGAGATTGGTGTATTTTGAGAGAATCCATAAAGCAGACAGGGCAACCCCTCATTATCCTATTAATCTACTCTGCATCTTTCATGTCATAATAAGATAAGAGAGAGAAAGAAGAAGAGAGCTTTGTACCAATGACACAAATCTCAAGATGCCAATCCCACTAACAAAGACAGAATTTAGGACTTTAATGAATGGCCAAACCCAGGGAATGTTGGATTCTCAATTGCATTACCAATACCCCAAGCACATCCCCCATCCCCCCCCCCCCCCCCCCCCCTCTCTGTTCCTCTTTTGTTTATCTCTCTCTCTCTCTCTTTTATATATATATATATATATATATATAGTCTGTTCCACTTTTCACCTCCCCCATTCCTCCATTCTTGCATGCCCAAGCATTCTTTTTGAGCTTTCAAGAATACCCTTTTCCTACTTTTCCTGAGTAATTTCTTATCACTAAAGAAAAATATTAACCATTTATAGATTCTATGCTGCTGCAATTGGGGACCATTCACAAATAAGCCAGCATCTCAGTACTTTGTTCAGAAGAATATTATTTCTATCAGGATAATTTGATCATCCAAAACCACTCCAGCTCGATCAATCGAAGCCGTAAAAAATCGATTCGACAACCCCAAATGGTCTAATAATATACAGAATCTAGGCCACACCACCAATCTATATAAGGTACATGCAACATTATTGTCCTTAGAGCAACATCAATAGCTGTTTCTCTTTATTCTAATTGGAAGGCCGTTCTTCTGTTAATCCTGCATGAAAGCACTTTGGCTCTACTTCAGTCAATATATTCTTTTTCTTTGCAATGTCTGATGCCCCTTTTTCTCTCCTTAGCTTTTGGTACATATTATATCGCTTTCTTTATGATTCTTTAATCTGGCATAGAATTCTTGCAAACACACTTCCCAAGCAAGTGACTCAGCTGAACCCAACGAAAGAATTTTTAGCACTTTGCTTTCCTTTGAAACTTTATCCACACACTACTTCATTCACTCCGAGGGCTGCTTTTAACTCTTTTACACAATATTTTTTAGCCTCACTTGCTCTTTTAGCCAAAACCAAAGGTGGCGAGCATGCTAGTCCTCTCCCTCTCTTTTCTCCTTTACATACAACCAAAACAACCAAGCATCTGGGATTTTTGTCATTGCCACTGACACCAGTGAGGCGTGAAGGAAGGCAGCTTGTTTCTTCTAAGAATGAGAAGCAGCTTGTGAGAGAGAAGACCCCCCCCCCCTGCAAGCTCTTGAAGCACTTCTAAGTTAATTTTTTTTTTTTTTTGGTCCTGTTTTTTGGAGCACCTAGTTCAATGGCAGCAACAAAAGATGTACTTGGGCTGGGGCTCTTTCTCATGGCTTTGTTTCGTTCATTGGCTTCTGCAACTGCCCTTCTCTCTCCTAAAGGTGTTAACTTGGAAGGTATGGTTATGCAACCTCATTATGTTTCATTTCTTCTCTAGTTGTAAAGAATGGTGATTGAATCCATCCATACCCTGGTTTTTCCCATTTATCGTAGTGCAAGCTTTGATGGGTATCAAAGCACACCTGAAGGATCCCCACAGTGTTTTGGAGAACTGGGATCAAGACTCAGTTGATCCATGTAGCTGGACTATGGTCACTTGCTCACCTGAAAACTTAGTCATTGGCTTGTAAGTCTTATTAACATCAAGATGTACAGAAGTTTATATATCATACTTAGTTTGGGCATATTTTTAATAAGTTTTGATGGCATTTCTTGCAGAGGAACTCCAAGCCAGAACCTATCTGGCACACTTTCTCCCAGCATTGGGAATTTAACCAATTTGGAAATTGTGTAAGTTTTGATTATAAGCTCTTTGGTTCATGAAAAGTTGGTATTTTAGGCTCTCTATGTAAGTTGGCAATGCTTTGCAGGTTGTTGCAGAACAACAACATATCAGGACCAATTCCAGAAGAGATCGGGAAGCTTTCAAATCTACACACACTTGATCTCTCCAACAACAACTTCAATGGTGAAATACCAGCCTTATTGGGCCACCTAAACAACCTTAAGTACCTGTAAGGAGTTCTTTGAACAGTAACCATTGTGCTTAGTTCCTCTTTTCTTTGAAGTTTTCTTGAACTTTTGGTCTTTGTATGTGCTAACATCAGGAGGCTCAACAATAACAGTCTGTCTGGACCATTCCCTCTCTCATTGATGAGCATAGCAAAACTTTCTTTCTTGTAAGTATCATCATGTTCAAGTATGTTTCATTACTCAATGGTTCTTTCTTGGACAAGAATTTGATGCTTAATCATTTGCCAGGGACCTATCTTACAATAATTTGAGTGGTCCTATACCCAAGTTTCCAGCTAGGACATTCAAGTAAGGCTTCGAAATCTACTTTCCTGCTTTATACGGTCATAATCTGTTTGAATAATGGTATCATAATCAAATGGAGTTTGAGATTTAATTGGTGCTATTGTAGAGTTTTAGTAGTTAAAGATTTGGTTGTGGTCCATTTTACTACAAAGTTGAGTGTGAGCTTGATCTACTTGTATCTTTTATTAGTTACTAACCACACATCGAACCATTACTTCTATTATGTTAAAGCTGTTCTATCTCTGGTCCTCAATTTTAGTGCGAGGCTGGTAAATGAGATGATCCCATTTCCTTCTCATGCATTTTTTTTTGTTATTTAATGATATATAGGGGACCAAATAGATTTTTACGATCTTTAATTTTGCTGCAGCATAGTTGGAAATCCTCTAATTTGTGCAGTTGGCTCAAAGGAAGAATGCTATGGCAAAATGCCGATGCCAATGTCCTTCAACTTGAATGATTCTCAAAGTAACAATCCAAACTCTGTGCGTTCTCTTTGAATAATTACTTTTGTACTCCGACATGAAGAATATGTTCTCCACTGATTTTGACTTCATTATTGATCATGTTAGGCAAGCAAGGATTATATGATTTAGTCCAGATTCTCATACTTAATCTTGCCCCTCACATTTATTTTATCCTTTCCTAGAAATTTCCACACTGCAAATATCCCTGTGCATTGCCTGCCTCACTATTCCTTTATTCAGGATGTGGAAATCAATATTTAGTTGAGTTTATCAGCTTCTCCAAATTGTCATACTTATATTTATCTCACCTGATTTCCCCTTGGTTATACGGAAACTATTACATACAAGTTAAAGTACCTCAAAGACTTTAAGCTCCATTTTCTTTAATTTCCTTTGATAACAAATATTGAAGAGCAACTTGATATCTCCCTGAAAGTTATATTTCATTGCACTTAATAAAATCAGCGATTCTCAGGGAAAAATTAGTTAAACTTTGATCTATTCAAATTTGTATTTTTGCTATTAAACGTTTGAGGTGATATGTCATATTTTTCAATATGTCAGAGTCTTATAAACTTTCTTTGTGAAATTATATGATTGCTTATCTTGCTTGATTTAACTTTAATCATATATATTATTCAGGTGCTCCGGTCGTAGAAAGACCCAAAAGCCATAGAATTGCTCTTGCAATTGGGTTAAGCCTTGGATGTGTATGTCTACTGATTCTTGGATTCGGACTTTTTCTCTGGTGGAGGCTAGGGCATAGTCAGCAAATTTTCTTCGACGTCAGCGGTTAGTAAATGAGTAAATTGCAAATGAGTTGCTCATCTTCTTTTGTTCAGACCATGAGCTTTCAGTTTGAATTGACTGTCCGTGTGTTTTTCCAGACCAACGTAAAGAAGAGGTTTGTTTCGGCAACTTGACAATGTTTCAGTTCCGGGAGCTTCAGATTGCAACAGACAACTTTAGCAACAAGAACATACTAGGAAAAGGCGGCTTTGGAAACGTCTACAAAGGTCATCTCCAAGATGGAACTGTGGTAGCTGTAAAGAGGCTTAAAGATGGAGATGCTGGTGGCGGAGAGCTCCAATTTCAGACTGAAGTGGAAATGATAAGCTTAGCAGTTCACAGAAATCTCCTCAGGCTTTATGGATTTTGCATGACTGACAGAGAGAGGCTTCTGGTTTATCCTTATATGTCCAATGGAAGTGTCGCTTCCCGTCTCAAAGGTAGTATATGCTTGACTTCTTTTGCTTATAGTGTTTGTATCACAGATTAGTCAGTACTATGGATATTTAGTTGATTTCATTAAACAACTAAATTTCAGACTGAAATAGAAAACATTGGTTTGAGTGATGATCAACAAAAGGTACCAAAAGATGATGAATAGAATTTCTTCATTACTATTTTTTGTACACCACATTGTTCTGGAAGAATTTTATTAATTCAAATTAATATGTTAGATCATGGTTAGCAGAAGGTTAACAAAGTGCGAGTAGTCATAACTTTCTCTCTCTGATCTGCACAAGTTAGTAGATGGATCAACAATTATCATGCCACTGGCCCACTGGCACGTTCCATGCCGGTCACCTGCACGGTCAATTGTCTGCACAGTCTATGCCAACACTGGATGTACTGTGTTGGCCAGAATGGACATTAAAGTGACAGATTAGAGAAATGAATTGAAAGGCAGCATGAAGAATTCCCAAATTCAATTGTAACTTTAACACCCACTGCTACATTGTCCATAGCTCTGTACTTATTCTGACATAGGAGCAGGACCATTTATTTTTTGTTTCTCCTTAAATTGCAGCAAAGCCAGCACTGGATTGGACTACTAGAAAGAGGATAGCTCTAGGAGCCGCAAGGGGTCTTCTGTATCTCCACGAGCAATGCGATCCGAAGATAATTCACAGAGATGTCAAGGCTGCTAATATATTACTTGATGATTATTGCGAAGCCATTGTAGGAGATTTCGGGCTCGCAAAGCTTTTGGATCATAGGGAATCGCATGTGACGACTGCTGTAAGAGGCACCGTAGGGCATATTGCGCCAGAGTATCTTTCTACAGGCCAGTCTTCTGAGAAAACCGATGTTTTCGGCTTTGGAATTCTCATCCTTGAACTGATTACTGGTCACAGAGCTCTGGAATTCGGAAAGGTAGCAAACCAGAAAGGAGCTATGCTTGACTGGGTAAGCAATGTAGATCATGGCTTCTCTAATGAAACTTCTACCAATGACTTATCTACAAAATGCTTCTAAAAATTGTAAAAAGATCATCTATGTAGTAATTTGTTCTTGAAAGCTACTGATACTCACATACTGAATTACTGATAGCAAGTTCATCAACTACTTTACCGATTTGACTTAATTCACTAGGCAAAATTTTCTCTACCTCTGACATCGCGTTCTATTCTTCAATATTTGGCAGTTTTTTTCTGATTTCAAGTGGTTTGAAAAAGTTTTCCTGATGAACCTGAAGTTGTGATTGATACCGTTTTCATGACGTATATGATTGCTTGAATTGCATAGTGCCTAAATGCTTTCTTCTTCCAAACTCAGGTGAAAAAACTCCATCAAGAAAAGAACCTTGATATGCTTGTGGACAAAGACCTGAAGAACAACTACGACAGACTTGAGCTCGAAGAGATGGCTCAAGTGGCGCTTTTATGCACACAGTATCTGCCGAGCCACAGGCCTAAAATGTCAGAGGTGATCCGAATGCTCGAAGGCGACGGTCTTGCAGAAAGATGGGAAGCCTCTCAGAGGTTTGACAATAAACTCAAGGCCCCCGAATTCTCATCGCCGGAGCCATACTCCTATCAAGGTGATGACTCCTCATTACTGGTTGAAGCAATGGAGCTCTCCGGACCGAGGTGATCGATAACATAATACGAGGAAAGAATCAGCTGTAAACTTTGATCATGCAAAGAGCTTGTATAGTTACCTTTTGTTCAGAGAACTTGGATTTGCAGAGAAATGAGAGGAATGCTTTTAAATGTATATGTCATTATATTCAGTTAGTAAAGAAGCCTTTTGAGTGAAATTGGAAAGCATTGCTGCCTGCCTTATTGAGATGAATCAACTGAGGACATTGCATAGAACAGCATGCTGATCATGAACATTGAATGGTTCATAAAAAAAAAGGGAAATCTGATAAGATTCAATACCATGAACTCTTAAGTTTGTTGCTTCTATAGGGCTCGAAAAAGGCCTAATTGTGCTAATACCCTTGTCAAATTAGCAATTGCGTATATATGCAATTCAGCCTCTTTAGACGGGTATAAATGCAAAATCCCCATAAAATAATGTTCTAACAACAGGATAGGTCATGATGTTATTATATATGACAACTTGTTTGTAAGATCCACATAACAAGGATAATATCTCACACTTAATTGTATCTTATCAACTTAACATAGGGTTGATCAACTAGTCAACAATAAAAAAAATTCTTTCATGAATCTTGGATCTTGAGATTTTCCAAGATCATGTGTAGGATTTAGGCCTCCTATTCTTTCACATAAAAATTAGCACCATTTCTTATAGTTAACTAGTACTCACCTGTGCCCCTGGCACAGTTTTTAGTTATTACTAATATAAAATTTTAACAAACTTCTTGTAGTTTGTCTAATTAGACGGCTGTGTTGACCCGTAGGTGGTCCAGGGTTCGAAGGTTGGTCGTGGCTTTTTTGTTCACTGCCACCATAAAAACACAGCTAATAAAATATAAAAATATTATAAGTCTAACTTAGGGTATATAAAATAATATATAAGTCTTAGCATAAGATAATATTAATAGAACTTAGGTTGATTTGAATTAATGCATGTTTATATAAAACAAACTTAGGGAATATATATAAAGAAACTTAGGGGATATGAATTAATGCAGTTTTAACCGTTATTGCTCCTTATAAGGTTGACTAGTACTCACTTGTGCCCCTGGCACAGTTTTTAGTTATTACTAATATAAAATTTTAACAAACTCTTTGTTGTTTGTCTGGTTAGATGGCTGTGTTGACCCGTAGGTGGTTCAGGGTTCGAAGGTTGGTCATAGCTTTTTGTTCACTGCCACCATAAAACATAGCTAAAAATATTATATATTATAAGTCTAACTTAGGGTATATAAAATAATATATAAGTCTTAGCATAAGATAATATTAATAGAACTTAAGTTGATTTGAATTAATGCAGGTTTATATAAAGCAAACTTAGGGAATATTTATAAAGAAACTTAAGGGATATGAATTAATGCAGGTTTAACCGTTATTGCTCCTTATAAGGTTGATATGGAATGGTCCATATAATTTGTCTATTTAGCTATTTAAGTAGCAAACTAGTGCCCAAAATAGAATTTGTTAGAAATGGATTATGGATTAAATCCTTTGCTGGCAAATAATTAAGAAACACTCTATAGATGGACGCTTTGGAATGTGATCTAAGTAAATTATCACACTTTTTCATCATTTAAACTTTTGTGACGAGCGTGATCTAATTAAATTTACTTTTTCTTGCGATAATTGTTGATTTAACATAAGAGAAAATTACATATTAAATCAAATTAATGTAGTCTCGACTTTGGAACCCAGGGCTTTTTGTGTTTTCATTACAAAATAAACCGTTTATATCAAAAATTCAAAAGGAGAATGACATTGTAATAGAGGCATTTATGTCTTTTAATCGTTAATAGCTGGTCTAACTCACTCAAGAAGCAAATGACCAAATTACCCTTAGTTCATCCATAATTGTTATTGCAAATAGATTACAGAAATGATTTGTGCACATGCCTACGTGACATGTGTATTTCACATGTGTATGAATACATGCTTATCGGTAATAGGCTACCGATAGGTATGTATCGATAGTGGGATACCGATAGGTATGTATCGATAGTGGGATACCGATAGGCTAGGCAT
Organism: Narthecium ossifragum; assembly: GCA_963920575.1. Lineage (NCBI taxonomy): Eukaryota > Viridiplantae > Streptophyta > Magnoliopsida > Dioscoreales > Nartheciaceae > Narthecium > Narthecium ossifragum. Next base: position 22,062,373 of record OY986973.1, read on the forward strand.
GTGTAACCTATCGGTAACCCACTACCGATAGGTTGTACATGCCTATCGGTTCCCCACTACCGATAGGTTCATTGTCGATTCATATATATGTCTATCGGTAGTGGACTACCTATAGGTTGTACCGATTCAATAATGTGAGAGCTGGCGTGTGCACCAATCACTGCTCTTTGCAAAATGATGTTACAATACGAAAAGGGATTTTTTGCAAAAAAAAAACAAAAAACAAAAAACAAAGCCTAAAATATACTATTACAAATAGTCAAAAAATTTAATTACATTAACGACTATTTGGTTACATCTAACAATTTATTTGTATTTACATCTCAAGGACACAAGATCCAATAGCTACATTTTAGGAGGGAGATCTGCCGGAAAAGATACATAAAAGAACCATCTTTACTTCGGGAGGCTATGGGATCTACATCTGTTCTGCTTCCATTGTAGAGAGAGAAGGGGGGAGAGCAATGGGATGCTCGTTCTCGGGCTTGAATGCTCTCTATGATGCCGTCAATGGGGGTGGTGATGTGTGGATCAACGACAACAGGTTTCGGATCGTGAGGCAGCTGGGCGAGGGGGGTTTTGCGTATGTCTTTCTGGTGAAGGAGGTCGTCGCCGAGGGCGGTGCTAGTGGCCTCGCCAAGAAGAAGTCCATCAACCCTTCTCATCTCTCGGGTTCGTGTGATGCAGCTTTAGAAGTCTTGGTTCTTGTTCTTGTGATTCTGATCTGGGTTAATGGGTTGGTTTGTCGGCTTTTGAATTCGAATTGACTTGTTTGGTTTTTTTCTTGTTTTGATGTCTAATCGTGATTTGGGGAGTTGGGCAGCTGCTTCTTGGTGTTTTTAGTGCAAAAAAATTGGTTCTTTTGAGTAATGTGGCTTTACTGGTTGCCCATTTGGTTGTCAGTTTTCATGGGCTTCTATTCTTTTTATTCTAATTGCACTTTTACTGAAATGGTGTCGGTATTTTTGTATTTTGGATGAAAAAAAGAAGTTTCTTGAGCTTTTTCGGGGTGATTGGACATGTCTAATTGTGGGATACCACCTGTACACACTGCAAATCATGATAATATAGCTCCAGGGAAAGGAGGTGATCCTATATTTTTATTTTTCCTCTTCTACTATTTTTATCAGCTACAAGCAGAAACATTTCAAAGATCTTATGTAGTTACCTACGATGGATGCTTTCCATAGCACGATGTACTAATTTACATTTCCATATTGCCTCAGAAGATGGAATATATGCCATGAAGAAGGTCCTTATACAGAGTGAGGAGCAGCTAGAGTTGGTCAGGCAAGAAATCCGTGTTTCTTCTCTATTTGATCATCCTAGTTTGCTTCCTCTTCTTGATCATGCGATCATCACAGTTAAGGTAACTGTCTTTTGATCATAAATTTTCATCCATAACTCTTGGTTGTTTCGCATTGGTGGTAAAATCACATATCTCTCATTCTGCGTTTTAAGTTCTTAATGTAATTTTATATTTATGTACATGTCCCTTGGCATATTCTTGTTGTGTTAATGAGATCTTCCCCTTGATCATTTGTACTAAAATTTCTCTTATCAAAAGCAACTGCCTGGAAAACTACAATTTCCTCAGAAAAGAAGATATCTTTCCTATAAACTCACTACATTGGCAAAAACACAACAAGTGGATGCAATATAAAATCTTTGTATTTAGTTAACTATGTTGTAGGCATGCGAGAAGGCAGCTTTATGTACATAGTATATCAATAGAATAACACTTGCAGCAAGTTTATGTGATTTCGTGCTATATTAAATCACTGGAATTTGGTATTGGTGTGTAAACCTGAGTGATGATTGGAAATAAGATCATCTTAATGTCATGTCTTAACTTTCAGTTTCTTTAATGCGCAAACTGTTCCTGCCTGCTAATATCATCCGCTCCCAACAATGATGATTGTGGATCATCTCTGGGTTCCACTCCTAATGCAGGAGGTATCCCTTCCTTAAATTACTTTAGTTATATCTTACCTAATAGTGTCCTGTTACTGTACATTTTAATTCTTTAAGTGATATAAAATTCTAGTTTTTCTACTACCAATTTTTTTGAAAATGCCAAATTCCATCTCGTACCGAGTTTTTTGCAGCTAGTCAAATAAGTTCTTATTTTCTTTATTCACAGTAATTTGTTTTAGTTTGTTGGTGAAGATTTTTGTTGCTCGTTTATTCTATTATTGAGGGCATGGAAATGTACTAAAATGCAGTCATCCATGACAGTCAAAAATACTCTCCATTATAATAAAGTCATATTCATCGGCATCTTGTTAGTGATGCATGAGACTGATGGTACCTCGAATATGTAGGATGGTATCTACTATCTAGTACTTTCTATGAGTTATCTTGCAAAACACTTCTTGCATTATATGTTTTTGTATTTGGCATTGGATATCCAGGGTGCACAAGAGGGGTCAAAGAATCATGAAGCATACTTGTTATTTCCTGTTCATTTGGATGGAACATTGCTGGACAATGCTAAAGTTATGCAAACGAAAAAGGAGTTCTTTTCAACAATCGCTGTTCTTCAAATAGTCCAGCAGGTTTTCTTCAGCATCCTACTCTTGGACCTCTTTTGTTTTTTTTTTGTTTCTTAAAATCTTAAAATAGTTACAAGGAATTACACATCTACTTGATGTGTTTATTCTTTGGCTTTACCCTTTGCCTTCTAAAATATGGATTTGATGAATGAAGTCTCTCTTTATGCTTCAATGAAAAGATTATCTCAGTCGTTCACTTGCATTCTTTAATCACCTTGATTCTCTCTTCATTATGACAAGATCCACAAGGGTATTGCTACAGATACATTTTTTAAATTGCTAATAGAACAAAAACAAGTTAATCTTGTGAACTTATGAATGAGATACAGGAGGACTAGCTTGTGATTCTTTTTGTGCTTATGAGCTTTATGTATGCAATTGATGAAATGTGGAAAAAATAAAGCCAGCAAGCATGTGTACGATTTTGATTAGCTCAAATGCTGTTGTTTTCTTTGCTTAACATGAATAATTGGATAACTACTTCTATGAAGAAAATTATTTGCTCCCTGCTTCTATTTCTCTTATTTTGATTGATGTGATTTGTTATACAAAACTGGAATCGATCTTCAGAATGGGCTCCTGTCTTCTGTGGTTGGCACATCTACTTTTCAAACAGATCCTGCAACAGAACTACTTTTTGTGCCATCTCTTTTTTGGTGTCCTTAATTTTTGTAGCTTTTACGATAATTGCTTCGTAGCTCATAGAGTCTTGTAACAGCTTTGTGCAGGATTGAAGCATATGCATAGTTTTGATCCTCCATATGCTCATAATGATGTCAAACCTGGTAATGTCCTCATAACGCATAGAAAGGGAGAACCACCTATTGCAATCCTAATGGATTTCGGAAGCACTCGGCCTGCAAGGAAGGAGATTCGTTCCCGCTCCGAGGCACTACAGTTGCAAGTATGGACGCTTCTGCTCTCTTGTTTATGTATAGTATCATAAACCAAAACTATTTTTTTTGTCATAGTTTATTGTTTTGCTATCACTGCTTTTGCTGAAATTGTTACGAAGTGGTCAAGTTGATTGTTTTTACCTATCTTCCTACTAAGATGGAGATGTTTTTCACCAAGTGTAAGAACTTTTTGTGCTCGGAAAGATCTCGTGTCAGTGTTCCAGGAAGGATTGACAAAGGTACTAGAGTGAAAGCGTACAATGGGAATTTCTTATGTACAGCTATCCAGTATTTAATGGCAATTTGTGAAATATCGGCTGGCCAGTGGTTTATATTGTGGGATATTACTTCCCCCAATGAGCAATATATACTTTGCTAGTTATGGCGAGGAACAAATCTCCATGAAAATAACCATGTAATAAAGTCATGTTTCCTCTTGTTCAGATGGAGAAGTGCCATGCCTCAGTTTTCTGTTAGCAAGTCATGTGTCCTTACTGTGCATAAGTTTGACTACAAGCATTGAATCTAATTAGTATCCACACTTCAGATTATAGTTTCTTCAATGAGAAGGGACCCTTGTAGTATAAAATATATTTTCATTGCTGTTCCGCGTGCAAGTGTTCTTACAGGAGCATTGAGTAGTTTTTACTGTTGTGTGGCAATTATTTCTGCATAACAAAAAAGTTTCTGAAACCGGTTTGAGTATGGTGCCATTTTTGGGAATTATGTGTGATGCGCAGTCCATCCTAGGCATTGATTTTCTATATGTTCTTGTTTGACAAATATTTTGAGAAATGGACCAGATATGCTGGTCAAATCATGTTAGATCAAAATTCGCAGGTCATCTGGTATTGTGTATTAATCAGATTGGTCAGGGTGTGCTAGACTAGAAACTGTAGGCCGTCTGACTTAATCTAGAATTCAAGCCAGTCAGACCGTAATCAGTTGGTCAACTGGTCTAATCTAATATCCGGCGGCTAGTTGCTTAAAAATTGTCTGAAGTGGCCAATTCACTGTGAGCCACCCTGGTCATATCTGGGGATTCAAAAAGTTGAACTAATAGGTTCTAACTCAAAGCCCCTTCAACTCTAAACTAGAGGCTAGACTTTTGACTTTGTTCGTTTGGCTTTTTTGCTATTTCAGTCCTATAATATTCTGTTTGTTTACTTCTCAATATGAGGGGAAAAAACTTTCAAGATGACTTTGTCTGACCTCTTCGACCAGATTTAATCATATGAGATGCTTTTCCTGTTCATCATCTGGTTCAATTTTACCCCTTGGTGTGCAAATAGCCTTGAGTGATAATTCACATAGTTCCTTCTTATTATTCTTTGACTGTAATCTATAAGCTTCTGTTGACAAGTTTTAATGGTGAAACCTTATGTAGGAATGGGCTGCTGAGCATTGCTCTGCTCCCTTCAGAGCTCCTGAATTGTGGGATTGTCCAAGCCATGCTGACATCAATGAGAGGACAGATATTTGGTCTCTAGGATGCACAGTTTTTGCAGTAATGTAAGTCTAGTATTTATTGTTTCTTTTGGTTTAGCTAGTTGTGCTGCTATCTTTTATTTCCATTACAGTCCACAAGATTTATGAATCAAGTAGCATTATCCAAGCTGTACAATTTAATGTACCATCCTAACTCTCTTCAAACATAACAGATCTTCAGTTAGTCCTGTGTATGGAGCTCTGAATATCTTTGAAAGGTCTTGTAGTTGGCTTCTGTGGACGTTGAAAACTTGTCCTTCACGAAATATGTGCACTAAAAATGCTAATTAGAACTTAGAAGTATAGTTACCATGAGGAGCATGGTCATCTAATGTGATCATGTGGTGTTGGAATTAGAATTTGTTACTGCTTAGGCTTTTCTGTGGACCTGGAAAACCTAGCTTTCTATGATATCGTCTTTTAAATGTTTACAACATTATTGAGGAAAACTACTAAGATGCAACATCTTGAGTTATGACACTGCCAGTTTTATTTTGTCATGACCTTGATGCTTTTCCTACCTTTCATAAGAAACATAAATCACAGTACTTATTGGCAGGCTTAGGCAGGAAACTTTGACAGCTATTTGTACTTGCAATTGTGTCAGTCTTGTTTCTCCCTTTCATCTCCCGTCTTTTTTCCCACATAAGCCAATTATGGTAGCTATCCTTATACGCTGCACCGCTTTTCATGTCTCTCTTTCCAAGCTTGTGATATTTTATCATTAATAAACCCTTTGAATCAAGAGCAAATCCTAAATATTCAAGTGCTTGTAGAAAAGTGAAAGAGGTGCAACTACCATCATAATCTAAACGATCAACATCAATATTAGAAATATTACAATTGTAATATTCGCTGATTCTGTTATCAAAAAACTTCATTTCCTATGTTCAGGAGCTCTTTGAAAACTTCAAGCTTTCCATCTTCCCAGTTACTCCATTTATGATATGACTATTGTGAGCAGAAACGAGTGATGAGATTGCATCTTTAGTTGGTAAGTCTTGCTGCAAGCTGAAAATACACTCTCTGCTGTAGACTATAGTTAATTTTAGAAATTGTCATCAGCATTCTGGAAGCCAGGTTATCGTCAAATTATGAGCGAAATATGTCAGTAGCTCTGACGTTAAAGGCATGAATTCAAACCTACAACCACACAACTTCGTATCGATTTCATGCATACTACGAGCGTATTGGACACAGATAATACTCTTCTTTCCATAGGGATGTTCAGTTTAATTTGGCTTCTCTTTGCAGGTACGGAGTATCTCCGTTCGAGCATGCAATTGGTGAATCTGGAGGGAGCTTACAGTTGGCCATTGCGAATGGTCAGATAAAGTGGCCGTCGGGTCCTGATCCACCATACCCTGAACCTCTCCGCCAGTTTGTTGCTTGGATGCTCCAGCCTCAGCCTGCGATGCGGCCATACATCGATGACGTCCTCATTCATGTCGACAAGCTCATATCAAAGTTCTCATCTTAAGAATCAAAATACTCCCCAAGTTTTACTGCATCCTGCGAGGCCAGTCCTGAAATCTTATTGAGGCCTTAGCATGATTCCCAATTGCTGTTGTTCTAGTTCTTCAGCAATGACCCATTATATTTATACATGAGTTGTATTCCTTGATTAATCACAGTTGTCCTAAAATCAAGTAGAATAAACTTTGGGTTAAGTCTTTTATTCCTCTTTCCTGCATTCAAGTAAAGTTGACAATTACTCACATTATATATCAAGGATTTTGCATATTTATCTTATTGTAAGAATGATGTTGCTCAAATTATATGATGTCCCAATAGGTTTCGAATTTCTTAACTTCAGCTATTTGTGAGTGACTCTATGGTGAAACCTTTTTTTTTTTTTTTTTTTTTTTTTTTTTTTTGATAAACTGAGCCGAAGAGTTTTTTTTTTATTTTATTATTAGTTGAGCCATAAGCTAGTGAAAAGCTGAAAAAAAAACAACCAACGTAAGAGGTTTAACCCAACCATATCCCCTGACTCCCTCCCCCTAGACCCCCAGTTGGACTGCCCCTTGAGGACCTTCCCAAAATTGCGCACACCACGTTCCCCTCGCAGCTCTTGTCAGCCTGTCTGCATCTAGATTTTCCACCCTTGGCACATAGCGAATATGGCACTCCTTCAACTGCGCTGCACTCCAGCATAGACTCTGAAGCCGTCCTGTGAGAGTGCTAGGCCATTGCCGGCGTCCATTAACACACTCTACTAAGTCTTTAGAGTCGGACTCAAGGAACACCCGGGAAAGGCCTCTACTCCTCGCTATGTCGACACCCTTCTCCATCACCGGCAATTCTGCATCCATGACATCTATCGCTCGCCCCCCGGCTGAGAACCACCACTCCCAGACTCTCTTGGCATTCCAACAGACCACTCCCATGCCCGAGTCTCCTCTACTAAACGACGCATCGGACCTGATGGTGTGGAGCTCCTTCCCTGCATCCGGCGATGTCCCAATGTCCGGTGGAAGTCTCTTCTTTCTCAGTAGGCACTCTTTCGATAGCCAGACAATCCGCCCCGCGAGCTTGACCGGCGGCTCTGCCTCTCCATTAAAAATCCCCCTGTTCCGATCTTTCCACAATGTCCATAGGCCATAGCCCAACTTAGCTTTCCTTAACTGCCACAGCTCCGACTTATCGGTGTTAGCTAGCACCTTCGGCCAATTCCTCCATGCCTCCTCCCGTCGGAAGTCTCCGTCCTTGTAGAATACACGATGCCACACCTCCCTCGATTTAGGACACTCCACGAGAAGGTGCACCAGGGACTCACTCTGTTCTCTGCACCTTGGGCACACTGAGTCGCCCACAGCTCCCACCCTTAGCAACGCCTCCTTGCTTGGAACCTTCTGGTGAGCAAAGTGAGTCGAAGCTACAGCCACAAAAGGCTGGTCAAAGGCGTCATACTAGAGCGTCTGAGCAAGACGAGCTAACTCGTCCGCCCTTACATTTTGCTCCGGGATATAAACAATGCAAAATCTACTAAATTAGTTAATAGCCCATCAAATCTCTCGTCTTTTCTGCCAAACGCAGCTTTTGCTGAGGGGCTTACAGGATTTGAATTCAGTCACAATTTTAGGTATTTACATATTTACATCTACGTACCTTAAAAATTGTAGATTGACAATAAATACGGAATAAATATTATTGCTTGCAGGTGGCAATCACAAAAGGGAAATGGTTGATAGCTCATCTGGATTGTTGAGACGTGGACGTGGCAATCAAGAGTTGAATCAAGACAAAGCCAATAAATACGCAGCTTTTTATGCTCGCTTTCACTATAGATCTCGTCTCTGTCGCAGATCCGGCCGTTTGGTCTATGAACAGTAATCTTTCACAAAGCCAATCTATTACTGCTGCCGCAGAATTGATGACATCGTGAGAATCCGGTCCATAAACTATTTAGACACACCCTTGGCGAGAGAAGAAGTCCCAGCTTTGTTGTTGTGAGTTTGGCGAGAGAAGAAGTCACACTCCTCTCTTCTCAAGCTCCTTGTGGTGTTCTCTTCTTGGCCATCTTCATGGATGAGATCCATTGCCCCCGTACCTTGGGAATGTATAGAAGAACAAATTTAGGACATACCAATATAGGAAAATAGAGATCTTAGTGAAGATTAGGCAATAAGGAGGTGTTTATTTGTTTTGATTGATGGGTTTGGAGGAAAACAAAGAACTGTGAGTTTTTATGTTTTTAATTTTAAGGAGAACAGAGCATTGACAGCTTGTTTTATAACTGACATATAGGAGAAGATTTATGAGAAATTAATGAACATGAATGAATTTTTTATGTGGGTCTTATTGGCTTCAAAGAAAAACAAAACTCAAAACAGTAGCAATCTTATTGGCTTTTATCCTATATGGAGAGCTAGATGCAGCAACTCCATATCCTATAGGTAGCATCTGGGTTTTGTTACATTCTTTCCGCACCGAATTTTCAGTTCTAGAAAGTTAAAATTCTGGTAGTTTCAAAGCACAAAGAGACCATTCTGTAGCATTCTTCTATATTATTGTCTATATTCTAGTAGCATTCTTCTATGGTATATAGGGTATTATTATTTTCGGTGTTTATTGTCTATATTATTGTAAACTATGTTTCGCTATTAATTTTTTTTATCATGTATTGTTAGAATATAGTTTTGGGTGAAGATATTAGCATGATGATTGTGATGCTATATTTATTAAATTGATAGAATACTAAATTATTATTCTTTATATAATTTATTAAGTCAATGAGTCAACAATTCAAGAAGGCCACATGGGATCCCCGAATTCTTAGAACTTTCATTGGAGTTTGTGTTGAGAGAATTAGAGTAGGAGAATAACCAGGTACATATTTCAACAAATAAGGTTGGAAAAATGTTGTTAATATTTTCAATGAGAGAAGTGGCAAGGATTATGAGTACACACAATTGAAAAACAAGTGGGACTTCTTAAAGAAGGACTGGTGTGTATAGAACGACCTTAAACAGGAAACAGGGGTCAGTTGGGATCCAATACTGAAGGCATTCCAGGCAGACGACGATTGGTGGAAGCGAAAGATGCAGATATGCATATTCACTTTGAATTCCTTGATTATCACATAGTATATGCAATAGTTATGTAAAATATTAATTTAATACAAAATTTTAATTTTTGCATTGGTTTATGCCTCACAGGAGAACAAAAGAGTTGCAAAGTTCAGAAAAGGACCCTTGGAGTATGAGCAGGAATTGGACTTCATGTTTCGAGGTACCACTGCTACTGGCGAGGGAGTGGTAGTACCAAATTCAAGACATATTCCCTATCCTCAGCCTTCCCAGGACATGCAAGAGTCGGTGCCGGAAACACAAGAAAATGATACTAAATTTATTCCTTTAGAAGATGAGAATGATCAATATTCTACTAACCCTAAGTTTAATATAAATGATGAAGCCGAAGATACTGAGTACTCTCCTACACACAATTCACGAAGTGGGTCTAATAGGAAAAGAAGAAGAGGCAGTCGAGTGTTGCATATGTGCGCGTGGACCTCACCAAGTCCTTAGATGCACTGGTTGATATTTGTAGGAGTCAATGAGTTATATATCCTAAGCCCGTGGATAGCAATGCCACTAATATCAAAGATATCATGGATATACTTTCGAAGATTCCTGGAGTTGATAATCAAGGTCATGTGCTTCAATTTGCCCTTGAGTTCTTCGAGAACAAAGACAATAGGGAATATTTTATAGGGTTGGGTAGGAGTGAATGGCAGATGGAATGGTTGTGCATGAAATATCAGCAAGCTTGTGCTACATTATCTTTGGGGAGAGCACCCTCATATGACTTTGTTTAGTTAGGAGGACAATATTTGCTTATGTAAATTATGATGGCATTCTATGTTATGTAGTTCATTTATTATGTTAATGACTACGTTAATAGTTATTTTGGGAATTTTTAGTATATTGATGAGCTTGTTATTATCTTAACTTACCTTGTTACAGGTATGGATGATGATAGAAATACATGTATTGATGATGAACTTCAGCTGTGAAGAGCATCAAATAGAAGGAGAATAGCAGTTATGGCAGCCACTATAGTTACTGTCTCAAAAATTTCTTTAACCTTTGTCAAGGAGCCATGTCGAACATCTGAGCAAACATGCCACAAGTGGATGCGAGAAGTTCCAGATGGGAATGATATTAGATGTCACGAAAACTTTAAAATGGAAAAAATTGCCTTCAAAAGTTTGTGTCAAGAGTTGAAAAGAAATTACAATTTGGAAAAGACAAGAGAGATTAGGGTGCAAGACATGGTTGGTATGTTCTTATACAGTCTTGGACATGGGGTGGGAAATCGATTGTTACAAGAACGATTTCAGCACTCGGGTGAAACTGTGCATCGACACTTTTATTCAGTATTGAAAAGTGTTTGTGCATTAGCTGTAGATGCTATTCGGCCTCAAGATCTAGAATTTAGAGACGTTCATGCCCACATTAGATTCGATCATCAATATTGGCCATATTTTAGAAATTGTTTTGGGAACACATGTCCCTGCAGTGCCGCATGCTAACAACTACATCCCATACATAGGCCGTAAAGGGGTGCCAACTCAAAATGATATGCTCGTGTGTGACTTCAATATGTTGTTCACATTCGTTTGTGCAGGCTGGGAAGGATCGGCATATGACACCCGTGTTTTTCATAAAGTTTTAAGCAAAGATGTGTACAATTTTTTAATACCTCCCCCAAGTAATGATTACTAACTTTGATATATGTGTTACTTTTAGTTCCATTGTGAAGTTTAATTCGCTGACTTCAAAGTTGTATTTTTATAGGGAAGTACTACCTTGTTGATTCGGGGTATCCGAATCGAAATGGATATTTAGCACTATATAAAGGCGAGAAATATCATCTACTTGACTTTTGACGTAGTAGAAGACCACCGACAAGCTCGAAAAAAGTGTTCAACCATGGTCATTCATCACTGAGTTGCGTAATTGAAAGAATATTTGGTGTGCTAAAGAAGAAATTGATAATTTTGGCAAAGATGCCCTCCTATCCATATGCAACACAGGTTCAAATAGTGGTTGCATGCATGGCTCTTCATAATTATATCATGTTGAATGCCATACATGATAATGAGTTCGACCAAATCATTAATGAAGGAGATGAGGATGTTGAAATCGATGACGAAGACACCGGCAATGATGAGGCATCAACTTTTGGTGGAATCGATGATACGAAGATGGGTAGGGAGCGTGATAAGATAGCTCTGGAGCCTATTGAGGATGCATAATATTATAATTGCAAGCATTAAATGATTTTTTTTAAACAAGTTTGAATTTTTATAATGTTTTATGTGTGCAAATCAGATTTTAATTAATACTTATTTTGAAAATTCAATTGTCAAAAAGTTAACGATCTTAATTTTCATCAATTTTTCATAATTATTTTATTGGGTGTCAAAAATAAATAATTACTGATATGCAATTTACAAATTCATTTGATCATTTGAATGAAAGACTAATATTTTATATCACACCGTAGTTGGAACTATGCATACACCTAAACAACAAATTACATGGACGTATTTTTCTACCACATTTATCAAAGTTACATGCCAAATAATTTTAAATTGTTATCACACCACACCTCATCGCAGTTTACAAACGCACCGCACCGCAACAAAACAAAACAAAACACAACATGTACAACACAACACAACGAAGCCCAAACGAAGCCTAATTGCCATATGCCAACAATCCTACTGAGTCACCACAGGTCGGCTCCTAGCCGACGCCAACTCAGGTTGGCAATATATATATATATATTAGTGTTCTAAATATCATCTACCAAAGAAGAAAACCAAAATCTATCGAATCAATTACAATAAAAAAAAGACGATATCTAACATTATTACCATAATATGGTATACATAATCGGGAAAAAAAGGTCACCCCAGGCTGCCTTATTTGCTATAATTCTCTCTCAAATACAACCGTCTGTCTCTCAATATCCTCTCACTGCACCCTCACAAAGAAATGGAGTCCTCCAAGAAACCAATCTTGATCATGGCTGTCTTCCTCCTCCTCCTCCTCCTCCTCTCTCCTAAGATTCACTGTAAGTCACTCTCACACACTCTCTCTCTCCCTCTCTCTAGATCTCGCGTTGTGCATGCATGCATGGGTTTGCATGAAAGGTAGCTAGCTAACACGTAATAATTAACTTGACGTGCATGGGTATGGCTATGGCAGGTGGTGTGGAGCCGGAGGATGACGATGACTGCGTGTTCTTGGGGTCATGCATGAATAAAGCGGACTGCATCAAGCAGTGCTTCGCAAAGGGCTATCCCACCGACGGCGCCATCTGCGTGCCGGATCCCTCCGGCCACTCCCCCCGTAATCTTTGCTGCTGCCTCGTTTATGGCCCTCCTGCTGCCACCTAGCCAGCCAACTTATTAATATATATGATCTATGTTGTAGCTTGAAGTATTAATTTTGTCCGTGTTTTTGCTCTTAATCAAGAGATGATAATAATAATTAAACACGAGTCCTTGAGTTGAACAACATTTCTGATTTTTTGGAGGCGAATAAATATATAAATATAGGATGGATGCATGGTTTCTCTAGCTGATCTTATAGATCAAAATGTTTTTTTTTAGAAAAAAATTATTTGCTACTTGATGACCAAATATATAGCAGCATGGCAAGTTGGCAACCTTGACAACATAATGAATCAGTTGAAAAGAAATTACAATTTGGAAAAGACAAGAGAGATTAGGGTGCAAGACATGGTTGGTATGTTCTTATACAGTCTTGGACATGGGGTGGGAAATCGATTGTTACAAGAACGATTTCAGCACTCGGGTGAAACTGTGCATCGACACTTTTATTCAGTATTGAAAAGTGTTTGTGCATTAGCTGTAGATGCTATTCGGCCTCAAGATCTAGAATTTAGAGATGTTCATGCCCACATTAGATTCGATCATCAATATTGGCCATATTTTAGAAATTGTTTTGGGAACACATGTCCCTGCAGTGCCGCATGCTAACAACTACATCCCATACATAGGCCGTAAAGGGGTGCCAACTCAAAATGATATGCTCGTGTGTGACTTCAATATGTTGTTCACATTCGTTTGTGCAGGCTGGGAAGGATCGGCATATGACACCCGTGTTTTTCATAAAGTTTTAAGCAAAGATGTGTACAATTTTTTAATACCTCCCCCAAGTAATGATTACTAACTTTGATATATGTGTTACTTTTAGTTCCATTGTGAAGTTTAATTCGCTGACTTCAAAGTTGTATTTTTATAGGGAAGTACTACCTTGTTGATTCGGGGTATCCGAATCGAAATGGATATTTAGCACTATATAAAGGTGAGAAATATCATCTACATGACTTTTGACGTAGTAGAAGACCACCGACAAGCTCGAAAAAAGTGTTCAACCATGGTCATTCATCACTGAGTTGCGTAATTGAAAGAATATTTGGTGTGCTAAAGAAGAAATTGATAATTTTGGCAAAGATGCCCTCCTATCCATATGCAACACAGGTTCAAATAGTGGTTGCATGCATGGCTCTTCATAATTATATCATGTTGAATGCCATACATGATAATGAGTTCGACCAAATCATTAATGAAGGAGATGAGGATGTTGAAATTGATGACGAAGACACCGGCAATGATGAGGCATCAACTTTTGGTGGAATCGATGATACGAAGATGGGTAGGGAGCGTGATAAGATAGCTCCGGAGCCTATTGAGGATGCATAATATTATAATTGCAAGCATTAAATGATTTTTTTAAACAAGTTTGAATTTTTATAATGTTTTATGTGTGCAAATCAGATTTTAATTAATACTTATTTTGAAAATTCAATTGTCAAAAAGTTAACGATCTTAATTTTCATCAATTTTTCATAATTATTTTATTGGGTGTCAAAAATAAATAATTACTGATATGCAATTTACAAATTCATTTGGTCATTTGAATGAAAGACTACTATTTTATACCACACCGTAGTTGGAACTATGCGCACACCTAAACAACAAATTACATGAACGTATTTTTCTACCACATTTATCAAAGTTACATGCCAAACAATTTTAAGTTGTTATCACACCACACCTCACTGCAGTTTACAAACACACCGCACCGCAACAAAACAAAACACAACACAACGAAGCCCAAACGAAGCCTAATTGCCATAGGGTGCGTCTATTTACACCGCCCAAATGCCTAAGGACACCGCCAGATCTAACTACACCGCAGGTTATTTTGAAATCCAACAGAAATGCTATCTACACCGCCTATTTTTTCCTACTCTCCCTTAACTACCCTTACAAATATTCGATTTTTAAAAACCGAACCTTTGTTTTATGTTCGCTTTTTCAAACCCGAATATAAGTCGACTTTTAAAAAGCGAACATACTTTTACAAGTTCGATTTTTAAAAATCAGACATACAACCGAATACTGCTTTGAATAGATCATAAGTTCGATTTTTAAAAACCGTACAGGTTCGATTTTTAAAAATCGAAACTAAAACAATACTTCGGTTTTTAAAAACCAAACTATGTCGATGGGAAAGAAAAACGAGTACCAGAGCCGTCCGAGAGGCGTCTTCTCCAGAGGCGTCTTCTCCAGATGCTTCTTCTCCAGAGGCATTCCCTCCAACCACCGCGTTCCATAGCATCTTCTCTAGTTCGAGTACCTTCTCCCGTAAGTCTTCTCGGAGCTTCGCCTGGATTAGATGGATAGTGGAAGGTTGGGGAGGAAAACAATGTAGGGAGATGATGGAGCTTCGCCTGGATTAGATGGAGGTGGTGATGGAGGCGATGGGGACATTGTTCGTTAGGGCTTAGAGGAAAGGAGGTGATGGATCCATAGTTGTGTCCTTAGCAAAAACATGAAGAAAAAAGATGAAGAAAGACATTTGGTTATTTAAGATGGGTATTTAAGACATTGATATGAAGGGTATTTTCGGTATTATCGAGAAAAAATTTTGGGCGGTGTCCTTAGTCATTTGGGCGGTGTAAATAGACGCACCCATTGCCGTATGTCAACAATCCTAACGAGTCACCACACGTTGGCTCATAGCGGACACCAACTCAGGTTGGCTATATATATATATAATAGTGTTCTAAATATCATCTACCAAAGAAGAAAACCAAAATCTATCGAATCAATTACAATAAAAAAAGACGATATCTAACATTATTACCATAATATGGTATACATAATCGGAAAAAAAAAAGGTCACCTCAGGCTGCCTCATTTGCTATAATTCTCTCTCTATAAATACAACCGTCTCTCTCTCAATATCCTCGCACTGCACCCTCACAAAGAAATGGAGTCCTCCAAGAAACCAATCTTGATCATGGCTGCCTTCCTCTTCCTCCTCCTCCTCCTCCTCTCTCCTAAGATTCACTGTAAGTCACTCTCACACACTCTCCCTCTCTCTAGATCTCTCGTTGTGCATGCATGCATGGGTTTGCATGAAAGGTAGCTAACACGTAATAATTAACTTGACGTGCATGGGTATGGCTATGGCAGGTGGTGTGGTGCCGGAGGATGACGATGACTGCGTGTTCTTGGGGTCATGCATGAATAAAGCGGACTGCATCAAGCAGTGCTTCGCAAAGGGCTATCCCACCGACGGCGCCATCTGCGTGCCGGATCCCTCCGGCCACTCCCCCCGTCCTCTTTGCTGCTGCCTCGTTTATGGCCCTCCTGCTGCCACCTAGCCAGCCAGTTTATTAATATATATGATCTATGTTGTAGCTTGAAGTATTAATTATGTCCGTGTTTTTGCTCTTAATCAAGAGATGATAATAATTAAACACGAGTCCTTGAGTTGAGCAACATTTCTGATTTTTTCGAGTTGAATAAATATATAAATATAGGATGGATGCATAGTTTCTCTAGCTGATCTTATAGATCAAAATGCTTTTTTTTAGAAAAAAATTATTTGCTACTTGATGACCAAATATATAGCAGCATGGCAAGTTGGTAACCTTGACAACATAATAACATAATGAATCAGTTGCGTTCCTTCGTGAGATTTGATCCCATATTTTTTATTTTACTTCTGTTACTTTTTTGTTTATCCCTCGAGAATGTAATGGGAGAGCGGATGGTATAGACGTTATGATGATTGCTTTGCCTGATCAGAGTTTGATGGACTAGATGTTTTAGATAGTGTGATGTAAGTTGTACTATTAGCTAACTTTCGAGCTGAACTAATCAAACAAACAAACGAAAAAAAACCTTGACAACATATCCTTTGAGGCTTGGAGGAATTTATTAGGTCTTTTTTTGTGATAAAATAAAATCAATTTACTCAGAGATCGAATTTTTTTCAGCACCGGTGATTGTTTTTTATTTGGTATCTTAAGTGGTGCCGAGGTGTACATCAAATCAAGATACCAAATAAAAACAATCACGAGTGCTGTAAAAAATTTGTTTCCATGCTGGCCAGATTCCAAATCCGAGCAATTGATTTTTTTTTTTTATCACAAAGGAAAGGTTTATCAACTAATAATTAAATCAAATCAAATCAGAAACACATGCAGATTGATCTATATGATCATCAACAGGCGTAATTGCCATAATAGTTTCAGGAAAATTAAAACTCAACGATTCATGTCTATTTAACCTCTCATAAAATCAAAAACACATGCAATACTTCAATTAAGCAACACTAACTAAATAACTAATATATATGAAATATTTGTATCTAGGATAAAAAGCCATGCTCATATTGATATTAAGGATGTGTTTTGGTTACAGGAAGTGAGAGGATGGAAGTGAGTTACTTGGAAATCACTTCTCGATATGTTAATCAACCTTATAAGGAGCAATAACGGTTAACCTGCATTAATTTATATCCCCTAAGTTTCTTTATATATATTCTCTAAGTTTGTTTTATAGAAACCTGCATTAATTCATATCAACCTAAGTTCTATTAATATTATCTTATGCACAAAGACTTATATATTTATATTTATTTTATATACGCTAAGTTAGACTTATAATATTTTATTTTATATTTTATTGGCTATGTTTTATGGTGGCAGTGAACAAAAAACTATGACCAACCTTCGAACCCTGGACCACCTACGGGTCAACACAGCCGTCTAACCAGACAAACTATAGGGAGTTTGTTAAAATTTTATATTAACAAAACTAAAAACTGTGCCAGGGCACAGGTGAGTACTAGTGCTATATAAGGCTTAATTATGAGAAATTGTGAAAATAGTAACTATATATCCCCGATCGAGCAAAGGGTTACTTGTAAAGTATGAGGAATTGTGATTTATAATAGCCTTATATATATATATATATATATATAAATATATAATTTGACATAGTTGGAATATACTAAACGTTTGTGAGATTATGAAAACACAATTATTTCCTTGACAACTATATTAGGAATAGTAAAGATAATGCACATGCCACGTGGTCATGTATATATAGAGATGGCAAAATTGACCGCCCCACTGGATAACCGACCCGATCCGTACCGATGGGGACAGGTATGGTATAGATTTTTTACCCGTGGATACGGGTATGGTTTACAAATTTAAAATCCGCGCAGGTACGGGGCGGATTATGGTATTGGGTAATATCCGCCCCGCTATCCACCCCACGCCCGCCACTAAATATTGGTTTGGTGGATTTTAGAGAGTCTATTTTTGTAATAATACTCTAATAAAGACTAATTGTTGATGATTATTTGGTGGATCTAGATTTTAGAGACCGAATGTTGATGATAGTTTGGTGGATTTAGATTTAGATTTTAGAGACTTAATGCTAATTAAATGGGTTTTTTTAGATTTTACGGATAACCGCGGGTTGCGGGTAATATCCGCATACCCGCGGGGATGGTTATGGTCCGCGATCCCCATTATCCGCGCGGGGACAGGGCGGTGCGGGTATGGGCGGATGAGTGCAGGGACAGGGGCGGGGACGGGGACGGATATTCCAATATCCGCCCCGATCTGCCCCGTTGCCATCACTATGTATATAAATCAGCAGCGCTCTATTAGGATACTTTAACTAAGGATAGTGTTTTAATTATAAGTTCATATATATCATACAGTTGCAATGTACATACTAATATAAGAGTAATTATATCATGAGTTGATATGCATATTCTCATGGAAGTAATTCCATGCAATAGTAAATCTCAGCCACCAGATCCTGCATAGATGGCTGAGATCAAATTATTCTCTCCCTTGGAAGTGTGACACTTGCTGCTTTTAGTTCACGTACAAACGAACCTTGAAAACTTTTTAAAACTAAAAAGGATCTAAAAGGGTCTGTATGAAAGTACATTGCTGATTGTTTTTCTTTTCTTTTCTTTTTTCTTTTTTTTTCCGAGGAGCTGATTACTTTTTTCTCGTGCCTAAGATATAATTGCATCTCCTATATATCCTTTAAATTAAATGGCTAGCTCTGATGGGATTTTAATATCACCGGATATGACAGAACCAACTTGTCATTTTATCCAAAAGAAAATAATCTAGATTGATAAGTGGCAGGATTCAAATACAATAAATGCAAAGGGTATATGCAAAAGGTTATGAGATATAGGATAAAGATTTACATACATGGTCACGTAGAATATACATTACACATGTCCTCTAATCGATAGGTATATACTGATTGATCGATTGAATAGATATTGTTTTACCGATGAATTATATCAATTAATCGATATATTCCTACCGATTCGAGGGCATGTGTAATATCCCTACTGATTCAATGACATGTGCAATGTACAAACTCTATCTCATGTAACCCGATCAGAGTCCATATATATATCCTAGAAACGGAGCATGCAATCTAATTAAACAATACGCACCGGACCTGCAGGAGTTACAAGGTCCTCAAGGTCATCGTTGATCTCCATGCAGCACCTGGATCCCAAAATGACAACGATCACAGCGGATCCAGGGATGGCTCCCAGGTATGGGGCAAGACTGAAGACAACATCGCTCAAACAGTGCAGGTCATCGAATTCCTTGCAGCCATGTACGCCAGCCATCCGAGCCTCCTCGCCGTCGAGCTGATCAACGAGCCTCTAGCGCCCCCAACTCGGATGCTAAACCAAGGTGGACCTGGGCAAAGAACGGAGCTTTCACGACGGCTTCCACTTACCAGAGATTAAAGCATTTGGATGGCAAACAGGGTACGGAAGATCAACTGGCATTGTGGCACAGCATCTGGCGGACCCTTGCTGGACCGCGCGTGTGTTTCTTTCTTTGGAAACTTCTGCATGGCAAGATCCCAACCAAGCTTGCGCTATGGAACCTATGCCTCCCCTGATCGCATGTGCCCCCATTGCGGCCTAGCTGATGAAACTGTCGACCATATCCTCTATGAATGCCACTTTGCCCAGGAGGTCTGGAACATAGCATTAATCGGCACCAACATCTATGTTGAAGAACTCAGCATGGACACATGCATCGATCTGCAATGTCGCCCCCGGAAGTCTGAGGACATCATTCATGCCAACTCCATGCTCTCTTATGGCCTATGGTGGCTTTGGAAAGACAAGTGCAGTCTTGGTGGCAGCAGAGGGCGGCCGCGGAGCTCACGACGTCGCCCATGTGATCAGATGGCAAAGCAGAGAGTTCCTCGCCGTTGAGAAGGCAGGGAGGAAACCCAGTAAGCCCCATGCTTGGTCTGGCATCAGAATCCAAACGGATGCTTCCCTCAACCCAATCACTGGCACTACAGGGCTTGGGGTCGTGAGCATTGATGAAGAAGACGTGGTCTTTTTGTCCGATGGCACCAGAGGGTCAATTCCATCCTTGCGAGAGAGTTATATGCCATACTTGCAACCATCAAAACAGTGAACCGGTGATGCTATCAGAAGATCCTCGTGGAGACTGACTCCTTGTTTGCGGTCCAATTGGTTGAAGAAAGTGCTCCATTACTAGAGATGTGCAGGGAGGTGGTGCAAGACATCTTATGGGAGTCCCGCCACCTCAGTGAATTCCATATTAGGTACATTCCTCGAGAAAAAAACAATCACGCTGATTGGATAGCACATCATGCAAGCACACTCCATTCTATTTTTAATGACATAGAGGAGCCTAGGGGGTCTATCCATATTACTCCAGGTAATTATCACTGATGTAAGCCATAATACGGGTCTCTAGCCTTTGGGCTCAACTGGTAAAAAAAAAAAAAAAAAGCCTCTGGCGCCTGGGGTGACCCTGGACAGCCTAGCCTGACCAAGTACTACAGGGTGGCTACTCTGCGGTGCGCAGGCACACCTCGGCCGCCTACGTGATCATGTCGTCGAACCGGCTGGCCATCCCCGACGTCACGGAGCTTCTTCAGTTCGCGAGTGGATTCCAGGGCTCGGTGGTCGACGTGCACTACTTGTTAGCCAAAATAATGGCTAAATCATTAAATGACGGACACGTAAGCAAAAGGCAATGACTAAATGGAAGATAACTATATAATCTTATCGACCAGATGAAACATATCGACCAAATGAACGATAGAATCTATCGACTAAATGGACGATAAAATATCGACCAAATGAACGATGGAATCTATCGACCAAATGGACGATGGAATTCTAACCAAATGGACGATATCGTCCATATGGCACCATCATTTAAAGGACTATGGACGATAATCGCCCAAAAGTCACAATTGGACATGTTACCAAATATCATCGTCCAAAAGCAATTAACACGTGTGCCAAATATGGTTAAAAAACACATGCATGTATGACATGGACAAGAAACGATAAGTAAGCCAGCGTGATCGTGACGTATGCAACGAACGAGCATCGACCACGTGTACTCTCCAAACCAGACACGAACGTGGGAGAAGCTGTTACGGAGCAGTTCGCACACGATCTCCTCCTTCCACGCCATCAACCCTCAAGGCGGAGCAGTTATTCCTTAGTATAAATAGCTTCTCTTCTCCACTGTAACCCCCCCCCCCCCCCCCCCCCCCCCGACAACTTGCAACCTGCTCTTAAGCATGGCTTTCGTTTCTTATGTACCTGTAAGTTGATTAATAAAGCTTTCAGTTTGATTAATGGAGTCTTTTACTGCTTTCTTAGCATAATCTCGATAATGTAGTAGTTTTAATCGTCTTCTCCTTTTTTGTTTCTGTTTTATAGTTCTAGATTAATGGGTTTCTTTCCGTTTCCGCTTTCTGTCCATTTCAGTTTCATAGTTTAATTAAGTTAAATTAGTTTAATGTTTACTGTTTCTTTTCATTATGATCATAGGAGTATTGTAAGATTAATTTAGGTTTTATCAGTCTTCTTTTACGCTTTCTGTTCTTTAAGATTTCTTTACTGTTTTCCATTAGAATAAGTTACTGCTTTCTTAGATTAAGTTAATTAAATAGGTTTAATTGCATTTTTTGAATTTAGTAATTTAGATTGATCTTTATGCTTTATTTAATTCCGTAATCTTAGACAATTTAAAGCTTTTCTTAGGTTAATCTTGATAATTAGATTATTTAATTAAGTCTAATCTAGATTTTCATATTACTTGACATCTCTGGTTCGTTAATTCGAAAGAGCAGAACTCAACTACAATCATCTGATATTTAAGTGTGGAATAGGATTTTGACTTTGACTATTTGACCGGTCAACGGTTAGATTTCCTCTCTAACACTACTACAAAGTACAATCTCTACTCTTCCATGTTCAACAGCATGACTGTGCAGCAGAACATCGACTAGATCTACAACCAGCTGGGCCAATCAATTGGGCACCACCATGACCAGCTGGGCCAACGGACCTCCCATTTTCGTAGGTAATAACAATTTACTTATTAATTTCCATACTAAAATTGATGAATGTGAGATCGATCTCTAAATTTAAGAATTAATGTTCCTAGCTACTGATGTACACTACTGTATGAGAGTGGTTCTGGAGAATGGGATGTGCATAGATTTCAGACCAGATTTTAATAAAAAGCATAGATTTCTCCGACCATTAAGAACCTGTGTCCAACACTAATAAGAAAGCCCTTCATTAAAATCCTGTTATCGCCATAAGAACAGATCAAGGCCCAAAGTTTAGTGTTTCAGGTAAGCAAAATCATCAGAACACTGCTGAATTCTTCATAGGTTGAGCGAGCCATGGGTGAACAAAAAGAGTAATACACAGCATAACGCAAGCTTGAATCGAAATCTCATGCGAAAGCATTGCATCACAATACATGAGTTAAATCACTGGGCAATAAGGATTCCTCTAAAATACTATACAAGAGTACCAACAATGATGGCTATCTCGAAAAACAAGCATCATCAGATTTCCTATAATAAAGGAAAAATGCATGTGGTTCCCATTCAATGAACATATGTTGAGGTTAATCTTCATAAATAGAATAGGTGGAACTCTTCACACTAATGGCAACTGATGTGTGTAGCCTGATTAAATAAGTAAATCAGAGGATTTCTGCTGATCACTGGAAGGATCAAATATGGTCTTTCGGGAATTCTGGAATTGGTCACGTGCAAATGTCATCTAAATCATCATCAATCTTCATGCTCGCCTTCATCCTCAGAATCTGCAATCAAAATTAAGATGCATTTCAGATAGCATGAACTAATCGAAGAACAAGTCCTTATGTGTCTACTGTAAGCTTCAAGGACATTATAGTCGAATAGCAAAAGCTCTGAAATCCCATTCTTAAGCTTACAGCAACTTTGTAAAAACATCTAATGCTAATATATCATCGCTTATCCATTATCTTGGCATGTGTTTTCATCCTCTCTACACTCTTTAAGCCATTAAGGAAAATGATGGAACATACCAGATCGAACATCATCATCAATTTTGCCTCTCGCTTGGATTCCTCTCAGGAGCATCCGGTAAATTAATACCCACCAATAAATGTGAAGGACAAGCAATGAAATCAAAAGCGTATTAAATATGTAATAGTAGATAGGTCCTTCCACCTTGTGCTTCTCCTTGTCTAAAGTTAAAGCCACCTCGTAACTGCCAGAAATGGAATGAAAGTAAAAGGTCAGAAACAACCGCTGCTTCTCTTAGATCATCTGGATGAAAATTGTACCACAAACAAAATCCCATACAAGGGGTTTACAAAAACACCTACTGAAATAACATCTCTATTAAATTTAAAGGGCTGCAATGTTAATGATAGTTATATAGTCGAGAAAAATAATCTTCTTTTGCCTGTGATATGTATACACACCCTAGGAGGTAAATACACAAGTAATTCACACGCTTTGATACTAAGCAGGTTCTGCATGGGAGACTACAACCATAGGCCCATGCAATCGTGCATTTCACACTTCACCCTTTTAAGGAGCTAAATACACAAGTGATTCACATACGTTGAAACTAAGCAGATTCCACATGTAAGACTATACCCTCAGGCCTAATACGTCATCTTGACTCTAGCCTCCCTACTGTCTTTCAAAACCATATTCTTGATAGTGCTAATATGAAAGGACGGTAAGGAAGTCCATATATCACATCAGAAAGTGTCTATTTTGTACACATAGCTAAACGAAATAGGTTATAGTCATTGCTATAACAAGAAATTATATATCACATTCTGTCTCTATCCAATAAGCTTATGAGAAATAAGGGTCAGAATAACCATGCTAGTATATGTTTCTAACAGCAATGTAACAAAAGGAACCTTCGCAAAATCACTGAATGCAATAATCTCCTGGAAGTTAACTTAGAAAGACCATCATATTCCATGAAACTTTCAGGGCAGATGAGAGAGAATACAAGAATAAGAATTCAACTAGAGAAATAAATAATTTACCTTGTACTCCGAATGACCCAGAAAGGGAAGCATACGAGGCGAAATATAAACCATGAAGCAGCGAAAAGTAGAAACATAATTGTAGCGAGCCACTCAACGCCACAATACTTGGACATCTTTCCTGCCTCTAAAAACACATCACATGAATCGTGGATGGCCAAAACGATCGAACCAACACGAGCAAATCTGCTCATAGAAAATGACAAAAGTCTATAAGAGCTGGCATAAACAACATGTATTCTAGCAAGTACCAAAAAGTCACAATAAGGAGATTTAAATGAAACAAAGGGGCATTGATTGACAGCAACAATTGATGTTTAAGCTAGAATAAACATAATATTTATAATGTTATTTAGTCCTGTATCTCTAGACAAAATATTTTTGTATATATAACATGTAAAAATATTTACACAATGTACTTTTATACATAACCCAGCCATGTCATGTCCTAAATTTTATGAAATCACTGCATCGGCGTGTTTGTATTGTGCTGTTTTCCTGTCGTATGTCCACGTCTGTGTTTCCTAGCAATCTTAGCTGCAAAAGTGAACTAGAATCTAGACAGAAAAAGAGCGAGATTAATCTCAATAGCTATTGATTGATGGACATTGCAATCAAGTCCAATTCAATAAAATCCGAGTCAGTTGAATACAAACCTGAAGATGTAAGACAGAACAATGAGAATAGCAGTCGCCACATGATGAGACATTGACACAGCCCAGTCTGCCCTCCTTGTTTCCCAAAATAACAATGCAAAGATAGAGTACGCGTAAAATCCAGCAGCATACATATACACAGCCTTAAGCTTCAACCTGACGATTAAACAAAAAATAGTTTAGCATATTCCATTCGCTAAAAAGCTCATAAAAAATGCGCTAGCAAAAACATAGTGGAGGTTCATACATACTTCAGTTTCTGGTCAGGCCATACTTGGTCTCCTGGGCCTACCCAAAAGTGGCGTGTATTTGTAAACCATGGCTCATCATGTGTTACATATAGATGAAGGCACTCTGCAGACAAAAAAAAAGCACACTTCCATGCTGATTCCTTGAACTTATTAACTTTTCTTCTCCTCTCCCTCGTTTCAACATCAAGCTTCTCATGCCCCTTTCCAAGGACAAGTCGCCTTCCCGCCTTCTGCAAAAGCAATAAACAGGGTTCAACTTAATTGCAGCTTTAAAAAAAAAAAATCATTCAGCCTAAAGAAAGTGAACGTTGAAAGCATCATCTTGCTCAGTAATACACGAATAGTGCCATGGGACATGCTAGACGGCCCTGATTAAGTGCCTAAGATGTTCTAAAAATTTCTGCTGAAGATTGAATAAGTTTGGTTGTCAAACATAACTTCAAGGACTAGTAAATACCATAAAGCTTGTGACGATAATCATTTGTAAAATAAAACAGGTCTCAAATGCTTTTAAAAGGTTTTGTCCCAATATTCTGGTTCAACTCTTATGGCCCGTTTGGTTCGCTGCATAAAGGATGTATAAAAACAATATTATAAGTGTCATAGTAATATGGTGTTTGATGCGCCAGTGGATGGTATACGTCTAATATGGTGAGGTACTTTAAGACATTCGATGCTGTATAATTCTATACCACCTTTGAGTTGGTATAAATTTGTACAAACCTCGTCGTATTATTTATTTTGTCAACAATACCATAATTGCTCTTATTAGTCTTATACTGCTCTCCCATGTTGTACCAAACATTACATAGTACTAAAAATTATCCACGAACTATACATTGCTTAGCTTATACAGTGTATAAGTTATACATCCTGATCCTATACAACGAATCGAACAGGCAAGGGCAATTAAAGTAAAAAGTTAATTTCATATAACCAAATCTAAGAAAGAAGATAGGAATTCACCATCCCACGAAATGACAGGGTTCAGCATCCCAAGAAGAAAAGCCAAGAAGAAAATCAAATACATCCCAATAATCTAAACCATGTGAATGATGATTGGCAGCATATCATCTTCAGCCATAATACTTGAGCCCAAAGAAAGCATCTTTCAGTTCAGATTCTTGATTAGGTTCAAAAGACTTTTAGACGTTTTCTAGCACACAAAAAATGACAAAAATTGGTCATTGATATCATGCACCTATCACACCAAAAAAAATTTAATAGTTAAGCCTTTTACCCTGGCTTAGGGAGGCAAGTGCCCTACATTTCCAACGAATTTGGGGGTATTGGACACCAAGACCAACCCATTACCACCACCAGATACCAATCACTTGACAATTTATACCTGATACATATCACACGAGAGCATATTGAAAGTGCATTCACAAGACAAGTATGCACCATTCTTGATCTAGCCTGTCTATGATAGATACGTATGATCCGTTCAGTATTCATCACCTAATATGCAATATCTTCCTTGATTGGGCTTACCAAATAGGCTTGACAGCATAAATTCTGTAAAAAGTCGAGACATTGGTCCGCAATTGGTGATACAAACATGTACTGATGCTAACATCTCATCCACTTTGATGTCATTCCCTATGCAATAAATAACTCTCAAACCATCACAACATGTTCTTGTCAGCTAAACCGTATATGATGTATCAATGATCTAGTAGTGACTTGATGTGATTGGAATCAGAAGATTAAAGAAAGTTTCAGACTGAAATTTCGAAACATATATCATAGTTACAAAGAGTAAAAGGTCTAGTGAGCACGACAAAAAAAATCAAATGTACTTTACAATCTCCTCCCGATCGCATATGACATTAGCAAAATCAAGGAAAACCCATGACATGTCTAGGCTTCTAGCATAATTCTTGCGTAGATACTTATTCCATTATTTAAATAATTTTTTTTCAGATTATAGAACCCTTAAAAGTCCAAATCAGTATTTCCAGCATCCATGGGACAATGTTCCTATCTTTCCTTGAGAACATTTGTTTTGGAATATCCCTTGAACTTTCAAAAGAAGAAAGAATTTCAGACATAAAGCCAAACAAGATCAGCAATGCAGTCCCAGCATAAAACGAGGGACAAATGTGAAGCAATACGAATAAGTTATCACAATGATATGCATCACTCCTTACTAACAAATGAAAGTCAATGTAACATAGTGAAAGATGATCCCTTCACCCCTAAATTTTTATATCAATGCTGAAACATAAAATAATTGAAATTCTTTCATAAGAAATAAGAACAACAACCTCAACTTAAACGGGCTTATTGCCACAGGAAAATGATACTCCCTGCCATCTTTTCTGTCAGTGACTATGGCCTTGATATATTCTCCTCCATGGATTTACAATTCAAGTAATGTAAGCATCAGATATTCTTTTTTTTGCTATTTTTCATAATTTTTTACCCTAAAGAGTCAGCAGAACTGCAACAAGAATGTTGACAAAATATACTAAGTAACCATCAAGTGATTTTCAATAGCTGCACAGCGTCACCTATTTCTGCAATCAGTGTATCTTTCTATCACATAGCTTTCATTGTTGTAGAGTGTTAAGTGTGATCTAAAAGAGATGAATTTTGAAGAGAAATATTTCATATCCTTCAGATGGATATTCTGGCTGCACTTCAGGTAGTTACGGTGTTTCTTTTGTATCTCTAACCATATATTCTTCCACGACTCTTGTGAATAAATGTAGGTACTCACATACAAGCATCAAGAAATCGTGCCATTCTTACGTATTCCAAACACATCTATAAATATGAAAACATTTCTAACTTTCAGCAATATCCATATGTCCAGAAAGAAAGGTGGCACTTAGATTTGATTCGAAGAAAGTATCCAATAAAGCTCCAAGGTTTAAACTACTTCTCTTCTGTCACCATCTTAGCATCACATAGGATTATCATGCATCATCTTTGACGAATTGCAGAAAAAGAAAAGCAATCCAACTACCTTCGTCATCCAAAATGATAAACAAGATTTACATTTCTTAAATCCCATAATAAATCCTGCCACGACCCCCAACCTCTCACTTGGGTAAGGACAGATTGAGAACATTTTGGAATAGAATAGGTGACATAGCACCACAAGTCGACCACGACTAAAGGGTAAACTGCTTGAATACTACTGTATAAAACCAAAAGTCGATTGATTTACTTACTTAGGCTGCAGGTGATGAATGCCAGGGTCCTCACATAACAGAAGGAAGGCAATGGAGTCGAGAAGATCTAAAATACTTGACACGAAAATCCTAACCCATTTATGTACTGATATAATCCTCTCTAAAACCGTACTATCCTATTCTCAACTAGAATTGATGTGAAATAAGAACCCAAATACTCCAACGGTAACAAAATCCATTTCATTTGCAACTCATAATCCAAGTCTCAATATGAACAGTTCCCTCAATCAATAACCATAGAGTAGAAACTCCCAAGATCTCAAAAATCCAAACTAAGCGTATCTCCCATTACCACAACAAAAACTCCAAGCCCAGACGAAAAGGATCCAATTAAACACATCCAACATCGCCATACCACCTCTAAGAACCCAAACATTCCCACATAACCAACCAGAAACATTTCCTGAATCAACCAAACTGATATCAGAATTCGACGCACCAAAACCAAGAAAGATCCCATCTTTACCCGATTTCTCCATCACCAATTAAAAACCCAAACCACGAAATCCACCAAAAAAAAAAAAAACACCAACATCGCAGAATCCCACCAGCTCACCTCAAACACGAATCTATCCAGGAAATACCGCACGCCCAGGAA
Source organism: Narthecium ossifragum (assembly GCA_963920575.1). Classification (NCBI taxonomy): domain Eukaryota; kingdom Viridiplantae; phylum Streptophyta; class Magnoliopsida; order Dioscoreales; family Nartheciaceae; genus Narthecium; species Narthecium ossifragum. The sequence goes on from OY986973.1 coordinate 22,091,286, forward strand.
GAACAGCACCATGAAAGGCAGCGCGAGGATGTCCTCATACACCGGGTAGGATTCCGCTTCCCAATCCATAAGCTTCAAGAAATCCATCAAGCCCCCTTGGGGTCTCGATTCAGGGGCTTCGAATCCAATAGGTTTAATCCAAGATGAGAGGAGATCGAGAGGAGGGAGATGAGTGGGTGGGGATCACAATAACATATGGAGATGCGAAGAAGCCCTCTCATATCCTTGATATTATATCTGAAGACCCGGAGATCATTAACCTACGAATTTCCATGAACACCCCTGAAAGACCTTTATTTGCATGTTTTCTTCATGATATATTCATCAATTCATGTCATGTGATGACGTCATGTCTTGCATATTAACCCCTCCCGGGATTATAAATACAATTTAACCCCCTCTCCCCCCACCCCAAAAAAAAAAATATATATATATATATATATATATATATATATATTCCGGTAATTATTGCAAATACTTCATGTAATTAGCTTCGTTGGTGTTTAAATGGAAGCCGTAAAAAAAATTATTTACGTTAATGAACTTACTTTAAAGACAATTCTCTTTTTTTGTTAATATGTTATTGCACATTAAAAGTTGCTAAATATTATATTCCACTTTACAATCTTCATAATATCCTTATTTCCCTTTGAGAATGTTGAATCTTTTAAAAATACCCTTCCCTCCAATTAACACCATTGATCATGATTCAAAATCTATTAAATGACTTAAATACCCTTGGATAAGAAGATGGTGGTACAGTGTTGGAAAAGGATATTTAAGTTTTTTAATAGTTTTTTAATCATGATTAAAGCCGTTAATTAAAGAAAATAGTACTTTTTTGAAAGGATTCCTATATTTTTTTGAGAGAAAATTGATATTTTCTTGATTTAAGGTGAAATATAGTATTTAGCAAGTTTTGAGTTTTGGGGGGTGAAATATGATATTAATGACAATGATTTTTTTGTCTTAGTCTATGGATTATTTGCATTTATAACCCTCGAGAAAGACATGTTTATGTAAGTATTCTCAAAATCTATAGTTGCGTGTATATAGTCCAAAAATAATTTATTCCTTTGAATCTTTTTATTTTTTCCTTTGAATCTTCTCCACGGAAGTTATGATCGTTCTATAATATGAATTGACCAAAATAGACTCTTATATTTTTAGAAAAAATACTATAAAGGTATCATTGGCCTTTACAAAGACGAAAATATGTTTATTTATGTTATTTTTTCTCGTGGTCTCATGACGTTTGATATAGAGGACATGACTGAACTTTTTTTTTAAATTTTTTTTTTGTTACTTCGTTACTTCAAGAGGTATTTGAACCCAAACATGAAGCAAACATAATCAAATCAACTTTGAAATGACTGGAATGCTCTGACTTATACTGACTTAGTAAGTGGTGTTATTTTTCTCATGTATAAGTGACTAGGTGGTGGGCCCGTGCCACCTGGCACGGCTAACTGCCCGCTCCCACTATCTCTATAATAACTTACGCCACATCAGCCCATTATTTCTATAATAAATTATGCCACGTGTGTATAATGTTATGACTCAGATGATAAGTCATAAAAATATAAAACTAACTTAGGAAAAATGAACATGTTATAAGGTAGATTAGGTAATATCTATATGTAAATCTAGGAATATATATAAAACTAACTTAGAAAAATATACATGTAAATAAACTAATAGAAGGTAAACGGTTATAACCGTTTTTGCTCATTATAAGGTTGATTAAATTTTATAGCGATTTGTCCCACTAAGGACCATCTCCCTCAAAACCTTTTTTTTTTTTTGCGTAAGTGTCATAGTAAAATCAAAAATTAAGGAATATCTATATTTATGCCGCTCAAAAATTTTGATTTTATGTATATTCCATGACATTTTTCAGAATGATTTTTACATCAATATACTTGAAAACTTTCAAATCACACATTTATCCATGAAAATTTTCCAATATCATATATCTCTCCCAAGTCTCAGGCTTCTTAGATGTAAGTATCCTTGTGTGAATTGAAAATTGCTGATTAGACTTCTCAAATCATACTTTCTAGAATACAACTAAAGACATGACCGATCCTCACAATCCATAAGGAGTCAGTGATTTATATACATTACACATGTCATTGAATCGATAATGAGATACCAATTAGAGGACATGTGTATTACACATGTCACGCGGCCATTTACACAAAACTTTATCATCTTTTTTGACAGACATACGTGGCATTTCCAACACGCATGCAAAGACTGGAAAAAGTTTTTCCCCGTTATTTAGACATGATATCATCCACATAAAGTTCTCGATGATAATAAGATTTCTTTCAGCGCGTCCCGTGGACAATCCACGCAATAGATAAAGTTCGTCGGACACGTGACACGTGCTATTCAGAAAAAATGCCTGACAAAAGCGTACTTATGAGAACAGTGAAAATTACTGGTTAGACTCCTCAAAATCATATACTACTTCTTCCAGCCGACTAACAAACACAGCCAGCCTTCCAGAAGAGGGGCTAATTTTGTGCGAAAGTTCCTTGCCCCCAACGTACGTAGCTTCGCCATCGTTCCAGATCAGACGATGCCCTTCATATCTGGAGGTGTCTAGCTTGTATGCAAAGACGACTTGTGTGGTGTGGGGATGCAATCTGCAGGGCTTTGAAAAGTACTGGTTTTGGTTTAGGCATGGATGACAGAGGGCGCCGGCCATCCAAACAAAATTCCACAATATATTCTTGATGGCTGATGTGGGAAAAGAAACCTCAAAGACATCATCTGGTCAGAGTCATCGGTCATACATATACTCGTCTAAGACTTTAGAAAAAGAACATCATTAACTCAATGAATAGAATGACTAGAAGATTCAACAGGATTGATTGAAAATTAGGATAGAAAGTCACACATGGAGTGCAAACATTGACTTCTTTTTATAGAATTGACTAAGATCGATTGCATTTATTATTAATGTGTTCTTCAAAATATATACTTGTTGTGTATGATGATCACATGTGTAACTTATTTTCTTTTTAAAAATGTTCGGTTTTTCTCACCTTATCAAGATTTAGGTATATATTAAGTAGCCCTGCGAAAAAGACGTAAATATTAATTAGCGAACATTTTTATATATCAAGATTTATCAAACCATTTTTATATAAACATTTTTATATATTTTTATATATGTAGTAAAATATAGGGTATTTGTGTGTGTGTGTGTATATATATATAGATAATTTTTTGGATGGCGAATGTGTAAAAAAAAAAAAAAAGAAATCTCTTGTTCTTATTCCTCGGTTCAAGGGTGGTTCAGGGGTGCTAATGGGGCTGGGCCGAGGTCGTCCCTGCCTAAGCCGGGTCTAACCATGGCAAGTAATCAATCACATGGCGCTTCATCATCATAACATATCCCTTCTTTTCTAATAAAAAGTGGTTTAACGCGTGCTTCGTGCTCACCACATTTGACTATCTTGTTTTAAACAAATAACAAATGTATTAATGTTTCGAAATGACATCATTATTTTTAGTCAAATGCATCGCTTGGATGACGGAATATCAAGGTAACAAATATTGGTCTTATTATGCTTATTAAACTCCGATTAATCAGCAAGTCAAAATGTCAAAGAACATAGTGTAAAAACAAGTCAAAATGTCAAAGAGGATAGTGTAAAAAACAACTCCCATCGACTTATTATACTCCGATCAATCAGCAATTCAAAATGTCAAAAAGGATAGCGTAAAAAATAACTCCCATCGGTAGCTTTTCTTTTGAAATATTAATGTTTCGAAATGACATCATTATTTTCAGTCAAATCCATCGTTGGATGGCGGAATATTAAGATAACAAATATTAGTCTTATTACGCTTATTAAACTCCAATCAATCAGCAAGTCAAAATGTCAAAAAAGATAGTGTAAAAAACAACTCCCATTGCTTATTAAACTCCGATCAATCAGCAATTCAAAATGTCATAGAGGATAGTGTAAAAAACCAACTCCCATCGATAGCTTTTCTTTAGAAAAATAGAAATCTTAGATCTATATGAATGTATCACAACTATTCATTTAAAAGCATCTGAAAAGTATTCCCACTAAGATATTTATCAAAACATCCGAACTCTTTTTGTAAATCTGATAGAAACACTGCACAAAAAGATAAACAAGCACATAAAAAAGGGTAAGGAATTATAGACACTGTTCCCATATCTCAAGCAAGCACATTTATAAGCCTTCTTATATTTCAGCTCTAAAAATACCAACTCTTTCCTACCATTACAAGCTAATCCATTTATCTTTTCACATGAACCAGATGAATCCAAATTTTGTAAGAAATTACCACGCAGTAAGGTTCCAACAATAACATTGCTGTAATTTAGCTTTTTCCCTAGCCTTTTGTTTTGGGTCAGTTTGTTAAAAAAAAAAAAAAAAGTATGTAAAGACAATTATAACACTTCTCTACTCCTTTCTTTCTCAATGCTATTCCATTACAACATATTAATTAGCTCCAAACATCCCAGATTCCTAACTTGCACTTCAGTTGTTTCACCCCAAGTGTGTAATCCTTTTTCTTTCATTCTTTTGATGACCCGAGAAATTGATATGAAACTATAACAAGCATCATATAGATCCACTAACAGCTTCCAAATGGGAATATGGGATGCCTTTGCTCTTTTGGCCTCCCTGTACCTTTGCAACACTTTACTATATCTCTCATTTATTATTTTGGCCAATTTCCTTGTATACCTGTCAAAAAATCAAAATTATAAGCAATGTTTAAAATTATGGTTTCAATTTCGGTTTCAATTCAGGAAGAAAAAATTCATAGAAACAAATCTAAAATCACGTGAAACAGATACAAAACCAAACCCGAAACACATACATGATTCAAACTATTTGGCCCCGAGATTGAAGCCATTTTGGATGATACCACCAATTGTGGATGTGAGGATCCATTCCTCTGACCTGGCTCGACCGCGTAGGTCGAGGCCGTGCCCTGTTGGCCTGTTTCCGCGTCGAACGCGATCTGTTTGATCGCATTGTTGTTTTGGACCCTAAAGGCAATTTGATAAATTACACATTGGCGAATGGTTTCACACTTGTGTAGTGCAGACACGGCTCTATGATTGTTATTTGTGCTTATTAGAACTTTAGGCGAACTTGGGATCGAAAGATCTGAGTTCAGGCGCGCGGAAGATGTCTTTAGGACAACTATCAGCTCATACTGATCGATCACTCTAGGGAGCGACCGATTGGATCGATGTCGGCACCGTCTCTGACTTGTCCGGATAAGGTCGTTGAACCGACATAGACCAATCGGTCGCTCCCCATCAGACTCAGGTCTATAAGAGACCTGTGACCCTCCCCTGTTTTCTTTTTCCTTATTCCTTCTTCTCTATGTTGATCCGTGAAGTGAAGTTGTTGCAGAGGCTTGGGAAGGATGCCATGAAATAGGGGAGCAGCTCTAGATCTCCTCTACACGGTTTAATCAAGGATTAAACGTGGATATTGCGCAGTTAGGTAAGATTCTATGTTTAAGCTTGTTTTTTATATTCTTCGTTGATTAAATAATTGCTTCTTCAATATAATCATGCTATATGATGCGTTTTAGCTAGCTTAAGATCTGATGTATGTTTGGTAGGATTTTGGTTTGATTTGATATGGATTTAAGCAAGGTTTCCTTAAGATATTTCTCGGATTTCGGCTCTAGCAGAAACAACTATGTTCTAGCTTGTTTTCCGGCTTGTACGTGCATGATCTCAGTTGATCTTTAACATGAAATTTGTAGATCTCTGAGTTAGCTTTCGATTCCAACCGGTTTCACATTTGTCGGATTGATGTACGATTTATTATGAATTAAATAGCCAGACTGTGCAGAACAGAGTAGCTAGTTTAATTAGTGAATTTAAGTGGTTTGTCTTTATTTGATTGATCTGATCTTTGGATATGTGATTCGGGATATGTCACTGAGTAGGCATATCAAGTTTCATATTAATCGGACAGTTAGATTGAAAGTTATGATTTTCCAAAGTCGGTAGTTCATTCGCTTTAATTCGATTAATCGAGCTTTTCATTATTATATGTTATTATATTGCGTAAGCCCAACGTGTGGCATGTGGGTGAACCAAGGGGATTACACCCCTTGGGATATGTAAAATAAATATTTCGCTTTTCTAAGACCATTGCTATGTATACCCTTTTGACGGGTTGTAGGTTGCGCCCAGAATTGTATATTATTTGACATACTATTGAATGCTTATATTTCTATATTTGTGTCTGGGCATTGCATGCTTACATTTCTATATTTGTTCATGTGCATTGTATACATCTGATTGCACTAGAAGCATAAGGTTAGAACGTGGGCAATAAGTTAATCGCCGATCCAAGGTTCTCGGGCAGCTAGGATCTAGCCTTAGAACCGAGGCTGGGTAGCAAGGTCAAGGTGAGATTGTTATTGTAACCATTGCTTTATCGAAGATCATGCTTAGTTGGCTACATATCATAGTGTTTGAGATTTAGAGGTCGTGTCACTCTCTCGTGTCAAGGTTTAAGGTGATTTACTTTAATGTTACGTCTTGGGCGGTTCGCTATTGGTTTTAGGGTTTGGGATGCATTGGAGATGCATTGAAACCCATGTTGTTTTATCTGGTCACACTTCGAGGAGTGCCTAGAACCGGCGTGATCCTTGTCGCGGTTGTTCGCTGTTTTCTCGACGTTTTTACGTCTTAAACTTGGCTGAGAAATGACACAGTTGTAGTTCCCTTTCTTGTGAGTGTCATAGTTCTACTCAGCTTATCACTCACTCCTACCCGGGCTGAGTTTGCAGGTGCATGCGTCAACGCTTCCGTAGCTCGCAACGGATCAGCTTTTGATGGCGTTTGAGGTTACCGCAGATCATGTTGTATTTTGACAATTTTTGTTTATAGATATTCTTCGAAGATAATATAAAATGTATAATTTTCTTCTTCGAGGAATTTTGTTAGTATTGTATCAGTACCTTTGTTTTAATATTGGAGATTACAGCTTTAACCTCAGATAAATTGTTATATAAATGCCCCACAGATGAATTGAATAGATTAGGAACCCTCACTCCCGGACTGCATGGATTTTCTGAGTCAGGGTGTGACGGTAGACCCGAACTCGAAACTTTAAACATTGATTGAAAAAAATTAAACTTCTATCCACATTGGTGGTATATGTTAAAATGAACCACACACACTTTTAAATAACCCAAATCTTGTATGAGTTTTAGATCCGATATTGGATTAGTTTCTATGCACTTGAATTTGTTTCTATTTCAGCTAAAAATTGAAACCATGATTCTATGTACTACTGTTAAAACTAAAATTCTCATCCAAAATCGAACAAACCGCACAGCAAATATATGATTTCCCAGTCAGTAGTACTTTACAGATTTCGCTATTTAAAAATACATCAGCAGCATGCAAAGCTATCAATTACCATCCAGCCACCCAACTTCATCTTCTAAGCACATGCTTCATAA
>OY986973.1:22098985-22124927 GCA_963920575.1 Narthecium ossifragum
GAGTCATAAACTTATACAGACATACACGTGGTATAAAATTATAATTAAATAAACAAAAAAAAAAAGATAGTGGCTGATGTGGCGTAAGTTATAATAGAGATACTGGAGGCGGACAGTTAGCCGTGCCAAGTGGCACGGGCCCACCACCTAGTATAATATAATAAGAATAGATACAGTTTTGCATATGACATTAATTTGAGTTATTAATCCAGTTGATTAACTCAACTCTTTAGACCTCGTTTGGTATGTTCCCATTATTATTCCCAAATATTTTTTTTTTCTATTTCAAGTAATCATTACTCATTTATTCTCATTCCACCTATCACTACTGCTCTATTTTTTCTTATTCTAATTAATCATTACTGTTTTATTCTCATTTTTTTTAACTCAAAATCTCTTATTCCGAAATAGACTAACCCCATACCAAACGATGGCCTTAAGCCTAAAGTTTCTCCCATATTTTTCATATTCCTTTAAAAAAAAAACAATAAATGCATATCTTGTGTGTCATTCCTTTAATATTCTATATAGCCATCTCTTCTGCCTCAAATCAATTGGTGAATGGTCTTTGGCTGTATAGGTGGGTGAGGAATTTATATCAAAAGGCAACCAAATCTCAAGGTGGGAAACTGGGAAAACTAATCAAAGAAAGGAGCTCATTATCATTATTGGTGAAATAACATCTATGTGTTTCTTTTCCCCTCCATAGTGTATGTTTTGTTCATCTTGGGCTCATCTAAGCATCAACAAGAAATGTTTTCTTTTCCTCTAATGTTCATGCATCCGGAAAAAAAAATGCCATACAGAGAATTGTCATAAGATTTGATCACCAAAACTTGAAATACAAAAAATAGTTACCCTTTGTTTAGACATGAGAATGACATCTAATCAATTATGTTGCTCATTCAAATATGCAAAGAGGTTCATGATCAGCTAATAATGCACGCACGAACATATTGTTAGAATGTAATTTAAGCAACTAAATTCATCTCTTCCCATCATTTTTTTTTCTCCTTTTTTTCCCTTAAGCTTTTTTGGCTATAACCGGTGATTTTAACTCAAATGGACAGACAAGCATCCACTTTGGATTTGTTGTTAAATAATTATACGCGTGTGTATAATTATTATTTATATGTGTATTAGTTTCTACACGTGTTTCGGAGTCTTATTATAAAAAAAACATGGAGGGGGTTCTGAAGTGTAAAAAGTGAATACCATGAGTAGGGTGAGCAAAACCGAACCGAACTTTTTAGAACCGAACCGAACCGGTTTTTCGGTATATTCGGTTCAGTTCGGTTTTTTTTTTTTGTCAAAAATTCGGTATTCGGTTTGGTTTCGGTTTTTATTTTTAAAATTCAATAAATACCAAAATATCGAAATTTTTAAAGTTATATACTTTATTTCGGTTCGGTTTTATATTGTAAGTAAAAAACTATGAATTATTTCAGTTTTTTCGGTTCGGTTCGGTTTGTTACATGAATTTGGTTCGGTTCGGTTCGGTTTTTAAATTAGTGTACTGAATTAATTTGATTCAGTTCAATTTTTTAAATTAGGGTATTTTAATATTTTGATATTTCGATTCGGTATGTACCGAACACTCACCCTGCCATGAGTGTTGTTCGGCAAAAAAAGTTCCATCCACTCGTGTGGGGTGTAGATAGGGTCTCGTAGTGAGATTTGGGCTGAGCATGCTGTTAACAGACCCAGACGCAAAGCTTATGATTGAGGCCGGCCCATCGATAGCCCTATGTGGCTATGTGTGTGTATGCGATTTTTCCTAGAACCCAATTGACTAAATTAAATCACATCTAACTTTGCAATAGAAAATGGATTCTAAATTATCAACATATCAGATTATGTCCAACCAAGTCATCACCACATTAAGTTAATCAGCAAAGTGAGACATAATTTCTGAATTATTAGATAAGTATTGAGCACCTTTGAGTAGGTAGAGATTGTCGTTAAGCTAAAACTTAAAGTAACCGTACGTTAGTAATGACAAAAAACATTCTGAGAAGAAGAGATAAGATTTCATCATATAATAAGGGCTTCCATATTCTACTCCTCCAAAAGTTATAGAAATATATATATATATATGCATTGATGTCCCTCAAAAGTCTTAAAGACCAAAATCACACGCAGACTCGTCTAGAGAGGCTACAGAATCATTAGATTGCATTTGTCTCCCACGTATGTATGAACATAGCGTCGATCGAAACGTGGTTTTCTAATAAAGCTAAGGTGGTAGACTAGAAAGAGATGAGATTGGCTTCCAAGGCAAGGGATGATCAAGCTAGCTTTCAAGTTGGCCTCTTCATTTGTTTGCACAAAAAGGAGCGGCATGCATCTTTTACCCAACTTTGAAAAATTCTTGCCCGCCGCATATATATATATATACCACGAGAAACATTCCCATAGAGGAATGTCATGGGTTTTGGGTCCAGAGGGCGTGGAAATTAACATCTTATCCACTACTATATACCTAGATCCCTATGTAGTACTCCGTAATTCTTCATTGGAAAAAAAAACATCAGGGTATGGGTATCCATGCAAGTTGTACGTGCTCCACCAACCCCAGAATTAACATCTTATACACTAATATATATATATATATATATATATATATATACCCACACACCAGGTGAGCTCACCGTGTCACATAGCACATGCAACCACCGCCCCCCACCGCTCCTCTCTATCTCTCCCCTAATCACTCGATAATCACCACCCCCAAGTGTCTTCATCTCAATCGACTGATATATCCAAAAATAACTTAATCGGCATCCTCTGCCGCCTGACAGCTACAATACACTAGATTATATAATATATATATATATATATATATATACACACATTATATATTTGGATCATGTAGTCGGCCATCGATAGGTGTCTATCGGTAGTAGGCTACCAAATGATTGTTCTAATCTATTGGTAGTTCGGTAGTGAGATACCGATAATGACCATCAGTAGGTCGCTACTGATGGACTATATAAAAAAATTGGTAATGGGCTATCGATAGGTGGCATGTGCATTACACATGTTACCTGTCCATGTACACAAGTGAGTGCTAAAAAAAGCATAAATAAAAAAACAGAAATGATTTGTGCACATGCCCACGTGGCATGTGCATTTCACACTATCGGTAATAGACTACCGATAGTGTGTATCGGTAGTCTACTACCGATAGGTATGTACAACCTATCGGTACCCCACTACCGATAAGTTGTACATGCCTATCGGTATCTCACTACCGATAGATATGTATATGAATCGATATCGAACCTATCGGTAGTGGGGTACCGATAGGTTGTACATTCCTATCGGTAGACCACTACCGATAGACATGTACTGAGAATCGGTAATGTGAGATGCACACGCCACGTGTGCGTGTGCACCAATCACGACTCATAAAAAAATAGGTAGTGGCGGCATATGCAATGCACAAGTCACGTGGGCATAATATATAGAATAAAATTTTATGTACATGGCTATGTGGCATGTGTAATGCACATGTCACGTGATTGTTAGTGAGGTACCAACTAATTGATCTATTCCATCGATAATGAAGTACCGATTGGTTGATCCATCGGCACTCACTATCGATTTGATCATTGATACATTCAATCGGTAGTGATGTATCGATTAATTGATCTATTCCATCGATAATGAGGTATCGATGAATTGGAACAATCAGTCGGAACTCACTATCGATTAGATCGCGTGTTTAACGTAGTTGGTTTCGGCTTTAAAAGGCACATCAGCGCTCTAATATATACTCCTTTTTATCGTAGACAACTTGGTATGTTGCTCCATGTAGCAGCGTAGCTCCTCTCCTCCTCTATAAATACCCATCCTTCTTTCTTCAACTCCCACACACAACCAAGAGAGAGAAGACTAGAGAGAGAGATATGAGACCCATAAGCCATTCAAGTAGTGCCGGAGTCCGGCTATGGAGTTCTCCAATCCCATACCTCTTCATCGGCATGGGAGCAACGATGGTTCTCATTGCCATAGCGCTCACCGTGATCGCCTGCTCTCACCGCAAGTCCGCAGGGGGCAGCTCAACGCCGGGGAGCTCCATGGAGAAGCCGGCGATTGCTCCCCTCGACATGGAGCCGAGGATCCTGGTCATGATGGCCGGAGACGACATGCCTAGATTCTTGGCAAAGCCCCTCTCCATAGCTAGCCATAGCCAAGAAAGCTCGAGTGATCAATCAACTCATCTTTAAGAAAAACTTGGATTGAGTCATGATATGAGAGAATAGTTTTGTTTTCTCTTCTTTTTTTTTCCCTTTCTCTGGTCCTTCAATTTTGTTTCGGCGCGAATATGTAAGCTAAATGAGTTGCAAGGACTATAGCTTAATTTAAATCTTTCTTCTCTTCCTCATATATTTCTTAATATATCCATACATCTTCCATATATGTTCTCTTGTGGTTTGGAATGAGCTATACTTCTTCTTCTCTTTTCTTTGAAGACTAGCTATTAGTGTTTCTTGGATGTTTATTTGACCCTTTCTCTTGGTGCATGATTAATTCTATTAGGAATTAATCTCAGTACCTGTATGAAGGAAAACTATGATCAAGATCTGTAATAAACTATTGGCCAACTAAAAAATTTTCCAATATGAGAAATAAAGTAAGCAATGAATATATGCCAATGATTTGGCGCAATAGTTAATTGATTTGCTTACATATATAAACACCTCTGTGTCATGTCAGGTACATATTCCCTTAATTTTATTAATCAGATTTGTTCTGCAGGATGTCAGGAGTGATTCTATGTGTTGTTTAAACAAAAATTCTGTAATCATGGCTATCATCAGCTGAGTGAGATTCCTACAAAGAACAATATATATGCATCAGTGCTTTCTCAAATCACTGTTTTCTGGCAAGGAGATATATATTAACAGTAATGCATGCATCAGTACATGAGCTCAGTTTTAGTACTGTACATATTAATCTTGCGTACAGAATATGCTTCTGGGATGCGGCCACTCGAAGTTGTAGAACCAGTAGTCATCTCAGAAATGATGTCCCTCTGCGAAGTAGTGTTCATCACTGTTTCTTAAGGCCAATTGCATTTGGAATCTTTCGAAAATTAAAGAATATGCTTCTTGGATGTGGCCACTCGACGAGGCTTAGACGTTTCAGTCATCTAAAGAATGATGTTTCCCATGAGAGGTGACAAGAGAATTTGCTTAGGTTGGTCTGTGCAATTGGTATACAGTACTGTGAGGAAAAGGAGGTTTCATGCGCCCACCTTTGATTGAGTTAAGTTGGTATACAGTACTGTGAGGAATTCCCTTTCATCATTGTGCCTAAGAGCTAAGTGCACTCCAGTTCATCTTTCATGGTGGGCAGCAAATCACTTGTCAATTGTGCTTTGTTGAAGCCTTTCCCTTGATCGTCCTTCGCGGATATTCGAAGAATTTTATAACTACAGCAACAAACTAGACTTCTCCCTATGCTTGTATCTTCCTCTGAAACTTCCTGTCATAAGTGTAAAACTTTTTCTTGTGAACATTATCAAATTACTTTTGAAATAATTGGAAGAGCTATATAGCTATCCAAGTGAATTGATTTATCGCCTACAAAGGCACATTGAAGCTTGTAGCAAGGACTCTGTTCAACTTTTTGGCATCATGCTTTCGAAGATAATGAGAAGTATAAACAAGAGAAGTGCTTTGGATTAATGATGTTTTGGTTTGGAATAGTGATCTTTTTGAGCGCAGATGCACTCGAATACGAAGAAATAATATCTAATTCAGATCATATTTTTCTTTATTGATCAGTATCTGCTAATTATGCTTTGTAAACTTTGTGCAGATTCTCTTTGGTGTAAAATTTTGGCCTATTCCCTGCAAAATCATTATGACTCTATGCTGATTTTAAATGAGAGAATCAAGATTGCATCCTTCCTTTTGAGTAACTTCATGGATATATGCTTCTATTAGTTTGATTATATTGCTACTTTATGAGATTAAAAAAATGAACCCATTGTTCAGTCACACTTTAAACAAATTCTTAATTAGATGATGGAAGTCATTCATTATCCAAAGTTGTTCAAAGCACTTCACACACTTGTCAAACTCTATTTGGTTCCATTTAGAGAGGAATATGCAAAGACTTGTCATCATTATCCATAAACCTGAATCATATTTTCGGTCTTCACAAACCAACAATTGAGAGTAACTGCATCCACTAGATACATGATCCATGAAAGAAACTTCAATTCATATACAAATTTATGCTTAAGTGCAGTTCATTGTCCTGTTGAACACAAGATATTTGAGCAATTTTTGTACTAGTTCACTTGGCTTCATCAATTCATAACAGGATGGATAATCTCCCAGTTCCTCCTAGAAAGCCCAATTTCATATGCTGTCATGAGATGGAACATTATTAATAGTATCAAACTACTTTATGTATTCCCTGTCCAAGGTTTTGAAACTGACGATCATTTCTTATGGATTTGATTGGCTGGATGTGGCCGCTGGATGGCGTCGGCAGGTGTTAGTGCTCTATACTTTTGATTACTTCATAATGGCAGGAAAAGCTAAGGGCTTTTGAGAGTGGTTGCAAATTGATTAAAGCTTAGTCCACTTTTAATTTTTAGAAGGAAAGCTAAGAAGTGCATGTTTCTTTAGGATTTTGGTAGCTACATTTACACATCATTTCCTAGCAAGGGCGAATCCGCATTGGATTTGCAACATTATTGTTTCCACTCTCTTTCAGCTTGTAAAAGAAACTACCTGAAGAACATATGTTCTCAGTTAGCCTTGCTATAGATAGAAGTAATACAGTATAATCTAAGCATTTACATCAGGATTGCAGCCTTTTAGTTTAAGAAAACATCACTTCTAGTATCAGTTCAAACTGTTCGATGTAAACTCCTCTTCACAGACGTCTGTGTCGGATCAAACTAGTCAAAAAGAACTAGCACAAAGAAAAAAATGTTTTTCTTGAATTTACATCTTCGCAGATTTGTTGCAGATGAATGATATGTTTATCCATTATGCAGTACTTAATTAGTCTACGCAGCGACAGTGAACATTCTCCCAGCTATATTCATTGTGTTCCATAGCTTTTCAGGACAGAGTTTAGGCTGTTTCAGTACAAGTTGGTATGAAAGATTTTTGCTGTCAAGCACTATTTAGATTGCTGAACTATGATCTCTTCTGCAGCTTACCAGATAAGTAAATATGACTTCGAAAAATACTAACTCAGTTTGTATGACTGATCCTAAAGTTCCTGTCTGCACATGTTTCTCAATGACAGCATGTGCACATTGTATTTTTCAAATTGATAGAGACTCCTATCAGTGATTTATCGACATCCCTGGTTAGGCCGACACAATAGTTGCAGGCCATACATGGGCTAGTGTAACTGATAAAGTAGAAAAAGAAATTAGAAAAGCTCAGGTTTTCGGGTCAAATTTGTGTTCTTCAGTAGTCCTGACTTTTTAATCAGCTTCCTATCCTGGAAGGAACTATGGGAAATTTTCGATCTTGTGTTATGCGGCAAACAGAAAACCTAAGACTTTGGCAAAGATCCTCCTTTTGTGCAAACAAGAGGCGGCTCATTGAAAACTTCATACCTTTTAGACTCACATTTTGGCTTTACCTTCTAAATGGAGGCAAATGCAATCTGCAATTTCACATGCCGGCCTCTCTAGATGTCACCGTGCCATTCTGGTTTTGACTTCTGAGGATATCAAATGAATGTGAACCCTAAAACTCTTATAGCCTTCTGATGAGTTGAATGGATGCCCCTAGATAAATTTGAACCAACTTATTAAGCGAGTTCTTCAAAAAAAAAAAAAACTACAGGCATATCTTATATTTTTCTCTAATTAAACACCATTTTCAAGTGCTCCTGCATGGTTAGCTTCCATGTAGAACTCACACATTGGTATGCTGTTATCACAAGCCTAAATGGTGCAGCATTCCATGCTTAATTTCTAAGTATATACAAAAATGTTCAAGTTCCCTCCATTGTCATTCCTTTTTTATTTCTTTGTTTCTTAAAGAGCTCTTGCATGCTCTCTCATGATACTTTCTTTCTAGCTTTCATTCTCCAAAGTTGAACTTATTTATTAAGATTTGGTTGTTCCAAGCAGAGTGGCCGTGGTGCAGCAATAGCGAAGAATTAATGAGCTTTTTGAGCATAGATGCAATCGAATATAAAGTAATATCAAGTCGAATCATGTTCTCTTTATTGATCATCTATATGTACTTATTATGCTTCGTAAACCCTGCTCAGGTTCTCTCTAGTGTAAAATTTTGGCCCATTCCCTGCATAATTATCATGAATCTATGCTGATAAGAGAGAATCAAGATTGCTTCCTTCCTTCCTTCCTTTTGAGCAAGTTCATGGATATATGCTTCTATTTGTTTTATTTGATTGCTACTTTATGAGATTAAAAAAAAAAAGAATCCATTGGTGAGTCACACTTTAAACAAATTCTTAGATGATGCATGTCTTCCATTATCCCAAGTTTGCTCAAAGCATTTCACACTTGTCAAACCCTACTTGGTTGCATTTTATTATGGAATATGCAAAGAATTGCCATCAAGGTCCAACTTCCAGCATCAAATTCTCTGCCTTTGAACTGCATCTAAAAAGACACTTGATCTAGTTCAGTTTTCTCCTGAAAAGGGCCAATTCCATGCTGTCATGAGATGCAATGTGATCTTCATGTCTCTTTGTGTGACATTGCATATGACAGGGAATATTATCTTGTGTATTTAATCCAAAGTTCTCTTCACAGAATCAAAGCGACAGATTATGGATTTGGTTGGTCGGACGCGGCTGCAGGATTGCGCCAGCAGGTATTAATGCTCTTTACTTTTGATTACTTCATAGTGGAGCAAAAGCTAAAGGCTTGTGTGGGAGTGGTTGCAAATTGAAAGCTTAGCATGCTTTTGATTTCTAATTCTACGAAGAAAAGCTAAGTCATGTATGCTTTTCTCTTTAGCCCCTTTGGCTTGCAAAAGATACCATCTGGAGAATTCATGTTTTTGTTGTTCAATTCGCCTGTTCTTTTGTTCTTCTTCTTCTTCATATGAATGCTAGTTCGCAAAAGAACAATGCGTATTCGATAGCAGTAAGGCTCCTACTATTAGCACCAGGGCTGCCGGAAGCCCTTCTGGCCCTCCGGGCCTTGGCCAGCAGCTTCTCTTCCTGCACACGAGACCCTCCAATGAAGGAATTTCCCAAACAGGGGATTGGCCGGCCGGCCGGCCAGCCAGCCATTCAAACTGAGATTGGTATTCGAGCGTTTGCTGTATTTTTGCTAGAGCTTCGTCGAAATCCTCGCAATCTAATAGCCCAAACCTGATGCATAAGGCCTTGGTGAACTCTCGCCATGTTACCTGAGGATGGTCTCTCTGGAAACACTGAAACCAGTTAAAAGGCTTCATCATGGAGATGATGAATGGAAGCCAAGAGCACTCTCTCTTTTTCTCCGGTGTCGTAGTAGCGGAAGAATTGCTCGGCTTGGCAGACCCATGCAGGTATGTCTTCACCGGGGAGGATAGGGAAATCTACGCCCTGGTCGCCTAGAAGAAGACAGCCCTGTCCGCCGGAAAGGAGTCGGTGTTGGCCGTCGCTGTCCTTGTTGTTGGGTTCCTCCGGGTCCTTGAGAATGGCTGCCATGTTGGAAGACAACGCCTCCAAGGCGGCCTGCATGGACTTATAAGCGTCGGCATGTCGTCGGAGTGTCTTCTGTATTCCATGGACGTCGGCCTCGAGCTTCGACAGCCGGTCTGGCCGAGCGGGCGCCGGAGGCCATTGAAGGGAGGAAGAAGGACAAGAAAGCAGGAGAAGATTGAGAAGTTCTTGGATTACAATCTTAAATAAAGGAAAGATTTCCTAATTAAACTTCTTCTCCTTCCAATCTATCCTAATTAACTTCAATTTTAAAAATAAAAATACAGCAAACCCAATTCCTTCCAATCTATCCTAATTAACCGACCTTTCCTAATTAACAGAGAAGGAAGGAGATCATGTAGGGGTGGCAATTCAGGTTGTGGGTCGGGTTCGGGTAGGGTCGTGCACTGACCCGTTTATTAAAGATCAAACCCGAACCTGACTCATTTAATAAACGGGTCAGGTTTATAAACCTAAACTCGACCCATTTATAAACGGGTCAACCCGATCCGACTCGTCTAACCTGTTTATTAAACGGGTCGGATCGGGTTCGGGTTGACCCGCCACGGCCCAGGAGGGAGAGGCGGCGCCGGCAGCCGGATTTGGCCGGGAAACAGCCGGATCTGAGTCGTAGCGGCGAGGGGGTCATAGATCTGGCCGAAAAGCAGCCGGATCTGAGTCGTGGACGGCAGTGGGGCTTCGTGGTCGGTGCTGAGGTGACCTCGGGGAGGTCGAGGACGGCGACGGGAAGGAGTGGGGGGCGGAGGCCGTGGAGGACCAGGGGGCCGCGCCGCTGCTAGTTGGAGAGGAGAAGGGGTTACGCGGCTATGGAGAGGGTGGACCGGTGGAGGGTAAGGGAGATCGAGTGGCGGGGGGGGGGGGGGGGGAGCAGAGAGGCCAGGGAGGAGGAGAGGGTGAGACTGTGAGAGGAGTGGAGGAGGAGAGGGTGAGACCGTGAGAGGAGTGGAGGGAGAGGGAGATCGGGAGGCGGGGGGAGCTGAGAGGCAAGGGAGGAGGAGAGGGTGAGAGGAGTGGAGGGAGAGGGAGATCGGGCGGCTAGGGGGGGGGGGGGGGGGGGGGGGGCAGGGCAGAGAGGCAAGGGAGGAGAGGGCGAGAGCCTGAGAGGAGTGGAGGAGAGGGTAAGGGATAAACGGGTTGACCCGCCTAACCCGCGGGTCAACCCGACCCGACCCGTTTATTCGCGGGTCATAAACGGGTCGACTCGTTTATGACATGAACCCAATTATATCAAACCCGAACCCATTTATTTCGGGTCGGGTCGGGTTCGCGGGTCACGACCCGGATTGCCACCCCTAAGATCATGTGAAGTTTTTGTTCAGCTTGTAAGACCAAACCAATAAACTGATGTTTTCAAATCTGAAAACTCTACCGACATAAACATGAACTGGCACCAGATGATGGGTTTAGATTCCAATATAATTGATGTTTGCAGTTATCTATCATATATGATTATATTTGTAGTTATCCTGAAAACCCATGTAATGTAATCTATTATATAAGATCATGTTTTATAGGTTACAATCTGAATCATATATTTTTTCATATGTAACAACTAAGTGAGACACGTGGTAGCTGAGTCATGAAGAGGGAAAGAGAGAGTGGGACATGTGACACATGAATCATAAAGAGAGGGAGAAGAGAGAGGGGACAGGTGTCAGATGACACGGGGCCATCAAGTATAAATATATCAATCAATTTGGCTCAGTGAGATACGCCGAGTATTCCTCAAATATTGTTTGTTCGTAGCCAGCTTATATACATTATGGATTGCTATATTTTTGCAAAAAGTTACCCTTGTGGCAGGCACTCCTGTCAGTGCTTAAACTAGATAAAGATCAGATAAGCTCAAGTTTTCAGGTCAAACTTGGTGTTCTTCATCATAAGTCCTGACTTGGTTATTGTAAGAATGTTTCTTGTGCTGTGCAGCGAATCGAAAATTCAAACTTCAATTATGATGCCCTCCTTGTGAGCAAATAAGAGGAGGCCCATTGGAAGTATGTCAATGTGATTACTAGTGCTGGTGTGTTTGAAAGTTTCATCCCCTTTAGACTAGGGTGAAAGGCAATCTTATCTCTTTCTAGTAACTTTAGTGAAGTAAGAAAACCACATTTTGGCATCACCTAATGCAATCTTTTAATTTCACACGGCGGCCTATCAAGAAGCTGCCGTGTCAATCTAGTTTTGAATTCTAAATGCTCCTAGAATTAATTTCTTGAGAATTAGAATGAAGAAGCCCCAGGATAAATCTGAAGTAAAGTTACCGAGCAAGCTTTTCGGATGATAAAAATGCCAGCCATATCTTGAATTGTTCATGAATTTTAACACCATTTTCTGCAAGGATAATCTATGCATGCATCAAGTCACTGTAAGAAGAGAACCATTTCTATCCTGTAAGAGAGCACACCTGCTTACCCCCCTATAAGAAAAATTCACACTATATATATCTATGCTTTTGTCACAGGCCTCTGGAAACTGTGCAGAGCAACCAAAACGAAGAGTGATTCCACTTTTAATCGTTTCTATTCAACCAAAACTATGCTTGCATTTCCTTTTCTAGCTTTATGACAATCTAATCTTTTCAAAAGAATATGCTTCTCGGATGCGGCCACTCGAAGGTGTAGAACTCCTCAGTCATCTCAGAAATGATGTTTCCTCCGAAAGGCGAAAGGCGACAAGAGGATTTCCATTGACTGTCTGTGCTTGGTGCTGTCAAGGAAAAGGAAGTTTCATGCACCTTAGATTGAATTTTAGAATTTAGATGGTGGTCATGATGTTTATCTCTCAGTATTGCACTCAAAAGTTGAGTGCATTCCAGATCATCTTCAGTGGTGAGCAGCAAATGGTTTCTTACTTGTGCTATGTTGAAGCCTTTCCTTTCTGTATACTTTCTGAATATTCAAAGAATATTTGTGAACACAATCAACAAACTAGACTTCTCTCCCTGCTTGTATTGTCCTTTGTCCATTGAGATAATCTCTAGTGAAAAGATTTGGCCT
This sequence comes from Narthecium ossifragum, assembly GCA_963920575.1. NCBI lineage: Eukaryota > Viridiplantae > Streptophyta > Magnoliopsida > Dioscoreales > Nartheciaceae > Narthecium > Narthecium ossifragum. The sequence continues at coordinate 22,111,657 of OY986973.1, forward strand.
ATTATTATATCTAAAATGAGAGGACTAAGATTGCTTTTATTCTTCCTTTTGAATCACTTCATGGGCACATTCTTCTATTTGTTCTATTTGATTGCTACTTTGAAAGATAACCAAAAATCATTCCATTTGCAAAATCACTCTTTAAACAATTTTATAGAGGATGCAATTCATTCATCATCCACAGTTTACTCCAAGCATTTGAAACTTGTCAACTTATATAGGTTAATTTCATTTCAGCAGGGAATATGCACAGATAAAAATTGTCATCAGTATCCATCATCCTGAATCAGATTCTCTGCCTCTGAACTACAGTAAACAAAGCAGCTGCATCTAATAGATGCATGATCTAAGAAAGAAACTTCACTTACAAATAGGGATCTTGTACTACTTCACTTGACTGCAGCAATTCAGTACTGGAATGGATTTATCTCTCAGTTTTCTCCTGAGATCAAGGCCAACTCCATGATGTCAGATGGAACATTATTCATAATTTCATAGTATCAAAGTACTTTTATGTCTTGTGTGACATTGCAAAGGACAGGGAACAATTCCTTGTGTATTTTGTCAAAGTTGTCTTCATATTATCAATTTGACAGATGATTTCTTTTGAATTTGGTTGGTTGGACGCGGCTTCTGGATGGCGTCGAGAGGTGCTAGTGCTCTTTACTTTTGATTTCTTCACAATGGAGCAAAAGGTAATTAAGGCTTGTTGGCAGTGGTTGCAAATCAAAAGCTTAGTATGCTTTCGAATTTTAGACAAAGAGCTAAAGGCATGCTTATGCTTCTCTTTAGGCCTTTTGGCCGTCAACTTCCAACAAGGTTGCAACAAGGTTGCATTTGCAATATAAATTATAGTTTCCACCATATATAAGAACCCTTTAGCTTGTAAAAGAAACTATCTAAAGAATATATGTTCTAAATGAACTAGTAGTGCTATACATGTTGAAAACCTCAGGTGAAAGGCAATCTTATCTCTTTCTAGTAACTTTAATGAAGTAGAAAACCACATTTTTGCATAATCTTTCTTCCTAAGTACAAATGCAAATCTTCATACAATATACTCTTATCACAAGCCTAACTGGTGCAGCATTAATTACATGCTTATAAGTATAAACTAGCTGACAGTGAGTGTGTGTGTGTATAAACTTACTAGTAGATCTGATCTTGTTTATTGAGAACAACAACAGTAACTAATAGATCAATATCTTTATTTTTTTTATTGTTTTTGCCTTCATGATGGCTCAAGAGCCGTTTTGTTATTTAATTCCTATGAGGGGGCCTATTATTATTTTTTTTGATGAGATGAACCCAAAGACTAGTGCAAAAGGTTACATCAAACAATCCAAAACCTCTACCCCGTTTTCACAGGTCGGAGCAATGCAATCCGCTCTGACATTACAATCTCTAGAAACATGACGGGGGTCTATTAGATTATAGCATATCTTATAAACAAAAGAGATTTTTTTTTTTTGATTAATTGAGCCGAAGTTAATACAAACTATTACACCAATTCATCCAAAACACTTCTGCCGTCCTTCAGGACCCATTTAAAATGGGCTAGAAGTCGACAACACCATTTTGCGATCCCATCAGGCATAGCATTACAAGTTCGTGAAATATGTAAGAAAATAAGGAGAACCATATGTTTCTCTGCAATGCCTAGAATGAAACATATGGTTCTCCTTCTTTCCTCATCAATACCCGGCGAGAATCGTAAGCTTGATTATAAATAAAAGAGTTAAGTCAAGCCAAATCCATTCCTTTCCTCATGAAAACAAGCAAAAGCAGGAGGGTCTTTTTAGTTTTCTTTGCTCAAAAGATAGATGCTAATCAGTAGTGTTCCAAAAAGATGCACTAATTTTTTAAGTGCATTAATTTGTGCTGCTTTTCTTGCCTTGTTTCATTTTAACCATGCCAGAAGTAAAAAAAAAAAAAAAAATCCTCTGATTGTTCTCATAGTTTTTTGTGGAACAATGAACTTCCCGGCAAATGAATAGTTCCACAGATGATTCACACAACTTTATAGAGAGCCTAGCTAGCTTCTCCGTTTTGTTTCCATGGATCTTTCATTCTGCCTTTCTTTAGAAACAATGGCTAAAATTCCTTAGGCCCACAACATATGCAGCAATTAATCCGATAACAGTGGCTGCCAAAACAAATGCATGCTATCCAATCCCAATCCTCCTGCAGCCGCTTAGACTACATTAATTGCACCATTGTTCTTTGCAAACTTTTCTCCCTATAATTAAATACACTACTCTCATTTAGATCTTCACCTCTAATAAAGAGCTGATTAAACCCACAAGGAGGGGGGGGGAGAGAGAGAGAGAGAGAGAGAGAGAGAGAGAGAGAGAGAGAGAGAGAGAGAGATGAGAGCTGAAAGATTTTTGGCCTCCGTAGAGCTCCATTTCTGGAGCTCTCCAGCTCCTTATCTTTTCGGAGGCATTGCCGCCATGACGTCCCTCGTTGCTGTTGCACTGATAGTACTCGCTTGCATGCACCGCAATTCCTCCTCTACCAGGAATGTTGCGATGCCGGTTGTTTACAAGGAAAAGCCGGCGATGGCTCCGTTGGACATGGAGCCTAGAATTATAGTCATCATGGCCGGAGACGATAAGCCTACGTTCTTAGCGAAACCTCTCTCGTTGCCTCTTCCTGGTCAAAAAGCCTGATGCCATTTATCTCTATTAAGTTTCATGGTGTTAGTAGAGATCTTTATCTCGATCGATCCCTTTGATCAATTTTGTTTTAGTTTTTACTCAAACAATTTTGTTTCCCAGATATGTAATCTATAGGGTTGAGTGTACAAACTGTATCTCTGCATGAATTCAGCAAGATCAGAAGTTTTCTCCAGGCTTTGCGAATAAAGGCTCTAATGTTGCTTTAATTCTACCTCTGAATTAGGATATATAATCTTCAAAGTTACAAAATTCTTTTACAAGCTTCCTGAATGTTTTAGGTAATTGGTTGTTGCTGCTAAGATTTGAAAGATGCATGAGGAAGTAATTAAGCGGAAAAAACAAGATATTCATCTTGAACGTACAGTATGCTTATTTGATTATTTCACACTTCATCAGCTAATTCTTTCTTTTCTTTTTTCTTCTTTTTTCGAAATTATTGTTGGGATTTTTCCAGAGTCGGCGGCGACGCGAGGAAGCGGAGGCAATCATGGTGCGATGTGGAGAATTCGCCAAGGTGGAATTCTTGGCGTTTTTGGCTCTGTTTGCATCTTGGATCGATCCAAGACCACAGTGGATCGATCCAGACTTATTCGGATCGATCCGAAAGGTTGTTCCAGAGATGGGATTGCAGCTCTGCATAGTGAATCGATCCATTGTATGTTTGGATCCATCCATACCCTGTTCATAGAGATGTGATTTCAAGGTTTTTGAAGTGGAACCATCCAAGCCTGCTCTGGATCGATCCAAAACACTGTAGACGGGAAAATTGGACGGTTTAGATCTAATCTGATCTTAAACTGCTTTGGGCTTATAAAATAAGGGTTTTCTAAGTTTTTTGTGTGCTTCTGGGGCTTCCTTTGTATGCTCTGGTGAGGGTTATGAGAGCTAGGGTTTGATGAGAGTCCAAGAATTGATAGAGATAACTTCTTGAGATCCTATAGGGACATTCATCCTCTCTAGCAAACCTCTGTAATCCCTGTGACTATTGTGAGAGGCGTGAGAGTGTAGGCAACTCTAGAGAGAGATCTTCTTGTCTCTGCTAGGTTTAGGGCTTTGTAATCTCTACCTCATAGTGAAGATTTACTCCGTCGTCCGTGGTTTTTTCTTTCAGTTGTTGCTGGAAGGTTTTCCACATATATCTCTTGTCTCTGCTATTTTTCTATTTATGGTTTGGTTGTATCTCTTTCGCTGCAATATCCCATCGTATCTGACGTATCTCCAGCATCGCTAGAACCCACCGCAGAATCCCCAACAATTATTACATACCACACCAAAAAGAGATTGACTAACATAACAATTCATTGCTCCTCAAAGTAATCTCAGATAACTAAAACATTTTAGTGATGATGTCAAAGAACATTAAAATTAATTTGGAAAGGACCCATCATCAAAAGTTAATGGATTCCACTTCAGAGAACAACAATTTAGACTTCGCAACCAATCTAACATAACATTAATTGGCAGTTCCTCGTGGAATAACACATACCATTGGACGCGGCGACAAGCCGAAGAAGGTTCCATAGTGCAGTTTTTATGTCCACATTTGTAGGTTGTGATTCATGGTGCTTCCTTTTGGTCAAGCACAATCTTTCCACAAAGATGATGCTATGATGAAAGCTTGATCACCTAGACATTTTCGTATCGCCGTTGCAATTTTTTCTGTGATTAAATTAAGCCATAAGGTTTTGCTTCTTCATCTTTTCCAATAGGAAGTAGAGATTCTTTAGTACAACAGTAGCTACATCAGTACAATTCAATTAGACTATGAGAAACAGCAAGCCAAGATGCAGCTCCCTTTCTTTTTCCCTGACTTAGGAGTATACTATGTGTAGCAGCAAGATGAGTGTGTTTACTGCCACGGATAGAAAATTTTCAGGAAACCAAGCAACCAATATCCCAATAGCTCTAGTAGAAAGTGAGGTTTTCGGCGTCATCACATTTACCTTGTTGCAATTCATTTAAGTATAGATGAAGCAGAAACTGGAGTAAAGAATGTAATTGACCTGAGATCTAGAATTGAATTGCCTCTCGACGTTTAAAAACGTGCAGTGCTGTTTTACCCTGATGTGATGATGCTGCACAATCCTTACTGATTTTTTTTTTTTTGTGAAAAAACTATTAAAAAATTAAGTTGGAGTTTAGATATCTATTAGTTGGCAATTACAATCATTAGGGGTGGTAATTCGGGTTCACGGTTGGGTTCGGGTCGACTCGAGCACCGATATCTTGACCAAAATGCTAAACCCGAACCGTTTAATAAACGGGTCAGGTTTATCAACCCAAACCGACCCATTTATAAACGGGTCAACCCGACTCAACCCGTTTATTAAACGGGTCGGGTCGGGTCGGGTCGTTTAACAACAATCTAACCCGGTTAACAACAATCAAGCACCAAATTATCAACTAATTAATAAAATTAGTAAGCAATAAAATTACAACTTGTTTTAATTACATCCAAACTAAACAATAAACTTACAACTTGTTTTAATTTTCCTTGAAGAGATGAAATCAGATTCAAATTAGCCCTAAAAATCTAAATGACATTAAAATTAAACGGGTTAAACGAGTTAACCCACCTAACCCGCGGGTCGACCGACCCGACCCATTTATTCGCGGGTCATAAACGGATCGTATGACTCGAACCCGATAACATCAAACCCAAACCCGTTTATTTCGGATCGGGTCGGGTTCGCGGGTCATGACCCGAATTGCGGCCCTAACAACCATCCTCCGTGACAAGCAAATTAATTTAGTGGTTTGGTATATATATATATATATATATATATATATATATATATATATATATATATATATATATATATATATATATATTCCCCTCTCAAAAAACTCAATTGCATATATATATACCCTGCAAAGTCAAAAGTTACAATTCTTCCCTTGAATTTCTCTTTTATTGCGTATACTCCCTTTGGCTGGCTTGACTAGATTATATCATTAGAAACTATGACCATTTGAGTGAAAATGGCTAAAATAACCTGAAACTTTAGGAGGTTTTATATGCAAATTTAGTGGTTGTTTGAGAGTAAACCATCTCAAAATACTCATATATTATCCTAAAAATTAAAGATATTATCCTAAAATTATCAATCTTTGTCAGTACAAGGTAAAAGATTTTTAATTCGGTAATACCATTAGTTGCTCAGTTGATCAATGTTGCAAATCAGAAAGTTTATTATGCTTTTGAATGGCTTAAATCAGAATGCCTTATGTAACTTATCTTCGTATTGAACAGCAGCAGAACAAAGCAATAATATCTGCTGAGCAACTGCCCCTATTTAATAAGAACAGATACATACATCCTATCAACTTTGGTACGACAATAATAAGTTCCAAGTTCCAAATAATTGAATGATGCAATTAATTAAGCTCGCATGTGAAGAGCAAGAAGCGTGCTTTGAACTAAGAAATAATTGATGAGGAAAGGTGACTGATTGTGCTATCACATGAGGAAAACAAGGCCACTTTTGCTACTACTCTACTTAATCTTCACCCCAATCATACACTTCAGCACTATCTACTATTTAATTTCACAAGCATGCCCCTTAATTAAGGAAGAAGAAAAGACAAAAGAATAAAGCCTTGCATGATAAATGTTAATAATCTAGCTTTAGAACATACAAAATAGAAATCGTCTTCTGACAAGCATCAATCAATTCACAGAACTCCATAGGGGGCCACCTGCTCTACTCCTGCACTAGAAATTTAAGAGGATGGGATCTTTCATATTTAAGACCTCTGATCTCCCTTTCATTCCTCCTGTGAGATGGGCTTCTTTTAGTTGACAACTTGTCAGAGAATTCAAAGATGTATAGAGTTTTCAGGTGGGTGGATACCATCATCATCTCATGTCATTTAATGCTGTGGGTCTTTTGTGTTTCCAAAATGTTCATGTGAGCTGAAGGCCAGAGGAAATCTCCTTTAGAGCTTCTTCTTGCTTTGTTTTGATGGAGGGTTCCAAGCTCCCTGGAGATTCAGAGGAATGTAGCAGTAGTGAGTCTGGATGGACCATGTATCTTACATCACCCATGCATGAAGATGGTGATGAACATGATGGTGATGATGGTCAAGTGGAAGTTGTTGTTGATGATGATGATGATGATGGTAGCAGTAAGGATAGCAGTGAGAGTGAGCATGGCCATGAAGGTGATGAGGATGACTCCATGGCTTCTGATGCTTCTACTGGACCAGCTCACAACAAGCATTCTTGTAGAACTGATGGTAAGGATGTTATGGTTCATGAAGACCAGAAGCATCATCAGGGTTATTATAAGCCTCAACAGAGGAAACTTAGATTTTCTCAGAGCTCAGACAAGAAGGTTTACAAGAATAAGGATGAGGAGAAGCCAAGAGGTACTGCTCCAAGAGGAGAGAGTGTTGCAGCTCTACAAGGTGAGGAAGACCAGCTTGAATGATGGAGTGATGAGGAGCATTAATTATCTATAAATGCTGTATTTCTCAGCACTAGTAGTTGTTTCCTGTAAGTGAAAACTACTTTAGTTGGTCTCATGCATTTTGCAAGATTTGTGTTCTTGCATGCTATCTACAATTTCTGAAAGTGAAGACAAGACTAATTGTTCAATGCATGGTACTGTTTGAACTAAAATTATATATATACATAGAACTGCAAATGGATTACAGAGAAGGCCTTGCAAATTGATCACTCTGAGCATCGTGCTATAAGACTTTGTAGATGTGATTCTCCAATTTGGAGCAAAAGATATGTTTAGATGAGGAAGATATATCCTACCAAGAGGCAAGAGATCGAGGAGCAATATATATATATATCAATCTTATAAGTAGCAATAACGGTTAAACCTGCATTAATTCATATCCCCTAAGTTTCTTTATATATATTTCCTAAGTTTGCTTTATATAAACGTGTATTAATTCAAATCAACCTAAGTTCTATTAATATAATCTTATGCTAAGACTTATATATTAATTTTATATACCCTAAGTTAGACTTATAATGGCAGTGAACAAAAAGCTACGACCAACCTTCGAACCCTGGACCACCTACGGGTCAACATAGCCGTCTAACCAAACAAACTACAATGAGATTTTTTAAAATTTTATATTAGTAATAACTAAAAACTGTGTCAGGGACACAGGTGAGTACTAGTATCATTATATGGAGAGATGGTTATAAATTAACCTTTCGTTGTCCCATGTGGAGCCTACGTGGAGAGGGTTATCCTACGTGGAGGGGAGTTAGTGGGGGAGAGAGGGGTTAATGAGGAGTTATTGGGGAAGGTGGGGAGAGAGAGTAGTTACCCTGTCATGTGGTATGGGATTTACTAGTATATATATATATATATATATATTGACGGGTTGAGACGTGAGGCATATACATATGCACCATACTGCTTCTCCATCGCACCGTCAAAATAGTAGATGATATTAAGATAGAACCCCGGCAGAGGCTGAGAGCATACACTGCAACAGTCGATGATCTCAGTTGTTGGAAGGGACCTTTTAAAATCTCATCTAAGGTTTTGGCGGCATCGTTGGGATTGTTGTTGAAGTAATTGAAGGCTTGTCATAAACCCTCCATGCTAAGCACGGCCCACGGATCAGCTGTGTGAGATACAAACGGCAGGCCTAACGGGCCGTGCCCGTGTTCGACTGGGCTCAGCTCCTGCCTTGCCCCGGCTTCTTAAGGGCCCTTGTAGAGCCGGCCCGTCCGGCTCATAGCTCAAGCCCAGCTCGCCAATGGTTTGCTGGTCGTGGCCAGAATGGCCCGGAATAGGATGAACTGGGCCCGGCCAAGTGCACAACTAAGCAGGCAGTACCGGGCCGTGTGTGGGCCAGCCCGGACCACTTTACGCCTCTAGTTTAGGAGGACAAATGAAACAAGCTAGGTTCAAGGGTCGGATTCAGATGTCGTCATAGTGGGATCGAATCCGCTATTTGTTTTCTTTTTATGTTTTTTTTTTCAATTAACGCATCTCGATTTCTCGATACCCCTCTCCGGGCCCCTCGACCGGCCCTTCCCCTAAAAATCCTCAATCCTCGAACCCTAATCCGCTCCATCTCCAGGGCGGCGCAGTAGAACGGTGTCAGTCCCCACCGAGATCCGTGTATCTTGATCCGTCTCTTCGATCGCTGCCTGATGTGCTTCGTTGCGGCGGGCATCGGCCTCACCAAGATCTTCTCCATTGGAGGACTTCACAAGGACACAACTGAGGGTTAGCTTCTCGGCTCCTCTCCTCTCTTCTCTTCTGGAATTTTCTAGGGTCGATGCCATTCTCTAGGGTTCTTGGTTAATTCGCTCTTTGTTTGCATAAATTACCAGGGTTTCTGAGTATTGGATGCTTAACGGGTCGAATTAAACCAATCGCTACCCGACCCATCTATAGAATGCTGCCATTTATAGACTGCTTAAGTTTCCCCTATTCGGTAAACGGGTACAAAACTACACATAGGCCGGGTTCGGGTTGGTGAGTAAACGGGTCGGTATTTTGTGGATCCGCAGACCCGTTTGGACCCTAATAAACTGGAACCAAAGGAGCTGAGAAGAAGGGGCTGAGAGAGAGATGAGAGAGGCCTCGTTTAGCTTTGTCGTAGCTCTCGAGGAGAAAAGTGCGGGGGATCAATTCTAATCCTCTCGGAACCCTAATTTACGCCCCCGAGCCCTAATTTTATTCGAAGATAACCCTAATTTATCCTATCTATGTGAAGATCTCGATCTACTTGTCCCCTTTGCTTTTCTTGCTCGTCGCGTTAGAAGGGTTCTTTGGAGACGGGGAATAAAGGGTATGTTGCTCTAAACCATTCGTTCTTTCGGGGTACTTGGGGTTCCATGATATGGGTGTATTTCTATGCGGTTTTCATTGGGTATTTTGGTGGATTTTTTATGTTTTATGGCGGTATTTTTCTCGACTTCTTGGACCTAACTTTGATTTGTGTTGTAATTAGAGTTGGTAGAACTATTTGATGTAATTATGTACGTGTTTATGATTGGGTTGTTTTTTTTCTTTTTTCTCGAAGGAGCTGAATCAATGTATGTAAAGTTGGATGCCTTTCTTGTTAACAAAAATTGGTCTTAGGGTTGAAGAATGTCTAATGCTCTGGCCTCTTGGTGGTATGGTTTATGTTTGGGTTGTTTTTTCTTTTTTCTCGAAGGAGCTGAATCAATGTATGTAAAGTTGGATGCCTTTCTTGTTAACAAAAATTAGTCTTAGTGTTGAGGAATATCTAATGGTCTGGCCTCTTGGTATGGTTGAGATACTGTCAAAGAATGTTTAATTGTTTATGTCTATGTTCCCTATTTTGCAGAAGTTCGTGTAGTTCGAGGTGTAATTTTACATGCAATAGGGAGCAGTTGAAGAATAAATGGCTGTTCATGATTGCTTTAAGCAAGTTCCTCTTGATAACAGTGAAGAGGATGATGGACCGACAATTTTCAGAAGGCCTAACTCTGTATCCAGGCAGAATCAGTTAAGTTCTGCCTCAAAGAGCACATCATCTCAAAAGAATGATGGTTCCACTGGAGGGCATGCTTCTAGTGGAAGTGCGGCGAATGGTCAGAACATAAACTCGCAAAAGTACAACAATACACTTGCTGGATCTACTGCCAAGACAGCAACCAAGAAAGCTTCAGTTGGGAGCTCTAATCCTTTGGTTACAAAACCTGGTCAAGTAAAACAGTCATTACAGCGTGGTTTGGGTAGCAACGACAAGGAAAAGAATCAAGTGAACAAGCATGAAGCTGAAAACTCTGACTCAGAAGATGACATACCACTTAATTGTAGAGTTAACACAGCTACATTGGGTGCTCAGAGAAGCAGTTCCGCAAACCCCCAAAAAATGCTTAAACATTCATCAGAACGTAATTCAGTAGATAATCACACAGTTAAAATGGATGTGGATAAGAGACGTGGTGGAAGTGGGCATTCTAATGATTCTGACGATGATAAGCCATTGAGCTCAACGTTTTCTTCATCTTCTGCGGTTGTGCCAAAAACCAATTCTTTGCAATCCATGAAAGTGCTCGAGTCTCCCGCACCTAGTTCAGCTCAACAACCAAAGATGAAAGTGAAGATTGAGGATACTGATGATTCAGAAGATGAGAAGCCGCTGCTCTCCCGGTTAGGGTTGAAGTCTGCTGTTGGTGCATCTACAAAGACGACACTAGGCTCTGACAAGAAGCCATCAGCTTCTAAGCTTAAGTCGAATGGTTCTAGCAAGAAGGATTCGAGTGCAGAATTGAAGTCCCCAAAAGGTGTAAACAAGAGGCCTCTTGGTGATACAAATAACTCTATGGATTCTTCCATGAAGAAAGCAAAAGTGACAACTTCCTCCACCTCTGTCAAAGTGAAGAGTGAATCAGATGTGAGGGATGAAAAGAAATTGGATGATAAGGATCGCATTCCCATTGCACAGAGAATGAAGGATCATGCATCTCCCAAAAAAGTGATCAAGAATACCGTGTCTTCACCTTTGAAGAAAGGAAGCAAGAAAATGAAGAAAACAATGAAAGATTCTAACTCTTCAAAGTCGCCTAAGGCACCACCAGGATCTGGTGGAGGACAGAAATGGACAACGCTGGAGCATAATGGTGTCATTTTTCCTCCTCCATACAAGCCTCATGGTGTTAAAATGCTCTACAATGGACAGCCTGTTGATCTGACTCCTGAACAAGAGGAGGTGAGAATTCTCAATTCAGCAGTAATCTAAGTTCATTTCTATCTTGCTTTGTTTTCTTGTTTCCTTTTTCTTCTAATACTCATAGTTTGCAGGTTGCAACAATGTTTGCAGTTATGAAGGATACAGACTATGCTACTAAACCAAAATTTATTGAGAATTTCATGAGCGATTGGAGGCAGATACTGGGGAAGAACCATGTAATTAAGAAATTCGAGCTCTGTGATTTCACTCCAATCTATGAATGGCATCTAGTGGAGAAAGAAAAGAAAAAACAAATGAGCTCATCTGTAAGTTTTGCTACTTCGTCATGCATTGAAACTGATGATTCACATAGCGTGAAGTTTTGCTACTTCATCATGCATTCTTCTTTGCAAATGGGGGTATGTTGGGGTTGCAAAAGTCTCGATGCTACTGATATCATGGCCTTTAATAATTAGTAACTCTACTGATCTGCTTAAAACTCTGTGGAGCTATGCTTATGCATGTCATTGTTTCTTATGCTTATAGTTTTGCATGATTTCATTTGGTACAGTACAGTAACTTGAGTTTTCTTATTCGTATAGGAGAAGAAGGCCTTGAAAGAAGAGAAAATGAAGCAAGAGGAGAAGTACATGTGGGCCGTTGTTGATGGAATGAAAGAGAAGGTAATTCTTGGGTTTGAAGAACTTATAGCTATTTTTGGTAGGTTTAATTTCTTGATTCTGATGTGGGCCTACTACTTAGAAGCCACATGATTTCATATACGTACCGAGTACTGTCCCTTAAAGCTGCTATTTGAATGTATCCAATACTTAAGATAGCCCGCAGCCATCCACTAATTATGGAAACAAATGCACCCATTGATTGAAGATCCAATTTATGTGTGTGCAATGCGCATGATTGCCTTATTCCATTGTTGTTAACATGCATAGCAATCACAACACTCAAGATCATCAGTGGGGGGGGTAATATATGCAACTTTCTTGGAGTTAGAAAGGCATTTTGAGTGCTCAGTTATAGACTTGCATTTTTCTCAATCTTCATGCCAATGCATAGTTGTTTTGTTCACTCATAGTCATGAGTGACCATTTCTATTTGCTCATCCTCTGTCTTTATGTTTCTAAGCCTTGCGCTGGAACTGCGATTTGTGTTGTATTGTTGGTACTTTATGTGTATGTTAGTCTTGAATTTAATTCTGTCAGGTTCTGCTCTAGTTTGTCATATTTCTTATGCAGGCTATTTTGGCTGCTACCTCCATTTCAGGTGGGGAATTTCAGAGTTGAACCACCGGGCTTATTCAGAGGCCGTGGAGAACATCCAAAGGTCCTTTTTTTCATGATAACGTTTTTTATAATTGTTGGAGTAGTTTGAGTTAACAATTATCTTGTATGTGCATATGCCATTGATGTATTGTGATATCTTTTCAATTTTTATTGTTTGACAAATCAATTTTTATGATGTTAGATGGGAAAGCTGAAGAACCGTATTCGACCAAGAGATATCACAATCAATATCGGAAAGAATGTGCCAGTTCCAGAGTGTCCAATTCCCGGGGAAAGGTAGCGTAGAAATCATAAATTTGTTTAAGAAAAAAAGAACATCAAGCTTGTCCTCGATGGCTATAAAGTACTGGCTTTGAATTGGCATTTTCAAGCACGTGGTAATTTTCTAGGTGGAAAGAGGTAAAGCATGATAATTCTGTCACATGGCTGGCATATTGGAATGATCCGATAAATCCAAAAGAGTTCAAGTATGTCTTTCTAGCAGCTAGCAGCTCATTAAAAGGGCAAAGTGACAGAGAGAAGTATGAGAAGGCTAGACTCCTGAAGGTAAATAATAAACATCTATGGTTAGTACCTCTTCTTCATACTGCACGGTTGACACACATGCATGAGGGAATAAGTTTGGGTTACACTTTGTGTGGGAACATGCATCTTTCTC
>OY986973.1:22125127-22156707 GCA_963920575.1 Narthecium ossifragum
ATTGTGAGACACCGAATGAAGAGAATACAATATTTCTTGCGCCACATCAAGATTATCATAAATTGACCGACCAGACACAAAAGCCGACTGTTCTGGATTGACAAACTCTACCAAAATCGGCTTCAATCGGTTCACCGATATCATCATAATGAGCTTGTATCCCACATTACAGAGGCTTATTGACCAGAACTCATTGACCGGTCGAGGATTTTTCACCTTAGGTATGAGAGAAATAAATGCATCATTCCAATAACTTGAAAGAACCCCCTAATCGAAAAAAAGGCACAAAAATTGACTATTCCAGATTGACAAGCTCTCCCAAAACTGCTTCAACCGGTACACCGATATCATCGTACTAAGCTTGTATCCCACATTACAGAGGCTTATTGATCGGAACTCATTGACCCATCGAGTATTTTTCACCTTAGGTATGAGAGAAATAAATGTATCAGTCCAATTACTTGAAAGAACACCCATGTTGAAAAAACTTCAGACCAAACCAACAATGTCCTCACCAATAATATCCAATGGTCTCTACAAAACTCCATCGGCAATCCATGGGGCTTGGACACTTAGCCCCCGTTTGGTGTGGGGATAGCTTACTCCGAGTTAAGGGGGTTAAGGGATTTTGGGGTTAGAAAAGTGGGGTTAAGGAGTAGGGATAAATTTATTCTCATTTTGGTGTTTGGGGATAAGTAGTAATGATTGCTTGGGATAAGGGTAGATTTTGTAGCTAATACCAAAAATGTCATTATATATAATAACACGCCGAGAGGTGGCAAATAATATTAATAATATTGTACTGTAATAAAATATTAATATAAGTGGATCCCATGTGCCACGTGTCACATCGTGATTGGTCCATGTCATCCAAAATAATATTATTTTAATATTAATAGTATCATAATGTAATAAAAAAATTAATATAAGTGGGTCCCACGTGCCACATGTCACCTCGTGATTGGTCCACGTCATCCAAAATAACATTATTTTAATAATACTAATATCATAATGTAATAAAATATTAACATAAGTGGGTCCCACATGTCACATCGTGATTGGTCCATGTCATCCAAAATAGTATTATTTTAATATTAATAATATCATAATGTAATAAAATATTAACATAAGTGGGTCCCACGTGCCACATGTCACATCGTGATTGGTCCATGTCATCCAAAATAGTATTATTTTAATATTAATAATATCATAATGTAATAAAAATATTAATGTAAGTGGGTTCCACATGCCACGTGTCACCTCGTGATTGGTCCACGTCATCTAAAATAGTATTATTTTAATATTAATAATATCATACTGTAATAAAATATTAATATAAGTGGGTTACACATGCCACGTGTCACATCGTGATTGATCCACATCATCCAAAATAGTATTATTTTAATATTAATAATATCGTACTGTAATAAAATATTAATATAAATGGGTTTCACATGCCACGTATCACCTCGTGATTGGTCCACATTAATTTAATAATTTAACCATATCTCCACCTCAAGCACCAACTAAACACTAGAACTTAGAAAATCCCAGAAAGTCACTCCCCAGAAAATCACTCCAGTGAAGTCAATCCCCAAAAAATCACTCCACTTCAGCTCACTTGTCAGCAACCAAACATGCCCATATTAGAACAACATCATTTGAGGGTAGTATAGTAATTTAGGTCATGGTGTAGGCTTTGAAAACTGGGTTTGTTTAACTCAAGATAAATTTATCCCCGCCTAATCCCATTAGTTAACCCTAATCTTGTTTGGGGATAAATGGGGGGTTAAGGGAGGACACCAAACAGAGCCTTATAGGATCTCATCTGATTTAGAGCTACCCGAATCTCCTCCAACGTCAAATCTGCAGTTAGCCGCACGCTATCTTCCACTGAAATCTGCGGCAACTCTAGCAACTCAAGGCGATGTCAGGTGTATGTCTTCGCCCAGAGCTTCTTGAAGTAGGATAGAAACATGTCTTTGATCTCTTGGCCTGACACCAACTCCCCATCCTTCATAAAGATCTCAGCCACCCTAGAACGGTTGCCGGTTGGGCGCAACATATGATGAAAAAACTTGGTGTTGCGATCCCCATCAGCTACCCAACTAGATCGACGGTGCTGCGCCACATAGATATCATGCTGAGAAAGGACAGCTACATATTTATTCTCCGGCGCACGCATCCTCTGTTCATTCTCAAAAGATAAAAGGGCATTGTTCCTCGTTATGTATGGGAGTTATTTTTCATTTTATAGTTAAAATATTAAAATATTTATAAAAAAAATTGTGAAAACTATTTATAGTTATTTTTCAACTTTGTTGTTACTTTTCCATTTTTTTTGGTAGTTATTTTCATTTTTTTCAATTTTTTTCCAATTTTTGTGGAGGAATATCACTTTTTAAATATCTGTAGTTACTTTTCACTTTGTAGTTAAAATATTACAAAATATTTTGTAAAATATTTGTAGTTACTTTTCAATTTTGGTAGTTACTTTTCATTTTTTTGGTAGTTACTTGTCAGTTTTTTTTGTAGTAATTTTTTGACGGGAATACGAACAGTCAGTAGGAATACGAACAATCACTGAGAAAGAGAATATAAGATGGGGATGTTAAAATGGCATTTTAGTAATAATAAAATAGCTGTAAAAAAATGACTAAATTACTTAAAAACTTTATAAGTGCACTACACGACAAAAAAGATCTCCCACATGGACTAAATGACAATTATCTGTTATTCTTATCCCCTTGGCCAGTCACGAATATATAGATTACATTTCTCAATCAAAAGGACATAATTAAATGAGCTGAACATGAGCCAAGATCCTCAGTTCAATATAGGCTAGTCGAACATGAGCAATGTTACAATGGATTAGGGGTGAATCAATGGTTGTAGGCTCTGTTTTGGAAACAGAGATGAAGGCAATCCATGTGGTGTTGAGGATGGGAGCGGCGTGGGGAGAAAGGAGAATGGTGATCGAGTCGGATTCTTATGTCGCGGTGGATATTCTGAACGGCACGAGACTGTGGGCGGATGAGATTGCGGGCCTGGCTCGAGATATTTGGTCACTGATCCTTCGATTCGAGTTCGTCTTGTTTCTGCATGTCCCTCGGAGCTGTGTAGCACAAGATGATCCAATGGCTCGTTGGTGTCGTGTCCATGGCACCTCCTTTGACTGGGTCTGGGATGAGGGTCCAGCCGAGTTGGCCGGTATCCTCTAGTTTGGTCCTTGTTGGTTGCTATTAAATATAGTTGTAGTAGCTAGTGATAGCCATCTGGCTCAACTCATTAAAAAAAAAAACATGAGCAATGTTTGGCTTGTTCATTGTCGGCTCAAAAAAAGGCAATTATATGTAATTATTTTTGAAATATTTATTATTTAAAATTTAAGAATGCTATAAATTTTTTGATATTATTTCATGTATTATGCTCAACCAACAGATAAATTAATATTCTTTCATATCCCGGATGTGGATATATATTCCTACAAATTAAGATCTAAGGGCAACAATACTTTTAAAAACTATGACAACTAATCGTTGGTTTTTAATAACACATGAAAGTTATCATTATCTAAACCTAAGAAACCAGCCGTGAGATCTCATCACCTCCCTCCCTACAGCAGATCTCAGCCGTCCAGATCTACTCCTCAGGCCACTTACCAACCCGTCTCTTTATAATCGCCAAACTCTAATCTACACCGTCCATCTTGCCCATCACTAGATCTTCACCGTCCATTATAATCATTCTCTTTCCCACTTCCCCTCGCTCCCGATCGGGACCCCTCTCCCCGATCCCGACCCGACGCCACCTCGCCGACCTCGCCATCGCCGGAACTCTCCTCCCAGCCGCCGGACCCGGCCGACCTCGACATCCTCCGTCCAAGCCTCGCCACCAATTCTAGTCCGTATACTGGTCGTTAAGATTCATTCTCTTAGGTTGCGCTTTTAGTTCTTGATGGATTCTCCCTGTATATCTACATATCTAAAAACCCCCCTTTTGGTCTGTAAGATTCATAATTCTTTTGCTTTGTTGATCTTAAATAACTTATTTTACCGTTGTTTCTCATGGAACCCTTGTCTGAAATTTCCATATTTTCAGGAAAATTATCATGGATATTGAAGAAGATCATGATGCAAGCTATTTGCATCAAGATGCCTCACCTAATGGTGAGAGGATGAGTGGTGGTGTTGCTGGTGAGATATTGAGTCTTCTGACAAGGATGGAACTCGATTCGGCATATATTTCTGAGAAATTGTTAAACTTGGAGATACTTTTGATGCAAGTGGAGAGCAGAGAAAATGATTGTGAAGGCCTAATTTTGCAGAATGGGGACTCGTCGGTAGAGTCTCTTGAGAAGGCCCTAGAATTTGATGCCTTGTCTGGGATTTTGAACTCTGAGGTCAAAGAACTAGATAGCTTCATGGTTTCTCTCCGAGTAGAAATTGGGGATGCCCGCCATCGACTGACGATGGATGACCAGTGTGATGAAATTGGAGAGAAGTTGCATGACGCTGAAGAAAATTTGAAGCAGTCACAGCATCAATTGGCTGATATGAGAATGTGGTCAGCCCAATTCGAGAAAACCGTAACTTTCGGTTGGCACAAAACTTGTTAATTGTTCATCTCTTAATCATTTCTAATGCATATGTCACCCCAACCACATGTATGTCCGTAACTACTTTGAGTGCCTTGTATGCATGGGTTCACATGTATGCTTGTTCATGAGTTGGTCATTTGTGCATCCTCTATATTTGCATGTATGAATGCATGTATATTGTGTATATACTACTGTCTATCTACATCTCTGTGTCTGCTGCAATCTGTGCATGGATGGGGGCCCGTGTGTACATGTCAGGATGCTGCTTGCGTTTTTGTCTTGTCAAACCCATACAAAGTACATGCTGGATTTTTGAGTTATAAACATGAAGCATGCAAATTCATTGAGGAAACCTCTAATGCATGCATTTCGGCAGGAATTGGTGGCCATGAAGAAACCGAGAATGGTGATTTTGTACCTCAAAATGCAAATTGGAAATTGCAGAATGTGGAGCATCAAAGACATATTTTACAATCATACGAGAAATCTTTGGCCCGGGAGCTTGACCTGGAGAAGAAGCTATCTGATTCTAGATGTCTTGAAGAAGATCTCAAACTAAAACTCCAGTTTGCTGAGCGTGAAAGATACATTGTCGAAGAATCAATGGAGATAGATCTCAAGAAGCTGTTTGAAGCCGAAAATGCTGCTGAGCTACTTTTGGGAATATCAAAAGACTTATCAGGAAAACTACAGATTGTTCAGTTTAATTTGAATGGTTCCATACGTCAAGAATCTGATATGCGATCTAAGTTGCAAGAAGCAATGCTGAAATTATCTTCTGAAGAAAGTGCTTCGGAGAATCTGAAACGCATCGCCGCAGATGTTGATAATGTTAATTTATTACAGGATAATGGCCTACAATGCAGCATTGAAGAAGTCGAGGGTAAAAGCATTCTTGCCAGTTCTGAGGCCTTGAGCTTGAAGGAAAAGGTCTTTTCCTTGGAGGAACGATTAAAAGAAGCTGATGTTCAATTGCAGCAGGCGAAGGCCTCTGCTGAGGCAAGTGACCAACAGCAGAATATTCTACGATCTGAACTCAATGAGATGGAGCATGCAGTAGAAGCTGTTAAAGCAGATGTCATGAAAGCAGAAATCAGAGCCAATAATGCAGAGGCTCAGTGCACCCTTTTAGTCAATACTAATACGGAACTAAATGAAGAACTGGGTTTTTTTAGAAATAATGGAGCAGAAAAGGCGATGTTGTTAGAGAAGAAGCTGAAGGAATCTGATACTCAGCTAGAGCATGCAAAGGCATCTGTTGAAGCAGTTGAGGAACAACAGACTATGTTATATTCTACTCTCGATGACATGGAAAATTTGATTGAGGATCTCAAAACAAAGGTATTAAAAGCTGAAAATAGGGCAGAGAATGCTGAATCTAAGTGTGCCTTGTTGACTGAAACTAATTTGGAGCTAAATGAAGAAGTGGGTTTTCTTAGAAGCAGATTGGAGTGTCTTGAGACATCTTTGCGTCAAGCAAAGGATGCAAAAACTGTCACTGCCAATGACATTGGTATCAAAACAAAAGTTATTGGTGAATTGGTCATGAAACTAGCTCAGGAAAGAGAGCTTCTCCAGCTAAAGGTGATAAATCTGCATATTCTTGGAATCTGTCATGACGTTTATATGCCTTTAGCTTTCTGAAAGATGTCTTATACCCCTTTGGCGCATCAATCATGTATGCATGTCATGGCACTTATATGTACCACAGGCAATAGCTTTGCATGCATCTATACTACTATGTGCGCAGAAGTTGTGCGTCTCAAATATACCTCCTTTACATCTTCTTCTTCTTAATTGATAGTCTATTAGATTTTGCATGCATAATCATCAAAGTCAATTCTAATTGACAACCCAATCAATATAAGTTTGAATTTGTATCTATAGCGTTTGTGAAAGCTAATCTGGTTATCCAAATTTCCCAATATTAGTATCTATTTTAAAATTCAGCATATTGAAAGGTCTCCATTTTACAATACATTGCATTTGTTGGTCTACGAGCATAGTTTGTAGTTACTAGTTTCGCTGTTCAGAACTCAATTCATAACATTTAAGTTTCAGCAGGAGTTGTTTTAAAACTTTAACATTGTTTCCTTTTCCGATGCAAATCAAGGAAAAAAAAAGTTGAATTGGCCAAGAACCCTGATGTGGAATTGTGTGAGATATTCTTCAATTTTTGTTTCTTTTGTTCTTTTCTTTTAAGATCCAAATATCGATATCTCTTTTCATATCTTTGTTTTTGTAAAATCTCCATGACCTGTGCATATGGCATTACTAACATCCAAATTCGTAGTCATTGAGAAAATGTATGTCCTCCTATCATCTGCCTTCTGCTTCAATTCTTTCCTTTTATTTTCCTATTCAACTTTGTCAATCCAAAATGTAGTTCTAACTTCTAAAGATTGCTTTTCTTGTTGGTCTTGTCATAAGAAAATCTTCTCTGTGAATGAATCCAATATTAAAGTTTAGTTTAATGACATGTAAAAGACATGGTTTTAGACCTCACTTTATAATCCTTGACTATAGTTTTATATAGAGGCCTCAATGCTCGACCGAACAAAGGAGCTTAATCTAAGCCACTGCAATGTAGTCTATTTAAACTTCTATTAACCTAAAAACACAAGTCTTGTATCTTCCTACCCTATGGCCTTCTTTGGGTATTGGTGGGCTTTCAGTATTGGTGGGCTTTCAGGAAACTGGTTCCTTAAAGGCGAATAACAAGTTCACTAGAAGTAGGTTCCCAAAAAAATTAATTTCCGGGTTTTGGTAATCCTAAATTTTCCTGAACTACAAGTTCTTCATAAGACAACCATGCGCTGACTTTTACGAAATGGGTTTGATGGAAACCAACTATTCTACAAAAAAACCTATCAAGTTATCTATGTTGCTTCATTTGTTGAAGCCAATATAAACAATCATATAGGAGGAGGAGGAGGAGGAGGAGGAGTAGGTGTAGGAGGACAGTATGACTTCTTCTAATTGCCTTTGATCCCATCAGTCATACCTCGGGAGAATTGCAAGCGTTTCTGGCTACATTCATCATACCTAAAGTTGCCCTCCACATATCTACTTAGCGATCGAGCAACAACCTAGTTACTTATTTCATTTCTTATATCCGTGGATACACACTGATTTTATTTGATATCCCATGAGACCATATTGAAATGCTTTAAATTTAGCTTAGACCGGTGAAGATGTTCTAGAATGCACAACTATTATCTTACCCTTTGCAGAATCGGATAAATTCTCTGAGAAGGCTGTTCCCTTCTAAAAGCTTGTATTCTTCCATATGCAGATGTCTGCATTAATGAAAATGAACAAAATCCTGGAGGAGAAATGCCTCATACCAAAGGATAAAGTCGCTGTTACTGTGAGTAACAAGGAATTTGATGATAGTAATGAAAATAGTGTCCTCAAATCGTCAGAAGAAACATTAACAGAACCATCAACTGCAAAGTCTCAGGTAGTTCCTCTTGTTGATCTTTTGATAGCTTTGTTTCAAGTAAAGCACCAATAGAGTTATTAGTTAATCTTAAGTTCCAATCAGTTGTTTTGCACTGTTAAGGTAAATGATTTTTTTTGACAAATATGCCTTTAGAATCTGAAAACTTGCTAGATGAACCCCATGTGATGTTAAGAATGCTTACATGTTGAATACTTTGGTGATTCCATGGTCATATGATATACCATGATGAGATCTCTGTTGTGAAAATACCATGATATGGTTTCCAGCCGTTGACTGTTGATTAAACACTACAATTTGGAATGATCCAATGACACGATTGTATGCCTGGTAAGTTCCCTAATAATGTTCTGCTGTTAATTGCACAGAAAGTGTGGAAGAGTCAATATCATAGTACAATTCTGAGGTCTAGTCAGCTTTTCAGAGCTATTGTAGAAATTCGAGATTCAAAAATGTTATGCAGATTTAGCTTTGTGCCTTTTTAGATGCATTCATAGCTTTATTTATATCAAGGGCTCTTAACCTTTGTTTCGGGTTTCGACCTGGAGTAAAAGATAAAGATTTCATTAATTTGATAATTTCCCCAATTTGAGTCTGGTTTTCGCGGCTTGTGTCAAAAGAGTAGGAAAATCTAAATATCATAATGAAACAAGCTGAAAAATAAGGGAAACGAAGAAGCATTACTAAGACCTAATAGTAATTAAAAGAAAAACACTTCGTACTATTTCATGCTGTGAGTTAATACTGATATTAGTACACTACCTATGAAAATTAAGGGTGGGAAACCTAAAGGTTAAACTTGATTATAGAGACGAGGAAAGCGAAGGATAAGTTTTTAACAAGACAAGGGGTACACATCAATATTTGGCTTAATGCAGACTTCACTTCTAACCTAGTGCACATTCATAGCTGAATCCACTATCGTATTCTTATCTACATGTACGACAAAGTTGCATATTTTTCTACCAAAGGTTTTGAACATTTGTTTGTCACATAGGTTATAACTGCTAGATATATGGACCGAAATAGCATGAAATAATACAATGCTATACTCTATTTGTTCAGGTGGAGAAGTCAGCCGCACCAAAGTCTAGCTTTGAAACAGTCGAAGAGATTAGTGTCTGCGCAGAGGATACCTTTGATACTGCACCCAAGTTTGAGACTGTCAGAATGATAGATGTGATGCAGCTCAACACCAAGTGGCTTTTTATTGCCATTCTGGTCTTCCTGGTGTCATTGACTGTAATGTATCTGCTTAAAATATATAAAATATAAACCGACTCCTCTTTAGTCAGTGCATGGATTGCCGTCCCGGTGACACGCGCCGTGCCGGCAGCTTGTTGGCACGGTATGTGCCGGCCTTCTGCCACTCTCTTTTTTCTTCCTCCTCCTTCTCCTCTACTTTTTCTTCTTCTTCTTCTTGGCACGGTACGAGGGGGTTTTCGATGCCGCTAACCCCTTGGCACTGTATGTGCCGGGTGGCATGCACAGTACCGGATCGGAATGGAAATCCATGGTCAGCTGTACTCTACTATGTAAGTACTTTCCTTATTTCCACCCAGGTTGATCCAAGCTAATTATGACATGTTGTGTATCATGTTTTAGTACGTGAATATAGTTCTTCTTGTCAATTTGATCTTAAAAGTTCAGATCTTTTCTTTTTCTTTTTCTTTTTTTGATGAGTTGAGCCGCAAGGCTAGATCTTTTGGCACTTTGAGCATAAAAATTGTGTGAGAGAGAATGGTCTTGTATGACTACAGAATCAGGAAAACATGATCATGTGTCCCACACTACTGTACAGGATCAAAAAGACATGATCTGATCACACAATTTTTGCTGGAAACTGTTTTGGGCACCCTTTTAGAGAGAGAGAGAGAGATCATATAATTGCAGAATAAATTGATACATGTTCCTATGATTACACAATTTAGACATGGAGATGGAAGCCTTTTTTTGGACAACCAAATGTCATCTCAGAGAAAATAGTAAAGGCACAAAGTTAAGCACCTACAACAGAATCGAGTACATCAGATCATCAAGAAAAGGAAAAAGAGCAAGAAATCTCAGAAGAAAATTTTATATCAAATTGTTTACAAATCTCTGCTGTAGTCTGTAGACCCAACTCATCAAATAGAAAAGCACACAATTCTTTACAAATCGCCGGCCATGTCATGAGTCATGACAGAGTGATCCATCACAAGAAAGGACACACTTTTGTTCTTGCATTAGCAGCAGCTATAACGGCAAATCCAGTGGACTCTGTTCAGAGATTGCAGTAGTTAGCAGAGCACAAAAACCAATTGGAAATGAGCCCATGAGATATATTCCTGCTCGCAAGCTTAGAGTGATGGCTTATTAGTGCTAACTAGGAAGCTGTCACTCTTTAGTATCCAATTCCTGGAAATATTTCTAGGAATCTCATCAAAAGATGTACAGTTATAAATATCCTTAAAAAACCTTAATTAGGAGCATTTGCTGGAACAACATATATAGACATGGAGAAGGAAGGTCTCCTTCTTCGACTTCAGAACTCCGGACGATGAGTTTAATTAGGTGAGAGATCGAAGAAGAGAGATGAAAGAAGAAGAGGAGTTGTTTTAGAGAGAGAGTGGCTTTGGAGGGAAAGAGGAGAGCTTTGGTGAGATGATCGAGAGAGGTGATGAAGGCCATGTGACCGTTGGGATTTTTAAATTTCTGGTAACGTTTCAGTTCATTCTTTCTCCTCATGTAGTGAAGTGATCCAAACGGGTCGACTTATGGTTGGATCCGATAGGAGGGATGCCCGATAACCGTTACCCATCCGTTGCCCTATATTAGTTCCCGCGTTATACCAAGAAATCCCAAACCCCGTTCCCGCCAAAATGGAACCCTGCCCTCCCAAATCTCCCGCCCAGACCCTAACCCTAACCCTTATAAGCCCCCCATGCTCCTCACGTAACCCTAAGCTAACCCTTCCTTCTTCCTTTCCTCGTCGTCGTTGGAGATTAGGATTTCCGCCATGAAAGTTCGATCCTTAAAGCTCAAGGAGGCCCACAAGCCCCTTTCTGGCGGCGGCCCCGCTTTATGCTCGGTAATCTGGGATGGGGGCGGCCAGCGCCTCGTCACGGCCTCGTCGGCGGATCCTGCCGTTGCGATCCATGACCTCGAGCAGCCCTCGAAGCCTGCGAAGGTCCTTCACCACCATAAGGATGGCGTCACCTCGCTCGCGCTTAGCCCGGGATCCAATTCGCTGGCGTCTGGGTCGATTGATCACTCTGTGAAGCTCTTTAGCTTCCCTGGTATACATCTATCTCCTGGTTGGATCCAGTTCGTTTGGTCTTGTTTTAAAAATCCCGAGCTCTCTTTATTTTTGGGTTTGGTTGGCCTTAGGGTTTGCAAGTGCCGGTACTTGCCTGACAAAGATGAGAAGAGGTCTCACTTCTCTAGCGTCTGTGCCGTCCTCGTAATGAATTTCTATCATTTTTATCTTGGTTTAGAATTGGTGTTGCCGCTGTGTGGTACAAATCAGGGAAATTTTATGGTGACGTTTCAGCATGTTCCATTGGAATGTCTCTCCCTCACAAGTGGGTCATAATTTTTGTGTTCATTTACTCCAAGATCTTGAATCTTTTCTTTGTTCCTTGGGAGAAATTGGAGTTAGTGTCCATTGCATGGTAATTTCTTTCTGGTTTTGTTGAGGGTAATTGGCATATTAACTTTGTTTTACCAAATGTGATGAAGTTTCAGCTCTTTTCACACGCCAATTTGCGTGTGAACAGCTTTATTTTTTACTATATGAGTGTCTATGTCAATTGTGTTTATCCTGCATAACAACATTTGGGTGGAATTTGGAGTCACTAAGTACTTTTGGTTATCTGTTCTATGTGACCTTCAAATTTCAAAATGTTGCTAATGAAAGGCTGAAGCTCAACTCTTTCATGTGCAATTATCAGCAGAATGCTTCATTCATCTAAGTACCTATTTGATATGAAACCTACTTATCTGAATCGGTCAATTTGAATCTGACTCAAAAGAGATCTAGAGAACTAGAAGATTGGTTCTTTATACAAATAAATTTCTGGAATTGTAGATTGTAATGGATTGACATTATGGTCGCAATGGAGTTATTCATATAAGGAGACTGCTTTTTATTAACTAGTTTAAGAAGCTTCCTAGTTCATATAGTTGGCATCTTAAGTGGCACTGAAGTCTACTTTATTGACCATTGGATGTATAATATTTAAGCAGATCTAGGGGCACGTTTCAAAATGTGCTTTGTCCCTGTTAAGAAACTTGGTAGCATGACCCAGGGGTTAATTTGTTGTACGTTTTGTGCCCTTATAATTGTTTTCTCTTTCTTTTCAGATGGAGATTTCCAGAGCAATGTTACCAGGTTCACGTTACCGATCCGATGCCTAGCCTTCAATAAATCAGGTAGCTTGTTAGCTGCAGCTGGTGATGATGATGGCATCAAGTTGATTGCCACCATCGACAGTTCGATCTCTAAAGTGCTTAAGGGCCACAAAGGTTCAGTAAGTGGTCTAGCTTTTGATCCCAAGAATGAGTTTTTGGCATCTGTTGATAGACTTGGCACTGTAATCTACTGGGAGCTTTCATCAGGGAACCCAGTGCATACTCTTCAAGCCATAGCTCCACTTTGCAATGCGGATCAATCTCTTTCAAACACTCTGGGCTGGAGCCCAGATGGAGAAACTCTGGCAGTTCCAGGGTTGCGAAATGATATAGTGCTGTATGACCGAGACACGGCTGAGAAGTTGTTCTCTTTGAAAGGAGACCATGAACGAAATGTTTGCTTTTTGTCCTGGTCTCCCAATGGGAAGTACATGGCCACTTCTGGTTTGGACAAGCAGATTTTTATATGGGATATTGATCTGAGGCAGGATATAGAAAGGCAAAAATTTGATGAAAGAATCTCTTGTATAGCTTGGAAGCCTAAAGGGAATGCATTGGCTGTGATTGATGTAACTGGGAAGTTTGGAGTGTGGGAATCTGCAGTTCCATCATATATGAAATCCCCGTCCGATGGCATCTCTGATCTACAGGGAAGGTGTAATGGGCATCTCTTTTTTGATGAAGACGATGAAAAGCCAAGTACTTCTGGCAGTTTAGATGACCTAGGTGATGAGAGTCTAGGTGAATCAACTCCAGTTAGCCGAAAAAGGATAAGGAAACAGTTAGCAATTGGGGACAGCTTTGATGATGATAGTGATGGACAGGAGGGTTTGCTTCGTCAGATTGAATCTCGGAAGAAAAGTTCTCTTCGACGTGTAGAGGGTGTCCAAAAAGCGAGAGAGGAACATGTAGGCTCGAGTAGATCTCCTGTGACAAATATGCAGGACGCTTTCCAGCCTGGCTGCACTCCTGTGCAGCCTGGGAAGCGTCGTTTTCTTGCATACAATATGCTTGGAAGCATAACTACTATTGAAAACGAGGGGTACTCCCATATAGAGGTGATAATCCATTGTAAAATTCTAGTAATTGTGTCTATGTTCTGTTGATTCACAAATTGGCATTATTTTATGGAGAAGTACTCTCTCATATGTGCTTACAGGTAGAGTTTCACGACACTGGATTAGGTCCTCGGGTACCCTCCATGACCGACTATTTTAGTTTCACCATGGCTTCATTGAGTGAAAGTGGCTCCGTCTTTGCAAATCCATGCAAGGGAGAAAAAAGCATGAGTACTCTCATGTATCGCCCTTTTAGTAGCTGGGCAAATAACAGTGAGGTAGATACTTTTGTTTGTTATAGATATCTTGTACCTGCTATTCTCTACATCCAACACCATTCTTTATGCACTGACATTAGTTATCTCATGCTGCTCTAGTGGTCCATGCGGTTTGAAGGAGAAGAAGTGAAGGCTGTGGCCCTTGGCTCAGGATGGGTGGCTGCAGTTACAAGTTTTAATTTTCTTCGCATCTTCACAGAGGGTGGCTTGCAGGTTTGCTGAAAGATTCCTTTTTTCTGTGTTAATTTATGTTCAGAAAACAGATAGAAACCATTGTCGTGAAAAACTCAAAAATATTTCCAGTGAGGAAAATGACATATTTCTTTCTTTTGCAGAATGAGCACATAGTGTTAATGATTCTTAACATGAATGATGGCATCTTAGTATTTACCATGATACTTGTTACATTACAATATATCCTCGATAATACCTAAATAGTGGGTATACCTGGTGGTGATCCCAAAATAATCGATATGCCTGATCACTTGGTGAGGCCATTATATGCTTTTTCATAATTAAATTCCAAGGAACTGTTGCTGCTGGTGACATAGGGGTCATGGGTTATGGAACTGCTGCGATCAATCAACTAGTTTTCATGTCATACACGCCCACACATGATTTGACTGAAGGAAAGTTGCTTTATGGGTTGATATGCTTATGTGCTTCTCGAGTTCGTTTATAGGAATAGGCAAGTATTTTATCGACCCCTAAGTATAAGTAATTCGTCGGGAAAAGTCTCTGTGATCTTAATTTTGAATCTGCTATGGGTAGTTGTGTCCTTGAGGCTCGATGATTCTTCTTGTTGTTATTCCCTTTAAATGTAAAAGCTTTGAGTTTTGATTATCTTATTAATGTTTACATTTTAGGTCTTTATTTCTTCAAGCCGATATGATTACTGAAGAATTCTGGGTTCAATAATCTGATAGGAGCTCTTCATTCATTAAAACTATTTAAATGTTTTAACTAACAGTATTGCACCTTGGTGCCATCAACTCTAACATTGAAACTTAAGCATAAATATAATGCCAATTTGTTTCTTGGGATCCTACTTTGGTCAATTGTCTTGGTCACTGGTGCAGTGCCAAAGACCAGAGGATTTGGTTCTGCTGGTGCGATGCCCTTACCATTTTTAGTTAAATGTTTCATTGTGAAGGTGATGATATCTCTGCAGGTTATTTGTAATGTGTCCTCTAGTATGAAACTCGAAGTATATGATACAGTTTTCTTGCTGCAAATACTCTGTACTGATTTTTGGGATGCTGCATTCCGTCATGTTAGGTTGCCTGAGAGTTCTAGTGCTTCACTTTATTCTCTTTAATATAGTAATACTCGTGACCTTAATCAGGAATCCACAACCAGTCCTTAACTGGAAACTTGCAACAATAGTCATTTTTTTTGTTCTTGGTGTTTACTTTCTTTTCCTTCGATAGATCACTTCGAGTGATAATATTTGATCTGTTGACAAACAATAGTTTCAACCCGTGGCAATTATTTGATCTTTTGACACCATGCACCATTAGCCCCTTGTTGCTTCAAGCTTGGTTTCAAGGAAACATCGAGTATGGGTATGAAGGTGCTATATTGAAATCTTGGCAAATTGCATTTTGGTACGTGAAATGATACAAGTACTTCATCCATGTTTACTTAATGGCCAAACATGTGAGTGGAAATCAAAAGTATCTTTTTTTCTTCAGGTGGAAGTTTGACAGGTCTTTTTGTCAAATTTATGTTGATTTACAATGTTACATAACAGGTTTGGTCCTTTAATGCCTTGAAGAAACTTGTTTCCTTCATCGCCCTGAAACATTCTACAAAATTACTCAAACTCCATTGACCTTAGTGCAAGAACACTCCAGTGTTTAAGAACCTTCTCGTGCTATTTTGCAGCATACATAAGATTTTCTTTCATCGTTGCTTTAAGTTTATAATTATTAAATAGAGATGAAGTGGGACCGTCGACCATTTCTCTTGCATTTTCTTAAGGATGCATCTGCCTACTTGTTCAAAAAAGTACTTCATTTTTCTGGTCTGCACTTATAAACAGCTTTCCACGGGATTAGTTGGAGCAAATTGGAGTGATGAGACAATTTGCTGATTATTGTGATGATATATATAAGCAGATGCCTTCAAAGTTTTCTGACCACTTTGCTCTCTATCTGTGCACTTTTCCATCATACCTTTTTTTATCTTCTCCAATTTAGTTTTTTTTTTTGTTTGTTTGTTTTGTATCAAGCTCTATGCCCTCTTCAGTAAGAATTTGTAAAAAAAGAGCTTAGATAATCAGCTATCCATGGGATTAGTTGGAGCAAAATGGAATGATGAGACAATTTGCTGATTATTGTGATGATCTATATAAGCATATGCCTTCAAAGTTTTCTGACCACTTTGCTCTCTATCCGTGCACTTTTTCCATCATACTGTGTTATTTTTCTCTACTTAAGTTTTTTATGTACGTCTTGTATCAAGCTCTATGCGCTCTTCAGTAAGATTTCGTAGAAAAAGAGCTGAGATAATCAGCTATCCATGGGATTAGTTGGAGCAAAATGGAGTGATGAGACAATTTGCTGATTATTGTGATGATCTATATAAGCAGATGCCTTCAAAGTTTTCTGACTACTTCGCTCTCTATCCAATCCACCTTTTCCATCATAACATGTTTTTTTTGTCCACTTTAGTGTTTTTCTGCATGTCTTGTATCAAGCTTTATGCCCTCATCAGTAAGATTTCGTAGAACAAGAGCTGAGATAATCAGCTATCCATGGGATTAGTTTGAGCAAAATGAATGATGAGACAATTTGCTAATTATTCTGATGATAATATAAGCAGATGTCTTCAAAGTTTTCTGACCACTTTTGCTCTCTATCTGTGCACTCTTTCTGTCATTCCTTCTTTATCTTCTCAAACTTAGTGTTTTATGCATGTCTTGTTTCAAGCTTTATGCCATTTTTATTAAGTTTCGTAGAACAAGAATAGTAAATCCTTTGTGGTCCCCGCCCCCCCCCCCCCCCCCCTCTCTCTAATATATAATATATCTGGATCACACAATTTTGTCTTCAAAGCTCTCTGATTGCTTTCCTTTTTTGACTATGCTCAAGGACATTGGGCCTCAGTTGTCAACAGTTTACAGTATTCTAACATATATTTATGATAGGATTCCTTTTTGTTTTCTCGTCCCATGCACGTGAGAGTGGACAAGTGATTGTTTATGTATTTGCTTTTCTGTGATGGATAATTGGGTTTAGAAACCCTTCTGCTTTCAATGTCGTGACAATGTTTATCACAAATCCTCTGGTTTCCCTTTTAATTTTCAGCACACTGTATCACGTACATTGATGAGCTAAAACCTTCATAGGAATTCCTGTTATCTAAGACATACTTAGCTTTTGCCATCGGGGACATACTTAGCATCACTTAAAAGGGAAAAAGAGATCCCCAATGAGCGACATACTTAGCATCACTTAAAAGGGGAAAAGAGATCCCCAATGAGCGACATACTTAGCATCACTTAAAAGGGAAAATGAAATTCCCAATGAACCCTTTTATGAACTCAATTACATCTTTAATGTACATGATAATATCTATATTTATACTGGTGAAGTACAGCAAAGCAATATGGTGAGCTAGCAATGATCTGAATTATATGTGGATCACCCAGTATTGTCTTCAAAGTTCTCTGATTGCTTTGCTTTCGTGACTATGCTCAAGAACATTTGGGCCTCACCTCTCACTGTTTTGTAGAATTCTAACATATTATGATAGGTTCACTTTTTGTTTTCTCGCGCCCATGCGCTTGAGGGTTGAGGAGTGGTAGTTATGTTTATGTATTTTCTTGTCTGTGATAGTAATTGGGTTTAGGAACTCTGTGCTTACATACATTGTAATGATACAGTTTATCACAAATTCATTGGTTTCACCTAATTTTTTCTTATTGTGCTGCATTAGTGCATTTGTACATGGATAAACCGTGCATAGGGATCATTGTCATCAAGGACATACTTAGCTTGTCATCTAGGATGTAATCAGCATCTTAAAGAGGAGCCCATTGAGCCCAATTAAGAACACAATTACGTTTAATGTACATGATAAGATATATATTGATATCTACTGCAGTCGTTCCCTATGTATTATTTACAAGTACTCTCACTTGGCAATGCTTTCTACTTAGACTGCATTCTTTTTAGTTATCACATCATTCTAATGTGGCTTTGGAGAACTCATTGGTTGGCCTTGCTTGCCTTATCTTATCTGATTTGTATTGCAGAGACATATTCTCTCCCTTAATGGTCCAGTGGTTACTGCAGTGGGTCATAAAAATGAAGTGGCCATTGTTACTCATTACTCACACAGTCTTCCCTCTGGAGATCAGGTTTCTCTACACTCAATCAATTCTGTCATATTTCTTGTATCGATATTCAACTTTTTATCAAAATGCCTTGCTACCCTTGGTAGCTAAGCATGTAATCCTCTTGTCAAGATGTCGTGGTAAGCAGACTACAATAGGATGGGAAGTAAATATTTGAGGTGTTGTTTTTTTTTATACATCTCTTTGTGAACAGACTTCTTAACCTATTTAACAAGACATTGGTTCTTTCAAGTAACACTTATGTTTGATCTGTAGATGTTAGAAGTCACAGTGTTCGACATATTGAAGAGAACACAGCCCATTAAAAGCCGCCTTCCTTTGACTCCTGGTTCTTGTTTAACTTGGTTTGGGTACAGTGAAGATGGCCAGCTAAGCGCATATGATTCCAAGGTCAGCCAAGCTTGAACTCTTGTCCTAACTGAAGATCATTTATTACTATTGAAGAAAATAGTGACTTGGTTAGTAAACATTTTAGGGGATCTTGAGAGTGTTATTTGACCAATATGGAGGCAGTTGGGTTCCAGTTTTCAGGTACATACTGAGAAGATTTTTGTTACCTTCTGAAATTAGATTCTTGAACTCTCCACTGTGTTTCTCTGCCCTAGAAATTGCTTCCAAATATTTCTCTGCCTGCAGTGCTTGCAAAGCAAGGAAATCTGAGGATGAAAACTATTGGGTAGTTGGTCTTGATGCAACCCGGCTGTTTTGTGTTGTATGCAAACCTCCCGAATCTTACCCATTGGTAGGATACTTCTTACCTCTGCTTTCATCCTCAAATATCTGTCTGCTGATTATTGTTAATGTCCGTTTTACTTCTTTCGACCTCAACTACTGTCTGTTTATTATTTGTTAATGTCTCCTTTCCTCCAGGTGATGCCAAAGCCAGTTCTCACACTACTAAACCTTTCATCTCCTCTTGCCTGTTCTGATCTCGGTGTGGATGATCTTGAAAGCGAGTTCATCATGAGCAACCTGCACCTCTCACAGGTTCAAGTTTTGTTTTATGCCCTTGCTAGCATTTGGCTGTTTTGTCTCTTTGGTTCTCAATGTTGAAACATTAATAACAGATTCAGAAAAAGATTGATGAAACGGCGCTAGCAGGCCTTGATACTGCTACACTTGACGATGAAGCTTTCAATACTGAAGCTGCCATTGATCGGTGCATCTTGAGGCTTATTGCCAGCTGTTGCAATGGTAAGGAGATTATACAAGGTTTATTAGCTGTTTGTGCATCAGTTTTTAATATCAATTAACTCCTATGATTGTGCTTTGCTGGGTGTCTTAGGTGACAAGCTTGTGAGAGCAACTGAACTTGCCAGATTGTTGTCACTGGAAAAGTCAATCAAGGGTGCAATAAAGCTTGTTACTGCACTCAAGCTTCCTGCATTGGCAGAAAGGTTCAATTGTACACTTGAGGTAGGTTCAATTGTACACTTGAGGTAGGTTCAATTGTATACTTGAGGTTCATCAGTCCCTCTTGGCTAGTTGCTTTTCTGTATTGTTTGGGATGTTTCTCATCCTTGTAAGGTTTACTCCTGATATTTACTATTCCCTACAGGATAGAATGCTGACTGAATCTAGAGCAGCAATGGGAATTCCAAGTCTAGACTCCACTAGAATCATTACAGACATTGCACCTTCATGGAAAGCTTCATCTCCAAGTGTTGATACCATTGAAAGTTCTGAAGCTATCACATTAACTGCACCAAAGTTGCCTCAGCCTCAATTCTCGAAGCTTCAGGCAACTGAAGATAAGGCTAAGAGGGCAGAAGGGGTAGAAGCATGCGAAAACACATTTGGGAAGGTAATGAACCAGGAAAAAAATGAAGAGAAGGCAAAGTCCAAGAGAGACATTGGACCTTACATGAATCCAAAGGAAGGAAATCCAAAAGATTTGGCAGGTCACACGTCTTGCAAAAGCAAGAACGATACTATTGCAGACAAAGGTGCCAGCAAGTTACAGCAGCCTCATCGCCCCATAAATCCATTTGCGAAGACCTCGAGCAACCAAGAAAAGTCCTCTCTTCTTGATTCCATCAAGAAGCTGAAGAAGGTTGAGAATGAGAAGAAAGATGAAAGAGGCATCAGCAAGAAGGTTAAAGCATAAGAAACCGAAAGACAAAGGAAATCAGTAATTATGCTGCTTTGTGGCATATATGGCACTGGTTCTGATCCGTTTGCCAGGATTAGAAAGCCAGGGTTCTCTTGGCAGCAAGATGCATTATTGGTCTGATCTATTTGTTGAGAAGAGGTGGATAATGGGGAGAAAGATCGAAGAGGCCAGAGGCACCAGCAATAAGATAAAAGCGAAGAAAGTGAAGGATTCAAAGGACTTTTAATTCGTGCTATTCTTTGATGTTTTCCCCACAATGTAAATGGTGTTTCTTAGTAATACTCTAGCGACCATTGTTGAAAATTGGAGTAAATAAAACCACATAGTTGTGACTCATGCTTGCATGTTTGCAAGATGTTGACTCCCATTTGCCTTTGAGAGGTGAAATTTCCAAGGAATTTACTACCCTCAAAATATATTTTGTACCTTCAAATTAGGTTAAATTTTAATTATGTTCCTCAAATTTAAATTTCTCAGGTGGAGTCCTTATCTTAGGACTGCATTGGGCCTACACTTCTGGATTGGAAGTATTTTCATTGGGAAGGCAGAAGCTAATTGATAAGGATGTGAAACAGTTAACAGGTATCCTTCTTAACGGATCCGACCAGAACCCGACCCGTTTGGATCCCTCCATGAGAAAGAACTTTTTAAAAATCCCAACGGTCACATTAATAAGCAGCAATGGTTCCAGAATTACATGGCCTTCATCCCATCATCTTCTCTCTATCATCTCACCAAGCTCTCCTCTTTCCCTCCAAAACCCCTCTCTAATCAACTCATCCTCTTCAATCTCTTCTCGATCTCTCTCTTAAGCTCGTCGCCCCAAGCTCCTAAGCCGAAGAAGAAGGAGACCTTCTCCCACATCTTCCAGCAATGCTCCAAGAACCAAGATTTCGTGGTAGGAAGAGAAGCCCATGGACACATGATCACCTCTGGCTTCGTTCCGACCGTTTTCGTGTCCAATTGCTTGATCTACATGTACATCAGATGCTCGGATCTTGACTATGCTCGCAAGGTCTTCGATCGTTTGCCCCTTAGAGACGTGGTTTCATGGAATGCAATGATTTCAGGGTACGCGCAGAATGGCTCCATGCGCATTGCGAAATCGCTTTTTGATTTGATGCTTGAGCGCGATGTTATTACGTGGAACTCGATGATGTCTGGGTACTTGCAGAACGGGGATTCTCGTGGTTCTATCGATCTTTTCTTGGAAATGAGTCACGCTGGTTTCAATGCAGATCGTACCACCTTCGCCGTTGTCCTCAAATCATGTGCAGCGTTGGAGGGACATAGATTGGGGGGTCAGATTCATGGGTTTGTGGTTAAAGTAGGATTGGATTCAGATGTAGTGACAGGCAGTGCGCTTGTGGATATGTATGCCAAGTGCAAGGGTGTTCATGATTCTCTTCAGTTTTTTGGTGAAATGCCTGAGAAGAACATGGTTTCGTGGGGCGCTGTCATAGGAGGTTGTGTACAGAATGAAGAGTTCTTTGATGGGGTGGAGAAGTTCATTGAGATGCAGCGAGAGAGAGCAGGGGCTAGCCAAGCTGTTTATGCTAGTGTCTTCAGATCCTGTGCAGGGTTATCTTGTGTGAGAGTGGGCAGCCAGATTCATGGGCATGCTCTGAAGAACAATTATAGTTCTGATGTTGTAGTCGGGACTGCTATTATGGATATGTATGCGAAAAGCCACAGGTTGGATGACGCTACGAGGGTGTTTAACTGGTTGCCCGTCCGATCATTGCAGTCCTGGAATGCCATTGTTGTCGGTTATGCTCGAAATAACCAAGGTTTCGAAGCATTGGAAAAATTCAAGCTCATGAATAGGTCTGGTATTGGTGTGGATGAGATCAGCTTGTCTGGTGTTGTCAGTGCTTGTGCAGAGATTAATGGATTGTTGCAGGGTTTGCAGGCTCATTGTCTGGCTATTAAAACTGGATTGGGCTCAGACATTTGTGTAACAAATGCAGTTTTAGATATGTATGGAAAATGCGGAGCTTTAAATGAAGCATGCACTGTTTTTGAGTCAATGGATAGAAGAGATCCAGTCTCTTGGAATGCCATCATCACAGCTCTTGAGCAGAATGAGCGATATGAAGACACCCTGTCACATTTCAACCAGATGTTGCAATGCGGCATGGAACCTGACGAAT
This sequence comes from Narthecium ossifragum, assembly GCA_963920575.1. NCBI lineage: Eukaryota > Viridiplantae > Streptophyta > Magnoliopsida > Dioscoreales > Nartheciaceae > Narthecium > Narthecium ossifragum. Next base: position 22,147,548 of record OY986973.1, read on the forward strand.
TCACATATGGTAGTGTTCTCAAAGCTTGTACGAGTTTGGAGTCTTTGGACTCTGGAATAAAGATTCATGACAAGGTTATCAAGTCGGGACTCGGTTTTGATTCATTTGTTGGAAGTGCCCTTGTTGACATGTATTGCAAGTGCGGAGCCATGGAAGAGGCACAGAAGCTTCATGAGAGAATAGAAAATAAGAATATGGTGTCATGGAATGCCATCATTTCGGGATATTCACTTCAAAGACAGAGTGAGGAAGCTCAGAAGTTCTTCGCGGATATGCTAGATGTGGGACTGAAGCCCGATAATTTTACTTATGCATCAGTTCTCGATACATGCGCAAATCTAGCGACAGTCGGGCTGGGAAGACAATTACATGCTCAGATCATCAAGGAGAAGTTACTGAAAGATGTGTTCATATCAAGCACGATTGTAGACATGTATGCCAAATGTGGCAACATGGAGGACTCTCTTTTGATGTTCGAAAAGATGCTAGTCAGAGACTTTGTATCATGGAATGCCTTGATTTGTGGTTATTCGCACCATGGTCTCGGAGAAGAGGCGATCAGAGTGTTCGAGAGGATGCAACAAGAAAATGTGCAGCCGAACCATGCAACGTTCGTTGCAGTTCTTCGAGCTTGTGGGCATGTTGGCTTGGTTGATGAGGGAGAGAGATATTTCCAGTTGATGACAGACCACTATCATTTAGAACCGCAGTTGGAACATTATTCATGCATGGTTGATCTGATCGGCCGCTGCAGAGGGGTGCACGAAGCTCTGAACCTGATTAATGACATGCCATTTGGAGCTGATGCTGTTATCTGGAGAACTCTTCTGAGCACTTGCAAGATCCATGGCAATGTGGAGGTAGCTGAGATTGCTGCCAGGAAAATATCACAGTTGGAACCTGCAGATTCGGCTGCTTATGTTCTTCTTTCAAACATCTATGCCGAAGCAGGAAAATGGCGGCAAGTGTCCGAAATGAGGAGGATGATGAGGCAGAGTGGGCTCAAGAAAGAGCCCGGTTGCAGCTGGATTGAAGTGAAGAGCGAGATGCACGCGTTCCTCATCAGAGATAAGGCTCACCCTAGATGCATGGAGATCTATGAAAGGTTAGATGACCTGATTGAAGAGATGAAGTGGATTGGTTATGTTCCTGATATGGATGTTGCTCTGGATGCTGAGATGGAGGAGAATGGAGATCAACAAGGACAGCTTGGGATCGGTTATTGCTGAACCATTGCTCCAAAGAAGGTCCCTTTGTGACCGTTGGGCAACATTTTAGGTGGATTATGGAGCCACCGAGTACATTTGGTTATCAGCTGTTCCATGTGACCTTCAAATTTCAAGATGTTGCTAACGAGAGACTGAAGCTCAACCCTTTGGTGTGCTTGGTTCCTGTAAGCACCTATTTCTGATGATAGCTATTTGTCTGAATTGGTCAATTTGTGTTTGACTCTGTACGGGCTCTAGAGAACTAGAAGATTTGTTCTTTGTTGAAATGAATTTCTGGAACTGTAGATTGTTATGGATTGCCATTATGTATGCACTGATTTATTTATAAGGAGACCGCTTCCTTGGTGATATATTCAACATCTTAAATGACACTGATTCTATGTTAGTGGGTATTAGATGAATGTGTTTTTAAGCTGGTCTATACATACGATTTGATAATGTTTCTTTGTGCCTTTTGTGCCTGTTTAGAAACTTGGAAGCAATGACCTGAGGTTTTAATTGGATAATTATGTGTTGTTTCTAGCCTTTCTAATTGTTTTCTCTTTCTTTTCAGAAGGAGATTTCCAAAGCAGTGCTACCAGGTTTACCTTACCCCTCAGATGTATGGCCTTCACCAAATCAGGTAGATTGTTTACTGCAGCTGGTGATGATGATGGCAACAAGTTGATTGCCACCATCAACAGTTTGATCTCTAAAGTGCTTAAGGTTCACAAAGGTTCAGTGAGTGATCTAGCTTTTGATCCCAAGAACGAGTTTTTGACGTCTGTTTATAGGCTTTGCACTATAATCCACTGGGAGCTTTCATCAGGCAACCCAAGTACATACACTTTAAACTGTAGTTCCACTCTGTAATTTGGGTCAATCTCTTTCAAACACCATGGGATGGGGTCCTGATGGAGAAACTCTAGCAGTTTCACGTTTATGAGATGATGTTGTGATGTACGACAAAGACAGGGCTGAGAAGTTGTCCTCTTTGAAAGGAGATCATGAACGACATATTTGCTTCTTGTCATGGTCTCCCAATGGGAAGTGCATGGCCACTTCTGGTTTGGACAAGCAGATTTTTATATGGGAGTTGATCTGAGACAGGATATAGAAAGGCAATGATTTGATAAAAGGATCTCTTGTATAACATAGAAGCCTAAAGGGAATGCATCGGCTGTGATGGATGTTATGGGGAAGTTTGATGTGTGGGAATCTGCTGTTCCATTGTGTATAAAGTCCCCGGCCAATGGTAGTTGATCTGAGGCAGGATATAGAAAGCAATGATTTGATAAAAGGATCTCTTGTATAACATAGAAGCCTAAAGGGAATGCGTTGGGTGTGATGGATGTTGTAGGTAAGTTTGATGTGTGGGAATCTGCTGTTCCATTGTGTATAAAGTCCCCTGCCAATGGTACCTCTGATCTAGAGGGAAGAAAGAGTAATGGGCATCTCTCTTTTGATGAAGACGATAAAAAGCCAAGTACTTCTGGCAGATTAGATCAGCTAGGTGATGAGAGTCTAGGTGAATCAACTCTAGTAGCCTGAAAAGGTTAAGAAAGCAGTCAGCTATTGATGACAGCTTTGATGATGATAGCCATGGGCGTGAGGGTTTGCTTCATCAGATAGATCACAGAAGAAAGGTTCTGTTAAATGTGTAGAGGATTTGAAAATGGAACAGAGGATTGTGTAGGTTCAATTAAATCTCCTGTAAGCAGGAAGCTTTTCAGCCTGGCTGCACTCCGGTGCAGCCTGGAATGCGTCGACTTCTTGCATGCAATGTGCTTAAAGCATAAGTACTCTTGAAAATGAGGGGTACTTCTATATAGAGGTAATAATGAATTGTGAAATTCTACTTCTTGAGTATAGGTTCTGCTGACTATCGAATGCGCCTTATTTTAGTGATAGTTACTTTGTCATGTGTGCTTACAGGCAGATTTTCATGACACTGGAATAGGTCCTCAGATACCCTGATGTTCGACTATTCTGGCTTCACCATGGCTTCGTTAAGTGAAAGTGGGAGGGTCCCATGTAATAGTGAAAAATCATAACTAATATAGTCTCATGTATCACCCTTTAGTAGCTGCGTAAATAACAGTAAGGTATATACTTTTGTTTGCTCTTGATCAACACTGACATCCATTCTGTACTGACATTAGTTATCTCATGCCATTTTAGTTGTCCATGCGGTTTGAAGGATAAGAAGTCAACCGTGGTTCCGGATGGATCACTGCAGTTAGAAGTCTTAATTTTTTCCGCGTCTTCAGAGAGGGTGGGTTGCAGGTTTGTTGAAAGATTCTTTTTTCCGGTGTTGATTTATATTAAGAAAACAGGAGAAACCATTGTCATGAAAAAACTCAAAATCAGTCCATGAGAAAAGTGTCATTTACTTTGTTCTACAGAACTAACACTTATTGTTAGAGATTCGTAGCATGAATGATGGGATCCAATTGTTTATCATAGTACTTGTGAATTCACATTCTATTCTGAAGGATAGCAAAATGGTGCATAATGCCTAGTGATAACCCCGAGATGGTTGATATGATGGTTCACTGGTGACGCCACTATCTGATGTTTCATGATTTATCTAGAAGGTGAATTCCAAATCAAAACAGTTACTGCTGGTTACACGGTCAGGGGTTGTGGAACTGGTGAGATCAATCAACTAGTTCTGGTGTCACATATGCAATATATTTCTATGGTAGTTACTGTCTGATTTGATAGTTGCTTTATGAAGCCTTATTCTTTTCTGCCCTTTTTATAGCTCATGAATCAATATGTCAATGAGCTTCTCGAGTTCGTTTATCGAAAATAGGCTATTAGTTATGAACCACTAATTGTAAAGTAGCTTGCGTCTATCTTAATTTTGAATCTGCTAGATGACTAGTGTAGTGGTGTTTATTTTTTGTAGGTGCTAGTGTCCTCGAGGCTCGAGATCTTCTTCTTGTTGTTATTCGCTTTAAACTCACAAGTTCTGAAATTTTTTTCTTTCCTTTTTGTGTATAAATTAGAGGTCTTGATTTCTTCATCCTGATATCATTACTGATAGATATAGGACTGTGTATATTTTGGATTTTGGATCTAATAAGAGCTCTTCATTTATCAAACTCTCCAAAGATTGGAACCAACAGTATTGCACCTTGGTTCCATGAGATCAAAGGTTGATTCTCAACAGCACAAATTTAATACCCTCCAATTGGTTTTCGGGGATCCGACTTTGCTCAATTGCCTTGGCAAATAGTGCAATGCCAAAGGCTAGAGAGTTGGGGGCTCTGCTGTTGAATGGATGGCTTTTCAGAAATATGTTTGTGCTGATGATGATCATATTTCTGTATGCAGTTTCTAGTATGCTCTCTTGTCTGAAACTCGAAATATACAACACAGCATGGATTGCCGTCCCGGTGGCACGCGTCGTGCCGGCAGCCCCCTGGCACGGTACGTGCCACCGGCACGCCCCCGTGCCATTCTTGTTTTTCTTCCTCCTCCTACTCCCATTTCTTCATCTTCTTGGCACGGTACAGGGGGTTTCGATGCCGCTAACCCCCTGGCACGGTAGTCATCACTTGGAAATTTGCAACAAGGGATGTGTTTTTTTGGGTCTTGATGTCGATATTGGACTTTCTTTTTGTCAAAATATCTGGCATAGCTGTGCAGAATCTGAAGATTGCACTAAAGGAGGAAATCTGGCAAAGGAAATCCCACGCAATCTGTTAGTTATGAACCAGATTTATATTAGCTGTAACATCTCAGAATATTCTGTAATTATTCTGTTATTGATTCTGTAAACAGCCTGTACATGATATATATATATATATATATATATATATAGTGAATGAGAAATGAAAGGGGATGAGGTTTTTGGTGAGCTACCAAAAATTCTTTGTTTTTGGCATGGTACCAGAGCCAGGTTATTGAATTTTTTTCAATAGTCTGTTCTTAGTTTCTCTTGGCCGTAAGTCTTGTTCTTGTCTCTTGGTCACAGTTCTCTAAAAAAATTTTTTTGCCTCCACCATGAGTACAGAGAAATCCGATCTCTCTTGCATTAAATTTACTGGGAACAATTTCTTCGCTTGGGAATTCCAATTCCAAGTATATGTCAAAGGAAAAGAACTGTGGGGGCATATTGTGGGGGATTGGGAATTCCAATTCCAATTCCATATATCCACTGAGGGTGTGAAATGGGAGGGGAAGGATGCAAGGATTATGAGTTGGATCCTTAGTACTATGGATCCAACTATAATTCTCAATCTTCGTCCTTACAAGACAGCAAAAGCAATGTGGGAGTACCTCAAGAAAGTGTATCATCAAGACAATATAGCAAGACGATTCCAATTGGAATACGAGATTGGCAATTACTCCCAAGGATCCATGTCCATTCAACAATATTACTCCGGCTTCGTCAATCTGTGGAGTGAGTATACTGGAATCATATATGCTTCAGTCCCTGAGGCATCCCTTCAAGCCATACAACAAGTTCACTAAGCTACACAAAGAGATCAATTTTTGATGAAGCTGCGGAATGATTTTGAAGCACTCAGATCCAATCTGCTCTCTCGTACTCCCTCCCCATCTTTGGATACATGCCTAAATGAACTTCTACGGGAGGAACAGAGATGTGTGACTCAAACATCTCTCAATGGAGGTAATTCCAATATCCTTGGTATGGCCTACTTTGCACAGGCTAAGAGTCGGGATATGAGCAATGTGCAGTGCTATAGTTGTAAAGACTTTGGGCATATTGCGACCCAATGCAAAAAAAAATTCTGCAACTACTGCAAGAAGAAAGGACATATCATCTCGGAGTGTCGGGTTCGACCCAACAAAAGTGCTAAAGCTTTCCAGGCCACTTCTGTCGAAGCATCATATGGACAGTTTGGGCATCAATCATCCTCAGCCGTGACTCCTCCAACGGCTGGCCAGTTGGGCAGCAATTCCTCTCCTGGTCCTACAACAACTTCCACTGCCAATCAGCCTGTTACTACCGATCAAATGCAGCAAATTCTAATAACTGCATTTTCTGCTCTTGGTCTTTCTGGTAAACCCACTTTGTCTCATGATACTCCTTGGTTTTTAGATTCAGGTGCATCGAATCACATGACCTTTTCTTCTAACCACCTAGCCAACATTCAAAGTTTCGATGAAAACACTATGGTTCAAACCGCCGATGAAAATCGGCTTGATATTATGGCCATTGGTGACATTCCCTTCACTCCCATTAGAAAAGTCTTTCATACTCCCAAATTGACTACCAATCTTATTTCTGTGGGTCAACTTGTTGATTCAAACTATAATGTTATTTTTTTCTCACTCTGAAAGTCTGGTGCAGGATCAGGAATCGGGGCGGATAATTGCAAAGGGGCCTAAATGTGGGTGACTGTTTCCTCTGCGGATTACCAACTTTCCCCAGCTTCAACCGTGTGTTCATTCCTTTCTCGCACAATAAATACCGATTATTATCTTTGGCATCGGCGCCTGTGCCATCCCAGCCCAAGTATTCTTCTTTCTGTCCTTCAATCTGATGTTATGGAAAATAAAAAACATGTTTCTCTGCGTGATGCTAAAGACAATTGTCAAATCTGCAAAATGGCAAAAGGAAAAACCCTTCCATTTCCTATTAGTGATACCCATTCTTCTAAATGTTTTGATTTAGTTCATAGTGATGTTTGGGGCATTTCCCCTGTTATTTCACGTGATCATTATCGATATTTTGTCACGTTTATTGATGACTATAGTCGTTTCACGTGGATATACTTCCTAAGACAAAAATCGGAGGCCTTTAATGCATTCCAAAAGTTTATGTCTCTTGTCGAAACACAATACTCCACAAAAATTAAAATCCTTCGCTCAGATTCGGGGGGAGAATATATGTCTCACTCATTCCAAGAATACCTTCAAAACAAGGGTATCGTATCTCAACGTACATGTCCTTACACTCCACAGCAAAATGTGGTAGCAGAACGGAAAAATCGACATCTACTTGATGTTGTTCGATCCATTCTACTTGACTCTCTTGTTCCACCCACTTTTTCGGTTGAAGCTTTGTCTACAGCAGTCCACATAATTAATCGGCTTCCCTTGCCGTCTCTAGGAAAAGAATCTCCATATTTCCGCCTCCACAAAAAGCCTCCCACTTATGTTCATCTTCGTCCCTTTGGGTGTGTGTGTTTTGTCCTATTACCTCCCACTGAACGCACTAAATTAACAGCTCAATCTGCCAAGTGTGTTTTTGTTGGGTATGCACCACACCAAAAAGGCTATCTTTGTTATGATCTTGTAGCTCGAAGGGTTCGGACATCACGAAATGTGGTGTTCTTCGAGGAGCATCTTTACTTTCACCAGAACCAAGATCCACCCTCCTCATTCACCATTCCTTTGCCTCAATTTGATGATGCAGTTGATCAACCAAGGCCTAGTTCTTCTGTTTCCGTTGATGATCGGTTCAGGTTGGTCTATTCTCGCAGAGGAACTGGGACACCTGCAGATGAGGTTCCTCGTGAATCTGTTTCTGTACCTGATCCAGTGCGCAAGTCATCTCATGTGTCTCGGCCTCCAGACAGATATTCACCTGATAGGTATTCCTCCCATTCTTCACTATTCACTACCTTATCTGCTACAAAAATCCCATTCTCAAATAAACAGGCTGCAACTGTGGAGTGTTGGCGCAAGGCTATGGAGGAAGAACTGGATGCTCTTCGGTCCAATAGTACTTGGGATTTGGTTCCTTGTCCTTCTTTGATTAAACCCATTGGGAGTAAGTAGGTCTATTCAGTCAAGCTTAAATCCGATGGTTCACTTGATCGGTATAAAGCTAGGCTTGTGGCATTAGGCAATTGTCAAGAATATGGTATCAACTATGAGGAGACTTTTGCTCCAGTTGCTAAGCTGACCACTATGCGTATCCTCTTAGCTCTTGCTGCATCACAGAGTTGGGAGCTTCATCAAATGGACGTCAAGAATGCATTCCTCCATGGTGATTTAAAGGAGGATGTATACATGCGGCCCCCTCCTGGGCTATCTCTCCCAAGTCCGAATCTTGTTTGTCATTTGAAGCGATCCTTGTATGGGCTGAAACAGGCACCCCGAGCATGGTTCGATAAATTTCATACTACGCTTCAGGGTCTCCATTTCTTCCAGAGCAAGTCGGATCCATCGTTGTTCATCAGAAAGTCATCTAACGGAAATGTATTCTTACTTGTGTATGTAGATGATATTATTATTACAGGTTCGGATCAAAGTCTTATTAAGGAGTTACAAGCTGCTCTGAGTCATTCCTTTTATATGAAAGATCTAGGGAGTCTTACATACTTCCTGGGGATTGAAGTTCACAGAAGTTCTAAGGGAATTTTTGTAAATCAGCATAAATACACTCAAGATGTGATGGCTTTGGCTAATGTGCTCTCTGCCACGACAGTAGACACACCGCTGGAGCTGAACATCAAACTGCGAAAGGAGGAGGGGGACTTGCTTACAGATGCTACACTCTATCGCCAATTGGTGGGGGAGTCTCATCTATTTGACAATTAGAAGACCTGATATTTCTTATGCGGTGCATCAAGTAAGTCAATTCATGGATTCTCCTCGTCATTTACATTTGGCAGCTGTCAAGCGGATTGTTCGTTATCTTGCTGGAACTATGGACCGTGGATTGTTTTTCCCCTCCAGTTCGAGTACCGACTTGGTTGGTTTTAGTGACTCTGATTGGGCAGTGTGTCCTGACACTCGGCGTTCAACTACAGGATGGTGTATGTTCTTGGGTGGTGCCTTGATTTCTTGGAAGTGTAAGAAGCAGGAGCGGGTCTCCAAGTCATCCACTGAAGCCGAATATAGAGCCATGTCCTCTGCAGCTTCAGAGATCTCATGACTTCGTGTCTTGATGGCCGAAATTGGGTTTTCTCAAACTCACCCTACTCCTCTCCATGCGGATAATACTAGTGCAATCAAAATAGTCG
>OY986973.1:22156907-22235627 GCA_963920575.1 Narthecium ossifragum
CATCCAAATGCTCCATGATTCCGTCCTCCTCGACCACTTCTCATTCACCTTCGCCCTCAAGGCTTGTACAAATTTGCAATCTTTATCGATCGGCCAACAGCTCCATGCCCATGTTCTCAAGCATGGCCTGGAATTTAATCCCCATATTCGAAACAAGCTGATTCATTTGTACTCTGTTGCCGGGGACGTTGTTAGTGCACGGAAGGTGTTTGATGGAAGTATAGACTTGGATATCGTTGCTTGGAATAGCATGCTCGAGGCGTATGCCAATGCCAAGGATGGGAGGTCTCTTTTCGAAATCTATGATCAGATGCCGGCCCGTGATGTCGTGTCTTGGAATACCATCATTGGGTTTTATACCGAGATGGGCGAGTTCGAGGAGGCAATTGCGATGTTCAGAGCGATGCAGGAGAGCCAAGTTTGCGAACCTAATCGGGTGACGATGATCACTGTTCTCTCAGCTGTTACTCAGCTAGGTGCCTTGGCGCAGGGCAAGTGGGCACATGCTTACATCGATAGGAAAGGGATTGAGATTGATGAGAACTTGATTTCGGCTTTGATCAATATGTATTCTAAGTGCGGGTTCATAGATGGCGCCGTTCGCACATTCGAGGAGACGAAGAGGAAAAGTGTCGATACTTGGAATGCCATGATATCTGGTTTCACAGCAAATGGTCACTGCTTGAAAGCTGTCGAATCGTTTGCGGAGATGGAGAAAACTTCAGAAAATGTGCCTAATGCCGTCACCTTCGCTTGTGTCTTGAATGCTTGCAGCCATGGTGGGTTCGTAGACAAAGGCATGGCCTACTTTCGAAGAATGAGAGAAGTGTATGGCATCGAGCCCGACATCGGACACTACGGTTGCCTGGTGGATCTATTCAGCCGTGCTGGTTACTTCACAAAGGCTGAGGAGATCATACAAAAGATGCCGATGGCACCTGATGCTGTAATGTTGAAGGCAATGGTGGCAGCTTGTAGAGTTCACAGGAACTTCGAATTCGGCAAAAAGGCTGGACTGAGGCTTCTTGAGTTGGCGCCTAACGATCACGCGGGCTATGTGTTGCTGTCAAACATCTATGCCAAGGCCGATGACTGGCAGGGTGTTCACCAGGTGAGGATGAAGATGATCAAGAGAGGAGTTCGGAAGGTGCCCGGATCCAGCTCAATCGAACTGGATGGTGTGGTTCATGAATTCATTGCCGGTGACACAGGGCATTCAAGGAAGAAAGAGATCTATGAGATGCTGAATGAGATGAGTGAGAGGTTGAAGCTTGCAGGGCATGAGCCTGACACAACACAAGTGTTGCTGGACATCGAAGAGGAAGCGATGAAAGAGAGCTCATTGTCCCTTCATAGCGAGAAGTTGGCCATAGCATTTGGGCTCATTAGTACGAACCGAGGCACGGCAATTCGGGTGGTGAAGAACCTCCGGATCTGCGGAGATTGCCATAGTGCCATTAAGCTTCTCTCTGCAATTTATGAAAGAGATATACTCGTCAGGGATTCAAATCGGTTCCACCATTTTGCAAAGGGTTCATGTTCTTGCAGAGATTACTGGTGATTATCGAAGTAATTCCAATCTCTTATTATTTGTTTTCGAAGGGTATGTTTGCAATTTCCAATTTTTGGAGGGTATACATGCAAAAATCTCTTAACGAAACTTAAATCTATAATAAACTAAACCTATATATAAATAAATAAAAAGGAACCTAGTAACTAATAAAAAACTTAATTACCTTATCATCACTATATAAAATAAATTAAGCTAAATGGATTAATAATTTTTTAACTCATTAACTAATTCTAGAAGACACCTGTCTTATAATGTCCGATCTCGGCCGCAGCACGATTGTTGAATAATAGAATACAACTGTCTTATAATAGATATATATATATATATATATATCTCCCAGCTCTCCTCTCTCTCTCTCTCTCTCTGAAGTTAGCATAGCATCCATTAATGGCGGACGTTGCCGAGCTCCTCCTCATCCCCCTCTCCCTCTCCCTCTCCTCCTCCTATGAGGAGCAAGAACTAGAAGAATACTACACCGAGAACATCCTTCTCGGAGAGGACTCCTATCCCCTAACCGAGCCCGAGGACCACCTCTCCCTCGCCCTCCAAACCCTAGACGATTCCTCCCACCTCGATCTCGAGCTAGGGTTGGGTATGGAGTTCAACGACCCTTCTCCCCTCTTCCATCCCGTACACCAGGATGCCGTCGAGGGGTTGCGGGTCGTCGGGTTCGGATCCGACTCCGACTCCGATCCCGACCCTGTCGTCCCGGCCTTTCAATCGGCTTCCGACGGCCAGGGTTCCCCCGATCATGGTGCTTCTGGCGGTGGCGATCTAGGGTTTCCCCTCTATTGGGATAGCTTCGGAATCGATGAGGATTTCGAGTGGGAGGAAGTGGGCAATGCGGGGTTCGGAGAAAGGAGCGCCCTTTCTATGCTGGTCGGAGAAGCCGAGGACGAGGATGGGTCGAGCGATGATGTGGTGGGATTGGAGGAGGGAGGGGCCGGTAGGAACATCGAGTGGGAGGTGCTCTTGGGCGCCAACGGGTCCAACGATTTGGGTCCCAGTCTATCCGCCGAGGATCTCGACTACGATGACGGCCACGAGGAGTACGAGGTGTTGTTTGGGCAGTTCGCCGAGCAAGATGGGTCATTTCGAGGTCGGCCACCGGCATCCAAGCTGGTCATCGATACGTTGCCTTCCACGGTTGTAACGGAACAGAACGCAGAGAAAAACATAGTTTTTTGTGCTGTATGTAAGGATGAGATTGGTGCGGGGGAGACGGCGAAAGGGTTGCCTTGCAAGCATTTCTATCATGGGGACTGTATAGTGCCGTGGCTTAGGATTAGGAACACCTGCCCGGTTTGCAGGTATGAATTGCCGACAGATGATGCGGAGTATGAGAGTTGGAGGGCAAGAAGGACGGTTGGTAGCAGCGGTAGCGAGGGGGCGATGACAGTGCAAGTAAGGTATGATTTTGAATTTTTTGCAGATGCATAGGAATTGTGCATTCAAAGAGCATCAACTAGGATACATGGTGATGGTGGTGGGATGGTTCTATAATGGTTGGTTCTTGTTTTGAGGTTATGAAGGTATAATTCCTCTTTTTGTTGTATTTCAGTGGGAGTTTTAGGGTTAAAATTGGTGTTTTTGTTAGAGATACTCAGTTGGGTTTGTTGGTGAATTGGTCAATTTGTGTTGTTGACATGGTCTGTATACTGAAAACTTTCTGGTTAAGTGTAAATTATATGCAAGTCTGTTATGTTGCTGTCATAGTGTTCATCTATTTAATATTGTTTGACCAAACCATATGAGCAATCATGGAAAATTATGATTCCCCCCCCTTGTTTATATGTGGAAGCTAATCTCTCAGATTGCTAATATGCATCTCAGGTTATTTTATTTCTGAACTAACCTTAAGAGTGTTAAAAGTATGATTTTTCCTTTTTTATACGTGGAAGCTACTGAAGATCTCTCAGATGACCAACTGGGCGTTTAAGGTCATCTTAGTTTGCATTATGCTTAGGATGCGTGTAGGTACTTCTTTGTCCACACTTTATGCGTGGCAAATTGGACATGCCTGCACCATTTGTCATCCCTTTGCCATGTTTTACTCCTAGAACTAAACTTCATGTTCTAGCATTGCTTACAGCAGTCTTGGAGAATGGTATAAGTTTGCTAGTAATTGTGGTTGAATTTTGCTTGGGAACATGGATTAAAACTGTCATTGTTGCTAGATGTCCATATATCATCAATTCATGCACGTTGTGTCAATTTATTATAGGATATCAGGATGTGATGACAAGCAGAAAAGGCTGATAGCTACAAGATCAGCTTGCTCCAAGGCTCATGTTTTTTACGCTAGTGGATAGAGTAGCTTCTATATAGATCATGCTAGCCGAAAGTAAAATAGTTTGATGTTTTATTTGAGTGTGATTCCCAAATATTTTAGGTGTATGTGTGATCCATCATTGGTTGTTTAACAGCGAAGTTCTACTCCTATGTTCTTTAGCTACTGTCCATCATTACGTAGGGTTTAGATATGCTCTTTGCTGTTAAATGTTTCGGGGAAGATGGGGACCTATTTCTGATCATATATCCGTAAAGGTTTTTGCTTGGATATTGATGGTAATACTGTAATCGTGCACTTTATGACACTGCTAGGGCTAAGAACAACTTTGCCATTGTAAACTGGAGTATTACTTTTTCATTAGTTACCACAGTTTGTAGGACTAGTATTATGTATGAAACGTGTGTTCAAATTTGTTTGAGCTTGGATGGTATGGAAACTGAAGAAAGCACTGAATTATCGACACAGCTTTTCATTTTATGATGTTCACCAACGAGTCCGTCTGCTGTACTTAGATAGGAGATAGGATTCTTCTTAAGCCTAAGCTGCAAATCTGGAATTGCTTATGGTGGTATTTTCTCAAGGATCAAGTTATGTTTATGTGCATGTTGGTCTTATTTTTTAAAACATCAGCACAACTAGAACTTCAATGCAAGCTACGGGACTTTATTATATGAGTCTCAAACATTTGCGTGTTACCTAATTGTCACAGAGGCGTAGGCATGGTTGAATACTTATTCTACTAGTGAAGTAAAATACATGTTGACTTAAAAACTTTTTTGTATTGCAACATAAGCTGGACAATTTTGTATTGCACAAAATTCTATGAGTCCAGATATAGCAGCAGTTAATCTTTAATCCGCATCAAGTAAAAGTTTTGTGTAAGCTAAGAAGCTCTACATCCACAAGACCACAAGACCAAAACAAGGTGTCCTCAAACATTACTAAGAGGTTGGCATATGAGTGCATGGTCATGTGATGGTCTGACTTAGTGACATCCTGTTGAGAGTCAACAAGTTCTATCCTATCTTTGGTGGCTGCAACTTATGCAGGGATTGGGATTTCTACATGAATCCACCAACCCTTCCTATATGTTGAGTATAATCTTCATGTAAAGATGCTTTGTGAGGACAAACTACAGGTTTACAGCAAACGCTTCTTCTTCAATTACATCTGCCCTGATAAAAACAACTAGTTAAATTATTATAGGAAACTTCCTCAATGATGCAAAGATGAAGAAAATATAGACAAGTAGCACCATTATCGTAGCCTAATGCCTGTCCCATCAGCGAATACAATCACTAAAATGAAGTATGGACCAGCCACTTACTTCTATAGGAATGACAACCTCATCCAAATTTGCCCGGTATCATCCGTTGTACCCATATTCAGAGAATTAAAAAAGATTACTTAGCTTGAAGCAGTTGTAACATCTAACTTATTTTCTATGGTTTGCCACATTTAAATAATATTCTAGCTTCACCAGAAAGCTGAAATTTTGCATAGTCCCACTCAACAGATTGCTATCTGTATGAAATGCACTGAAATATGCAGGTACTCTCAGAAGAAAATAGTGGCAAAAGAAAAAGAAAGAAATGAAATGAGAACCAACACACAGCATAGGCATGCATATCAAAAACTCATGTACAAGATAAGAACATATGCATCAACATAAAGTCCACAAAGTTTTCCTGCTCAATCTGCAGATTTTAACAATCATCAGGTTTTGCTGCAAAAACCTGCAGATAGCCAGTGCAAAAAAGTTTTGGAATGTTCTTGATCAAGAAATAGGAAGGTCAATACTCAGGAAGTTAACAGATCTAGAGCTGATAAGAAAGCAAACAGAGTTGAAAAACTATATCATAATGTGCAAGAAAGCTGGGCAGAGAGATGCGAAGAAGAAATCATGTCTCCCAAACAAGTTACAATTTAATGGAAAATCCAAGATCGAACTACTTAATCTCAAAGTTGAATCTGAATTAAATACACATACAAAAGTAATCCAAAAGTTTCATCAGCAAGCTGGCCAGAAAGAATCCCTATAACCTAAATATCATGCATCTACTTCACCAAACATAAACAAGAAAGATATGGCCTGCAATCAACATTCTTTTGTAAAACACCATAAAAAGGCTCTTCAAGCTTTTAGATAAAAGCTTTTTTTATATCTTCCAGACTTTAAAACAAGCAAAACTATTTGTTCGTTAATCCACCATCTGCTAGCTGCACTAGTTTAACCCCTCTTTGTGTGTCCGTATTTGAGCATAAAAAAGAATGCCTATTACGAGGAGAAAAGTAAATCTAAACATCTGTACAATTAATTTCTAGCACTCAATCGCTTGCCTCAGCAAACCGTCTCTCTAAATGCTTGGAAGAGAACAAAAACCTGGACAACCTGTTGCATCCAAAGCAGGAATAAGTAGTGATACAGTAGGAAGGCTTTTCGAAGTATTAATGCCTCCAAGTCAAGATTCAAATTCATTTATTATGGTGTGCCACAAGATTATGATATACATATCTAGTAAGCATTGAGTGTCAAACAATCAGTTAGCTTTTTCTTTGTCCAATATAGACTTCTGATTGACCTTTTTATCTAAAGATTAACTTATAAAGCTTCCAAGAGCTATCAAGATAAAAAGAGAGGTTGCCACAAAAAACAAAAGGTAATTAGAATGTCACAGAGCAAGACCCAAGGGCACTGAAAATCCAAGGTACTTGGAAAAACTCCAAATATGCTAAACTAAATGGAAGACTAGACATGCTCAGTGGATGGAAGGACTTGTTTAGCACCTCAATGATTCAAGCAGCTTGTGTGGAAAGAGAGCATGAGTTCAAGGCCTCAATAGAGGAAATATTACTCACTTGCACTTAGTGGATGTGGCCACGCTCCCATCTTCATACCATGATTGCCATCTATTAAGGTGTCATCAACTTTAGGGGTCATAAGCAAGAGTAAAAGGTGCAATATGAAGAAAACAGAGGTCCAAACAATGAGCAAACATTATAAGATTCATCTAGCATAATAAATAACACAGACTTTACACTAAATAACTGCAGTCACTAAGATTAACTGATCTCACCTTTCGAAATGAGCCAAAATCTCACTGCAGCTGGACCCATAATCATGACTATCATTATTGAACTAGTACAACAAAAATTTCTTCATTTCCCAAAGGAGATGAATATATATGAAAGGATATACAGTTCATGCAGCTAATATTTAATTGTGAATATCATTAGAATCGTGATACAACTCTAAATGCACTATCCTTTATTTCTCATAAACATGAGATTTCACTTGATGAATTGATACAGGTATGGCACAGTAACAGTCATTGGTCACAGCACAGATTGTAGTGCACGTAGAATCTGTACATCTGGTGTCAAAGATGGTACCAACATTTTTTGTGTTAGTGAATAGTATGGAGCATACCGCCAGCACGGCAACCCATGTCTCAATATGTGGACTAAAAATCAGAATACAGTTACATGTTTTTCCTCACAGCACACTTGTATATTTGGATATGACAGGCGAGCTGATGATACACGAGATAGTATTCAAATTATGAAATGATTGGCTAATCTCTGCCAAAAATTCACCTGGAACAATACTATATCACCTCATCCTCCCTCTTCACCAACCGCCCAGAGGACAGAGTATGGTGTTTCGTTTCTTGACTCCCTTATCGAACTGAAAAAACCCAATGCACAGGCACCGTGCTTATCATGTATAAGCAGAAGGAAAATGCTTGCTCACTCAGGTCAGCCAGTGCTTCAGGATGTTTCTGGAGTCAACTGCTAGCAACTATATAACCATTGTCAATTTATCTTTCTCATTCATGCCCAGAAGAGCACATTTTAATCTCCCTCTGTCCAGATCACAATCTGCAGCACACAAGATGCACGGGACTCGTTTGGAATTCCTGCCTAAAGGACACTTAAATGATCAACTCACCTCCAAGAACATCATTCTCTAAACACTTAATAGCTTGACTCTTGCAGTCTTCACCTAATCGCTTAAACAATACATTGTGTGTACAGGAATCAGGCTGTATGCCTTTCTGATGAATCTCACCATACAATTTGAAAGCTTCAGTCCAATTGCCTAGATTGCAATTCTCACTTATCAGCAAGGTGTATGTATATTTATTGGGAGACAACCCTTTTTCCTGCATTTCATAAAAGTACTCATAAGCCAATTCAATTCTCCTCACTCTGCAGAGACCATTTATAAGAGCATTGTATGTGATTTCGTTTGGATGAACACCATCCTCCAGCATTTTCCAGAAGAAGGTATATGCAGATTCAAGATCACCTTTACTGGCATGTGCATGGATCAACACTGTGTACGTCACTACAGACGGGGGCAAACCACTACTGATCATGTTATCAAACATGCCCCTTGCTTTTCTCAGATAGCCTTTCTGAGCGAGGGCATGAATAATGCAAGTACATGTGACGCAATCCGGAGGGAACCCATCCTTCACCATCTTCAGCAACAAATTATATGCTTCGTCTAAATTTCCCATCTTGGAAAGCCCATCAATCTGGACATTATAAGTGACTATATCAGGCAGAATTCCTCTTGCTATCATCTCCTCCCTCAACCGGAAAGCCTTTGATGCAGATCCAAGCTTCAGTTCACCAACAATCCTAGTATTGTATGCAAAACTATCAGGTTGCAAACCTTTGCTCAACATCTCATCAAAAAAGGCTTTTGCCACAGCCAGATTTCCCATCTTGCAAAACCCATTTACAAGAATTGTGTAGGTAAACAAATCAGGCGCAAAACCCAAGTGAACCATATCCTCCTTCATCTTCTGAGCCTCCTCCAACTCTCCCAATCGACAAAGACCATCTATAAGTGTGTTATAAGTAATGATCGTTGGAACAATCTGCGCATTCCTCAAATCATCAAACAGATAGAATGCCTCTCTCATATCGCCGACCCGGCAATATCCATAAATCAATGAGTTGTAAGAGACCACGTCCGGCACCAAGTTCCTCTTCTCCATTTCAAAAAAATTCTCTCTCGCTGCGCCAATCCACCCCTTCTTACAAAGCCCATCGATCAAAGTATTGTATGTCGTCACTGTCGGTGCCACCCCCTTTTCCATCATCTCATCACGACAACCCAACGCTTGAATCAAGAGACCTCTGCTACAGTACCCACAAATCAATGGATTATAGCTGTGTGCCGACACCTTCAACCCCAAGTTCTGCATCTTCTCCAACCAACTCTTCGCCTCGGCAAAGTCCCCCATTTTCGAATATCCATTGATCAGAACATTAATAGTAACATCATTAACCTCAAATCCATTATCCAACATCATCCCCAACAACTCCAAAGCCTCCTGCACCTTCTCCTCCTTAAACAACGAATCAAGCATCGTATTATAAGTGACCACCGTGGGCCAAACTCCAACCTTCCTCATTTCCTCATAAACCTTCCTCACCTCACTCCACCGCCGTTTATCTCGAAGAACTCGAAGAACCCGGTTACAATTCCTCACATCCGGAGGGTACCCATTTAGCACCATGCTATAAAAAGTGGAAAGGGACCTCTCCGTCATCGAATTCTTGGTGTAAATCCACAGCAGAAGATCAAGAAGCTTGATATTAATATCAGAACTAGAGTGCCCATCAAGCAAGAGGTCGACAATACCGTGGAGATCCAAATGGACGACGCGGTGCATGACGGAGTAGGCGGCGCGCATGAGGCGGTGCTCGGCGAGGATGGCGAGGATCCCAGCGAAGGCCAGGGAGGTGCGGGGGAAGCTGGATTGGTGCTCCGCCCAGCGGAAGAAGCGGAGAGCCGTGAAGGGCTTGTCCTGGACGGAGCGGAGAGCTAGGAGGAAGACGTGAGGGTCGGCGAGGAGGGGCGGCAGGGCATTAGCGGAGAAAGCCTTAGCTTTGAAGAGGTGTGGGGAGCTGAGGAGAGGCTTCTTGATTATGAGGGAGAAGAAGGGGTTGGAGAGGAGCATGAGGACATTGAGAGGGGCGAGAGAGAGAAGGGGCTTAGATTGGGTGAGTGGCCATTAATGGTGGAATGGTGACAAGAAGGAGGAGGAGGAGAGGTTGGGCGAGTCGGCCATCGTTGAAGAAGAGCTATGGAAATGAAAAAAGTCCATTTATGTTCTAAAAAGTAAAAGGAAAAAGGGGTACGATTTAGGGCCGTAAAAGGGCCGGATCCATATATCTGATCCGCTATGGATCCAACTAGATTTTTGAGAAGGATTAAAATCTAAGAATTTTCAAAAATTAAAGAACTCGGAAGAGGGGTCTTTTTGAAAAGGGGTGTTTTTGAAATATTGAAGTATGTAAGGGGTTTCTTCGATAATGTGAATGATTTTATGTGTAAATGACTCCCAGAGAGAGAGAGAGAGAGAGGGTGCCAGGAGAGAAGAGAGAGGTGAGAGGAGAGATGGGGAGGGAGGTGGCGGAGAGCTGCGTGGATGGGGCGATCATGGAGATGGTGTCGGCTTACTGCGGCCGGTTCTACGCGTCGAAGCCTGAGCTCGCCGCCAGGCATATCGAGGCCATCGGTTTCCAGGTCGGCCACCAGCTCTCCGAGAGGTGACGCTACTACTCTGTACCCGATCTATCTCTCCATGATGTGCTTCTTTCGTCGCTGATCTTTAGACTGTTATTGCATTCTTGCTGTTTAGATGGATCTGAGAAGTGGGTTCTGATTGTTTGATTTGTTTGTTGTGGAAATCATCTGTTGGGGAGAGTGAGATGCCATTTTTGTGGTTATTCAGAAGCTGTGGGTGTTTCTCTATGGATCTTAATATACTTGATCTATGCTCCTGCGTATGAAGATGATTAGAATCCCTAAATTTGATGCTCATATGGATGATAAAAATCCCTAAACTAGGTATCTAGGAAAAGGAATTGGGTCTTGCATACTCATTTTATGTGAAAATCTAGTGTTTTTGAAGAATTGAGATGCAATTTTGTTTGTTCATCATAGTTAGTGGGTAAGTTTAATCTGGATTTTATACTTAGTCTGTGGTCAGAGTAGAGTTTTATGAATTGAGTTCTGTTTTTCAAATGATGCAATATAGGACACCTAGCTTTAAGGCAGAGGAGGCATAGTGGTTATATTGCTTATAACTTCTAGGTATGTTGACTAGTGTGCATCATAGGAGCAGTAGAATCGCTACGCGATCTCACTCCTCTCCATGCACTGGCCTTTGCCTGGTACTCCAGCTGTAACTTCCGTACTTAATAGAATGTGAGCCACCTCCAAAACGCTATTATGGCCATGTGTTGTCCTCGATTCTCATGAGCGTTTTTGGGGATTCATGATCCCACCATAGTCACAGCCTCACAACTATTCTCACTTAGGCAAGTCCTTCAAAGGTGCTTGTAACACCACATCCTATCCTCTATCTTACTTGCACAAAAAAAAATTGAAAGCCATTTCCTGCTAGGAAGCATGGAACTGTAACAAGGGAAAAAAGAGGTGCTCCGGTCTCTTCTTTTAGAAGATTTAGTGCTTATATAGGGTGAAGAAGGGGTTGGAGAGGAGCATGAGGACATTGAGAGGGGCGAGAGAGAGAAGGGGCTTAGATTGGGTGAGTGGTCATTAATGGTGGAATGGTGACAAGAAGGAGGAGGAGGAGAGGTTGGGCGAGTCGGCCATGGTTGAAGAAGAGCTATGGAAATGAAAAAAGTCCATTTATGTCCCAAAAAGTAAAAGAAAAAAGGGGTACGATTTAGGGCTGTAAACGGGCCGGATCCATATATCTGATCCGCTATGGATCCAACTAGATTTTTGAGAAGGATAAAAATCTAAGAATTTTCAAAAATTAAAGAACTCGGAAGAGGGGTCTTTTTGAAAAGGGGTGTTTCTGAAATATTGAAGTATGTAAGGGGTTTGTTCGATAATGTGAAGGATTTTATGTGTAAATGACTCCCAGAGAGAGAGAGGGTGCCAGGAGAGAAGAGAGAGGTGAGAGGAGAGATGGGGAGGGAGGTGGCGGAGAGCTGCGTGGATGGGGCGATCATGGAGATGGTGTCGGCTTACTGCGGCCGGTTCTACGCGTCGAAGCCTGAGCTCGCCGCCAGGCATATCGAGGCCATCGGTTTCCAGGTCGGCCACCAGCTCTCCGAGAGGTGACGCTACTACTCTGTACCCGATCTATCTCTCCATGATGTGCTTCTTTCGTCGCTGATCTTTAGACTGTTATTGCATTCTTGCTGTTTAGATGGATCTGAGAAGTGGGTTCTGATTGTTTGATTTGTTTGTTGTGGAAATCATCTGTTGGGGAGAGTGAGATGCCATTTTTGTGGTTATTCAGAAGCTGTGGGTGTTTCTCTATGGATCTTAATATACTTGATCTATGCTCCTGCGTATGAAGATGATTAGAATCCCTAAATTTGATGCTCATATGGATGATAAAAATCCCTAAACTAGGTATCTAGGAAAAGGAATTGGGTCTTGCATACTCATTTTATGTGAAAATCTAGTGTTTTTGAAGAATTGAGATGCAATTTTGTTTGTTCATCATAGTTAGTGGGTAAGTTTAATCTGGATTTTATACTTAGTCTGTGGTCAGAGTAGAGTTTTATGAATTGAGTTCTGTTTTTCAAATGATGCAATATAGGACACCTAGCTTTAAGGCAGAGGAGGCATAGTGGTTATATTGCTTATAACTTCTAGGTATGTTGACTAGTGTGCATCATAGGAGCAGTAGAATCGCTACGCGATCTCACTCCTCTCCATGCACTGGCCTTTGCCTGGTACTCCAGCTGTAACTTCCGTACTTAATAGAATGTGAGCCACCTCCAAAACGCTATTATGGCCATGTGTTGTCCTCGATTCTCATGAGCGTTTTTGGGGATTCATGATCCCACCATAGTCACAGCCTCACAACTATTCTCACTTAGGCAAGTCCTTCAAAGGTGCTTGTAACACCACATCCTATCCTCTATCTTACTTGCACAAAAAAAAATTGAAAGCCATTTCCTGCTAGGAAGCATGGAACTGTAACAAGGGAAAAAAGAGGTGCTCCGGTCTCTTCTTTTAGAAGATTTAGTGCTTATATAGGGTGAAGAAGGGGTTGGAGAGGAGCATGAGGACATTGAGAGGGGCGAGAGAGAGAAGGGGCTTAGATTGGGTGAGTGGTCATTAATGGTGGAATGGTGACAAGAAGGAGGAGGAGGAGAGGTTGGGCGAGTCGGCCATGGTTGAAGAAGAGCTATGGAAATGAAAAAAGTCCATTTATGTCCCAAAAAGTAAAAGAAAAAAGGGGTACGATTTAGGGCTGTAAACGGGCCGGATCCATATATCTGATCCGCTATGGATCCAACTAGATTTTTGAGAAGGATAAAAATCTAAGAATTCCCAAAAATTAAAGAACTCGGAAGAGGGGTCTTTTTGAAAAGGGGTGTTTCTGAAATATTGAAGTATGTAAGGGGTTTCTTCGATAATGTGAAGGATTTTATGTGTAAATGACTCCCAGAGAGAGAGAGAGAGAGAGAGAGAGAGAGAGAGGGTGCCAGGAGAGAAGAGAGAGGTGAGAGGAGAGATGGGGAGGGAGGTGGCGGAGAGCTGCGTGGATGGGGCGATCATGGAGATGGTGTCGGCTTACTGCGGCCGGTTCTACGCGTCGAAGCCTGAGCTCGCCGCCAGGCGTATCGAGGCCATCGGTTTCCAGGTCGGCCACCAGCTCTCCGAGAGGTGACGCTACTACTCTGTACCCGATCTATCTCTCCATGATGTGCTTCTTTCGTCGCTAATCTTTAGACTGTTATTGCATTCTTGCTGTTTAGATGGATCTGAGAAGTGGGTTCTGGTTGTTTGATTTGTTTGTTGTGGAAATCATCTGTTGGGGAGAGTGAGATGCCATTTTTGTGGTTATTCAGAAGCTGTGGGTGTTTCTCTATGGATCTTAATATACTTGATCTATGCTCCTGCGTATGAAGATGATTAGAATCCCTAAACTTGATGCTCATATGGATGATAAAAATCCCTAAACTAGGTATCTAGGAAAAGGAATTGGGTCTTGCATACTCATTTTATGTGAAAATCTAGTGTTTTTGAAGAATTGAGATGCAATTTTGTTTGTTCATCATAGTTAGTGGGTAAGTTTAATCTGGATTTTATACTTAGTCTGTGGTCAGAGTAGAGTTTTATGAATTGAGTTCTGTTTTTCAAATGATGCAATATAGGACACCTAGCTTTAAGGCAGAGGAGGCATAGTGGTTATATTGCTTATAACTTCTCGGTATGTTGACTAGTGTGCATCATAGGAGCAGTAGAATCGCTACGCGATCTCACTCCTCTCCATGCACTGGCCTTTGCCTAGTACTCCAGCTGTAACTTCCGTACTTAATAGAATGTGAGCCACCTCCAAAACGCTATTATGACCATGTGTTGTCCTCGATTCTCATGAGCGTTTTTGGGGATTCATGATCCCACCATAGTCACAGCCTCACAACTATTCTCACGTAGGCAAGTCCTTCAAAGGTGCTTGTAACACCACATCCTATCCTCTATCTTACTTGCACAAAAAAAAATTGAAAGCCATTTCCTGCTAGGAAGCATGGAACTGTAACAAGGCAAAAAAGAGGTGCTCCGGTCTCTTCTTTTAGAAGATTTAGTGCTTATATAGGGTGAAGAAGGGGTTGGAGAGGAGCATGAGGACATTGAGAGGGGCGAGAGAGAGAAGGGGCTTAGATTGGGTGAGTGGCAATTAATGGTGGAATGGTGACAAGAAGGAGGAGGAGGAGAGGTTGGGCGAGTCGGCCATCGTTGAAGAAGAGCTATGGAATTGAAAAAAGTCCATTTATGTCCCAAAAAGTAAAAGAAAAAAGGGGTACGATTTAGGGCTGTAAACGGGCCGGATCCATATATCTGATCCGCTATGGATCCAACTAGATTTTTGAGAAGGATAAAAATCTATGAATTTTCAAAAATTAAAGAACTCGGAAGAGGGGTCTTTTTGAAAAGGGGTGTTTCTGAAATATTGAAGTATGTAAGGGGTTTCTTCGATAATGTGAAGGATTTTATGTGTAAATGACTCCCAGAGAGAGAGAGAGAGAGAGAGAGAGAGAGAGAGAGAGAGGGTGCCAGGAGAGAAGAGAGAGGTGAGAGGAGAGATGGGGAGGGAGGTGGCGGAGAGCTGCGTGGATGGGGCGATCATGGAGATGGTGTCGGCTTACTGCGGCCGGTTCTACGCGTCGAAGCCTGAGCTCGCCGCCAGGCGTATCGAGGCCATCGGTTTCCAAGTCGGCCACCAGCTCTCCGAGAGGTGACTCTACTACTCTGTACCCGATCTATCTCTCCATGATGTGCTTCTTTCGTCGCTGATCTTTAGACTGTTATTGCATTCTTGCTGTTTAGATGGATCTGAGAAGTGGGTTCTGGTTGTTTGATTTGTTTGTTGTGGAAATCATCTGTTGGGGAGAGTGAGATGCCATTTTTGTGGTTATTCAGAAGCTGTGGGTGTTTCTCTATGGATCTTAATATACTTGATCTATGCTCCTGCGTATGAAGATGATTAGAATCCCTAAACTTGATGCTCATATGGATTCCATCGTGGTAAAAGGGCAGAAGGGCAGGCAGGACCCACCACGTTTTCACCCTCGATCTCCGATAAATCGAATCACGAGATGAGCGATGTTGTCTCCCCTCTCGCCGCCTTCTCTCCCAACTCGCCGGCATCAAGAGAACTTTTCTTCTCTCCTCTCTAGATCACCATCGGAGAGAGGTCAATCGAAAGGATCGGTGAGAGAGGGCTACAATAGAAAGGGGTCCGGCCAAATCCAGTCTCCGCGTGGATCCGCACTCGGCCGACGACTCCAGATGGGGTTTCGATGAGAATCTGGTTGGCATCATCTCCGGCGAGTAGCCGGAGAACTTCTCCCTCACCTTTTGAGTTCAGAGTGCTTGAAGCTTTTCTTGAATAGCCTTGTAAGTTTTTTCTTCTTCTTTTTTTGCCTTCTACTTTTGAATGGTTAATTTCTGAGGTGACTGAAGTACTGCTTAGTGCTCTGATCAAAACATTGCAAAATTTTGCACACTCATATCTTGTACATTTGCTATTGTATCTTATTGAAGTTGATATTTTGGTTTACCAGACTGATACCTTGGAGAAAGAGGCATACCCAGCTTTAGACGAGTTGACTTCTAAATTCAGCCCACTCATATCTTGTACATGGTTTTGTTTCCATGATATTTTATTGTTGGAGTTGGAGATAGGTTTTATACATGTCAGAATGTATACATAGTTTGATGTTTCATCATGCTAGTATGCTACAACTAACTTTATTGATAACTTTATTGACATTTGATGCTTAAGCACTTCTATTTCTTGTCTCCACAGTTAAAAGATGAACTTAAACACTTGCTTGATGATGGCATGGATATGGCTGCTATGTAATTAACTGAGAAGCTTGCCTACCAGAAAGCTTCCAGGATCACCATTTAGATTTAATTTACCTAATGATGGTATTGAACCGCACGTAGAAAGGTAAGGTCAAATTTTCTTTGACGAATTGATGAACGTGAAACAAAACAAGAAAGCTCTTTTTGCTGTGGTCTTCCCATTTTTTTTTTGAAGATGCAGCTCATCCTTCAGTAACCAGAATTGTTGGTTCATTTGTGTGGTCTATAATATATTTGCTCACCCCTAGTATTTTGTATGTCTCTCCAGGTCTTTTCCAGATGTGTGATTTATGAACTGAAGCTTTAAGAACTGAACTTGAATCCAATAAGGTCTTTGATGTGAAATTAGCATTCACACCAGGTATTCTGAGTTGGACTGATCAGGTCATCTGATTTTTAACTTTTATTGACAAATGATGCATACATATTGCTAGTATTTTTTGAAGGTTTTAGCATTAGCAAGTTGTGGACAGGCAGATGCACATGGTTTATTAGTTATGATTTAAGTCTTCTGATGCTTCTTCTCTACCAATGCAGGAAGCATTATTGAGAGAGCTAAAGCACATGAATGAAGAAGTGTATGGGAAACAAAAAGATGGTTATCTTATTAAGATTTAGAACACTTCAAAAAGTAGTATGCAATGGTTCTTTTGCAGCTAAAAGATGCCAATGATCAGGTAAGCTTCTATGAAGTATTATTTTCTGTTGAAATCATGTAATTTTGGCATGAAAGCTCTAGTTTATTTCATTTTTTCCTTCCCACAGAAACCGAAGATGGTGAAAGTACCTGTGCCACCAGTTGGTCAGTGTAGCTTCTGCCCTGCTCCAATCAAGGCAACGGAATGCATATCATTTGAGAGCTTAAATATGAAGAGCTTTGATGCCTTGGGAGGAAAAATACTTGCAACAAAGGTCAATGTCGGAAAAAAAAGCTGAATTCAACCATGAAATCATGGAGCTTGCTTTTAGTTTAAAGAGACTCATTGCTCACTTGGATTGTTTGTGAAGATCTCACGAGCTATTCTTGTTTTATTTGTTATGTACTTAATGTTCAAATTTATAGTGCATTAGAATGAGTGAAGATCTCAAAACTTTTATGAAGATCTCAATCCAATTTTGGTAACGTTCGTATTGGATTGTAATTTGCACAAAAAGTATGAATGGAATGGATTGTATTGTGAATGTCCCAATTGCCAATGTCAGTCTTGTTGTTTAGCTTTTAAACATACTTTGAATGTATTTCATGGTGTGCAAGAATGATGTACATGAATGCAATGTATGACATTCATATTCAAAACTTGTTTTACTGGACAATTCATATTGGAGACAAGTTTATTGTATTCACATTTGAGATAAAAGCTCATTGTATTAAAGGGCATTATTAGTTCAGATCATAAACACATAAGAGCTACTGCTGATTTTTCATAGAACATAAAAGCTGATTGTATCACAAATATTTCAGGACACTTATATGTCATCTAAGACTCTTTCAGGACATTAACTCCAATATATCGCTAAGCTTCAACTTGCGAAGCTTCAATTCTCGTCTTCCTTCAATCCAGGTTCAGCATTACAAATTATAAATTAAGACTTCAACTAGGAGCCCGCTGCAGCACCACCTGCACCTCCAGTAGGTGCTACCCTCGGTAATGTCCATGCCCTTGACTTCAGATAGAAGGAACTCAATCCTGTCCTCATCATTTCTGCTTCCAACTATAGATGATAAAAAAAGATGATCCATTTCAGCTGAAACTGGTAAAGATTTAAACTACAAAATTGATTTCTAATAGTCGATTATTTTCCTTTAATATCCTTAAATCTGGAAGGGATAGAAGCACTCTTTCAATAATAAAATATCATGGAAACAAAACCATGTACAAGATATGAGTCTGCTGAATTTAAAAGTCAACTCGTCTAAAGCTGGGTATGCCTCTTTCTCCAAGGTATCAGCCTGGTAAACCAAAATATCAACTCCAATAAGATACAATAGCAGATGGAAGTCGTGTGTAATGATTTCCAAATTGTATTCCATCAATTTATGGTCTATGGATGTTTATCAAGTTGTCCATTCAGAAACCTTTTAAATTGGTTCTAAGTACCAATATTCTTTCATGCTTCGAAATCCCTTTTCACCCCTGTCATCATACATTTTTTTTTTCTAGATTCCTCCAATGAAAATTGGACAAACTCTTCAACCAAACTTGGCTAAGTTCTACAATTGCTCATCCTCATTTCAAAATATAGACGTCTCAATGATATGAATGAAGCTTTAGATGACATAACATTTTGCAATGTTTTGATCATAGCACTAAACAGTACTTCAGTCACCTCAGAAATTAACCATTCAAAAGTAGAAGGCTAAAAAAAAAAGAAGAAAAAACTTACAAGGGTATTCAAGACAAGCTTCAAGCACTCTGAACTCAAAAGGTGAGGGAGAAGTTCTCCGGCTACTCGCCGGAGATGATGCCAATCAGATTCTCATCGAAACCCCGTCTGGAGTCGTCGGCCGAGTGCGGATCCACGCGGAGACTGGATTTGGCTGGACCCCTTTCTATTGCAGCCCTCTCTCACCGATCCTTTCGGTTGACCTCTCTCCGATGGTGATCTAGAGAGGAGAGAAGAAAAGTTCTCTTGATGCCGGCGAGTTGGGAGAGAAGGCGGCGAGAGGAAAGACAGCATCGTTCATCTCGTGATTCGATTTATCGGGGATCGAGGGTGAAAACGTGGTGGGTCCTGCCAGCCCTTCTGCCCTTTTACCACGATGGAATCCTGGCCGTTCTTGTTAAGTAGATAGGGATGTACGGCGAGGATCTACTATTGCACGCTGCAATCGCTAATAAGCTATTGCACGCCCCCGAATCCGTAAATGACTCCCACAGAGAGAGACAGAGAGAGAGAGAGAGAGAGAGAGAGGGTGCCAGGAGAGTAGAGAGAGGTGAGAGGAGAGATGGGGAGGGAGGTGGCGGAGAGCTGCGTGGATGGGGTGATCATGGAGATGGTGTCGGCTTACTGCGGCCGGTTCTACGCGTCGAAGCCTGAGCTCGCCGCCAGGCGTATCGAGGCCATCGGTTTCCAGGTCGGCCACCAGCTCTCCGAGAGGTGACGCTACTACTCTGTACCCGATCTAGCTCTCCATGATGTGCTTCTTTCGTCGCTGATCTTTAGACTGTTATTGCATTCTTGCTGTTTAGATGGATCTGAGAAGTGGGTTCTGGTTGTTTGATTTGTTTGTTGTGGAAATCATCTGTTGGGGAGAGTGAGATGCCATTTTTGTGGTTATTCAGAAGCTGTGGGTGTTTCTCTATGGATCTTAATATACTTGATCTATGCTCCTGCGTATGAAGATGATTAGAATCCCTAAACTTGATGCTCATGTGGATGATAAAAATCCCTAAACTAGGTATCTAGGAAAAGGAATTGGGTCTTGCATACTCATTTTATGTGGAAATCTAGTGTTTTTGAAGAATTGAGATGCAATTTTGTTTGGTCTTTTTGCTCAAGATCTTGCTATTTGGTCTTGCCTCTTACTTCCTTGCTCAAGATCTTGCTATTTGGTCTTTTTGCCAATTTTCTTGGCTTTATTTATTGCACTGTTCCTACTGGCCATCTGGTGTTATTTAGTATGCGGAAAGTGCCATGTGCTTGGAAAGGCAAATAAATTGCAGGATTGATGACCCTTAATTGATGCTGAAAGCATCAGGTGACAAACAAACAGGATCCTTCTTGATTTCATCTACATTGATATGAAAAGTGAGATTCACATACATATCACATGGTTGCAATCAGTAACCTAAGATATTTTATCATTACAATTTTATCCAGGTACACCATGGAACGCCCTCGATTTAGTGATCATTTGGAGGCTATCAAGTTCATCTGTAAGGATTTCTGGTCCGAGCTCTTCAAGAAGCAGATAGACAACCTAAAAACCAATCACAGGGTAATTTTGAGAAACAATAACCACAGGGCCTTTTAACTTCAGGAGTGTGCTGATATAGGTTGTGATTATCTTACAGGGAACTTTTGTCTTGCAAGATAATCGGTTCAGGTGGCTTACACGCATATCACTTGATCCATCACTAGAAAGCACAGATGAATTTCAGCACGACTCTTCTTCATTTTCTGATAACAAGGCAGCTCAGTCAACAAGTATGCATCTCTACTTCCCATGTGGAATCATAAGGGGAGCACTCTCCAACTTGGGAATCTCGTGTGCCGTCTCTGCAGACATATCTAAACTCCCTGGCTGTAAGTTTTATTGATTACAGTTAATTGTCCATTTAGGTGCTCTGAAAGGTCTCTATTTGCATCTTGGCTGTAGTTCCTGGTAGATACTTGTGCAGCACAATCTCATTTGAGTTGTTTAAGAGGAATTTAGTCAGCAGGTCAACCTCACCTTGAAACATACTGTTAGCAATTACATTTAGCCCATCGTTTTTTAAATCCATTTTAACGTAATTGACTGGGCAAAACGCACGGAAATTCCAGAGTCCTAGATAGCTTCAGATCTATTTGGATCTAGTTATGGTTGATGATAGAACCGCCGAATGCATATCATAGAATTCTCCTATGCTTTATTTTGCCAACACCTTCGATTCGAGATATTTCTCACGTAGCTTTTTACTTCTGTCACACATTTATTTCCTACACATAAGATGCAAATAAATCGTCGCTGTTTTGACTGATGAACAGGTTCCTTTGTGGTACGCATTAAAGCCTAGTTAATGCTTCAGCAGGAGGACAGAGAGTGGGAACTCGAGATATTCTAACGAGTTTGTCCAGATTTGTTTAATATGAGAGTGAACCTAAAAGTCTGGTGTCAAATCTGTTGAACAAAATTATGTTGTTCTCGTTTACAGTAGTAGCTCCTTCCTTTCTTCATTTCAAGGTGCTGTGGTTATTGCATTTCATTCCTGAATGCATCCTGTTGATTGGAATTCCACATTGTTACTACCTAATGTCAAAAAAATTCCGATTGTCAAGTTGTTTCATGCTTCACAGGGTCAACATTGCTACTGCCAAATTTTTTTCAGTTGATCACTTTGTAATTATGTGTGGCGGCTACCACTCATAAGCCCCAATTGGTTCAAAAAATGCAACATTTTCATGCATAGGCAATTGCCCCCGTGCCACCTTCGGAGCAATCGTTTCATCTACAGGAAGACGAGAAAATATGGGATATTTGATCTTTACTGAAATGGCTGATATGCATGAAGCTCTTCTTAGATTCATGATCTATGAATCTATGATGCCTTTCAGATTAGTTGCTTCTTTTGTGCTTTATCTCAAGAATATTTCTTGTTCTATTTTAGTGGAGCTCCACCTTTGCGCTTGTCCCCGTTTGATTCGGGGTTAGGGTTAAGGGGGTTAGGGGGAATATGGGGTTAGAAAAAGGGATTCGGGGGGCCTGCAGTAGCTTATGTTACTGCAGGCTCTGCAGTAGAAGATCTCGGTCATCCATTTCAATCGCACGGCCACGATTTAATTAATGGAACCCATCTTTTTAATAACACCAAAATCAATTGCTCCCATCACCCTTCCACAGTGCCGATGATGGGTTCACCTCCACGGATCGCGTCGGAGATGGAAGGGATGGAGGGAATACGTCGAGAGGAGATATTAGGAGGTGAGGGCATTGTTTCCGGTGATCTGAGATGAGAGTGACGGGGCTGTGGTTTGCTGACAGGTTGGTGATTGTGGGAGGGAAGCGGGGTTGATGATTAATTTTGAATCTGAATTATGTGGAAATCAATGGCTTCTTTTTTCTCACATTTACCGAGCAAAATCTAATGCTCAAAGTTCATCCCCTATTAAAAGCTCTATGGTTGGGAGGAGGTCTTCGCCGTGTCGACCGGCAAAGACGTCGATTCAACCGGCAAAGACATCGAGCTTTCAGCAACGAGTTCTGACGGAGGACCCATGGAGGAGAGGACTCCATCGCGGCAAGTGGAGACGAAGCTCGATCGTCGCCGTGAGAGAGCGAGGGAAGGGGACAATGAGGCTGAAATTTAGTGGGTCCCCCTATATTAGAGGAGAAGGGGATGATGAGATGAGATTAAATCGTGACCCTAGATTTATATAAACGGCGAGGATCAACTACTGGAGGGCCTGCAGTAGCTTTTGTTACTGTAGGCCCCCCGAATCCTAGAAAAAGTGGGGTGAGAAGAAGTAGAGAGGAATGTGATAGGTGAAATAATAGTAACCCGTAATCATTGTTTTAGTGTTTGGTGAAAAAAATAGGGATAAAGTGGGGTAACCCCCTTGATTCTGTTGTTTGGCAACAAGGACTAACCCTCTACATTCTGTCCCTTGATTCAATCTTTGGCATATTGTATTGTTGTTGGCAAGCAAGACTGTTTAAAATGATCAATCTTGCTATAGAAACATTGTTTGAAGCAGCTATATGTTATTCTTTTCAAAATAATAATAATAATAAATCAGCTATATGGCATTCCATTTTCTCATTATCCCTTGATAGATCAAATCTACAATACATTTGTGCTCTAGATAATTGAATGAATTTTGAATATTCAATTTTAAACCTTTCCTGTATGTAGAGCTCCGAAATCCACTAATTTTGTCGGATTAGGTTCCTTCAACAACCCAATATCCTGCCACCAACCCATCCACTAAGGTCCATTATCCTATTTCACTCGGAAAAGGTTTTAAACTTCACATTTCACTCCACATATTTAAATAACCAATCCAAGATTTTGTTTAAAAGAAAAGTTAAAAAATACTTCAGACATTAATCACAGTTTTTGCATCGTATCAAAGTTTACTAAACTAACTGGTCGCAAAAAACTAATGAGGATATATATATATATATATATATATATAACGGTTATTTAGTGATAGGTTCAAAATTTGATAATGAATCATCGTATAGTTCACTTAATATTTGTTAAGATGATAGATCCATCTATTAGTAACAGTTTTTGTTAGTTTTAAAATTTTAAGAACAAAAATACCCTTGTGTTATCAAATGATTGATTGGATCAAATTGACTGAGTCAACTTAGATTGGATTCAATTTTATTTTATTTTATTTTATTTTTGCTTAGATGAGCCTGAATGTTATGTACTATCTACTAGGGAAGGACACTCCGAGGTCGATCACGAGTTACATGCGCAAGGTGATCGGCCACGGAGTTACACAACCTAGGAATCAAAACAAAGATCACTCCTACGAAATTACATGACAGGGCTAACACACCACGGAGCTCTATTTCAAGATCCGGCGGGCAAACTTCGACGCCGTTCAAGTAGTTAATCACATTCCTACAATCTGACTACACAAGGACATTGTGCATACCTCTATGACGTGCCTCCAACAAAGTACATTTGACGGCTTGTAGTTTTGCTCCTTCCATGGAGGTGGCCAGTCTACAATCCATGCATTGCCAAGCTGCATCCCCATCTTTTGTTAATCCAACGATGCCAACCCCAACTCGTGGTTGACCAGCGCACCGGGAGGCATCAACTTGAATGATTCCTCCTCTACTCGCCTCTCTATGTGTTGTTCCGGAGTAAATCTCAAAACGATCCAATCATTTGGCTCTCCAAAGCTCCTGAAGTTGCCTTCTAATTCGCAAGGCCACTGTTTTTGCCGATGCTCATTGATTTTCCCATATTAAGGAGTTTCTCTCCTTCCATATTATCCAAAGGCTATAACCAATGAGAGACTTCCTCCATCTTCGATGTCTTGTGTCAAACACGCACATGGCCACTCCATGGACCATCCTTCGTTTGGACGATCATCACGAAGGATCAGATCCCATATCCTCTCAGTAAAATGACATCCCACAAACAAATGTTGGAGTGATTCCTCCATTAGATTGCATCTTGGACAATCTCGGTCAGAGTAGCCATTGTAGCGGCATAACAGGTCGCAAGTAGGGAGTCTTTTGTGAAACAACTTCCAAAGAAATTGTCTGATTCTGGGACCAACATGAGCTCCCCTGATTCCATGCCACATCGGATACTATCATTCCATAATACATTTCCTGTATTGAAAGCTAAGTATAAATTGATGTCGATGTTATTGCTCTAGATTTATTAAAAGCCCAGCGAATGTCATCTTAAGTTGATCTTTGAAGAATTCCAACCTCAAGGATTTTGGGAATCATAGATTCATGGAAGTGCAAAGAAAGCTTCGCAATATCCCGGTGATGTAAGGGCGGATCCGGCAAGGGCAGCGTCGGATTTGAGGGAGAAGGGAACGTCGATGAAGATCCGATGACATGGAAGGCTTGGCAGGATCACGAAGCGCCGGTGTGTAATAGGGAAGGCTTGGCAGGGTCAGGAAGCGCCGGTGCGTAATAGGGAAGGGCTAGTGGGTAGGGGTGAGCAAAATGGAACCGAACTCTTAGAACCGAACCGAGCTGAATAATTCGGTTCGGTTCGGGTTTTTTTTTTGTAAAAAAATTTGAAAAATTCTAGATTAAAATATAGTTAATTATCAATAACACCAGTTTAACAAAAATTATCATAAAAAACCCCATTAGCTTAGTTTTTAAGATGAAAACCCCATTTGGTGATCATCCTAATTAGTTATTAATGTTAGATGACAAAAATACCCTTATATGATCTATCAAAAGATTGATTGATTCGATCCGACGGTCGAGGTTCGCTGACGAGGAAAGCTCTTCGGAGCTGGAGACTGGTGCATTTGCCTTCATTGAGGTCTCAGGAGTTGATCCACCGGGTTCGATCGTGGAATAGGGCTCTGAGATGCCCGGATTCGAAGGAGGTCGCACGGTGGTTTTTGGGTGGAGTTGATCGGCGACGGAGGAGGCGTTTGCGAGAGTGGAGAAGGTCAGAAGTGTGTAGAGGAGAAGATTTAGGTGAGCTTAGAGGTGGTTTGGAGGTGTTGATGTGGTTGGAGTGGGGGGTGATGGAAGATGGTGGGCGGTGGGTTGATGTTGGCATAGAGGTGAATGAGTTCGAGAATGGAGTGGGGGAGATGATATGAGTAGTTTTTGGGTGATTTTAAGGTTTTCGGTGGCGGGAGAGCTGCGGACGGCTAGATGGCCGGAGCGGCTCTAGGTCGAGCCGATCAAAGCCGCAAACAAGCTGGGACGATGAAGTTCCAGCTTACGGGTGAGCCGAGCCGAGCCGTCCTAGGAAGAGAGAGAAATCAAGGGGGAAATCGGGAATATTAGAGAAAAAAATCCAAAAAATATTTTAAAAACTGTGGAAAATTAGGAAAAAGTGACAAAAAATATGGGAATAAAATATGATTTTTGAAAGTTGAAAATGAATTCAGAAAGATGAAAATGAATTCAGAAAGATGAAAATGATTTGTGAAAGATGAAAATGAATTCAGAAAATTGAAAATGAATTCAGAAAAATGAAAATGAATTCAGAAAGATGAAAATGTTTTCAGAAAGATGAAAATGATTTTTGAAAGATGAAAATGCATTTAAAAAAATGAAAATGAATTCAGAAAGATGAAAATGAATTCAGGAAGATGAAAATGATTTCAGAAAGATGAAAATGATTTCAGAAAGATGAAAATGATTTTTGAAAGATGTAAATGCATTTAAAAAGATGAAAATGAATTCAGAAAGATGAAAATGAATTTAGAAAAATGAAAATGAATTTAAAAAGATGAAAATGAATCCATAAAGATGAAAATAAATTTTGAAAGATGAAAATATAGTTACAAATATGAAAAAGCATTTTTGTCTAAGTTTTATGTATAATTTTGATGCATAAATTGTATTTTGATCAAAAAATTTCATCGCTCTGGCTTTCGACTCGGATCTGGGTTCAAGTCTGGATTGTTGGATCTGGGTCTGATTGGATTAAGCTGTGACTGAGCTTAATGAGCTGGATCAAGGCTTGGATCAATGAGGACTGGATCAATCCGGTCCAGACTCAATCGAATCATATGGGAACCGGGGTCGGGGCCCAAGTGACTCTGCACGGTTGAACCAGCTCACAAGAGGTTGGTTGATCGGGGAAGACAACCCCAAGCGACGACGGCTGGATCTGACCGGCAAACAGTGGCGGAAGGGTCGCGAGGCGGTGGGGATGCCGGATTGGGGATCGAATGTCGATTTGGACGTCGGAGACAGTGGTGTTGGGAGGTGGTGGCGCCGGATCTGAGGGGAGAAAGTGCTCATGTGAGGGGTTCTGCCAACAAGGAGAGGCGCGGAGGGAGTGGACGACGTCGGATGAGGTCGTGGCG
Organism: Narthecium ossifragum; assembly: GCA_963920575.1. NCBI lineage: Eukaryota > Viridiplantae > Streptophyta > Magnoliopsida > Dioscoreales > Nartheciaceae > Narthecium > Narthecium ossifragum. Next base: position 22,183,362 of record OY986973.1, read on the forward strand.
GTGTCAGAGAGGAGCTGGGGAGTGAAGGGGACGATGAGAGATGACGTTGTTGGGTGGTGGCGGCGGCAGATCCGGGAGGGGAGAAAGAACTCGGATGGCGATGGATCTCGTGGCCGAGGTCGGGTGGGCTTGGGGAGCGGTGTCGGGCGTCTTTGGACGGAGCAGAGCCATCGGGAGTCGTTGGATATGGGGTGAAGGGAGAAGATGGAGGACGCGGTGAGGCCAGAGCCGGCGGTTCTCGGCGATGGCGGCGTCGGGTTGTAGTAAGGGACGACACTGGGCGTTGGATATCTTCGGAAGGACGCGGGGGAACAGCGGGGTACGGTGCTCGGATTCGAGGTTGGGAGGGTTGCCGCATGGGAGATCGCTGGGAAGGAGGTGGTCGCTGGGGTGGGTAGCCGGCGGAGAAAGTGAGGGTTGCCAGAGGAGAGAGGAGAGAGGAGAGAGAAAATGCTGGAAAAAATAAAACAAGATTACTATTGTCATTTTGAGGTGTTTTTGGGTTATTCATATGAAAACAGTGAAGATGGGGTTTTTAGCAAGATGTATGGGGCTATGGACAATAAGGGGGCTAGATGTGGGGCCATGACCTAATACACCAAATGGGATTTTTGTCTTTTTTTTCTTAGGGAGAATGACCGTATGGATCCTACTATTTATTGGCGTGAATGTTGCTGACCGCCGACTAGAATACCACAACAAAATCGGGTACGGATCCATGGTGGATCTATCCGGAACCCGACCCGTTAATTCCCGTGAGGTCCATTTTTATCTGCGAGATATATATATAGGCATCTCCGATATAAAATCTCTCGCCAACTCCCCGTCTTTCGAACCCAATCACCAACCCCTCATATAAAAGAGCGAAGAAGAGAAAGAGGGTGAGATCTTTCTCCATATATAGAGAAAGAGGTCTTTAAATTCTTCTTTCGTAGCATCGAATCTTGGTTGGAGATTACTTCATCCCTTCTCCGGACGAATCGAAAGACTCCCGAAACCCTAGGTTCTGTTGCTTCTTTGGATCTCCTCCCTACTTCATCCCTTCTCTGTATTTGATGCTGTTATTGCGAGATTCTTTGCTTTTTTCCGTTTGGTTTGTGGCCAATTTACATGCATATGAGGTTTCGATGTGTTGTTATGTTAGGTGATTTCAGTTGAATGCGAGTAACTTGTTGTAACTTTGATTTGCTTCAACCTGGAGCTCGTTTCGTTGTTTGGATGAGTGATGCCGCAAAGCGATTTGCGGGGTTCTTCTGATGTTGAAGATCTTCATCGCTGGTTTCTTGGTATTGGTCCTTTGGTTACCAACGTTACGTTTAGAAGGTTTTTGATTGTTGATTGGAAATGACTGTTCTTTAGTATTGTGGCTCTTTTAAGTCTATGATACTTGTCTTTCCTTGTGAAGGTCGTTTCCGGGGAACTGATAGTTACTTGTGTAGGTGGTTGGTTTTGGTTGTGACTTTGGTACCCGAGAGTTGGACTTGCATGGGTTTGTAGTTACTCATAGGGATAGCATTTTAGGATGTTAGGGCTGCCTTTATATTTTTGGTGGTTCAGATTTCCTTTGACTTCTCTCTTTTTTGGTCAATTAGTATATTTGGTACTTGGGAAGCAATACATGGTCTTATCAGCGAGCTAGCCTTGTAATTGTTTGCTTGCAAGCATTTTGCTATTGCCATTGATATTGACACCAAGTGAATGGGCATACTGTGGATTTGTCAATCACTATGGAGGGAACGTGAGTTTTGGGGTCCATTTGTAGAGGGTATTGAATTCTCTTTCTACCACCAAGTTAGATTGTTGCTGAGGGTAAAACCTGCAGCCTGCAATTCTGTGAAAGGAAAAATAATAAGCTACAAAAGAAATTGTTGTCTGCCTTAGTACTTCTCATTGTGAGGGAAGTATGTTAGATATGTCATGATGATTACCATAGTAGATTTTGTTTTATTGTCAAACTCGGCAACCTAATTCAGCAGATGTTCGTAGAAATATTGTGGTCTTGCTTTATTAGTTGTTTATCATCCTTGTGAGATCTAGACTAGGTGGCACAAGTGCCACAATTATAGGTGGGTGCATAGCGTGGGAATTTAATTGTCCTCTCTTTTAGGGTATCAACTTTGGGGAGCTTGAAAGTAAAGGAGTCAATAAGTCTAAATTTATGTGCTTTCCCATTCCTCTTGATCTTTTCTATAGGATTAGGGACTACAATAGTAGGCGCTCTTTTTTAGTTTCATACTGAGAACTCTATTTGGCACTAACAGAAATGTCTGTAGAGGAAGAGACTGTAGAAGCTTTATTCTGATCTCCCTGCACCTCAAGTCTCAAATTAATTTCTTTCCTCCACACATGAGTTATTTCTTTTCTTAATTCTTGTTTGATTCCTTCTCAGGGGTTTTCAAGTATATTTGTAATATGAGTGCGATAATAATGCACTATGGTGCCAATAAGACTGTGAGGTCTGGGAATCTCCAATCCATAGACTCATGACATTGGTTTGGCCTCCTGTTTAACTTTGATGTTTTAGAGTTGTTCCTGCTAGGGTTTCTGGCTTAGCACTTATCTGATATGCTGGCTAGTAAGCTGCTAATGTCTTTGTATTGCTCCATCTATTTCGAGTGCGAATTTGTGGGCCCATCTATTTTATTTTTTACTTTTCTGCATCTTCTGTGTCTTTTGTGGTTGAGCAATAATAAAGTTAAGATGACTTTCCTTGAATGCAATCACTTTTTGTGGTTATAAACTCGCGTTCTGGGATCCCTATTGAACTGCGAGAATGTAGTCTACTTTCTAGCTGGATTACTTTGAGCTGCCTACACATGAAATCTGACTCGTGATCTGCAACGAAATGGAAATGCAGTTCCTGACGTTATGCTTTGTGGGTTTAGATTCTTTAGAAATTGAATGGATGCTGTTATCCAAATTATTAAGAAAAATGCAAAGTTAACCCTGAAATAGTGAAGAGAACACATGAAATATGCTGATCATAAGATGATTTACGTTAACTGGGCTCTTTGATTTAGCAGCATAACTCCAGGTATAATCATAATAAAACTATTTGTTTAGGAAGATGTATTTCAAAAGTTCTTACAACATCAGGTGCTCTATTGTTCTATTCTCTGTATTGGAGCTGTATGCCTTCTGATGGATAAAGAAAATGAATATTCTATTCTGATATTGGTATTTTTCTGTGCAAAGTATTTTGAATTGTGTTTGCTGTCTGACCAATTTACTTGTGGTTCTGATATTTGTTGATGGAATTGTATCTAGAGATGGCTACATTTGAGTTGTATCGGAGGTCTACAATTGGCATGTGCTTGACGGAAACCTTGGATGAGATGGTCTCCAACGGGACACTCAGTCCAGAGCTTGCCATTCAAGTCCTTGTGCAATTTGATAAGGTTTTTTGTTCCTTCTTCCATTGCATGATAGTCTCAATGTGATGAGTACTAACTGTCCCATCATTTTCCCTTCTAGTCGATGACAGAAGCTCTGGAAACACAAGTGAAAAGCAAGGTTTCTATCAAGGTAAATATTATTGGCTGTGCTTGTGCTTCCATATGCATATGATCTCCTCATATTGGACGCACATGTGCTGCATATAACCTTGTTCATATATCGAGTTGTGGTCCTACATCGCACATTTTAAGAAGTTGCTATTTATTTTAATCCTCTTAAAATATATGGTATCCAGCTATTTCCTAAAATAAATGGTATCCAAATATCATCTGGAGCTGATATTTGGGAACATTGATTCATGGTTCTCATGTAGCTATTGCCAACCTCTTTATTTTTTATGTAGACTTAGTTGATGCTTTTTCCTATTGATGTATTTTTTTCAGCTCTTCGTCTAATGAGTGGTCATTTTGAAGGTATTTTGCTTGCATGATATAGCCTATTTGCTTTAGGTGAATCTACGTAAAGGAAAATAGGGAAAATGGGTGAGGTTTCCAGAAAAGGTGACGTCACTCCCTAGCGAATGTTTTGCCGTCTAGGACCCACATTTTCCCTTTTGCACTTTAGGACCTCTGCCTGGATTCTTTGCAGGTTAGGACCCCTGCCTTTTTTTGGGACGCAAACACCCCCTGGCTTAGATGCCCTGATATCCATGTCACATGACGCAGCATGGGTCGTCGATTAGAAAATGCCAACCACCTAGTGCATTAAATGCTTAATTCTCTAAGTGGTTGGCATTTTTTAATAAACAACCCATGACAGGTAATGTGGCATGGGTATCATGGCATGTGAGCCGGAGGGGTAATCACGTTAAAAAATAAGACGGGATCCTAAAGCGCAGAAGGCAGATAGGGTGTCTGAAACAGCAAAAAAATCCTCCCAAGCCTCAGAATGAAGTTAAGTGGGTGGAAGTTGACGTGGACTTTGATATCATCCAGTTGTATTCGTTTTTGTGTTTCAAATTTTTATTAGTAGTAGTTTCGGCTTGTTTAAAATACACGTTCGAATTATAGCTTAGAATAGTTAAATCTATGCAAATTCTTATGTTGATGGGTATATCATTTGTCTGATAAATGACCAATAGCATCTGCGGTAGTTGGTTGAAAAAAGCTTTAGAATTTTTTAATACTAACCAGATTTTTTCTTCAATTATATGCAGCATCTCCTTTTAATTTATATAATATAATTGTAACATAATTTGTGTATCTTAAGCTGTTTTTATAAGCCATAAGAATAGGGACTTATGCCAGAACACATTGCTTCTGTTGAGACTCTACGCCATAATTTTGAGCTTTCTGTATGAGTTGGACATTTCTTGGATAGCTCTCAAATGTCCTTGTGATATGATATCTCAGAGTAGTGCATTGTCCTATGGGTGCTTGGTTAGTTTAGTGTTGCAAAAGAGCTATGGGAAGTATCTACAGGTGTATATGATAGTTTGCATTCTGGCATTCATATTCTGAAATGTCTACCTGTGTAGAAGTTTCACCATTGAATGTATTATTAATCTGAAGCTGGTAAGTTGTGGTCAGGGGAAGTCAACTTGTGGTTGCTTGCAAACGATGAGGGTAGAAGGTTACAGTATGTGGCAACAATAGCTATTAGGTTAGCCCTGCGAATGCTGGCTGAAACTTATCACACCAGCAAAATTTTTGCTTGAGACAAATCCCTAGGTCCTGAATTCTAATAAACACTTTTATGCTTTAACTAATCTTTGGAAGAATGTTAACCACTTATACACATTATAGAGCCTATAAGGAATTAAGTAGATGCTTTCGACTGGAGTCAGCAGATATAAGTCATGTAAGGGTTGTTCATAATTTCATAGAAGGCAATCCCCCCCCCTCCATAACTACTCGAAGAGGCAAAACTTAAATGATGCTCCTAACTTGTCTATCCGTATTGTCAACATCCTGCAGTTGTTTGTGTGCATGGTAAGTGCTTTATGGGGCTTTAGCTAGGAAATGAGCTATTATAGTTCCCAATTAATAATTAGATCAGGAGAGTTCTAAGAATCCAAAATACAGGAGAGTGGCCAAGAGGGATAGTGGAACTTTGGCCTTTTATTTTCATGTAGTTATAGTCCATGACATCAGGTCATGAGAATCTCATGGATTAAAAGTTTGGAAGAACTTCTTTTCCAGCTAGAAATATGTAGTGTGGAAATTGATGATTGCTGCTTTAAGCCATCCTTCCTTTGTATGATTTTCACCTTGGCTACTATAGAGAGCGTTAGTATGAGCAGTTGCTTTATGCTACAGTTGTACATCCATAATTTTATAATAAATTCAGCTGTAGAAAGACAATTTCTTCTTGTAGAAGATGAAATATGTTCTTCCCATGTTTTGCCTCTATTATATAGGAGTCCAGATGACAAATAGTGCATATCATTTTGTTTTGTGTGTTTCAGATGGGTTATTTTTTTCTGCTTGATTAGTTGGAGAAATGGGAAGCATTTGACTGCCAAAATTGTGTACTGAATTGATTTCCTATATTGTACAGGGACACCTGCATACCTACAGGTTCTGTGACAATGTATGGACTTTCATCTTACAGGATGCAGAATTCAAGAACGAGGAGTGTATGGAAACTGTTAGTAGATTGAAGATCGTGGCTTGTGACTCCAAGTTGCTTACACAATGAGCATATATGATCCTCTGTCCTCCCAAGTGGTAGTTATAGGTGAAAACCTTACTCCTGGAATCACAGTCACCTATTTCCTGAGTAGATTAGTCCAGGTATCCTCCAAAAGTGAGGGATGTGAAAAATGTTGCAGAGTTCATATTGTATCTTTGTGGCCCAGTTGGGTACAGTACTTTTGATGGCTGTTCAGGTTCCCTTTTCATTGAAAGACTGGTGGTGGTGAAAACAACCTTTGTCTTTGATTTTCCTGTATTAATGCATTATATGCATAACTAGATTGATACTGGAAATTCTGAGGTTTGCTCTTTGTGGTATTGGTGCATGTATTGTAGCAATAGTATCTAATTGATGGCTTTGCACATTATTCACTCTGTTAATGCATGGACTGACATCTTCTACTCGGAAAATTAGAGTCAACTTCCTCGAGATGTATATTTATATGTGCCTTCTCTTTTTGCTTCGGCGGTTATAAACTCCCATTTGCCAACAAGTTATAAGTAGGGTGAATGCTTAAATTGCTCCAGAAATGAATGAACAACTCAAATTTTGGTTTCATTACTTGCTTTGTTTCTTGAGAGATAGTTCTTACTCGTTTTTCTTTTGCTATTATGAAATCGTCTTACTAATTTTCTATACAAGTTTGAATCATATTAAAGCCTCAGTGGTGTATTATGGAATTGGTGCATTCAAAGATTGATTTTGTTATCTCGAGTAAAATTTATCTCTTGGCTGAATGTTGGTGTTTATCAGTGATGTAGCTGCCTTACCACACAATCTGAAGAAGGCTGTTCTATAATTTTGTTTGTTTGACTGAGTCTTCTGATTCCTTGGCTCGTGTTAGAATAATTGTTTTAGAGTTAATTAGTTGCATTCTTTCAAGTAATCAAATACTATCTTGATGGTCTTTATTCCATTTTGGAGCTCATTGTGTTAATTGAAAGCAGATCTAGTTCATTAGTACGTTATTTAGGTACTTTTTACTATCCTATACGGCAACAATAACTAATGCATCTAGCACTGATGACTATATGATTCCTTTTATTGGCTTTTACCAAATTTTTCAGTGTTCGGACCACGGCATCTGTTCCAAATCAGTTTCAACATCAGACACATTGTCTTGCAGAAAGATTGGAGGAAAACATGAGGACTTTAATGTGCACATGCCAATGTTTTCATTCATGCTTTGCTTGCACAACTCAAACATACAGAAATGGATGAACAGCATTCTTTATCTTCACTATATGAGTTGGATTTTTGCAGAAAGTTTCATTTACATGCAAATCATGTGAACCATACCTTCCATGCTTTAAACACTAGGATGGTTGGCATATGGAATTGATGTCTTATGACAAGGATTGCGCCTGGTACTTCTTGGAACAAGCTTAACTGAAGTTGTTTTTTGTCACATCATTCTTTATAGACCCAAAAATAATGATCTCTATTAGTTTCTTGATATTCCTGTATTTGGTTTAGGAAATTTTGATAGCGGAGATTATAATTGTTGAGTGTGAATGAATGGCCAAGGTAGTGAGATGTCTGTATTCTGTACTCAAATAGGCTCAAAGGCTGCTGTATTGCAAGAAAGATTGAAGCATATGTTCCATGTTATGTATTGGAGAATCTATGATGTGGAAGACTGAGCATGGCTTGCGGCGTGGATGCATGCATATGTAGGGCATTCAGAAGAAGTTGCAGACTATGTTGAGTTCTTAGAAAAGCTTGATTAAGATTGCGTGTGGATCTTGTGCATTCGCCAATCATTTTGCAGCATCTGTCCATCCGATTTAGGAACTTCTCAAAGTGAAATTTTTCTGATAGAGGCTTGTCGATTCTGGAAATTATTATTGATGATAGGAACTGTGATGCCATTTGAGAGGTGTAGCCCCGTGTAGGCGTGGAAAATGAGTTCAAAGTGGGCTATTTCCCAGAATGGAAGGAACACATCCTTTCAATAAAAAGCTTTGGAGGTGGCTTTCCTTCCATTGGATTCTTTTCCCATCCATCTAATCAACATAGCCTAAGCATTGTAGGTGGTGTTGAGAAGGTACTATCTAGCTAAATGCTTCAGATAAGGGTACCTATAAGTGATGTTTGTCTATTTTCCAAGAGAGTTTGATCTTAAAACCCGTCTTTCCAGGTACTAACTGGCCCTAAAAAGTACACGAAATCTTTGTAAATATGTCAAGGATATTGTAGTTTTTTTTTTTTTTTTTTTTTAATGAATTGAGCCCAAAAACTATATTGTTTACAACAAATACGACGGCAGCCTCGTCATTTTGCCACCACTCAAAATTGGTGCAGTCCGATCTACACCGCTTTGCCACCTTATCGGCTATTATATTTGAGGATCTACAAATGAATAAGATCACTACTGCTTCAAAATCTAGATATTGTAGTTTGAATATGTGATATTTAGGTGAAAAGGAGATTAGTATGGCATTTCCTAGAATAACTTGATTCTTAATACAAAATAAGATGGTTATTGGATCGCATATGAGAGAGCTTTTAGGTTTCGATTCCAGTTTCAGATCGACAAGCCAAAAACAAGACACGTTGCGGCCAAGAACGTATCGTTTCAGCTGAAACTTAAGACCATGCTCCGAGCTGCTTGACTTATGCTCTTCATTGCATCGAACTAATCTAATGATCAGATCAGACCTTGCCAATTCTCATGAGGAGAGTAAACCTAATCATATTTACTTCTCAAAAGACGAGAGAAATTACTTGGTCAACATTTAAGTCCAATGTGAAAATTTACATGCCCCGTCAATCCCCCAAAATTATTGATAACTCTCATCTAGTTCTCTTAGGATCAGTAGCGAGGAGGAGGAAGAAGAATAATAATAATACATGGACAAAAGATTTTTATATGGTTCACCTCATAAAAGGATTACGTCCATGGAGTCATTGGAGGTTTTCATTATCATATAGACAAAGAGTCAATTACATGTTACATATGACGACCGCCTATTTAAACCCTTATATCCTAGGGTTTCAATACATTAGGGTATAGAAAAATTACATAAACTATTCTTATCAACATATCTCAAATCCGTTTACCTTTCAGGAGCGTTACCCTCAGAAACCTCGTCGATGCTATGCCTCAAATCCCCATCAACTCTTCGTAGTGTGTCATGATCGGTCCGCATCATAATCCGCAACAAGCTCAACTAAAGAAATGATATAACAATGTGGCTATAGTACAACCGCTTAGTTAAGTCTTAATCATCATCCACAGACTAAAGAAATGAATGATATCAAGATGCTTAGTCACCGCAATGCTTGTCAAATCATCAAAAGTAACGTCCCCTAGGGCTTTTTCGCAACAATACCAATCTATCTCCCTTGAACTTTAACTATAGACCATAGAGGGCTTCTTGCAATGTAAATTAATCTATCAATCAAGAATAATTGATTAAAAGACATAAATGCTGCTTCTTTAATCTCTCTCTCTCCATGTAAACTAATATATCAATCAAGAATAATTCGGTCTTTGGATCTTAAATGAGTTAAAAATAAATATAATTAATGTGATTTGTTAAAAGAAATTTAACTATAGACTATAGAGGGCTTTTTACAAAAGAAACCAATAAAAGAGGGGGGCAAAATGCAAATATCAATCAGGTGATGCTCAACTAATGAAACAAAAAAATCAGGTGATTTTTTTTTTTTTTTTACATAGCTATAAGGTAATATTTCAAAGGAATCTATGACCCAGTTCTCTATGGAAAGTAGGCTGTCTCACTCTTTGGCTTCTTTCTTTGAATGCTATATTAGTCTCCCTTCTTGGAGTAAATGATGTACTCATTAGTGTAAAGAAAGACGGGGGAGGGCAGAAAGAAAGAAAGGAGGTGGTCCAAAAGAGACATTTGGAGAACTCCACCCTAATCAATACAAATCATTCTATCTCATGTTTTTGCTCATAGTTTAAGAGCTTTAGCCCTTAGCCTAGATTTGGAAACATTAGAATAAAGGGTGAGTTAGACTTGATTATTCATGCCAGCCAAAGATTGAGTAGTTCCCAATGCTAGAGAGAGAGAGAGAGAGAGATATGCTTCTAATTAACAAGATTTAGTTCATTGACTGGAAAATATCAAAGCTCTTCTCCTCGAAAACTTGTAATTATGAAAATTTGAGGGGTCTTATCAAGAAAAAAAGGAAATTAAAAAAAATTGGCATTGTGAGGAGCTAAGAAAATACTTAATAAACTTGTTAAAGAAACAAGATAGTTTTTCCTAAGAAAAATGCAATTCTTTAGTGATTGAAGAAATCACATTATTGAGGGATACGACTAGATCCTAATCGGATGCGGATCCAAGTTAATGGATGAAATGGGGATTTTTCATTTTGGTACCTGCATTTTCTCAGAATTACATTTTGCTACCACTAGATTTGGGATTTGCAATTCAATACCACCAAATTATAAACTAAATGAAATTTAATTCAGACTTCCGACTCCGTTACTTCCGTTACTATAATTTATATTGCACCCGTTTCCTGCCACGGTTAGATCGTACAGAGAGATCGTGGGCATCGTCTGTGGCTATATCAAAACCGTCACCATCTCTATGTCGGAACCTTCGCAACCCGTGTTTGCCCACCGCCTCTCGACTCTTCGCAGCGTCACCGTCATCCGTCTCTCTCCCGCTGATGCCAAGATCCTCTACCGGCGTCGATTCTCCGCCACGGAGTTCATCCTGAGCGACATCGACGCCATGCTCCGCAACCAGCTCTCCGTCGGGACCTTCCTTGCCGTGTATAGAGGCAACTGAGAGGTGGTGATGTGGGAGGGAGCGGAGGCGTTCCTAGCGGCGCCGCTGAAATCCTGGGCAGTGGCGAGCGTATGGGACTGCACTGGAGTGTTCCGGCTTGAGCTGCGGGCCGCCGGACGGGGCCATCGAGGGGCGCCGAACACGGGAGCCCATCAGCGCCAGCTTCGGGTTCTTCGACAACATCTTGTTGGCGACGTCCAAATAGGCCTCCTTTGTCTTCCTTGGAGCTTGTGACAGAGCTTTGAGCACCGCCTGGTGGTTCACCGCCGGCGCCAAGCTCGATCGCCGTGAGTATTCCTTTAGTTTTTGTTCAACCTCTAGTCTTTCTCTGCTCCACTCGTACTTCCACCTCCTCTGGCTCTCCTCCCACCTCCTCGCCAGCCCACGTTCCTCTTTCCCATGTTCAGACTCTGGTTTAGTCTTGTATAATTGAAAGGGGAGACGGGCGGTTGGTTGGGTGGTGACGGGGGTTGCGGGACGGTAGAGGAACGGCGTGGTAGGGAGGGCCGCGGGCGGCGGCTTGGAGGGCGACACCGATGCCGAGCTCCAGTGAGGAGCAGGGACGAGGGAGAGAGACAAGAGCAGGGGAAACGGAGAGAGAGTGGAGAAAGAGAGGGAGACACGTGGCTGTTTGGGCTGACGGTAGTCACATGCGTGTCACGTGACCAGTTTACCGTTAGCCCACTTAACCCCGTTGGGGGGCTTGGACCACTTTGCCACGTTACTATAAATTAATGGTATTCAATTGCAAATCTCAAACATGATGGTATCAAAGTACATTTCTGGGAAAATGCAGGGTAGCAGAATGTAAAAATCCCGATGAAAGGTAATCCATCGGTTGTCAAGTCCGGATCCGGGTTCGGGTTATCGGATCTGGGTAGGTGCGGGAAATCACCCTTATGGTGTGCGTCGCCATCACTGGTAGGCCTCTGGAATCACAGCCGTCAAATGGCGACTCCACACCAATTCATTCGCATGTGGTACTGACTCGAACCGTTAAATGTGGGTTTCACTCGAGGCACCGAACTTTTATTAGTTAGAACAAGGTGAGACTTCTTAAGAGATCTTAAAACATAACTTTGCTTATTCATATATAAAGAGTTGGACTTAATGTTTTTTTTTCCTTCAATTTCTGTTTCAAGAGAGCATGATTTCTAATTTTTCAGCATTTAATAGATCGAAGTATATCTTGATTTGATTTCTAAACAATTCTTCTTCTTTTTTCCCTTTAAATGAATACTGGAAAGGCACCAATCTATTCACTGCAGTTAAGTGTTGAGCAATATAATACAGTGAGAGGAGGAACTTTTTGCCAAATATGATACATGATATTCATTTTTTACACTTTAAGATCCCTCTCATGTTTTTTATATAATATGACTACATACATGTAAGGAATACGCGTATAATTTTTGATTATACCTGTATCATGATACGCGTATAATTATTGTTTATATATGTATTAGTTTATACACGTGTTTCCAAAAGCAATAATAATATTAAATAATACACAGATTAAAAAAAAATCCAAGATCTAGAAAAAGAATCATTTGTATAAATCAACCAAAAGTTGGTGAGGAGATGAGAGAGAGAGATTGAAGTTCTTCTTGGTAGCCTCTGCTTAATCATTCAATTGGTCCCCTCCTTTCTCTCTCTCTCATATCCAGAACTTGGTTTTCAATGCTATAATAAACTTTGATATTGGTTTCTCTCTCATTACTTGTTATATCTCTGTCTAGCTATCTGATGATGAAAGAGAAAGAGTGAAGAATGGAGATGTGAGAGGGAGGGAGGGGGGTGATCCCTGAGAAGAAAGAAAGTGACAGTAGGAAGAAAGCCCATATTGGAGCAACTGTTGTTATCTCTCAGTTGTGATATAATGTTGACATGGCCTCAAAGCTAGCAGGGTTTGGGATTAATGCACTTGGACTGGAGTTGGTATCTTTCCTTTTTCTGTTTCTTCTCTTCTTGTAGCATTGGTGGTTGTTCCTTTGCCTTGAATCATTATTAGAGTTTTGTGTGGCTTTGGGCTGGCTTTGGAGCTCTGAGTGAGGCCTTTTAATGGCTAGATTGGGTGCTAGAGATCTCTAATAAGACCCATGTATTCTTATGTTCTGGAGGAGATTCTCTCTCTCTCTGTCTCTCTCTGATTAGCTTGTCTTTTCAATTTGCTGGCCTTGTGTCCTTTGATGCGTTTTGTTGGTCCCTGGGCTCTTTGGGGTCCTTACATTAGATGCCTGGTCAGTGATGTTTTCTTTCAGGGGTTGAAAGATTAGATCTTTACAGTGATCTATGAGCTTGTGCTTGTGGCTTTCTGCTCTCTGTCTTAGGGTCTTGTGGGTACTTGTTCTTCTGTTGAAATTTGTGGCGCCTGATTCAATCTGGATTTCTATCTATTTTCCAACTGTTTACTGTTATATTGAGTGATTCGGTTGGATCTCTTTACAGCTTTACTGATACAAGCCATGATCTTTTCTCAATGTCCAATAAATGATCCTTGTCCACTCCCTAAATTTTGGTAATTCAGGGATTTTGTTGATTCTCTATGGTGTTCATATGCTGTCTATAGTCCACAAAGTTTAAGAGCGGAGAGATTCATCCTGAATCAGTAACATTGTTGAGAGGAGTTGATAGCATATGGATTTCGATGAGAAGGATAAATCTGGTTTGGAGAAGAAGGTTGATCATTTGAGCTGCCATTCTTCAATCTCTGCTAATTGGCAGTTTGGCAACACATCGATTGCGGCCTTCCAAGGGAACTCATCCATTGAGGAATCCTTCTCTCCTAACCTCTGGAACCACCCTTCTGGTCCTCCGAGGAGCAACTCCAACAGACCAAATATGGGTTGGAGTTCTTCTGAAACAGTACATAAAAGTGCAGCTTTCCTATTGTCTGACGCTGGAATTCTTCCCCAAAATCTCCCTGAGATCCCTGCTGATTCTGCTTTCATTGAGCGAGCTGCGAAACTTTCATGCTTCAATGGCGGTAATTTGGTTGGTATGATGAACCCCTTTGGTCCTTCTGAATCCTTTAGTCCATACCCTATTGCTGCAGCATCTATAACGAACATTAGAGAAGTTGCCAATGATGTGACAAAGTATAGTGGTCATGTATCATCAAATCATGAGATTCCTGATAGGAACCGAAGAGATAGTGATGGGTCAGGAGAGCCAGAGCTCAATAGAGGTCATCACGAAGAAAATTTTTGTTCAGTCGATACTGCCGCGGCAGGAGATTCTTCTTCTGAAGGGTTTGGTTCTAAGAAGAGGAAGCGCCGTAATCAGGTCAGCCATTTCATTTTTCTTACATACTTGCTAATTTGATCAAAGTACATCAATGGATGATTCATTTTATTGATCATACTTGTGTATATTGCAGGATGTCAGCTTGGACCAAGTACAAGGAAGGTCACAAGTGGCCGCAGAGACTGCAAAGGAGAGTACTGAAGCCAAATTGCAGAAAGGTGAACGCAATAGCTCACAGATGCCTTGTATGAAACCTGCTGAAAAACAAGGTAAAAATGGCACGGATGCACCCAAGGAAGATTATGTTCATGTGAGAGCTAGGCGTGGCCAAGCGACAAACAGCCATAGTCTTGCAGAAAGAGTAAGCACTCAATTTTTCAGTTCATATTAGTTATCCAACTTTTTCACAAAGTTTTCTTTCACAGATGTGATGACTTAATTTACTGCAGGTAAGGAGGGAAAAGATTAGTGAAAGGATGAAGTATCTTCAGGACCTAGTGCCTGGTTGCAGTAAAGTATGTTTCCAACATGATATTAGGGTGTTTGAGAGTTCAAATTCTTGTTGTATTCTTATCCTGTGAATCAAGTCCAGGTTACCGGGAAGGCGGTCATGCTGGATGAGATCATCAACTATGTTCAATCTCTGCAGCGGCAGGTTGAGGTATGTTTTCATGATCAAATATTGTTTTGGGAGATAAAAGTTGCTTGGAGCTAAATTTCAGTGATGCTACAGGCTCGTGGTTAACAAACTGGCAACATTTGCTGCAGTCAGTTGGTTAGGTTCCAATTGAAACTAATGAACCATAGCTTTGTTTTCTTGTGCTAGTTTCTCTCTATGAAGCTTGCAGCTGTAAATCCACATCTGGACTTCAACATTGAAGGGCTTCTTGCTAAAGATGTACGTAAGATCTTTCTGCAGTTATTTCAATCAGAATCTATGCGAAAAGAAGCTATACTTGATGTTACAGGCTCTCAGACTTTCTGCCACATTAAACTCTTTTATAAGATTGACAGGACCAACTTTATATCTTCCTATAGATGTTACATTCTCACAGTGTGACCAATTGTTCTAACCTTGATGACCGTTTACGACAGCTCTTTCAACTGCGGATGAATACTTCATCAGCCTTTAGTTTCTCGCCGGATTTGATTCATGCCCAATTGTACCCACCTCAACAGTTCTTAGCTCAAGCTGGGATATCTGGCACAGTGAACTCTTCGGATACATTTCGAAGGGCAATGAATGCTCAATTGACTGATATGGGTGATTACAAAGAAGCCCTACCTCAGGTTTGCCTGTATAAATGTACATACGTCTTCGCATTTTGCCTTTCAGAATGACATCATGGTTTTCCTTGCTTTTCAAACATTCAAAACTGTATTCATTGTTTAGTTAGCAAGAATTAGAAAGGCAATAGGTTAACTTTAGACTTGAATGCTTTGTTTCTACAAAGATATATCTATAATCAAAGCATGTGTGCCTTTCAAAGCTGTAGCATTTATAAGAAAAGACATTTTTGTTACATGACACTAAAGCAGCAGCTGGTAAAACTACATTTTTAAGAGAAAAAGCATTGGATATGCTTTATTGAAACTACTTTTGTAGAGTATTGATCTATGTAAAGCATTGGTGGAATAGCATTCATTCGTTGAAACATTATTTGATGTTATTTGTCAAATTTAACTTCCAGACATATTTTCATATCACAGTTCAAATAGTAGTTCTACTGAGATCATCTTGTGCCACTTAATCGTTGCCTTCAAGTTAACTGCTAAATGGTAATTTAACTAACAACCCGATATTTACTTCAGAAGAACTTTTACACATGTACTAATACTACAATAAATGGCTGTAAAACATTCAAATTTCTGTATGTCTGACTGATATCCATATAAACTAAACTGAATAAAGCACTTTTAATTAATTGTGTCCTATTTTTCTTTCTTGGCTTTTTGAAAACAAAATCAGGTAACAACTACATGGGATGATGAGATCCACAATGTCGCGTCATTACCCTTGGGCTCCAATCCTCCTCTGAACACCCAAGAATTCATTGGAAAACACGGCGATGGCTTCTCCTTATAATCATATAATTTCTCGCCTCCCTTCACAGGGTTGCTTCGGCTGACTCTGCCGAGATTGGAGCTGTGATGCTAAAGCCCCTTGCCACTCAGAATTCATGGCTATGAGCCCATGATATGAAGCTAATAGACTATAATTAGTGTGTGATAGAATGAATAGGTGCTTGTACATATATTTATCATCATCTGATTGGTCCAGTGTTCACTAAATACACATTTAATCACATGGACAGATGTTGTATAGCATATGTAGAGTGGTTCAGGTTCAGTGATGATCACATTATTCCTTTTATTGAGAGGTACCATTTAAGTAAAAAGTCCATGTAATCTTCTTAAACTCTAGCATTCTCAATGAGGGTTGGCTATTTAAAACAAGGTGAGTTGGAGATGGATTTGTAATGAAATTGGCTGCTCTGAATTTGCAGGAAATAGCAGAGATATTTGTCTTTCTTTTTCTTTTTTGATGAATTGAGCCGAAGCTAAGGATTATTTACAGGACTTGCTTAAAGGGCTTGCAACCCTTCCTCTGCCTGCCACACTAGGCCAACGTTGGATAGACGACAGCATCTAGCAACTCTATCTGCTTAGACATTGGCAGATCTCAGAATGTGAACAACTACAATAGACTCAAACTCCATGAAAAGTCTTCAGACCAACTTCGCATGCTCCTCCTCTTCCTTCAGCCAGGTTCTTTGCCCCATGAATACGTCGACCACCTCCTTCGATCCTTGTATCCAATGTAGCACCCCACTACCTCACTAACATCAGTGGCTACCACTCCAACCGCAGTCTTGAGATCGCCGGCCATCTCATGAGAAGCATCCACCTGCAAGATCATCGTGCCCTCTTCCAAGACACGTTCCTTGGAAGCGCTATCGGTCCTCTTTTGGGCTAGGAACTCCTCCGCTAGTCGCTTGGCACGCCGCCCAACAGTTTCAGCAGTTTCACATGCCTCTCCATAAACTCTGTCGTTCCTCTGCTTCCACGCCAACCAAATGCCATAACCTAGATAAGCCTGAAGCTTTCGAACCCCATGATGGCTTGAAGACCGAGTAAACACCCTCAACATGTTGACTTGGTTCCAATCACAAGCACCGACACCCAGCTCTCCCAAAAGCCAATCCACCACCCGACGGATAAAATAACATCCAAACAGGGCATGATCTACCGTTTCATCGGCACCACACCAGGGGCATCATCGATCACTAGACAGGTGCACACACCAAAGGGCATACCTCACTGCAAGCTTTCCCCTCAGCGCCCTCCACAAAAACTGCCGAACACGGGGACCCACCGGGAGTCGCCACAAGCAGGGCCAACTGAACTGCTATGTTTCGTTGGAACATCGGCTGAAGCCGCTGAACCATTGAAGAAAGAGGAAGTACGTCGAGGATGAGGAAACAGATCCATCGCTACTAAACTCCCACCAGGCCTTATCTCTGCTCCCTACGGTGGCAAAGGGGAGACCTGCAATGGTGTCAGCAAGCTCTGGGTGAAACAGTGCATGCAGTAACCCAATGTTCCAACCATGCTCCCCCTGCAGATCTTTAACCAACATGTCCCCCATCTCTGAATTCATGAGACATGGTGTGTTGGTTAGTGTTTCATCCCTCACCCAGCAATCTCTCATTACGTTCACTTGGCTCACATGTCCGGGAACCCACTTGAGCCCAAGCCGCAAATCTTCCACAACCGCACATACCATTTGCCAGTGTTTAGAGCTCTTCTACTATAATGGTATGTCGGCAGAGCCCCAGCCCAACTGTACTTAGCTCGAGCCAACCTGGTCCAAATTGAGCCTTGATCATCGAGGAATACAACCTCCCCTTTGACCTTCAAAGCCCTCTGTCAAATGGAAAAGTCTCCAAGCCCCAAACCTCCTCACTCCTTGGCTTTGCACACATCTGGCCATGTTACTACATTGAAACCATATATTCTTCCTTGCTAAAGGAAACCGCGTCACATGCTCTCCAAGCTCCTGATAACCAATGCAGGAATAGAGGATGTAGTCATAGCATGAATCGGAATTCCTTACAAGACTGACTTGAGAAGAGTGACCCGTCCCACTTCCGAGAGATGCCTCCCTTATTAGGAAAGAATACGATTGGACATCTTCTCATCCAGGGGGGTAAAGTCCGCTACATGGAGCTTCCTCGAGGTAAGAGGGGCTCCCAGATACTGCCAACCACCATTCTTCTCGCCCACGCCAAGAACACCGCGTATCGCAATGCAACGACACTTGTCAACTGACTTGGAGAACTTGATGCTACTCTTATAGGGATTCATCTCCAACCCACTCAAGACATGGAAGAGTGTAAGTTTCAACTTCAATATCTTTGCTTCAAGGCATGTGGCATAGGTCACTAACAAGCAATCATTCGTGTAGAGAAGGTGGGAGATGTTGAAGTCCGTGCCTCTGAAACTAAGCCCCTCTAACTTTGAGTTAGGGTTGTCAAGAATTCTCGATAAGGTTTCTTGAACAAGGATGAAGATATACGGTGATAGCGGGCCGCCCTGGCGAAATAGCGGGTCGCCATGGCGAAGGCCCCGCTTGGAGTGAACGGGACCATGAACCTCGCTATTGATGATGAAAGAGTAGCGGGTATCTTTCACACAGGCCATGATCCAGCTAATCCACGTAGGAGGGAAATCCATTCTTAGGATAACCTCCTCTAAGAAGGACCAACGAACCCAATCATATGCCGACATGAGATCCACCTTCATGGCCATAAGGCTTCTAGTCTTCGAGGCAACATCCACATAGTGCATCGCCTCCTGAGCCGCATCAATGCTGTCAAAGATGCATCTCCCTTCTAAAAAAGCCTATTGATTCAAACTCACTAGCTGCCCAAGAGGGCCCTTAAGCCTACGAACCAAGATCAAAGTTACCACTTTGTACCCTACTGTCGCGCCCCGACCCGCAGAGCGCAACCGGGCCGGGGACGCGAGGGGGAAAGAACCCACAACTACAGCCTCAACTGGTGGAAACAGTTGAGACTATGGCCAGCTGGCGAAAACAGCTGCCAACAGTCACAAGCGGAAGCAAGGGTACTAAACAACAGCTATTAACATTTATTACAAAACGGTAATAAAAGAGTTAACAGGGTTCTAGTATAACAAGCCACAAGGGATCAACAGTCCCCAAGAAGAAGCTACACCACCCACCGGGGTTTCCGCGAACGTACAAACGAACCCATCCTGACCCTCAGACATGGTCAGGATCCGGCACGCTGCCACGAGACGACCGAGGGGGTAACACTGGAACAGATCGGCCACCTGCACCTGCAACAACCACAGTCCAGGTAGGCATGAGCAACAGCTCAGCAGGGTCCTACTCTACCACTCTCGCTAAGAAGGCAAAACCCAAAAGAACCAACCCTGAGGCCTAGTACCGAGGCTTGCCAAGGATCCCATAAATCTCGTCAATAACCCGAAGGGTTCCTGTCCTAGGTGCGTATCTCCGATAACGCCACTGCTCAGGGGTGGGCAACTCCGACATTCCTTGACGCAGGGTGGACACGACGCAACCAGTAGGACCCCCTTCTCCAAGCGGGATCTCCGCACTTGGCGGAACAACCGAGGTTAAGACTACCATCACTCGGTACTCTAAGCAGCAGAGTCAACACCGACCCAACCTACCCTAACATGTCTAATGCACAGGAAAACAGGGCAGGATAAGTATGATAAAGCTGTAAACAAACAACACAGCAAGGGCACACCTTCGGCCCATTTATACTAAACACTCCCGAGGGTCATGACTCCCTCGGTTCACCACAAAGCGGTAAGGGCATACCATCAGCCCATTTATTCTACTCACCCCGAGAGACATCACCCTCTCGGTTCAACCACAAAGCGATAAGCATTCATGCATAATTCATTACAGGATAAACCCCGAGGGTAAAATCGTAAAAATCACATACATGCGAAGCCCCGCGGGCAAAACTCTTGAAAACCCTCTCTGCTACTGAAGGATCGATCCTCACCAAGGGAAGGATCGATCATCCAAGCAACAGTGAGCTTCCCTCACTGTCGAGCCAAAGAAGATCGATCATTCCTCTTAGGAAGATCGATCTTTTTGGTGACAGAGGGCACCCTTCCAGTCGCACCAAGGAAGATCGATCCTTCCTCCCAGGAAGATCGATCATTCTCGGGACGAAGGGTAACCATGCTTACCCAGGCCCCATGATCGATCTCCTCCCATAAGAAGATCGATCATGTGCTGGGCGCAGCAAGCCAACACCAGAGGACCGATCCTTCCTCCCAGGAGGATCGATCCTGATGGGTTCCGGCGTGCTTCCGGCCGGAGAACCGCCGGAAGACACAACCAAACCTCACCAAACTTGGTGGGTTGGTAGATCTGAGTACCACGAGGCTACTCAAGGCCTCAAAACGGGGAAACAACAACTCCACAAGGAGATTAATCACGAAAAACAAAACCGGATTAAACCCTCAAAAGCAAGCCGGGGTTTGAGTGGGATCCCTACTTCTTCAGAGCAGCTTCGATCCAAGAAGCCTAGCTAAGGATCTTCCTCGCGCCGTCACGGTTCCAACGAGCCTTCAAGCTCCAAGAACGGTGGCCGGAGGAGGGAGAATGGAGGAGGAGAAGGAGCGGTCTGAACAGGGGAAGAAACAGAGTTCTCGCGTGGAAGAAGAAGAAGAGAGGAAGAAAGGAAGAGGGGAAAGGGCGGGTAAGGCCGGGGGAAAGCCGGCGAAGGTGGGGAAAAGTTGGGGGAGGGGAGGGAAAGTCTTCCCTCCCCTGACAGGGGAAGCGACGGCCACCGCAGTGGCCGTCCTTCGAAAGCCACCGACAGAGACTTCCAGGCACAGGCAGGATCGATCCTCCACGACCAAAGGATCGATCCTCCCTGCCCAGAAGTGCAAACTTGGGCTGGAAAACGGGCCCAAGCCCAGAACTCCCAAACTAGGTCCCACCTAACCTTTCTAACAAACACAACCATCAAGCAAGGCATGTGTGTGCACACCCAGTGTGAAACGACCGCCAAGGCGCAATTTGATAACGCGTGAAAAGTGCACAAATCGCCCCTTTAACTAGGTCCTGTTAGCCTCCGAGCAATGCTATTTTGATTGTCTTTTTCCCATTTCAGGCTTAAGGACCCTCAGCGAAGATTAGATCAAGTTTGGTGCTAAAACGAACAAATAAAGAATCTGCGAAGTCAAAGGAGCAAAGGTGGGCCATCTTTGAAAATTAAACTGTACCTGCTTGGGAAGAACTAGATGATGTGCTATATATGGTTGGAAAGCTTTTGAAGTCTAGATTCCAGAAATTTTTACGGTTCGTGATTTGGAGTTTCCTAGAGGAAGATATGCTATTTTTAGTACAGAGGTGCAGAAGAAGCAGTTACGAAAAAACCAGATCGATCTGCATCCTA
Source organism: Narthecium ossifragum (assembly GCA_963920575.1). NCBI lineage: Eukaryota > Viridiplantae > Streptophyta > Magnoliopsida > Dioscoreales > Nartheciaceae > Narthecium > Narthecium ossifragum. Next base: position 22,204,948 of record OY986973.1, read on the forward strand.
AAGGAGATCGATCTTGGTCGGGCATCACCCAGATTTTGAGGTCACGAATGAAGGAGATCGATCCCATTTCCAATGGAGATCGATCTCATTTGATGCTGGGAGAAAAAAATAAAGGGCTGAGATCTAATCCGAGTTAGGGTTTTATTAAAGCCTATAAATAGGTGTTAGGAGAGGATTTTTGGCAGCCACCCAAGGACGAATTTTCCTCTCCTCCTGGGTGTTTCCTTGATTCTTCTTCCTCAATAAACATTAGGGTTAGGTCTTGAAGATAGATCCATGGCGGGAGCGCGTTATCAACCTTCCCCGATGGATCGTTTCTTCAAGATGAGTAGCTAAATCTTTATTCTAGGAAATTCTATGATGTAATAGGGAGTTTATTTCGGTTTTCCTATGGATCTGAGCATGTACTTTATGATGGTTTAATGGATTAAATTCGGATTTTATATATCTATTGGTAATATTTCTTATGGTGAATGTATTGTTTACTCTTTGTGCCCTAATTTCGGTCTGTCTTGTCTCGGTTTTTCCGTGGGTATACAGCCGGATTTTGTGAAAACTCAAAACACAAAAGTCGTAGATCTTTGTCTTAGCTTTCTAACGAATCTTGAATCGCCTCGTTTCGAGTTTGGATGTGAAAGTTACGCTGAGATTACGATCGCTGGTTCTGAGTATTGCATGTTAGAGGCTAGGATTAGGACTTGTTCAAGTTGCTTTCATGCTAGAACCATGTTAGATCTTTGGATTGGATTCTAAACCCTAACTTATGATTGTAGGAGTGCTAGAACCACTGCCTTAATGCTAGAACCATTAAGACCTATGATTGTAACCTACGATTCATTCTTTATCTTTATTGATTAGGCGATCTCAAAGTGCTAGAACCACTTTGATTATTTTCCTACCAATTATCCGCTGATTTGTTCTTCATTCCGACATAGGCTTCTAATGAATCTATGTTGAGTGATAGTGGACCTAGCCGATCTTCTATCAACCCTAGAAAACCATCTTGAACTTAATGAATTGCTCTTATCCTAGGAATGCCTGGATAACTCTCGATTACGGATTAGAACTTCCTAGAATTTTCTCCTATTGTTATTCTCCCAATTTAGTTTAAAAGACCAACTATCATCTATCTTCCTTAACTTTTGATTTAGAACTATGCACGGTAATTAGGCTTAATCCTATTTTCCCTGTGGACCGACCCGGACTCATCGCTATCTACCCCTTAAGTAGTTAGTAGTGTTTCGGTTTATAAATTTGTAATTTTGGCGTCCTTGTTAAGGTAACGACACTTTTCAAGGCGTGTCAAAATTTCCCCAAATTGCCCTTGGGGTTAACAACAAGCCACGAGGATAGAGGGACGGGTCCTCACACCTACGATGCATAAGCTTATTGGTCGGTAGTCTTTAACCCTTTGCGGCAGCTTACACTTAGGGATGAGGGAAACAAAGGTCTAGTGCCACGCCGGAGGGAGCCCAGCGGAATGGAAAAAAACCCTGCACCATCCTTACAAAAGCAGCGCCCACGATGTCCTAAAACCACACAATGAACTCTGCTGGTATACCAACCGGCCCACGACATAGATATTATACCCTTCTAAAACACCCTAATTGCATATAGGGGTATTAGGTTATAACACCATATTACCCTCCCTAATCGTCCAGAACCCCACCGATTTTGGTAAAAACCCCTGGCTTCTTCTTTCTAGGGCAAAAACCCCAAAACGCCTAAATAAGACGTGTTTGCCCTTCCCGCGGCGTTTCATTTTCCTCCCGCTCGACGACGTTTCATTCCCCAAACCGGTCGACGCCGTTTCATTTTCCTCTCCTCTCGCCGTTTCATTTGCCATTTTCATCTTTCACCCGTCGAGATCGCTCCGTCGCACGCTTCCGGCGTCTCCATCGACTCCATCGATTCCTGCGTCTCCATCGACTCCGGCATCTCCATCGACTCCAACTTCTCCATCGACTCCGAAGTCTTCATCGACTCTGAAGTCTTCACAAGCACCCCCTGAGCTCCATCCCCTGAGCTCCATTTTCATCTTCGTCAACCAGAAAACCCTTTTTCAAACTTCGTCAACGATGGTGAAGAGTGCAAAGATGCCTAAAACAAAGGGAAAAAAGGTAAGTTTCGATTCTTTTCCATTTACCTATAGTTTCCGATGGATTTATCTTTAAGATTCATTTTCATCTTCCCGATTTCAGACTTCCTCAAGATAGGTGAAGGATGTGACGAAGCCTCAGAGAAAGGAGAAGAAGGAAAGTTTTGATTCTTATGTTTGATATTCATTTTCATCTTTTCGATTTATGCTTCCAAGTCCATTTCTATTATGTTGATTTCATGAATCTGATTGCAATGCATTTTAGGGTTTAGTAATATGTTTCGAATCACATAAAACCCTTAAAAAAGAAAAAATATGATAATGCATCAATTATTGTACTTGATTTGTTGCATTTTCATCTTTTTGTGTTCATTTTCATCTTTGATCATTCACTTTCATATTCATCTTTGAGGTTTCATTTTCATATTTGAGTGTTCATTTTCATCTTTGGCTATTATTTTCATCTTTGGATGTTATTTTCATCTTTGTGAGCTTCAATTTCATCTTTGTGTGTTCATTTTCATCTTCATATGTTCATGTGTTCATGTGTTCATTTTCATCTTTGAGTATTCATTTTCATCTTCATGTGTTCATTTTCATCTTTGTGAGTTTCATGTTCATATTCATGTGCTCATTTTCATCTTCATGTGTTCATTTTCATCTTTGAGTGCTCATTTTCATCTTCATGTGTTCATTTTCATCTTTGACTGTAAATTTTCATCTTTGAGTATCATTTTCATACTCATGTGTTCATTTTCATCTTTGAGTGTTCGTTTTCATATTCATTTTCATCTTTGAGTGTTCATTTTCAGCTTTGTGAGTGTCATTTTCATCTTTCAGGGTACACAACAGTATAGATCAGCATTGGCAGGAATAGTATCAGCTATGGAACAAGCTCAACCACATACCAAGCCAAAACACTTGGACTTGATGATGAAAACCCCATTTTACGCACTGTTTGAAGCGATCTACGAGGGGAAGATCACAAGAAACACGTGCACAAAATGGGATGAGGACATCAGAACAATAATTAACCGATACAATCGGTATACTGAGACATTCAGGCTAGGAAATGAAAACCACAAGATTAGAAAGAGAGATGTTCAACTAATCTTTGGCCTGGTAGAAGGTGATAAGAAGATTAGAGTTTCCAAGGGGCCGAAGAAAAAGCCGTCAGCCTTCGGGGATAGAGTATTCAAAGGCATAAAACAGATAAATATCAGCTCCTTGAAGAGCGAGCTAGTGAGGCAGTTTTCTGGTAAAACGAAAACAAATCAAGAGGATAGTGTAAGACTTTGTTGCCTCATGTTGCTTGGCTCCTTTTTCTTCACTATTTCTGGCCCACAGCTTGCATGGGGCTATTTGGAGCTGGTTGAAGATTTAAACAACATGAAAAAATATGATTGGAGTGGTGCCATTTTGGAATACCTTATGGAATCAATTCATAAGAAGGTAAGCACTCCCACAAGGGTCCAAGGATGCACAACCCTCTTACTGGTATGATTTATTTTCACCATTATGATTCATTTTCATCTTTCTCAATAATCTTCTTTTCTGTTCATTTTCATCTTCTATCACTCATTTTCATCTTTTTCAATCATTTTCATCTTTGACATTCATTTTCATCTTTTAGGTTTCATCTTTCTAATTCACCTTCCCATGTTTTTTTTGCAGTACTGGTATTGTGAGCTCACAGGCGTGATTGCACCAATAAATAACAAACAAATCATGCCTCGATGTATAAAATGGGACCTCAACCAGAACAGGAGAGGTATCTTTGCAGGTCACGATATCATTTCAAGACCGGTGAGCTAAATCAGTTATGCATTGTATACAATTTCTTATCTTTGATCTTTCCAACTAATTTATACTAATTTCAACGGCAATTGATGTAGGCCAATCCTGAAAATCTAAATCCCACGGAAGAAGAGCTCGAAGAATATGTGAATCATCAACTCTATGATGAAGGAGATGAAGGAGATGATGAAGACAATGATGATGCTATTGAAAAAGAAGATGAAGAAGAAGAAGAAGAACAAGAAGAACAAGAAGAACAAGACAATGATGGTGATGAAAAAGATGAAATTGTAGGAGATGACAAGCATGAAATTGAAGGAGCATCTCCCTCACAGTCATCACATGAAAAAGAAGATTGTGGTCTGCATGATGTTGATACCCAAAGGAATGATGAGCCAAATGTACAGCCTCGGGTTGGGAATGTGAGTATAATTTTAATTTTCATCTTTGTGATTTTCATTTTCATCTTTGTGTACATTTTCATCTTTGTGAGTGTAATTTCCATCGTCCTTATCCATTATCATCTATGATTGTTCATTTTCATCTTTGTGTGTCATTTTCATCTTTCTAATTATCATTTTCATCTTTTGTCATTCATTTTCATCTTTGAATTATTTATTTTCATCTTTGTGAGTGTCATTTTCATCTTCATGTGTTCATTTTACTCTTTTCAATATCTTTCCTGCGTTGAATGAACAAGTTCATTTCTTTTGTATCATTGTCGGCGAAACATACAGCCGGAGCCGGAGATTAGCATCATTGACAGCCTAAAGATTGAGATCAACGGGTTGAAAAAAGATAATGAGGGTCTGAGGGAGAAGATTGAGCTCCTTGAATGCGATAAATTGGAGATGGAGCTTTCAATGAAAAAAAAGGAAGAGGAGATCAATCAATATCCAAATGAGAATATGCAGATCATTATGGATAAAAAGAAGCTGGAAGAGAGGCTTCAATCACTTGAAAATCCAATCAGTGTGTCTCTCTTGATTGCTGATGTCTCTCCTCTTGAAAAAAAGATTCAACAATTGACAGGAGATCTCAAAGATAGAGATCAGACACTCTCATCTTTCAAAAACAAATTACAGCTTGCAACCGATGAGCTCAGCCAAAAGAGGCTGGAGTGCAAAGCGCACAGCGAACAAAAATCAAAGCTGTTGAAAGATGTTGAGGAACAAGAGTCCATGATCAGCAAGTTAAATGCTTAGATAAATTTGATGAGGAAGGAGCACGAAGAAACAATTCAAGATGCTCACGCACAACTGGTAGAAGAGCAAGCAAAATTTAAGAAGGAGCTCCAGTGTGCAACAGCTATTGACCCAAGCTCCATGGTATTGAGGGTAAAGTCAAAAAAGAGAAGCCTAAAAAGAGACCCAAAATACCAATACAGCAGAGGAAAGAAGGCATGTAATAGGTATGCTGGAGATCTAAAGAAGTTGAAGACAAAGAATAAATGTCAAGGTGGCAAGGAACTCGATATTCAAGCATACAACAAATTAAGTGAAATTATTGGGGAATCTGGTGTAAGGTAACAACACAAGCTCCATTGTGAACATTTCTCTTCTTTAATATAAGAAATTTAAGTTACTGACAGTTAACATACTATGTATGCAGTGCCACAGTATGGAGAAACAAGGATGCTTTTAACAAAATTGTAGTTGCAGAAGACATCCTTGACATCCTCAATGGGGCTTACATCTCAAACAATGTAAAGCAATCATTATTGTTATCATTGTCTGACCTATTTTCATATTTCTCAATTACTTATTTTTATCTTTGCCATTCATTTTCATCTGTGTCCATTTTCATCTTTGTCATTTTCATTTTCATCTTTGTCATTTTCATTTTCATCTTCGTCTGTTCATTTTCATTTTCGTCTGTTCATTTTCATCTTTGAGTGTTCATTTTCATCTTTGAGTGTTCATTTTCATCTTCGTCTGTTCATTTTCATCTTTGAGTGTTCATTTTCATCTTTGAGTGTTCTATGAATTCTTTTTTATCTTTTGGTGATCATTTTCACTCTTCTGACCTTTCAGGTTATCGATGCGTATGCAAAAATACTTAGTGAGGAAGAGTCCATTCCTAAAACATGCTTGTTCATGGAATCAAACTGTTGGGTATGTGCATCTTTCACATAAACTTCACCATTACTAGCATCTGTAATGATCATTACTGATGCAATTGTATATGCATATGCAGGAATTCATTGTACACCAAAAAAATAAAGAATTCACAAAGATGGTGTACTTGAAAACTGCTGAAGCCAGTCTACAGGAGCCTCAACCTATTATTTTCTTTCCAATCTGCTCCAATGGCCGCTTCAAAGACAGGGAGCCCAACCACTTTACACTATTAGTGCTTCATCTTGAGAATGAAAAGTGGTATTTCTATAATTCTATGAAAGAAAGAGATGCCCGAGAGAATCCATTCTTTGAAGACGCCAAGAGCCTTGTAAGTCAAACACTCAGTACATGTATTTATGAATACCACATGGATTCAACCTTGGCTTAATGCACATTTAAATCTTCCTTTTTCATGTAGAAAGAACACATTGAGTCGCTAGCAAAAGAATTAGTGGATGTTAGCACTCAAGATAGTATCCTCCCCATCGAGAACGTCGACGATATACCACAACAAGGATCTTCGACGTAAGTGCTTTATCATTTAATAGACTGGCAGCTCATGCATTTGTAAATCTTAAACATTAAACGCTACATGAGTCTAACTTCAGCTTTCCCAAAAAACGACAGGGCTGATTGTGCCATATTTGTCTGCTACTATATGGAGATGCTGACACTTCATCAATCAATGCCAAAAGAGTTGAAGAAAGCAGATGTCAACAAATTCAGGGCAAAGATTGTAGAGAAAGTGGTTTTGCATGATTGAAGCAAGCATAGCTAACACATTGTTACGTCTAACTCAATTACATCTCATTGTACATTCAAAGATTGACAAATACATTATTATTTTGAAGTTCTTTATTGTATTTTCAAGTTGTAAATACAAAGATACAGTTACATTACACTGGTATCTGATGTCTAAGATGTATTCATACCAGAAAGATCAAAATTACAAGCATTTTCATCTTTGTGTCATTCATTTTCATCTTCGTCTGTTCATTTTCATCTTTTTGTGTTCATTTTCATCTGTGTGTTCATTTTCATCTTTCCCAATTTCATTTTCATCTCTGACAGTCATTTTCATCTTTCTCATGCATTTTCATCTTTATGAGTGTTATTTTCATCTATGAGTGTTCATTTTCATCTTTGTGTTCATTTTCATCTGTTTGAGTGTCATTTTCATCTGTTTGAGTGTCATTTTCATCTGTGTGTTCATTTTCATCTTTCCCAATTTCATTTTCATCTTTAGCAGTCATTTTCATCTTTCTCATGCATTTTCATCTTTATGAGTGTTATTTTCATCTTTGTGTGTTCATTTCCATCTTTCCCAAGTTAATTTTCATCTTTGTCATTCATTTTCATCTTCCTCATGCATTTTCATCTTTGTTCATGTTATCTTCATCTTTGTGTGTTCATTTCCATCTCTCTCATTCCATTTTCATCTTTCTTAATATATATGGTCTTTCATGTCATAAATGCATGATTTCATGCAAAAAACAAAAGCATGATTTCATCCAGAGCATTATGTATGACTCAACTGCACATCAACAAAGTAGACAAAAATGAACAGAAAATATGAAAATCTGCAATGTTCATAATTGGTTGAATAAAATCAGAATCCACTCATTTTCTTCCAATACAAAATTTCAATAAAGGATTTCATTGCAATGGTTCAGTACATGTCTTTCGGTTATGATTCCCCTCGAGACCACAACGCGAACATTTCATGCTTCTCACATCCTCACCCCTTGATCTGATCCTTTTCTTCCTCGGCCTTCCTGGAGGCCTCCTGGATAACGGAGGGAGAATTACAGCTTCATCTGTGGACGCATGGTCCGGCTTATCAACAGTAGGAACGGGGTAAATAGGATATGAATAAGACATAGCATATGCAGACTTGTGGAAATAAACATCCACAAACAAATTGAGGTCTTGTCCAGAAGCCATGATGCACGCGATAGCGTGGGAGCATGGCACACCATTCAATTGCCATTTGCAACATGAACATGTCATCTTATCCAAATCAACTGAAACTGATGGATTCGATTCAACTTGGAATAGTGTACTCGTAGAATTCTTGACGAACCAAGTCTTTGCTTCCTCAAATGATGCATTAATTCGCCGATCGATCTCCGGACATATGCAAGAATTTCACTTTTTGCAAGCAGCCCCCCTATCTGCATGTACAAAGACATTGTCAATACCAACAATTATCAATGTCAATTACCATAAAGATAAAAATGACTCAACAAACATGAATCCATAAATTAAATGTTACATTTTTAAGCTTTTAGACCGTACGTACCAGACAATTGTTGCATCAGTTTCGTCCGTATCATGTCCACCATATTAGTGATTGGAAGAAACCTTTCATTCTTAATCCATGAATTGAATGACTCGGCCGCACTGGAACACATCTCACCATACCTATTTCCTTTGAAATAGGCATTCACCCAATACTCCTTTGGTAGATTCAGCAAGAAACTCCCCGCAATCTTTCCACCCTCAGCCAAGAACTCATCAACCTTTTTCTGATAATGTTCGGCAGTCGGAGCATAGGCACATTCATAAAGCTTGTAACACATTTTATCCTTGAACTTACCACTGCAGCGCCTACGACCAAGAGCATCCATCAAATTTTGTTTCAAATGGAATAAACAATATGCATGAGGGCTCCTTGGAAACACAAAGGACGCAGCTTTTAAAAGCCCAGCGTTCCGGTCTGAAACAAAACTTATGATCCTGTCCTTTGAAACAATTTCTCTCAAACATTCCAAAAACCAAAACCAATTAGCTTCGTTTTCAAAATCAACAATGGAAAATGCTAGCGGAAATAGACCTGCAAAATTGGATGTGGAAAGAACAAAAAAAGTGAGTAAACAGGAAACACAAAAATGAAGACCTCAACTACAATATGTAACTGTCAGAATAAATGGATTCTCCATTTTCATCTTTCTCACTTCATTTTCATCTTTCTTAATCATTTTCATCTTTGACATTCATTTTCATCTTTGATTATTCATTTTTCATCTTTGTTCAATCATATTTATCTTCGTGTCTGTCATTTTCATCTTTGTGTGTTAATTTTCATCTTTGTCTTTCATTTACATATTTGGATCATTCATTTTCATCTTTCTCACTTCATTTTCATCTTTCTTAATCATTTTCATCTTTGACATTCATTTTCATCTTTGATTATTCATTTTTCATCTTTGTTCAATCATATTTATCTTCGTGTCTGTCATTTTCATCTTTGTGTGTAAATTTTCATCTGTCTTTCATTTACATATTTGGATCATTCATTTTCATCTTTGAATCATTCATTTTCATCTTTGAATCATTCATTTTCATCTTTCTCACTTCATTTTCATCTTTCTCGATCATTTTCATCTTTGACATTCATTTTCATCTTTGACAGTCATTTTCATCTTTGTTCAATCATATTCATCTTTGTGAGTGTCATTTTCATCTTTGTGTGTTTATTTTCATCTTTGGATCATTCATTTGCAGAGGTATCAAGCAATAACAAACTCAAGATAAGACTCTTACCTTGGTTGCCATCCTTGGCGGTGGCAGCCAACAAATGCCCTTTGAATTTTGTCTTCAAATGTGTTCCATCAAGGAAAAGCAATGGCCGACAAAATCTAAAACCATCTATGCAGCCCTTGAAAGCAACAAACATCCTTCTGAAACGGCCAGAATTCTCATCAACTTCAATAGAAATACAAGATCCAGGATTTGCATCGACCGCGGCCCTAGAATACCAACGTAAATCTTCAAAAGATTCATCATGGTCACCAAAAACGCTCTTCTTAGCCAACTCAACCCCTGACCATGCGTGGTCATAAGATATATGTAAACCATAGTTTGTTGTGAACTGCTTAACTATGTCAATAGGACGCGTCGGTGTCTTAGAACGTAACTGATCTTCAATCAGACTTGCAACCAGCTTAGAGCTCATCCGATTATGCTTATAGGCACGCGAAGCTGCTCCACATGTATGGACGTTAATAAGCTTCCTGATATAAAAGAACTCATTGATCGGTTCATGAGTAGCGTGCACCATCCAATCACAATCAGTACTATCTCTCTTCGGGCACTCCGCTGTGACTCTATGAGGCTCATTTCTCACAAAGTTGTACCCGTAGCCCGTTGCAAGTGATTGCTTCTGCAAACACAATCTAAAGTCCGTGACACCACCTTCAAATTTCTGCCCCACATGAGTGATAGATCGATCCCAACCAATCGTCATCAACGTCTTTTTCTGATGACGACAAAAACCAGCCAGCATATCAACCTCGGCTTCATCAGCGACATTCTCAATCTGTGAAGAACCCACATCACTTTCACTGCCACAAATGCTAAGACCAACAACCGAAACTCCCACATCAATAAACTGGAGCCCCAAAGAACCTGCAACCGAAAACAATCCATCGAGATCACAATCCGATGCAATGACGCATCTCGGATGCCCAGGTATTGCATAATATAGCCGTAAGACATCCATAGACAGATTGGTCCATCTCTCACAAAGATGATTCACAAGCTGATGAAAAGAAGCCCCGATTCTCGCTTCCCAAACAACAGTATCATCACCATACTTGCATAACAACAGCAACTTGTCCAACATATTATGATCCTGTACACACCACATGTCAACCGAGAATGCAAACCTTGGATTACAATGCATTAGAAGTAGAAACTAAAAGAAAATCAACCAAAAAACAAATAAGATCACACAATAATACTGAAGAAAGTAACCAATAAATCAACAATAAAAACCTAATCAACGATCTCAACAGCAAAATAACCACGGAATAAAACATCCAAAATACAAATTAAGAATCGTAATACTTACGAGGTAGAAGGAACGAGCAGGCGTCCACGTGCTAGGGTTCTCGAAGAAGACGGCGAATGATCCTCAAAGGACGACGACGACAACTACAAACATGACCAATAAATCAACAATAAAAACGCAATCAATGATCTCAACAGCAAAATAACCACGGAATAAAACATCCAAAATACAAATTAAGAATCGTAATACTTACGAGGTAGAAGGAAGGAGCAGGCGTCCACGTGCTAGGGTTCTCGAAGAAGACGGCGAATGATCCTCAAAGGACGACGGCAACTACAAACAACTCGCTGACACGAGTTAGTTCGTCGGAGGAAGACGACATCAACTAAACATCGTCGACCGTGAACGACTGAGGAACAAGAGCCGATGGCACGTGTGCGGTGGATCATCCAAGGAAGACGAGACGAGGGAACGCGAGACGACGGAAGGCGAGACGACGCAATAAGGATGCTACCATTGCCAAATAAGGTTATTTTAGACATTTCTATCATTAATACGTCACAGCTCATCACTGATGGGGTTTTAAACTTAAAACGTAACTTGATGGGGTTTTTAATGATATTTCTTGTTAAAATGGGGTTAATGACAATTAACTATTGCATATATATAGCCTTGCAAAATTGTCTTAAAACTGTTTTAGTTGCATTTATACTCTTAATTGGACCTAATCAATGATTAGCCAGCACTTATGAATAGATCATCCGATTGGGCTCATTCGACATTGGATAGTTCGCGAAGTGGACCAGACGAGATCCAACAAAGATCTAGTAGTAGTTGCTGGATGGACCACACCGGAGTCGCTGGCTGCTCCTCGGTGCCGGAAAACACTCCTTATTGCATGGAATGCTCTAATGGACCACAAACAGGAAACTGAACTGGAAAGATATATCCTAACTACTCAATATACACTGTCCTTGCTTGGGGACCATTAGTCCCAGGCCCCCAGCAATCACCTACCTTCTATCCAGATTATAAACTTATCTCATTATTTAAAACATAGCTCATGTTCTCCTGCAAAAAAATGGGGAAAAATTACAGATTGTTCTCTGTTCTTTGTAGTTGTTCATTGGTTTTGCTGCCTTTGATCTTATATATGTTCAACAGCTTTTCATCTCTGTTCTGTATATGTGGGAGGAATCCAGTATCTCTCTTGCTGACTTAACTACTCAAGCAAAACTGCAGGCCATTCATTTCGCCATGAGTGAAGGACCTTCAGTCATAGGAAAGGTGTGCGCCAACTGCTAATTGAAAGTGATTGACACTTTGTTGTCGACACGATCAAAGGGCTCATTCCACCTGGGGGGGATGGATGGATGGATGGATGGATGTGTTAGTGTTTTGCATCAAATTTGGTGGGATATAGGTCATTTTTCTGATTTTCTTGTTTGTTATATTCAGAGAGAATGTAATTTCCTGGATGAGACGTTAGCAAGGCAGGTGAGAGCTGGGCAACAACTCTCAATGAGAGGGATCCTCATGTTGGACGAGCTTGTTGTTGGTAAAAAGGGCTCCGTACGCTTTTTGCAAAACATGCCCCCCCCGCCTCACTTTGGTTTCTTGCAAAAGAAGGCCTCAAATGTATACAAATTTCAATTTTACCTGTAGCTTTTCTCACATCCTATGCCATGTCATATCCATGTCTATCCGATCATGTTTAAAAAATAAATGTGGCGAGTTGGTTTGACCGGTCGGTGAGCCTGTTCACGTCCACGTGATGCCATTCGCCGATGATACAACGCATAGTAACACTGTAATACTCGCTTATTTATACGCGCTTATTTATATGTGTAGTTTTTTATACACTTATGTAATTACGCGTTAATTGATTTATGCGCGTGTTTATAAATTTTTGTCCCTGTGTTTAACAGGTTCAACTCAGTGTTAAGGTGGATGACACTATCTTTGACGATATCTTCAGTGGTCATTTGCCCCTTAATTAGTGTCCTCTTCACCGATTGCGACCATATGCTCCGCCTTGCCTTCATTTTCAGTGAACACAATGTTTAAGGCCGTGACTATCACGTCTACGACTTTCTATTCATTCTCAATCAGCGGGCCATCATGGCGCTTACTAGCAGTTTTCATATAAATATGCGTGTATAAAAAACTACACATATAAATATGCGAGCGAGTACTATAGTGTTACGATGCGTCGTACCATTGACGAATGACATCATCCCACGTGGGCGCGAACAGCCTCTCCGACAAATCAAATTAACTCGCCGTCATCACATCTCATTGTATTTAATGTGACATGTTTTTTATTTTATTTTTTAAATATGATTGGATAGACATGGGTTGGCATGGCATGTGATGTGAGAAAAGGCACGTACAAAATTAAAATTTGTATAATTTAAAGTCTTGTTTTGGAGGAAAACATAGGGAGGTTTATTTTGAGCAATGGGCCCTCTCCTCTGGAGACTGTCATGTCCTATAGTCGCTACGGCGACATCTTAGCTTCGGCTCAGCCGTAAAAAAAAAAAAAAGCTTCATCATGCATGTCAGAATTTTTTACGCATTAAATCGATTTCATTATCGTTTTTTAGGTTACGTCTACTTAATTTTTTCTTACAATTCAAACTAAAATTATATTTTTAAGACTTTTTTACCGACCATCTATTCTCTCACCATACAGTGCATTTAATGCACTTAATTTTATTCGTTTTCTCGATCTCTCTCGCTATCCATTCTCTCTCACCCTACAGTACATGCACTTATTCTCTTTTTCTCCGCCCCTTTTCTCTTTCACTTTCCTGTCTACCACTTAAAGATGGCAACGAGGCCGGGTGGGACGGGTCCCTCTTCCCCAAACTCTTTATCCTGAAACCTAACCTAGAACCCGATCCCACCCCGTCCAATAGTTACTGCACCTTGACCCCGTCTCACTGCGCTCTAAATTTTTTTGACATATTAAATATATTATATTTAATAACACATTAAAGACTTATCATCTTAAAAAGCAATCCAAATAAAACTTGTATCTATGAAATGATCAAAATATGAATTGTATCAATAACAACTCAAAAATATTATCCAAATATGATCATGTTAAGACTTTTTAGAAAAATGAATTATAGTGAGGCAATATATTATTATATTAATTATTATAAATATCCAATCGAGGCGGGACGGGACAGGAGTGTTCTTCCCCGACCCCGATCGGGGTTTTACACACTTCCTCCAAACCTGATTCTGAACCCGTTTAGGGTCCCCGAACCCGCCCCATTAGGGATGGGGTGGGGCGGGGCAAATTGCCACCCCTACTCCCACTCTTCTGTCACTCTATGTTATATTTTAGGATGCAAACTTACGTGTCACAACAAGTATTTCTAGTATATATCTATGGTTAATATTGTGATTTTAATCAATTTTGTGGGAAAACAGAGTATTACTGAGAAATTAAAAAGAAATATTTAGAGAAACAATGTATTCCCGTGATATAAAGGAGAGCTTTTGTAAAACATAGTATTAACAGTAAAAACATAATATTATCACTCGTAAGAAAGATCTATGGATACAGGAAGAGCAATCAAAGAATGAAGAAGTCAAAAAAGAAAAAGAAAAAGAATGAGTATTTTAATGAAATTAAAAAAAAGAATCCGTCAAAAAACTAAAGTATTCTCGAGATAATAATGAGTCTGTTGAAAAATATAGTATTGAAGATAAAAACATAATAAAAATAGAAAAATGTTTCTCAGCCAACCTGTCCTTTGGTTGGCTCTCAGCCAACCTAACGTGGCTGGGATGGATTGGCGACACGTGGCTGGAAATCGACGGTGGAGAAATATTACCCCACCTTTAGTTGCCCTAGCCGACCTCCACTTCTCCCCTTCTCCTCCTTCTCCCGCCGAGCTCCCATTCTCCTCATCCCGCCGGCGGGCGGTGCTCTCCTTCGTCGCGGGCTACTCCACCCGACCTCCTCCCGGCAGCTCCTCTACCCGGACCTCGCCTCCTCCACCCGAACCTCCTCCCGGTTCCTCCCGGTTTCTCCTCTGTCGCGGGTTACTCCACCCGACCTCCTCCCGGCAGCTCCTCCACCCGGACCTCGCCTCCTCCACCCGGACCTCGCACATTGACCATATTCACTACTTAAGGTATTTTTAGGTTGACTTCAAGCACATAGGATCACACAGTACTCAGTTGTTGGGATCATCATCATCATCAAGGAAACACAAAAATGGAGTCACCTTCGGCCTTTGGAGTAAATGAGACTACAAGGAACTTTAATGCAGATTATAGGCAACACCTGCCACCACACTCCAAACTGGATTTGTAATGTTTGGAAAATGCAAGTGTGGGAAGAGGCCTGCTAGTTGGGTGAACTATTTTGATTGGTTTATTCAAGTTAATCCCTTTAAGTCTTCAACCGCAGAGACGAGTTAGCTCGAGCGGCCCATGTAAGGATGTCTGGTTCCCTGTAAACCTTAGGGCTCTAGCTTCGGCTTAATTTCTCAAAAAAAAAAAAAAACCGCAGAGCAACCCTTAAGGATTCCAGAAAATTGTGAAGGACAATATACGAGAATGGAAGAGGCCCGTGGATTACAACAAGATGGCTGTCATTTCATTCCACTTTTCGGCATCGAATCTCTTCCTTTGATCCACTTGCCCGAATCAAGTGAGCTCAACTGGAGGCACAACATAGAAATTTTTTTTTGTGACAAATTGTATGTTATTAGTCCACTCTATTTATCTATGTAATTTATGGATGTATACAGCAGTTGTGTTCAAAGAATTCTTTGTACAATGACTTTTTATCAATAGCAATTGCATATTTCTAGTGTTCATGAGTTGCTGAGTTTGTATCTATGAGTTGTTAATTTAAAAGAGCCGATACTGTTTGCTTTTAGTAGACATATCAAGAACAACTCTTATTTCCTCAAGGTACTCTGGGATACATCAAACTCCATTTAGAAACAAAGTTGGGAAAAAAGGGATAAGGAGAAGGGGAGATCGGCGGGATAAGGAGAAGCGGAGATCGGCGGAGGAGATCACCGCCGGCGGGCTAAGGAGAAGGGGAGGGGAGATCGGCTGGAGAAGGAGAAGGGGAGGGGAGGTTGGCTGAGAAGGAAGGAGAAGGAAGCAGAGAAAGCAGAGAGGAGAGGTGGTCAAAATTGATTCAGTTTTCAAAATGTGGACAAGTGTTGATTATCTATGCATGCCACGTCAGGTTGGCTGAATATCACGGCTCATAAAAATAACTTGTTGTGACTATGGATACTACTCACATCTCTAATAAGTGATGAATACTCCTCCTAAATGAAAGAAGTCAGAGGAAAAAAAAAAGATGTAGATGGATTTCTATAGCAATATAAAAAAAACGACGAAGGTAAGGACCAAAGGAGAAAGTCAATGATGGCACTACTATTAAACTAAGAAGAACAATAATAAATTAATTCTCTCATATATATTAATGAAAAAAGATTTGTGCACGTGGTTTTTCAGTCATGTATACTACACATAGCTTATGTGGCCATGTATTATTGACTTACGTGATGGGAACCAATAGATACGAGTGAATCTGAACCGTTAAAAGTGATCATGTACGATGCACATACCTACGTGGTATGTACCGATCACTTCTCTTAAAATTTACTTCAATTATGTCAAGAATCCCACGAGAAATGCGTTATGATTCCCTGCATAGAGAGGGGGAAGAGAAGCCTGGAGAGAGAGGAGAAGCCTAGATAAAGAGAGAGAAGAAGCCGGAAGAGAGAATAAATGGGCTAGAGAGAAGAAGCCGGGAGAGAATGAATGGGCTGCATTTAATGTGCATCCATGTGTGAAAGAGAGAGAGAGGATGGCAGACCACATTAATTAGGGGGCAAAACCGTCATGAAAGATGGGTTTTTGGTTGAAATTGTAAATAAAAAGTA
This sequence comes from Narthecium ossifragum, assembly GCA_963920575.1. Classification (NCBI taxonomy): domain Eukaryota; kingdom Viridiplantae; phylum Streptophyta; class Magnoliopsida; order Dioscoreales; family Nartheciaceae; genus Narthecium; species Narthecium ossifragum. The sequence continues at coordinate 22,221,691 of OY986973.1, forward strand.
AAACGCCCTTAAATTGTAAAATCGATAGTGAATAAGGTTTAAATTATAAATAATTCTGCATGTCATAGAAATGATACAAATCTTGATGTGTGACATGTTTATAATTGTCCAATCTGATCATTTGGGCCTTATCATCATAACTTTGTTGAACCATCATAGCATTCATATATAGTTTACATTTCGGATCTACATAGAATTGGACCCCCAACCCGAAACTGGCTATCAGATTCGAACTTTAGGATCCGGACTGAGATCTGATGGGTCGGATCCGGGTACTGGGGTTGTCGGTTTTTGGGATCAACCGTTTGTTAAACTTCTTTGGTTGGGGATAGGATGGGATAACCCTTATCTCAAATAGAATGGGGTTAGTGGAATGAAGATAGGATGGGTTAGTCAGTCTTTTGAAAATAAACTTTATTCAATCACAGTACGATTTCCACGACAATCAAGTAAAAAAAAACATTTTAACATTTCGAGTAAGATAAGATATAAAAATATTTATTTTAGGATCGCCCTTGAGTAGAGCATGGCACGAGACATGCCACATGACATGGTCATGCACATCAATGCAACACCATACATGCCCATTTATATTATACTATATTATATTATTTATTATTAATATATATTAATAATAATAATATAAAATCAATACTTTTCTATATGAAGTGGACCAATCTTGATATGACATGTGACATGTGGGACCCGCTTATATTAATACTTTATTATAACATATTATTGATATTATTTAATATACTACGCATAGAAAAATGTTTATACACGCTTTAAAAAACGCAAGCGAATATTTTTGTGAGTGTATAAAATTTTTTGCGTGCATGGTGACATTTTTGTGTGTGTTTGTTTTTCTACGTGCAAATTTTTTTGTAAGCACATAAATATTTTTGTATGCATTTTTATGAGCATATAAAAACTTTTGCGCATGTAAAAATATTTTCATATTTATAATGTATTAAATAATATTATTAGAATAAAATATTAATAAAGTGGGTCTCATATGTTATGTGTCATATCATAATTGGTCCACATCATATAAAACTTTTATTTTTATATTATTTTAATAAATATATTTAAAATAAAAATTATTATATTAATATAAGTGTGTTCACGTGGGGATGCATTGATGTGCATGGCCATACCACGTCACCATATCATGCCATGTGACGATACGATCCTTCTTGCGTCTGTCGTGGGTGGAGGCTTCGTGAATGTTGCCAACGGCCATGATGCAGGCAAGAACGCTCTCAACACCACGGAGCCATACGATACGGTGGAGGGCGTATGAGTATCGCTGCTAGCGATGACAGAGGAGCGGGCGTCTGCCAGCGAAAGCAAATGAGTGGCCATCGATAGGGGAGGGATTCGTCGATGGAGGTGTTGAAAAAGACGAGATCAGTTCGTAATATTATGTTTTATTATAATATATTTTTACTCTATTTTACGTAATTATATAATAGTATAAGTTTTGTATGGTTTATGTACAAATATAAAAAACTTAACTTAATAATTTATTTAAATATTATAATATTGGCGTCAAGAGTTTTTTTATTCTTGATCAAATCTTCAATATATCTTTAAGGGCCTTTTCGGTATTTACTAATAATAAAATATAATTCCTATCTTAATATGACATTCTAGAACCAAACATCAATTTTTTTTTTTCTAAATGATCATTACTGATTTATTTTTATTTTTTAATCAAACATAAAATATGGGATAGCTTTATCACTATGATTATCCCATTTTTTTTAAAACATAATTAAAAAGCCCTTAACCCGGATAGGATATCCCCGTTCCAAACGGCCCCTTCTTTTACCGCTTTTGTCCCCTCCTCCTCTTCCCGCCGTTCCCAACGGCTATGTCCTCCTCCCTTTCAAAGCACTACGCCGCCCTCCTTAAACTATACTCCCAAAACCAAAACCATTCTAATAATCTTAAGAAGCTCCACTGTCTCATCATCAAGACTCTCGCATCCCAAGAGACCTTTCTGTTGAATCACCTCGTCATTGGCTACTCCAAATCTAACAACCCACTCTACGCACGCTTTTTGTTCGATCGAATTCCCAATCCAAACCTCTTCTCGTGGAATGCCATCCTCTCTGCGTATTCGAAGTCGGGACGAGTCTATGAAATGCAAGCAATCTTTGGGTCGATGCCGGTTAAAGATGGCATCTCGTGGAACTCGGTCATATCAGGTTATGCCATCATTGGGGCCTGGCGTAAGGCTGCTGAGGCGTATCGACTTATGCTGAGGAATGGTCTAGTGGGTCCTAATCGGATTACATTCTCAACCATGTTCCTATTGTCATCGGGTTGTTCTTCGATTCATTTGGGGCGGCAAGTTCATTGTCATGTTATAAAATACGGTTTCAGTTCGTATGTTTTTGTTGGCAGTCCTTTGGTGGACATGTACACGAAAGCGGGGTTTATTGACGAAGCCAGACGTGTTTTTGATACGATGGAGGAGAGGAACCTTGTTATGTACAATACCATGATCACGGGGCTTCTTCGGTGTGGTATGGTAGATGATTCGAAGGGATTGTTTCAAGAAATGCATGAAAGAGATTCAATTTCGTGGACCACGATGATAACAGGGCTTACCCAAAATGGGATGGAGTCTGAAGCCATGGATCTTTTTAGGGAGATGAGATCAGAGGGGGTTGGTCTGGATCAGTATACTTTTGGAAGTGCTCTAACTGCTTGTGGTGGGCTTTTAGCAGTGGCACAAGGCAAGCAGATTCATGCCTATATAATCAGGACTCACTATGATGACAATATTTTCGTAGGCAGTGCACTCATTGATATGTACTCAAAATGCAGAAGTATAAGGTATGCTGAAGTGGTTTTTAGGCGAATGAAATTTAAGAACATCGTGTCTTGGACAGCTATGCTCGTAGGTTATGGTCAGAATGGATATAGTGAAGAAGCCATGAGAGTTTTCTGTGAAATGCAGAGATACAACATTGAGCCAGATGATTTTACGCTCGGAAGTGTGATCAGCTCTTGTGCTAATCTTGCAAGCTTAGAAGAAGGTTCACAATTCCACTGTCAAGCATTACTTTCTGGGTTGATTGCCTTTCTCACTGTGTCAAATGCATTAGTTACATTATATGGTAAATGTGGGAGCATCGAAGATTCACACCGTTTGTTTAATGAGATAAGGATTAAGGATCAGGTCTCATGGACAGCCCTAGTCTCTGGGTATGCTCAGTTTGGAAAAGCGAAAGAAACTATAGAGTTGTTTGAGAAAATGCTGGCTGATGGCGTGAAACCGGATGGAGTTACATTCATTGGCGTTCTTTCTGCTTGTAGTAGAGCCGGATTGGTGGAGAAAGGAAAAGGCTACTTTAGTTCAATGGTTGAAGAGCATGGGATAAATCCAATAGCCGATCACTATACTTGCATGATTGATTTATTCAGCAGAGCAGGGAGATTAAAAGAAGCTGAGGAGTTCATAAAACAAATGCCTTGTAGACCTGATGCAATTGGTTGGGCGACTCTTCTAAGCTCATGCAGGGTTCATGGAAACATGGAAATCGGTAAATGGGCAGCTGAGGCTCTACTTGAACTTGATCCACGAAACCCAGCGAGTTATGTACTGCTATCAAGTATGTATGCTGCTAGAGGGGAATGGGGTTCAGTAGCTCAGTTGAGAAGAGGAATGAGAGATAAGAAAGTGAAGAAAGAGCCTGGTTGTAGTTGGATCAAGTACAAAAACAAGTTTCACATCTTTTCAGCTGATGATCAGTCCCACCCCTACTCGGAACAAATCTATGCTGAGCTCGAGAAGCTCAATGTTAAGATGGCAGAGGAAGGATATAAGCCTGACATGAGTTCTGTTCTGCATGACGTAGGTGAGGCTGAGAAGATTGATATGCTTAGCCACCACAGTGAGAAGCTCGCCATCGCTTTTGGATTGATTTTTATACCTCAGGGATTGCCGATAAGAGTAGTTAAGAATCTTCGGGTTTGTACCGATTGCCACAATGCAACCAAGTTGATATCTAAGATTGCCAGACGGGAAATTCTGGTAAGAGATTCTGTTCGGTTTCATAAGTTTAGTGAGGGTGTCTGTTCTTGTGGAGATTTCTGGTAATGTGATCTGTCTCTTCTCACCTGAATCTGAGATTTCCTTGACATGATTCTCTTTATCAGAACATAGGTCACGTGCTTTACACGATAAATTGTGGTACTGTATCTATTGGTGAGAGGAAGGATAGAGGATGCTTTTTCGAAGATTTTCATGATAAGCAATGTTCCTTCTTGCGAAGTCTGCACATCTGGAGAGCAAAACTATGTGTTTATTGCGAAATAACTCTTTGAAGATGGAAAGGGTTCTCGATCTCATTGATTGCAGGAAGAGGAACTGTCAGATATTAACAGAAATTGTTGAAAGAGGCTAAGAACATAGGCTGGGATCTTGATTTTCTTAAACCAAATTGAAGTTTGAGAGGTGCGTAATTTAAAACCCGATCTATGGAATTGGAGTTGCATTGATAGTGCCTGTGATTCTTCAATTTTGATTTTTTGAGCTTTGTCCGCAAAAATTTTGCATGTAACATTCATGTAATTGTAGAAGAAAACATGTTAATAGGTGGCATGATCTAAATGATAGGAGAATTCTTGTAGTTCGCAAGGCTATTTAAACTTTTCCTATGCTTCAGTAGCCAATAGTGTTTACTGAAATTTGTATGGTATACAAGAAGTGGCTGTAGAAGGCTTTTGTCATGATATTTCATTCAGTATAATGTTCATTCTATATATCCTGATATTATTTCAGCATGTCCGAAAATGTTGTTCTTTTGATCTTTAAGAATAGAAAAAGATATTCGCATAATAAAATTTTGCACCAAAGACATCAAATCAAGTACAAATTAGAGTTGCTATGAAAAAACCAATTGTAGGCTGTTTTTTTAATTGATCCTCAAGCTATACCCCTTAAAGAGATAACAAATGCTAAATGCCATCACAAAGAACACAAATTGCCTATGCACAATTCAAACCCTCCTTCCTATTGCGGTGACCAATTTGACCAAATTCTTCCCTCAATGAACTTAAAATCAAAACCGAAACTTGCACAAATATACAATAGGTTACAACACAATGGCTTCCAATATCCAAAGAAAGTGATGGCGCTCCAAGAAGTTCAGACCCGTGGCAAGAAGAAATGAACTTCAACATAGTAATATTTATAAAAATCTAGAAGATAGGTAATCACTACTGCATATACAGCCATGGCTTTGAACAGCAGAACTAATCGCATCATGCCAAAACTTTCTTCAAATGGATGCTTCTTGGTTTGTCAGCTCATTCTGCACAGAGAAAAAACACCCATTGTTGGACAATATCCAAGAGTAAAATACAATAATCAGATGTTGCATCGGTTCTACAATGGAGTGCAAATAATCACCCATTTGTCCTTTTTCGAATGAAAAACCAAATGGAATGCAAATTTACTTCACCGTTTCTCATTAAGTTTCTGTTCCGTTCTCTGGATGTTGCATCGGTTCTACTACACTCTGGTTCTCCTATCAGCTTCTTTCATTTTTTTTTCCAATAAAAACGCAATCAGGAAATTTTCAGTTGATGCTCTTTTCCTTAAACATCTGCTACTCTAGAGGGATAATATCTTTCTGAACAAAATAGTTACAAACATTTCAGTATTCACTATCAGTGTTCTTCGTTGACTATGTTGGAAGAGCCCTTCGTGATAGGCAGACATCAACCTGTCATGAGATTGTGGTTCATTCGCAAGGAAAGAATAGGTGAAAGCGCAATATCTAAATCACGTCTGTTTTAAATTAACTGAAGATCACACCTACAACAAACAACGTGTATATAGCTGCTAGTCATGTGACACCTTGTAAATTATACAATCCAACAATCTACTAATTACAAGGAATGGTAAAGAGTTTCAATTGGCAATTCTGATTTCTTCACAGATAACTGACACAACTCTCAGATGAAATTCATGTCAAAATGATGAAAGATCAATAAGGTATGACAACTTTTAATTCATATCAGACTGAAACTTTTTGGTCTAAAAAACCATATATCTTGGAAATTTTTCAAAACTAGGTCGAAGGTCAGTCATCAAATCTCTGCATAGGAAGATCCTCTTCTGCAGTCTTAACTGGAAAATTTGGAGGTAGGCAACTTGCTTTGACTATCTAATACATACCTTAGATCACACTGGTTGTAAGTACAGGAGTGGTTAAGAAGTACCTGCATTTTACTGCAAATTTCTATAACTTCAGCTATAGGTGCCCAATCCCCAAAGTTCCTTTCGATGAACTGATAAGCTACGCCTCTTCCTCCACTTCCTATTACAAAGAGCCCACCCTTGATCAAATGATTCCCTACCAGATTATTTACCATTCCTGTAGCCTTGGCACGCTTGAAGTTGGCATGAACACGCCGATTGAAAAGAAACCCAGTAAAAACTGTGTCTTTCATGAGCTCTCCACCTCCAAGAGCCTTGTAGAAATTCATGGCGGGGTCAAGAATTACAGTGCCACCCCAATAGCGAGGCCAAAAGTCCTTAACCTGATACCATTATTGCTTCAGCAATGGTCCAATACAAGGAGACAGCAGAAGAGTTGCTTATTACCTCAGATTCTATTTGTTCATGTAAAACAGCAATAAGCTGAAATCCCAATGCATCAAATATAGCCTTCCTTGCATAGATTTGATGGGCATCTGCTCTGCACATGACGCAACTGTGCATGTAGCAGAAAAACATAAATTTTAGATTCCAGAACTTCATGACAGAGCAACAATACTCACCAAAAAAGAATGTAGGTAAGCAGAAAACATGTATTTTGCGTCAATTGTGATGATTACCCAGGGCGTCTAATACATAGTAAAATAGCAGGTTTATCAAGCCAGAGATCTGAAGCTTTCATAGGTGGAGCTTTTGTCGTCACCAAGCGCTCCATACCAACTTTGTACTCTGGTGTGAGCTTCTGGACTGAGATGTTCTCTATCACCGAGTACGGAGCGACGTCATCCACTACTGGAGGAGGTGGGATGAGACCACACAGCCTAGGTTCAGCTGGCTCTGCAGCAACTATCCCCTTGAAAGTGTACCCTTCTTTGATCTTAAAGTCTGCTGCAGATCGCTCGATAGATGAACGCCTGGAACTTCCTGGTAGAGGTGATTTCTTTGGAATGGTAGACTGGTCATCACCAGTACTATTTTTGCTGATGGAAGACGTGCTTCTTTCCCTTGCTGGAAGAACATAGGAAGGTGGCATAGTGACCCCGCAAGCACTTGCTCTATCGATGAAACGAGCAACATGGCCTCTCTTCATGCCAAACTGCGAAGAGAGAACCACAGTGCTCATACTCAGAAGTTCAGCCAGGGATTTCCCAGAGGATTCAAGGGGATCAGCATATTGCATCAGAGAGCGGTCGTGCAGGTATGTCCTGATCTCAAGCGCATCCTGGAAGTGATAACAAGTTATGCATTATGACCAAACATTGCAGAACAAATCAACTGAACTGTATCTGTGAATACTGAAATAGCATCTAAGGAACAAAATGTTAGCAAACAGAGGGTCTGCAAAATGTCTATTACTGACTCAGATAATAATTCAAGAAAACCATGATAAATGAGACATTTGTTAGAATGGTTGAACAGAGCCTAAACAAAGCTGATTAACCTCATCGAAAAAACATAGGTACAGATTGATATTATACTTGCAATTACAAAATTTATCATAGACATAAAATTTGCCACGTGTACAAAGGAACATGTCATCATATAAACTGATGGAGAAGAACAGATTTGAAAAAGCTCACATAGCAACTTAACTTTCTAGCCATATGGGGAACTATGTCTGTCAGCATCAACAGCAAAATCTATGGGATACTATAGAAACAAAACTCAAACCTTCTGTTGACGAGTAAGTTTCATCCAATCCATGTCATCTGCGTTCATCATCTTTATCGTCGGCACATCATCCCAACCCCCCGCTAAAAGCTTCGGGACGAGGCCTTTCAGAACCCCCTCACCTAGAAACTCCTCCATAGAATATGATGCCATTTCCTCACTTTGAGCACAGAGAACTGAAAAGGCTTAATGGAACAAGTGAGATAAAGCAATGAGACAACCTAAAATGAAGCTAATGGATGGAAGATACACGCTGATACATACAACTTGAAGAGCATTACAAATAGAAATTTGATTTTGGACCTTCACCAGGAGAAGATGAGAGTTGGGGTTGAAAGCTCTTATATGATGGAGTGTTTTAACCTTGTAATGGATTCCAGATCAGTAATTACCTATATAAAAGAATTAAATACAGGATCAAGGAACCCTCAACAGTTCAACCCATGTATGTAACTGGGATGCAGCCGATGATGGCTACAAACCTTATATCATCTGATTTTAAAAGAAATACTTGCAGGAGGAAAACCTTATATATGTTGGAGTCAAAAGAAACCCTTATGACTGGGATGCATCAGATTGATGGCTATAGAATCAAACTCGAACCCGGAAACATTAACTAACATAAAGAAGGTTCTTTGAATAAAAGTCTGTGTTGTTGAACAATTCAAACTTAGAATAACAATAAAATCATCAAAGACAGCATAGCAATTCTTTAAATCAAGAAAAAATCGCCCACAAAAGCAGAAACCAATAAACATATGAAAAGCCCAACTGATAGTTTTGCCCAAAAGAGCCAAAAAAAAAAAAAGGACAGGGATTTCATCTTAAAAACACTAGATTTCAAGCTCATAAGAACACTAATAAGCATACCTTCCAATGGATTTCGATGAAGTCACCCAAGAGAGAACAGGATTTCGACAGAGCTACTCTTTGTTGGTTTCTCAGAAACCCAATGGTGGAATGAATCAAAGGAGATGGGAACTGGTTCGAGGAAAGTGGAGGAGAAGAGGTGAACAAGAGTCATGGTCAAGATTGAATCCAAAGAGTGGATATGGACGCCCACCCACTGTGATAAAAAAAAGAAGATTTTAAAGACCACGTAAGAATCTACGTAAGAATTGAATAGGACTCGAGTGACGCTTATGTTAGGTGTCCGGTGCTCCGCCCCGGAGATGTTTAGATATTAGCCGTTACTGTTTGAATTTATATGCGGCTGTTAACGGATCGGGTTCGGGTTGGACAGGCCGAGCTTGGCCCGATGGATGGTAAATCCGAAGACCAGCCTGAGCTAAAAGAATAAGAATCGTGATATTCACACCGGCCTAGTCAGCCGGTATTTACACCGATCCGATGTGGCCTCAATTTTATAGCATATGAATGCCACCTAAGATTTCCATGTAAGCTTGATGCATTTGAACACCGAAGCCACGTGATTTCACCCATTCCTCCATTCCGTGCTTGTTCTTCTCCCGAGCCAGAGAAGAAGCGCAGCTCCTCTCCTCCCCGGCACTCATCGACGAGAACGGCTCGGTCTGCCCCACCTCACCTGTCACGCTGACAGATCCGCGCGCATGAGAGAGAGGAAAGCAGCTCCGCGCGAGCTTGGAGGTGTTCCACGGCGAGAGACCCCCCTCCCCCCTTCTTCTTCCGCTGCGGCTTCCGTCCTTCTTCTCCGGTGACGCCTGTGGGTGTGGGAGATCCGATAGCTTCCCCGGCGAGCTTGGAGGCGACGGCAGCGGGGAGGAAGTCATCTTTAGCAATGATTAAGGCCGGATTAGCTTAGCGGAGGTAGGGTTCTTGCGTCTATCTTACGTTTAAGCTAGATCTGTGGATTAGGTTGTTTGTTCTTTGATTTCTTCTTACTATATGATACTTCTAGGGTTGTTTGATTACGGATCTAAATTTCATTGGATTTTATTGGGATTTAAGCTGGATTTTATACAAGTTTCCTTCCCGGATTTTGTTGAAACTCTGCTTTCATCTGAACAGCTGTGTTCTAGCTGGTTTCTTGACTCGTACATGCATGATCTCATTTGATCATTAACAGCACAGTTATAGATCCGTGGATCTACTTTCAAATCCATCCGGTTTCATAATTTTTGAAGTTTTCTACGATTTTTAGTGATTTTTCTTCGAATCTGCGACAAGACAGCAATTAGTGATTTTGATTAGTGAATTCCGGGAAGATTAGCCATTAAATCACTTCAATTCTTGGGCTGCATGTTCCTAGCATGCTAATCTACACCTGCGCAAGTTTAATTTGAAATCTGACATCGTTTGGACATCGAATTGCACATATGTTAGGACAAACCTCAACTACATTAACTCCCTTCGTGGGCTTGTTGAAGATGTCTCAGTAGCCTTTTTATTGTGTGTATGTTATTGTGCGATTGTGCCTATGTTATTATACTAAGTTAGAAATAATATATATCATGATGTCAGATGACTTTTGAGTTGTTCTTGCTGACATACGTTTCCTGCTTATTTTCTCTCCTAGATTTTGAAACTATTAGAGTGGATACTAGCACCTTTACTAACTTCATACTAATTTCCATACCACATGTTACGTGATTTAAAGCAGCTTGGTGTGCTTTCTTTGTGATTGTGATACTTCAAAATTAGATAAGGCAAATCAATTAGTAGTTCAAATTTTATTTTAAGTAGGTTTTTGTGCAGTAGTGATCAATTTCTCTCCAGATTAACCATATAACCTTATCAAGTTCATATAAACTATGTAACTCATCTTTCGTCGATTACTCTCTTGTAAGTAAAGAATGATAAGAATGGTTGACTCTGTTTAATCAATTACCTACAGCGCACACAAAGCCTCAGTATATGATCTGGAAACTAAGAGTGTAATTTCAATTCCAACAAACTATGTTATAAATTGCCTGATTAAGATTCTATACAACTCAGTTAGATATCTTTTATTTGGCTAATTGTCCAGGAAACAATTTGATTTTGCCTGGATATGAAGTTTTAAATGACAGATGTTTTAAGGATGAAAACTCAATGGCCTTTTTAATTGAAGATATTTAAAGGATGAAAACTGATCTAAAAAATCACCTAAATATGATAGCCTACGAGCCTTTTGCATATCAGGTGCAAACTTACTAAAAGTAGGAATATATACGAAGAGCATTGAGTTACTAGACTTTGGCATTAAAGAGGTGAAACTCTTCAAGATGGCCAACTTTCTATGGTTAAAGTCGAGATGATTTATTTGTGGTAATTGTTTTGCTTCTTTTCTGTTGGAAAATGGAGGATCTGCACATGGACCTTCTTAATGACAGCTCAATTTTTTGACTGGACATGGGTTACTGTCATTATTGCCACATGCCACACTCTCTTTGCTTCTCTCCAACACAATTGCTCAATATTTCTTGAAGCAAGGTGCAGGGCTGTAAAAGTGGTGAACCAAGGTGGTAGCTAGTTTGTCTTTGACACTTTGCCTTCATTGCCCCAACAACTATTAGACTCCTGCCACTTTGGACATGACATATCAACAGTGGTTAATTTGTTCTTTGACTTAAGCCTTGACTATTGTAGTAGTACATTTTTTTCTTTGAAGCCAAAAGTAGTCGATTAAGATAACAAATCTTGCTATTCTTTGTAAAATGCATCTCTTTTAATTTTACTTCAATGTCTAGTTTTCTTATCAATTCTGTGCTTCGCAGCTTTGTACGTAAAATACTTTGAGTTCATCAAAGTTCAATACATATATATGAACTTTACTTAATATGTGAAGTCATGTTTTCTTCACATACAAATCAAATTACTTATATGTATAGTTGATGAAATGGAATAGTTTGATCAGTTGCGATCAAAGGATGCTGCTAAAGATACAGTTTCATGATGCCTTTCAGTTATTACATCTAGATGAGATGTGGAATACATCATTGAGGTAACTAGAAAGTGAAAAATGTGATGTTAGAACAATGTCCATTAGAATTTTCTTTCAGAAACCAAACTTTCCCTTCATAAACCAAAAACTATGTGAATGTTGACATTTAGAGTGAGGATAGAGCTAGTGCTTACATGAATTTTATCACTTGGAGGATTTAGGCCAGTACTTGTAGCTGAGTTACAAATCTGTCAAGAACAGGCAAACTGAATACCCATTTATGAGCATAGAGGATGCTGAAATGTAATATAAAGTTATTGATAGACAACTTCAATCCTTTAAACTTTTGATTATTACATAAATTGTCTAAGTCTGAAACTATGGTGTATAGATGACCCCATAAATGCTATCCAAGATATGCTTTTCTTAAACGGATCAGCATAATTGATCGTGTAAAGAAAACACAAGCACAGAGATAGATTGCTTAATCTGAATTTTGATTCCTTCCTGTTTGTTTAGCTTTCCATGCCTATCGTGCCTACAGGGAGACTGATGGTAACTTTTACCAAGTTTGTCAATATTCAGCTGCCTAAAGAGTTATTCACTCCGCTGCCAAGCCCTCGACTCCTCTCTGCACCTGAAGAAGAGCAAGGGAAAGCAGATCTATGCATGTGACTGTGTGCTAATGTCATTATGCTTTTTTGCATATCTATGCCGATTCCTTTGCTAACTTTGTTTGAGAACCTTTAGTGGTGAAGGTAGACATTTTGTCCCCTTTGTTGGATTGGTTGCCACTTGGTAAACAAATCCAAAGGTTTAAACTACTGTGATGCTGCTATTGATGTTGATGATGAGTTATCATATCCTTTTTGGTTATCCTAACTGATGTTGCTATTGATGTTGATGATGAGTTATCATATCCTTTTTGGTTATCCTAACTCTTGTCTCTGACAACAGTTTACATATTACTTGGTTTGCTTTCGAAACCATCAGGAAAGGTATGGAATATGTGCGATTCAAATTTGAGGCATTGGTTAGTATTAATGTTTTCCAATTATTGTTTAATTTCTTATTTGGCTCTTTCTCTATCAAGCAAATGCGCTGATTTGACAAAGAAACTATGAGTATTAATTCATCAGATTTGAAGTTTCTTGTCTTCAATGACTGCCATTTTTATTCCAAGTTTCATTAAGTTTCTTAGCTCTTTTGAATGGTTTTGTTTGTTCATTGTGGACTTATTGGCTAGTGATTATTGAGTCATAATTTGCAACTGCTAATGGTGATTATTGAGAATTCAAAAGTTGCTCCATGAGGTAAATTTTGTTAAACTGAAATAGAAGAACAAGAGATCTCATTTGTATTCTAACTGACATGATACTTGATTATTTGTCTCTTGCATTTCCTGATGCTTGTAACATATTTGAACCATGTTAGTTCACATCCTATTCTTTTCCCCTCTATTTGATGGTCTTATTTGAAACAATAACCTGACATGGCATTTTAATTATTTTCAGAAAATTGGCTATGATAAGGCTGCAGTTGTGCCCAAGAAAGCTCATAAAGAAGGAACTAGCATAAAGGTGAGAATGAAATCGAGCAATACTTTCAGTTATCATTCGATGTCTGTACCATTCTGAAAGTGCACACGGGGAGGTAGCTGCAAGTGCAGTGGCTAGTTGGGGACGTGGCGGCACAGCTTTCCGTAGACGCGGTGGAAGAGGCATGCGAAGGAGTGATTCCATCCCAAACTTTTTAGTCGCTTCGGATAATCAGGGTTTTGGAGCTAGAAAATGTAACTTATCAAGAGTTTCCCTTGCAAGTTTTGGTGAGTTTGTCAATTGTAGTTCTGAAAGCAGAAATGTCAAAAACCTGACTGAAAGGATGGTGCCTGTACATATGTTTACCTACGAATGCTAGCAACAGTCAACAGATTCTTCTCAGAATTTTGTAGTTTTAATCTTCGTTTTGATGTAGACCGGATATGGATGTTAGACTACAAAGGATTTGTAAGACTAACACCATATGTTGTAATGCATGGTTTTATATGCTTGTTGATGGTAAATTCTACTAAGCATGTTTGTTTAATGTAAATCCATTGGACTTGATCACATGCCACCAGGCCTGGGTTTGAGGAGGTACCGTCCAAGATGGTTGCAAACCTGTCCTATTATTTTGTGCATT
>OY986973.1:22235827-22410469 GCA_963920575.1 Narthecium ossifragum
CAATACCATAGGTACAATCGCACAATACTAGAGGCACAACCACACAATAACATAGTCACAGGCACAATCGCACAATACCAATCAACGGCATAATCGGACAATACCATACGTACAATCGCATAATACCATAGGTACACTTGCACAATATCATTCATACAATCGCACTATACCATACAAATATCTGTAGACAATAACATAGACACAATCACACAATACCATAGTCGTATAGGCACAATCGTACAATCGCACAATGTAAGCAACCAACATATTTTAACTTTTAGATTAGCTGAAGGAGTGCTACGTCTTCGTCTAATCTTATTAATTTCATTTTGTGCTCAAGGTGAATGTCATGCATCATCATGTATCCCCGTATAACTCATTCAGGTAAAAATATAGGCACAATCGTACATTATATGTAACGAATACGCGCTCAATTGTGTATATTGCCATTGATGTTTCCATCTCCACGCTGAGAATGCACAAAATAATAGGACAGGTTTGCAACCATCTTGGACGGTACCTCCTCAAACCCAGGCCTGGTGGCATGTGATCAAGTCCAATGGATTTACATTAAACAAACATGCTTAGTAGATTTACCATCAACAAGCATATAAAACCATGCATTACAACATATGGTGTTAGTCTTACAAATCCTTTGTAGTCTAACATCCATATCCGGTCTACATCAAAACGAAGATTAAAACTACAAAATTCTGAGAAGAATCTGTTGACTGTTGCTAGCATTCGTAGGTAAACATATGTACAGGCACCATCCTTTCAGTCAGGTTTTTGACATTTCTGCTTTCAGAACTACAATTGACAAACTCACCAAAACTTGCAAGGGAAACTCTTGATAAGTTACATTTTCTAGCTCCAAAACCCTGATTATCCGAAGCGACTAAAAAGTTTGGGATGGAATCACTCCTTCGCATGCCTCTTCCACCGCGTCTACGGAAAGCTGTGCCGCCACGTCCCCAACTAGCCACTGCACTTGCAGCTACCTCCCCGTGTGCACTTTCAGAATGGTACAGACATCGAATGATAACTGAAAGTATTGCTCGATTTCATTCTCACCTTTATGCTAGTTCCTTCTTTATGAGCTTTCTTGGGCACAACTGCAGCCTTATCATAGCCAATTTTCTGAAAATAATTAAAATGCCATGTCAGGTTATTGTTTCAAATAAGACCATCAAATAGAGGGGAAAAGAATAGGATGTGAACTAACATGGTTCAAATATGTTACAAGCATCAGGAAATGCAAGAGACAAATAATCAAGTATCATGTCAGTTAGAATACAAATGAGATCTCTTGTTCTTCTATTTCAGTTTAACAAAATTTACCTCATGGAGCAACTTTTGAATTCTCAATAATCACCATTAGCAGTTGCAAATTATGACTCAATAATCACTAGCCAATAAGTCCACAATGAACAAACAAAACCATTCAAAAGAGCTAAGAAACTTAATGAAACTTGGAATAAAAATGGCAGTCATTGAAGACAAGAAACTTCAAATCTGATGAATTAATACTCATAGTTTCTTTGTCAAATCAGCGCATTTGCTTGATAGAGAAAGAGCCAAATAAGAAATTAAACAATAATTGGAAAACATTAATACTAACCAATGCCTCAAATTTGAATCGCACATATTCCATACCTTTCCTGATGGTTTCGAAAGCAAACCAAGTAATATGTAAACTGTTGTCAGAGACAAGAGTTAGGATAACCAAAAAGGATATGATAACTCATCATCAACATCAATAGCAACATCAGTTAGGATAACCAAAAAGGATATGATAACTCATCATCAACATCAATAGCAGCATCACAGTAGTTTAAACCTTTGGATTTGTTTACCAAGTGGCAACCAATCCAACAAAGGGGACAAAATGTCTACCTTCACCACTAAAGGTTCTCAAACAAAGTTAGCAAAGGAATCGGCATAGATATGCAAAAAAGCATAATGACATTAGCACACAGTCACATGCATAGATCTGCTTTCCCTTGCTCTTCTTCAGGTGCAGAGAGGAGTCGAGGGCTTGGCAGCGGAGTGAATAACTCTTTAGGCAGCTGAATATTGACAAACTTGGTAAAAGTTACCATCAGTCTCCCTGTAGGCACGATAGGCATGGAAAGCTAAACAAACAGGAAGGAATCAAAATTCAGATTAAGCAATCTATCTCTGTGCTTGTGTTTTCTTTACACGATCAATTATGCTGATCCGTTTAAGAAAAGCATATCTTGGATAGCATTTATGGGGTCATCTATACACCATAGTTTCAGACTTAGACAATTTATGTAATAATCAAAAGTTTAAAGGATTGAAGTTGTCTATCAATAACTTTATATTACATTTCAGCATCCTCTATGCTCATAAATGGGTATTCAGTTTGCCTGTTCTTGACAGATTTGTAACTCAGCTACAAGTACTGGCCTAAATCCTCCAAGTGATAAAATTCATGTAAGCACTAGCTCTATCCTCACTCTAAATGTCAACATTCACATAGTTTTTGGTTTATGAAGGGAAAGTTTGGTTTCTGAAAGAAAATTCTAATGGACATTGTTCTAACATCACATTTTTCACTTTCTAGTTACCTCAATGATGTATTCCACATCTCATCTAGATGTAATAACTGAAAGGCATCATGAAACTGTATCTTTAGCAGCATCCTTTGATCGCAACTGATCAAACTATTCCATTTCATCAACTATACATATAAGTAATTTGATTTGTATGTGAAGAAAACATGACTTCACATATTAAGTAAAGTTCATATATATGTATTGAACTTTGATGAACTCAAAGTATTTTACGTACAAAGCTGCGAAGCACAGAATTGATAAGAAAACTAGACATTGAAGTAAAATTAAAAGAGATGCATTTTACAAAGAATAGCAAGATTTGTTATCTTAATCGACTACTTTTGGCTTCAAAGAAAAAAATGTACTACTACAATAGTCAAGGCTTAAGTCAAAGAACAAATTAACCACTGTTGATATGTCATGTCCAAAGTGGCAGGAGTCTAATAGTTGTTGGGGCAATGAAGGCAAAGTGTCAAAGACAAACTAGCTACCACCTTGGTTCACCACTTTTACAGCCCTGCACCTTGCTTCAAGAAATATTGAGCAATTGTGTTGGAGAGAAGCAAAGAGAGTGTGGCATGTGGCAATAATGACAGTAACCCATGTCCAGTCAAAAAATTGAGCTGTCATTAAGAAGGTCCATGTGCAGATCCTCCATTTTCCAACAGAAAAGAAGCAAAACAATTACCACAAATAAATCATCTCGACTTTAACCATAGAAAGTTGGCCATCTTGAAGAGTTTCACCTCTTTAATGCCAAAGTCTAGTAACTCAATGCTCTTCGTATATATTCCTACTTTTAGTAAGTTTGCACCTGATATGCAAAAGGCTCGTAGGCTATCATATTTAGGTGATTTTTTAGATCAGTTTTCATCCTTTAAATATCTTCAATTAAAAAGGCCATTGAGTTTTCATCCTTAAAACATCTGTCATTTAAAACTTCATATCCAGGCAAAATCAAATTGTTTCCTGGACAATTAGCCAAATAAAAGATATCTAACTGAGTTGTATAGAATCTTAATCAGGCAATTTATAACATAGTTTGTTGGAATTGAAATTACACTCTTAGTTTCCAGATCATATACTGAGGCTTTGTGTGCGCTGTAGGTAATTGATTAAACAGAGTCAACCATTCTTATCATTCTTTACTTACAAGAGAGTAATCGACGAAAGATGAGTTACATAGTTTATATGAACTTGATAAGGTTATATGGTTAATCTGGAGAGAAATTGATCACTACTGCACAAAAACCTACTTAAAATAAAATTTGAACTACTAATTGATTTGCCTTATCTAATTTTGAAGTATCACAATCACAAAGAAAGCACACCAAGCTGCTTTAAATCACGTAACATGTGGTATGGAAATTAGTATGAAGTTAGTAAAGGTGCTAGTATCCACTCTAATAGTTTCAAAATCTAGGAGAGAAAATAAGCAGGAAACGTATGTCAGCAAGAACAACTCAAAAGTCATCTGACATCATGATATATATTATTTCTAACTTAGTATAATAACATAGGCACAATCGCACAATAACATACACACAATAAAAAGGCTACTGAGACATCTTCAACAAGCCCACGAAGGGAGTTAATGTAGTTGAGGTTTGTCCTAACATATGTGCAATTCGATGTCCAAACGATGTCAGATTTCAAATTAAACTTGCGCAGGTGTAGATTAGCATGCTAGGAACATGCAGCCCAAGAATTGAAGTGATTTAATGGCTAATCTTCCCGGAATTCACTAATCAAAATCACTAATTGCTGTCTTGTCGCAGATTCGAAGAAAAATCACTAAAAATCGTAGAAAACTTCAAAAATTATGAAACCGGATGGATTTGAAAGTAGATCCACGGATCTATAACTGTGCTGTTAATGATCAAATGAGATCATGCATGTACGAGTCAAGAAACCAGCTAGAACACAGCTGTTCAGATGAAAGCAGAGTTTCAACAAAATCCGGGAAGGAAACTTGTATAAAATCCAGCTTAAATCCCAATAAAATCCAATGAAATTTAGATCCGTAATCAAACAACCCTAGAAGTATCATATAGTAAGAAGAAATCAAAGAACAAACAACCTAATCCACAGATCTAGCTTAAACGTAAGATAGACGCAAGAACCCTACCTCCGCTAAGCTAATCCGGCCTTAATCATTGCTAAAGATGACTTCCTCCCCGCTGCCGTCGCCTCCAAGCTCGCCGGGGAAGCTATCGGATCTCCCACACCCACAGGCGTCACCGGAGAAGAAGGACGGAAGCCGCAGCGGAAGAAGAAGGGGGGAGGGGGGTCTCTCGCCGTGGAACACCTCCAAGCTCGCGCGGAGCTGCTTTCCTCTCTCTCATGCGCGCGGATCTGTCAGCGTGACAGGTGAGGTGGGGCAGACCGAGCCGTTCTCGTCGATGAGTGCCGGGGAGGAGAGGAGCTGCGCTTCTTCTCTGGCTCGGGAGAAGAACAAGCACGGAATGGAGGAATGGGTGAAATCACGTGGCTTCGGTGTTCAAATGCATCAAGCTTACATGGAAATCTTAGGTGGCATTCATATGCTATAAAATTGAGGCCACATCGGATCGGTGTAAATACCGGCTGACTAGGCCGGTGTGAATATCACGATTCGAGCTAAAATGTCAAACCCAAGCCTAGCCCATGGTCAAAATTGTTAGACCCAAGACCGACAAATAATGGGCTGGCTAGGCGGGCCGGGATTTCGAGGCCGTTGACCTTGATCAATTCAGCTCCAATATAATTTACTAGTAAGTCCCCTGCCACATGACATGGTAACTACCCTCTCTCTCCACCTTTCCCAATAACTCCTCACTAACCCCCTCTCTCCCCCACTAACTCCCCTCCACATAGGCTCTACATAGGATAACTCTCTCCACGTAGGCTCCACATAGGACAACGAAAGGTTAATTTATAACCATTTCTCTATATAATGATGATTTCGCAAAACTATCGTTTCTTGTTTTCTTCTTCGTTCTTTCTTCTTCTTCTTTTTTTATCGGTTGAGCTAGCAAGCTATTGTTATACATAAGAACTTCTTAAATTAGGTCTCTAAGGTAGTCGGACAAGGGCCCAAGCTTCAAAGTTATGATTAATCTTCACACTAAATATCACAAATTACTGGAGGTCATAATTTTTACCACCACACTAGAGACACCATGCACCTACAAAAAACCTTCATATCAAGTCGACTAAAACTTGGCCCAAAATCACCCTAGGCTAAATGGCTTCTTTCACACGTTCCTTTCTTGCTCAATGTTCATGGGGGGTGGGGGGTGGGGGGCATAGTTCCTTACCAACAACACTTGAAAGCTTGATAATGTTTTATTATTTTATTGGTCGAGCGACCCGTCAAACAATTAAAACTAAACTTCCAAGCAAGAGTTGATGGAGCATCTTTGAAAACTGAATACAATGTTTAAGCGTATGCTCATGGAAAAATGCATATTTATATAGTTTTAGTGACTGAATTCGATACTCTTAAATTAAATTAATCTTTAATGACGCCACGTGTCCTACGTGAGACACGACTATATATCTCAGTCGGTGCACGCCCGGACTATTCTACAGCTATTTATGAATATATTTTATTTGAATATGAAACTGTGAAAAGAAATGTTTTAATATCGTATTATCTGCTGTTTCCCTGCAAAATCCTACGTTGTGAACTCGTGTTGATTATTTATATTTCCCCACTCCGGTTTACTTTTCATGTAACATTCAGTCGATAATTCTCCGGATTTTGTCGGTATTTAAAAGAAGAGATAATTACTTTTGAATCCTTTAAAACTTTTAAAATTACAAATGCATCCGTATAATCTTTGGGTTCACGTATGTACCTCTAAAAGCATTGAAAAATATTAACCATGCCCCTAAGTTACTTCTCAGTGAATAAATAGAGAATATTCCTAACGTTGTTAACGGCATCGTAGCAAAAGTCACTTATATAGGAGTACATTTGTAATTAAGTAATTTTACATTGTTAATTAAATAAACTTTTCGTCCATGATTAGATTTATACCGTGGTCAACTTAGATGAATAAACAGAGGGGTATGTTTAATATTTTTTCAATGTTTTCAGGGATACATGCGTGAGCCTAAAGAATGTAACGATACATTTATAATTTAAGAAGTTTTTGGGATTCAAAAATAATTATCCCTTAAAAGAAATGTTTACCTTCAACTTTAATTTTCCCCATATATTTTAAGCAGAAAAATCTCATTATTTACTGAAAATCCCAACTCAAAAATCACTCAATCCCCAATATTACTAGTTATTTCGTCTCCAAGAAAAGAGATCATTATTATTTACCAGTTCATCTCAATTTTCTTCTATTTTTTTTGTTCCTTCTTTTATATGTAACGAATAAGAATATTCTAGACAATTTTCTTAGGTTTATTAATAAATAAGAAATGGATGGAAGGACAAATATGAAACATCCTCACAATACAGGGGGCATCAAAGATATTTTCCTAACGTGGCGTCATCTGATTGAAGGATTCAGTTGCGTGGCCATGATATATTGCGTATACTGTGGCGCGTGGGGGGGTATGCATAACAGTAGTCACATTAAAATAATTGAAACCGAGATGTTGATCGTTGATTAGTGTCTCCATATCATTCGTTGCAGATCCCGAGGAAACCGTACGGTCAACTCATCTCATGCTCTTCTAAGATAGGACTTGGTGTGGGGTGGGGGGGACTTTTAATACAACCCTTGTATCTCTTTTAATTACCGAATTGCCATGTCCTAATTCCCTACGCTTTTTATGCATAAATCTGAAGCACTTATTAGAACGGTGGCAAATCGTTATTACACTAAAAGGGAAGGGCAACGTGTTGTCTTCTATGTTTTTTCAAGTGATGACCTTTCCTTGGCGCGTGCTGATCGATGGAAAACTCTTCGTTCTCGGCGAAACAGAGGTCGAGTTATCTGGGTTCCGGCACCAAAATCCTCGTCTCTGTAGGTAATCCAGTCGTCAATCGCCGCGAAGATATAAGCTGGGGTTGATTTGGACGTCGGTGGCGGGCCCGGAGCTGTAAAAATCCCGACCTATTTCTTTGACGGCGGTAGCGATTGGGCCGGCTTGGGTTGATTTTTTGCGTTCTAATCGGGGGGATAAGGGCGGTGGAAAGACGTGAACGGGACGTAAAGCTATTGCTGTGTGCTTTATATAAGAGTCGGGGTGGAGAAGAGCTTCTGCGTAGAGTTTTTTTCTGGTCTTTAGGGTTTATCTTACGTGTTCCTGGGCTTTTTTGGAAATTCTCGTTGATCCGGTATTCGGTATATCGCATCGATTAGAACCCGTTTCTTGGAGTTCTAGTTCGATCCCTGGGGTGGTTTCTTAGAGATTTGTAGTAAAACAAATTTTTTAGCTATCAAGTTCAAAATCTAGGTGAAATCTTGCTGCTTGAGTTCAGGGTGTTTGTAACTGGATTCTTGAAAGTGGTCATCTTATAACTGGATTCTTGAAATCTTGCTGCTTGAGTTCAGGGTATTTGTAGCTGGATTCTTGAAGGTGGTCATTTTGTAGTCTAGATTGTAAAAATTCCAAGTTTTGAAGAGGTTTTTGTGATCAAATCTTGGGTTGATTGTAAAGTTCGATTACAAGGTCTGCAAGAATCTTTATATAATTAAAGATGACAATTGGAAACCTTTCGCCGGAAAAGAATGGTGCGGGGAAAAGGAGCAAAACGATTCCTGACGAGAGAACTGCCCTGCTACCAATTAAGCGAGAAGAGGAAGGAGGGTTGAATGAGTTTAATGGAGCTTCTTTTTCTGGGGCAGTGTTCAACTTGTCAACGACTATTGTCGGAGCTGGAATTATGTCTTTGCCGGTGACCATGAAGATCTTGGGTTTAATTCCGGGGATTGCGATGATTATTTTCATTGCATTTCTTGCAGAGGCTTCAATTGAAATGTTGATCAGATTTAGCAGGGCCGCGAAGTCGGTCTCTTATGGAGGAGTCATGGGAGAGGGTTTTGGAAAGATGGGGAGGATGCTGTTGCAGGGTTGTGTGGTTATAAACAACATCGGGATAATGATCGTCTATATGATCATCATAGGTATAATAGACACAGATTTTTTCTTTCTTTGTACCTTTTTATGTTTCATTTTATGCTCATCATGTCTTATTGCATTTGCTTCAGGAGTTTTGGATTATATGACTTGATAGGCAAGTAAAACTGATTAGCATATAGGTTGGTGCTTATTAAATAGCTATATTTCTAGGCAAATTCTTCTAAGATGTTTACTTGTGTTATGTGTGATCTCCATTTCTTTTTTTTTTCTGTGATTAGTTGTGGCAGTAGGGTTAAAGCGCTCTTCAAAATGATGCATGCTTTACATGTAGTTGCAACACTAGAGATCAAAGTCCTTGCATCATCATCTATGTTATCGTAGCAGTAGGATAAAAGAGCTGTTCAAACTGAAGTATGTTTTTCATGTGGTTTCAATCCTAACGATCAAAGTCCTGTATCATCTATGTTATTCCTGCTCTTTTGGCAATAAAGGACATCATTTACTTTATAAAACTCTGTCTTGGGTTTCCTGTTCTATTAGTTCCCAAGAATTAGTTGTTCTCATCTTACTCTGCTGATCAACCTACCTGATGTTGTTGGCTGATTAATTTAATCAGAGTTGTGAACTTATTGTTCATGTAGTCTAATCTTCTTTGAGCCGCTTGCATGTGAAGATTCTTGGTGAAGATACTGATCTATGGTTTCTTACCTGATTGCCTTATGAAGTATTTACAATAAGCACTACCATTTCTTTTTTTTTGCCCAAAATTCTAGTGCCTATCAACTAACTAAATGAGCAAACAAGTAGGGTTTTCGTGTCTTCCTTATTCTTTCCTATTCAGCATGCATATGTATTATTTAATGAAGCTAATAAACATAAGTACAATTCTGTTGGAAGGTGATGTGCTTTCTGGAACTTCTTCTAGTGGTGAACATCACTATGGTCTGTTGGAAGGATGGTTTGGGCAACACTGGTGGACTGGCCGTGCTTTCATTCTTCTTCTTACAACTCTTATGGTGTTTGCTCCATTGGCTTGCTTGAAACGACTAGGTAAGAATGATGTTACTCTTTAAGCCATATTGTACCTTCTTGTTAAGGTTATCTTCTGAAGATCTAAGTGGCACAATAGCTCAAAGGCTTACATTGCACGCTTACTGATAGAGAGAGTGATAATCCTTTGCCTGCAGATTCATTGCGACATACATCTGCCTTATCGGTTGCTCTAGCATTAGTCTTTGTTGTCATCACTGCTGGTATCAGTATTGTCAAATTGCTTTGTGGAGGAGTAGCGATGCCAAGACTGTTTCCAAGTGTTTCTGATTTGGCATCTTTCTTGCACCTTTTCACAGTTGTGCCTATTCTAGTTACAGCATTTATCTGCCATTACAATGGTATGCATTCCTTTACCCAATTAGTTTATCTGTTGTGCACTCTATATGATATTACCCAGGAGGCCAGGCTTAATGAACCTTCATTTTCAATTGCTTGTGTATCCATTTGGTTAGCAGAATATTGCACGATCCTTTTGCATTTGCTTTTGTACATAATCTTCTAAGTGTGTTACTCTGACAACTAGCACTTTTGCAAATGAGAAGCAAAGAAGGAAAAATCATTTGATATGTAAATGCAACATTGGCAACTAGTTGGATGGTGGAAACTCATGAACACCAATCTCCATGATGAACTTGGTCTATCTCTTCTTTTATTGAAGATTTTAGCAACTAAGCATAAAAAATACTATCTCTGACCGCTCTAAGCAATTATGACTATTATTTTGCAGTTCACCCCATTGATAATGAGCTGGAAGACTCCTCCCAGTTACAGTCCATTGTGAGAACGTCCCTAGGACTCTGCTCTACCATCTACATAGCCACGAGCTTCTTTGGTTTCCTCCTCTTTGGTGATAACACCCTTGATGATGTACTTGCCAACTTTGATGCTGATCTTGGCATTCCATATAGCTCACTGCTCAATGACATAGTTCGAATGAGCTATGCTGGCCACCTTATGCTTGTGTTCCCTATTGTCTTCTACTCTCTCCGGCTCAATCTGGATGGCCTCCTCTTCCCCTCAGCTAGGCCTTTGTCTTCGGACAACTGGAGGTTTGGATCCATCACGATGGGCCTTCTCTCACTTATTTTCTTAGCTGCAAACTTCATACCAAGTATCTGGGACGCCTTCCAGTTTACTGGTGCAACTGCTGCAGTTTGCATTGGGTTCATCTTTCCTGCTGCTATTGCCCTAAGGTTAGTTCTGTATTTATCTTTCTGAAATTTTGTGTGTAGTGTGATGTTGCATTTCTTGAACTTTTCATTAGCCCTCTAACATTTTGATTCAACATTTATCCTTGGTTTTGTGCCTTGATCCAGGGATCCGCAAGGCATTGCCACAAAGCGAGATAAGATCCTATCTGCTTTGATGATTGGTCTTGCTGTGTTCTCAAATGCAGTAGCTATCTACAGTGATGCTTACTCTATCTTTCACAAGCTCAAGCCTTCTCCTAAGTCTTGATTTTTGTGATCCTCGGTGCAAGCAATATGCAGGTGCCTCAGGGTTACTGTGCGTAGTTTCAGTGGCAAAAGGTTCCTTCAAATTTGAATAAGTTGGACAGATTCCAACAGGCAGTGGAACTCAATAATAGGTTGAGTTGCCACCCAATTCATGTAAAAACTATTGAGTGATGTACTTGGATTCAAGGCTTCTCATCCAATTGTTTCTTAAAACAAGCTGGATTGAATTGAAACTTGTGATTTAATGTGAGTTTGTAATATAAATATCGCTTCCTTAGTGGATCTTCTGTTTGATCTCCTTTTGAGTTGTGTAGTTTTACAAGTTCTTGTTCCATCAGTTCTGTGCTCAATGATTTAGCAGGAATTGCTGAGTCTAGTTTAATCTGATTTGGAAACTCGATTTATTTGGCAAGCTTCAACGATGTGATTACCTTTCTGAGAGTAGCTGTCATGAGGTTTTTAAATAGCAAGCAAACAGCTCTTCTTATTAACTAGCAGAATTATGAAGAGAAATGATCTATGCTGTAGATGGAGCCCCTCGGAGTTCTCAGATGCATGCCTTCTTTTCTTGGTTTAATACCATAAACCCCTTTGAATTTTGAAAAGATAATAAATACCATAAAATCTCCTGAAAACATAGGGATTATTTCAAAAGCCTGGATCATTAATTGGCAGAATCCATGCTAGATTTGATCCAAGATTGTTATGGTTAGCCAAGCTAACTACTAAAACTTATCCATGAGGTGATCAGATTTCCTTTGGGAAGGTTTTTTTTTTTGAAGAGATAAACCCGAAGAATAGACAATTACGAAGAGGTAATTGACACTGCCACTCTGGATCCGCTCCATAACCAGGGTGTCCAGTAACAAATAAATCTACCAACCGGGCCTGACCCGTAATAAAATCAGTCCACACTCCTTAGGAATGAAACAAATACTAAACTACTTCAATTGGCCTCCCAACCACCAAATCTCTTGCGGTGCCCGCAATACACTTTCAGAAGCTACCATCCTTCCACTAATAAGGTCCACAGCTGATGTTGAATCACTCTCCACCAATAGCGACGCATAACCTCGCTGCCGAGCCTCAGAAATCACAAGGCGTATGGCTCCTAACTCCTCAAATAAAACCAAGTCCTCAACAAAGTCTTCCACACTTGAGGTTGTCCAAACTATGTCATCATCATCATCCACACATACCACTCCAAGCTCGACAGTATTACCATATGTTGGGACTGACGCATCCACCTGAACCAAACACCTCCCCAAGGAGTCCTACCCGAATCCAGTGTCGTCCTCCCCTTGCCATGCACCAACAGGTACTCCCTAGACAGCCAATATCCACCACATGATCTTGAATCCCATAAATATACCTTGGGAAGTTGAAGAGACATAACTCTGCAAGCATGCCAAAAGGCATGTTAAGAACCTTATAGGATATGTGGAGAAAACCGAAAGTGTAATTTATAGTTACGTCTATATTGATATGATTAATAAAATAAAAAGTCATGTCAGCGTGGTGCTAATGTAGCCAAATGAGGCATATTATGATTAATATTTTCTCCACATATATATATTAATAATATTTTTTTAAAAATATTATTATTTAAAAAAAAATCCCAAGCACATGTGTACCAATCCAAAGCTTCCACAGTGATAAGAATGAACATATCATAAGCATCTGTCACTGTCCTGTCACGAGCAGCTGCCGGAGTTCTAAGAAGCGTGGTGGCGCCGCCCGTCAGACGATAGAACATCAGTGGGACGGACACCCTGGATTCCGGGGCCTAGTATGACTGTTGAGATCAACAACTCGCTCTCTTTTTATCTCAACTGTCGGTTTCAAATTCAACGGCGAAGTGCTCGCTCAAAATTAGAGCTGATAACAAAGTTAGAAGTTAGAATTAGAGGTCGATGCTCATGACCACAATATGTTGTATGTGAGTGTGCACGGTCTTGCTCTTACATTAAAATACAAAAATAATTCCATATTTCTATTAAAACTTTCAAATATTATCCTTGAATATTCTTGTGTCAACTCAACTCATGTCAAGATTACATAATTATCCTTGACAAAAGTTTCAAATTACATATTTAATCTCTAAACCCCTTTGTTTGTGGGATGAACGGCCGCCGTTGGTCTTATGCATGAGTGGTACTGCGGTCTTTTACCTCTCAAATTAGGTTTAATGCCCCCCAAAAAATAGCACTGGGTTTAGTGTCCTATTAGGTAATTATTTTAAGGGCTTCTAGTCAAATAACTCTATATATATATATACTAGATGGATGGGCTCCCTGACCACATGGCATGGGTAACCACTCAACCCCACTACCCCTAACCATCAACCCTCATTGTCCTATCTCTCCTCCCCTCCATATAACTCAGTTATCACGTGTCCCTCTCTCTCTATAACTCAGCTGTCACGAGAAAATATACGAATCAGATTGTGAGTCAAAATACCTTTTCTTTCTCATAATGTAAATGCATAAATATAATTTAACAAATTTAGATAAATTTCAATAAAATGATGGTTATTATTATTGACGAGTAAAAATGATATTTAAATAGTTAGGATTAATCCAATCAATTTATGATATTATTAGTGAAGGGTAAAAATGATATTTTAATCAATTTCTCAGATATGAAAGGTAATCAAACATGGCATGAGTGACAAACGTGTAATTTCAAAGTTGTTTTAAGGACACACACATATGTATAAAAATTTAATAAAAACATAAACACGCTCGGTATCAAGATCTTGAGAACCAGTGCGGGTGCGGGACCCAAAGTATAGATGCATGGATTTCGAGTCCAATCTGATCTGATCAGGTCCAAATGACAGACCCATTTTAATTTAGGACATGGATGAAACGGGTCAGTCTCACACTTGGATTCAACTCGAATCCCTCTTGCAGGAGGAGGAGAGCTCGCGATCAGACGAAGGAAGCGCCCATGGCGGAGGAGAGGAGGAGAGGAGAACCCGAACGAGACGAGCTCGCGGAGTCGCTGGCCCATCTCTTCACCAGCGTCTCCGCCATGGTCAAAGGAGAACTCGAGGTCCCCTCTTTCCCTTCTCTTCTCTCCCCCCCTCTCTCTCTCGTTTGCTCATGTTTGATTTGGTTGCGAGACATTTCGTTGATCTCTTCTTCGAAGTTTGAAGAATCCAAAGGTCGTCTTGTTTAGGTTTTCGTAATTTTTCTGTTTTACGTGAATGATTTAGGTTTTGGGAGAATCTTATGTTCTTGGTGAATACAATTTGCTCCACCGAATTTTTTTAGGATTTTAAAGTTCCCAAGTCTGCTTTTATTTGTGGCTCTTGCTACTCTCGTTCTTTAGATGGGGATTCTTTTGTGTAGAGTCTTGTGAAAAAAATGCCACCTGATGGAGATAATTCATGATTGGATTGCCCAATTGTTATTCTGTGTTCTTCATCTCTTGCTTTCTCCAGTTGGTTGGTTAGCAATTCTATTAGTCTCTTCTCGGTTCAAAGGAATTGTGGTTTTGTGGATTCTAATGATGGGTGTTCATGTGGAAATGGAAACTTTTGGAAGGAAAAAAGGATTATTGGGTTCTATGTTATCTTATATGCTCATTTATTTTTCCAATCTTAGGAGGATGTGATCTTAATTTTTGGCTTCCAACAGGAAAATGAATGTGTAAAATGTAGACATAGGGTGTGGATCTGATTTGAAATTGTTTAGTCCGTGTCTCTAACAAACACAGGCTCGTGGAAATGAACTCATAACATGCGAGTGGAATTATGAGTGTGATGGAGATGCACAATAAATCTATTTGGAGAGACAATTTTCCCTTCTGAGGTGCTATGAAACTGATGCAGGATCGACTTGGCTGAACTGAGCAGGATTTTCAGTTCAGTCAATGTCTCTAACAAACATAGACTTGGAACCATTACGATGGTACTCCTGATGGTATTGGAGGTGATGATCAAATTTAGGAGGATGTTGATGAAAAAGAAGAAGTTGATGATGATGATGATGGGGATGCTTATAGTTTTGCATGGTGACATAGTTGTTGATGAGCTTTTTTAATCTTTCATTTTTGTGCTATGATTTTTGTATTATTGAGATTATGGATTGTATAAGCCCTTGTATGCCTTATATATGAACTATGCGATATTGACTATTAATATTTGAACTTGAATTTTGCAGTACAATGCTTAAGCAAAGAAGCATATTAAGTTGCTGACTTCTTGTATTGATATTAATGGTATTAATGATGTTGATGAAATAGATCCTTTCATGTGTCATATAGAACTAAATGAAACTGTTTGCAAGAACGCAAGTACATCTCTCATTGTTATGTTAATTTACAGTCTGTAGAATCTTGCTATCTGTAGGAAATTAAAATCATATGATCCAATTTTGTGGACCCTCCATTGATCCTAGTCAAAAAGCAATTTGAACAACCTTGGTCGTTAGGTGCTCATAGTATTTCAATGCATAAGAGAATGCTCCATTGTGACTAGGACAACTCATATAGAGATCTATATCATCTTCAATCTTCTCTGATTGAGCTGTAGTAACCACGGACTCCACCCATTAGATATCTTATGTGAGGCATATTTTCTTTCCTGGGAGTTGATGTGGCCAATCCACCATACTCAATGTCATACAAGGATTATTGTGCAAATCGAAACTATCCAGTAATTTGATCTACTGATGGATGATGACACCTGAATTTCACTTCTGGAGACATCTGATCCTTACCAGTATGTACAGAAGATATGTGACGAGCAGCTTATAAGTAATTTGTCTGTGGTGAACTGGCCTTTGTAGTCGTATATTTTGTTTTGCTTTAGTAAAGCGATCACAAGCTTATCTTTTTGCCAGAAAGCTGTGTTTTTACCGGATAATATTAGTTGTGATGACCTCGAATTAAGAAAGGAATACATGTAGACATCATGCAGTTTTAGTAGTCTCAGAAATGTAGCATTCATCTAGAAGTGCGTATGATATGATGAAATATGGAAATTACAGGAAGAGAGAGATTTGATACATCTAGTTTAAAATTTTGATCTAATGCTTACCGGATCAACATTGGATAACCATGTAAAGAAAAGAGTTGCTCGTAGTTTTCATCACGTAATTTTCATCGGAGATGGTATTTTGATAAGCAGTTATGTCAGGGTTTCCATTTGCAGTTAGATTTCTTAATGTTAAAACTTTAACCATTCTTCCTCACACCTGATTCCTTTTCTTTTCCTGTTAAACTTCTACCATCAGAATTTGAACTAATATGACCTCATTTCAGGTTACCACTGACCAGCTGAAGCTTCTAGAGAAGATGAACCACAGAATCGCAGAGGAATATGCTGCCTTTGGTGATGTTGCTTCTGGATTAAGGGTATTTGTGGAGCAATTAAGCCAAAAGAACAGCAGCTTTGATGGGTATTCAAAGCAGATTGACACCATAGAACAGCAGGTCTCAGAGTTTGAAGTTGTCATTTCAATGCTTGATAAATATGTTGCCTTGTTAGAAAAGAAAGTAGAATCTGCTTATCAGACTCCAGAAACATAGCTTTGTCTTTACAATTTTGAAGTAGTTATATCCTTCACAGACTCTATCCTTGCAATAACTTTTTCCGGACTAATTGAAATCTTTGCAAATTAGATCTCAAATTTTTACCTTGCAAATGCATTGCCCTAATAATAAGATTGTTGCAAATAACTTATTATATTACGATCATAACTATGTGTATGGATTTCTTTAATGAGTGAGAGCAATTCAACACTTCTCTCATGCTGGCGAGTTCAGATATGGGTCAGGCTGTATGTATGTCATTAGGGCAAATTTCATGGCCTGCCAAGTATACATTAAGACAATAAGTTGCTTTTGAGTAATCTGAAAGCTTGTTTGATTTTTTTATTTTATTGTTTGATGAACGAATGGGGTCCTTTCCATGTTCATGAAGCAAGATTGGTAGGTCCGCTGACAAGTTTTTAGGAGAAAGCGTTTCGAATATAGGAGGCGGCATCCTATGTTCGAAAAAAATCGGCTGTCTCACTGTCAAGTGTCAACTATGCAGAGCAGAAACAAGATGAAAGAAGGCGAATTATTTCTTGCTGTAATTCGGGTACTGATAATACTACTAAAGCTTGGTTTTCAGACTGAAATTTCTTCAACGATATGTTTGTCAATTGATCTATGTTCTATGTGTAGATGACTCAAATAGGATACTTGAGATGAAGTGTTGCTGTTTGTCAAATTTGTTGTTATTATGAAACAATTAGAGTATATGTGTGGTGTGGGGCACTATTAATTGCTGCCCTCAAGGTTCAAACTTTGGTCTTCACCCCGGAGGTCCTCGACTTCTCTGGTTTATGTCCAAATTCCCTTTCACTTTGGATGAATTCCCGAATGTAGAGGTCAGGTTTTAATATCGGATAGAGTTAATTGTTAGGAATTTTTCTGATTGAAATGGTTTGCAAGTTTGAAAATCTGTCTGTCGGATCTTTAGGATCTTTTTTTTTTTTGGGATTAATTGGGCTAAAAGGTTAATGAGACTATGAGAGGAGAGATGTTCTATGTTTATAATGAAGTTGGTGGCTTAGGTTGATAGTCTTCTTGAGGTAGTTTGGACTGTTGTTGTTGTGTCTCCTGGATAAACTATCAAGCCATTAAGATATCCTACTTTTAGGATAATAGAGCGAGAACAAAGTAAATAAAAATATAAAAAGCCAAGAAATGACATGGTTTGAAGCTTGGGCTGATCCCGATCCGAAACTCCGAATCGTTTCAGGGTTTGACACCTGCCGATCCCGAAACCTAGTATTTAGTGGTTTTTTTTTTTGTTTGATTAGATGAGCGTATTTAGTGGTTACTTTGAGTTCTTGGCTTTATAAAGCTCTTTTTTTTGGAAGAATTACCCTTCTGTTTGCTTGTCCTGAGCTATCATTCATCTGCCAATGATACTATGATACATTCATCTGCCAATGATACTATGATGCATCCTGTGCCACTAACTAAGGATGAGAAATAATACCTGATGTGTGCATATCAGTGAATAAAATGTTTTGCCTTCAAATTTTAAACATTGATAAATTATTCATTGATTGGTCGACAACAAGAAAAATGAAGGAGCATTGAAACAGAATGGAAAGAATTCAGCCTCGTCGAGGAATTCGGAAACCCTAGATTCAAACTAGGACAAGCTAAAACCCTTGGATATTCATGAACGAACGAGATGTAGATCTTGATCGTGATGTAGACCTTTTATCAGACTTGTTTTTTTTTTTCAATTACTCAAAAAAAAAAAGAAGTATGATAGAATGTAATCAGAAAAAGGTCTTGCTTCAAGAGGGTCAAGATTTTGTCTGTTCTAAAGAAAGGGTTATATAAAATGCAACTTGTTAGACTATATACCTATTAACTTTCCCTCTCCTAACGACTTAAACTTTTAGGTTGAGTGGTTAGAGTGTCTCATATGGTATCAGAGCAGAGGTCTTGGGTTCAAACCTTGCTCTCTCCAATAGTCGACTATATATTTATTCGGCGGCTCCCCTAGCGATCTTCCCTTATCTCCCTCTGACCCAAACCTCTGCTCTGATACCATGTGAGACACTCTAACCACTCAACCCAAAAGCTTAAGCCGGCATGACTCTTCACAACTTAGATCTAAACAAAAGAGTCCAAACAAATTAGAAAACTAATCATCACGCAAGTCTTCATCAGCTATTGCTATGTCCTAAGTCTTATTTTTTATTTTTTATTTTTATTTTTATTCTTTTGGTGAAGTATATGAAGGTTGTCCATGTGAAAAATAAAGTAGCAAGTTATTTTCTGTTTCAAAAAGCATCGAGAGCCAAACTGTAGTTTTAATTAATTTAGCAGTTTACTACATTTCTGAGCATGTTGTTTTGTGAGAAGATTTCTCCCATTTCCTCCATATATGAATGTCTTAATGAGTTAAAATCGTGACTTAGGAGTGGTTGGGAGGTGGGAGTTTTCATAATTCACTGATTTCTTCTTTTTATTTGTGCGAAAATCTATCTATCATATGAGAAGACTAAGATTCATGGTTTCTACCCAAATTTCCATTCATTTGGATGAATTCCCGACTGCCAAGAAAAGATTGTGTAAGTTCATTGTCTATTTCAAATGGTTTTCTTTAGAATCAAGATGGTTGTTTAGGTGTATGGATATTTCCCTTTTTTTTTTTAAGGGAGTAAAACCCAAAGACTGAGAACAAAAACAAATGTGAGAAACAAATGAGGGGAGAATAGAAGGAACAAAACAAAAGACAGCTTTTGTTTTTTTTTAGGGGTATTAGGTCATAACCCCAAATCTAGCATCCTCCTTGTCCAAAGCCCCATACATCTTGGTAAAAACCCCACATTCACTGCTTTCATATGAATAACCCAAAAACACATAATAATGACAATAATACCCTTATCTCTATTTTATATTTTTTTTATTCCAGCATTTTCTCTCTCATCTATCCTCTCTCTCTCCCCCAGCGAGACATCCCTCACCTTCTCCGCCATCCACCCACTCCGGCGACCACCCCCTTCCCCGGCGATCTCCCCTGCGGCAACCCTGCCTACCTCGGATCCAAGCACCGTGACCCCGCGTCTCCTTCCCCGACATACTTCCGATGAGATCCCACGGCCTGCGTCGTCCCCTGCTGCAACCCGACGCCACCACCGCCGGCTCTGGCCTAGCCACAGCCTCCGTTCCCCCCAGATCCAACGGCTCTTGGCGGTTCCACTCCGTCCAACGACGGCCGACGCCATTCCCGAAGCCCACCCAACCTCGTCCACGAGCTCCATCGCCGTCCACAGCCTCCATTAACTCCGGCCAAGCATCAATTGGAACCTACATTCTTCCTCCACCCCCGCGAGCCACTCGACCCCGACCCCACCTCAATGGCCGCTCCGACCTCACCCGACATCGTCAACGATCCCTCCATCCCCGGCAACCTCCCCCACCGCCCGCAACCCCAGCCCCACCTCGTCGGACTCGGCGCCGCCCCTCCTAAATCACCGCCCCTAATCCTCCCTAGCTCGAAACCCCCCAAGATCCGACCCCGTCGTCGCCCCACGACCCTTCCCCGACGCACTCCCGGTGAGATCCCACCTCCACTCGTCGCCCAAGCCGCCTCCCTCGCCGTCGTCTTCATCCCCTCTAGCACATCGCCGCATACCTCTCGGATTCGCCTCCTACTGCTACGGCACCGGAGATCCACCCCGGTGGATCGAACCCCGAGGCTCAAGCGACCCCTCTTATGTTGGTCTCGACCTCCGGCGACGTTTCCTTGCCACCGATCGTACTCCGGCAACTCTCAGCCATTTGATCGAGCCGGCTGAACCAAGTGATCCAATGAGATATGGTTCTATTTGACCCAATCAGCTTAATCCCAGGCCACTTAATCCAATCAGCCAAATCTTTGAGCAAATTCCAGCCCAATCTCCTTTAAACCTTACCATTTCTAAACCCTTAGCCTAATTTACCATCCGATGGAATTCAAATGCATTTTCATCTTTTTAACTCTATTTTCATCTTTCTAAATCTATTTTCATCTTTTTTGCATTTTCATCTTCCTAAATTCATTTTTATCTTTCTAAATCAATTTTTATCTTTTTAAATGTATTTTCATATTTTTTAACTCTATTTTCATCTTTCTAAATCCATTTTCTTTGTGTTTTTATCTTTCTAAATACATTTTCATCTTTTTGAATTCATTTTCATATTTTTGAATTCATTTTCATCTTTCTAAATTCATTTTCATCTTTTTGAAATCATTTTCATATTTTTGAATTCATTTTCATCTTTTTAAATTCATTTTCATCTTTCTAAATTCATTTTCATCTTTCTGAATTCATTTTCATCTTTCATACATTTTCATCTTTTTAAGTCTATTTTCATCATTTTTAACTTTATTTCCATCTTTTTTAACTTTATTTTTATCATTTTAACTCTATTCTCATCTTTTTACATTCATTTTCATCTTTCTAAATTCATTTTTATATTTTTAAATTCATTTCCATCTTTTTAAATTCATCTTCATCTTTCTCAATTCATTTTCATATTTGACAATTCATTTTTATTTCATTTTCATCTTTGACAATTCATTTTCATTTTTATTTCATTTTCATTTTTGAAAATTCATTTTCATCTTTGACAATTCATTTTCATTTTTATTTTATTTTCATCTTTGACAATTCATTTTCATCTTTCTAAATTCATTTTCATCTTTCCTGCATTTTCATATTTCTTAGTTCATTTTCATCTTTCTAAACTCATTTTTATCTTTGACAATTCATTTTCATCGTTCTGAATTTATTTTCATCTTTCAAAATTCATTTTCATCTTTCTGAATTCATTTTCATCTTTCATACATTTTCATCTTTTTAACTCTATTTTCATCATTTTAAATGTATTTTCTTTTTTTTAACTTTATTTTGATCTTCTTAACTCTATCTTCATCTTTCTAAATTCATTTTCATCTTTGACAATTCATTTTTATTTCATTTTCATCTTTCTCAATTCATTTTTATTTCATTTTCATCTTTCTCAATTCATTTTTATTTCATTTTCATCTTTGAAAATTGATTTTCATCTTTGACAATTCATTTTCATTTTTGACAATTCATTTTCATCTTTCCTGCATTTTCATCTTTCTTAGTTCATTCTCATCTTTCTAAACTCATTTTTATCTTTGACAATTCATTTTCATCTTTCTGAATTAATTTTCATCTTTCAAATTCATTTTCATTTTTCTGAATGCATTTTCATCTTTTTCTACCACTTTTTCGTATCACTTCGGAGTAATGAACCGAGTCAAGATCTCATATTAACGAATTCACTTTTCATATTTTATTCCCATATTTTTTTCTCACTTTTTACTAATTTTCCCGATTTTTTCCTTATTTTTTTTATTTTTTTTCTAATTTTTCTGATTTTCCCATTGATTCTCTCTCTTCCTCAGCCGGCTCGGCTCACCCGCAAGCCGGGACTTCATCGTCCCGGCTTGTTTGCGGCTTTGATCGGCTCCACCTCGAGCCGCTCCGCCCTTCTCGCCGTCCGCCGCTCTCCCGCCACCGAACCATCCTAAAATCACCCGAAAACTACTCCTATCATCTCCCCCACTCCATTCTCGACCTCTATTGCCCTCCTCTCCACCGCCGGCATCAACCCACCGCCGACCACCTTCCGTCACCGCCACTCCAACCACATCAACGCCTCCAAACAACCTCTAAACTCACATAAATCTTCTCATCTACCCACTTCCGACCTTCTCCACCCTCACAGATGTCTCCTCTGGTGCCGACCAACCCCACCCAAAACCACCGCGCCGCCGCCTCTAAATTCGGCCACCTCGGAGCCGTATTCCACGATCGGACCCAGTAGATCAACTCCTGAGACCTCCACGAACGCAAATGCACCGGTCCTCTGCCCCGAAGAGCCCTCCCCGCCGGCGATCAAGCTCCGGTGAACCTCAGCCGCCGGATTGCACAGGGGTATTTTTGTCACATATTGTTAACAACTAACTAAAATACTTAATTGATGGGGTTAATACCTTAAAAAATTTACTAATGGGGTTTTTAACAATATATTTCATTAAATTGGTGTTTTTACCAATTAACTATTTTTTTTATTAGTTGACCCCATCAGGGGTTAGGTATAATCGCTAACTGGTGAACCGGGGGCATACCTCTCAGATCTCCCCTCGTTACAAAATTGAAACCAAAGCCTAAGTGCTTCTCGAGTTAGCCAATCTGCATGCAAGTTTTTCTCGCGTGGGATATATACGACACGAAACTCTGCGAGTCTTCGGCTCATCCACCATATTTCCTGCACTCTTCCCTACAGTCGTCCGGTAGGGGTAAAAAACAAAAAACAGCTGCATATCAAACGAGTAAATAATGAATAACAATTTGATCAAGGACGACACAAAGATTGCTAGACATTTTCTCTTCAACTCAAGTGTTTCAGGGCAACAAACACATATTGCATATTATAGATAACTGTATTGGCTTGGTTTACTCCAACATCTTAGTGCCCTTATTATTTCTCTAAAATAATTAACATTGAAATAAAGATCCAATTGTGAGTATAAAGTGTTTATTGAGCACCATCTAAAACTAAATAGAAGAATAAGATGAATGGGATCATCTCTTAAACATGAGTTTGAGCTCACAGTAACCACCACCCCCCAATGATTTTTGATCATCTCTTAAACATGAGTTTGAGCTCACAGTAACCACCCCCAATGAGTTTTGCTCAAACCACCCCCCACCCCCACTCATTGAGTTGGTGGTCAGGACTGAGTTAACTGGCTCGCCTCCATGGCACAACATCTTCTTCTTCAGAAAGCACAGAAAGGATGAAAAACTAAAATTAAAAACAAAATTAAAAAAAAAAACTCCCTTAAATAATTCATCACAGTAAATCAAGATATCAGAAACTCTTATCTGAAGTCATTACTGCAGAATTTTTCCACCATAACAAAATCTAAAGGATAACTTTCCGGAATGAACTTATTCTGATCCCGAAAGCTCGCTCACTTCTCACATGATAATTAAGTCACGCCATGCCTAACATAATTTCTTTTACATAAACTGGTGTGGTCTCGGAGCTCTCAAACTCATGACCTCCACGGAAGGCCACAAAGTCTATCATGCCATATGCACTTCTTTTCTTAGTTCTCTTCACCATCTCCTCAAAAAAGAGCAGCTCTTATTATATCCTGACACCATTCTCTGTCAGCCATAACATTGCAACTGACAAGTCCTCTATCATATTAATTAGTCTGTTGTTCTTGGTGGATTGCACCTTAATTAAGCCTCTTCTCAACTGCAGTTGATCACTTGATGCTGCATCAGAATCTTATATGGAGAATCATCACATATCTCTATCACCTAATGAAATAAAAATTTGAAAACACCAAATGCTGCAATACATTGAGAGAATGAGAGCCTCAAGGCAACTTGTATTACAATAGTGTACTGTCAGGAAACTAAACAACACTCTACAACTTTTTGTGATAGCCAATATAATCTTTTCTTGCTTTTGTA
Organism: Narthecium ossifragum; assembly: GCA_963920575.1. NCBI lineage: Eukaryota > Viridiplantae > Streptophyta > Magnoliopsida > Dioscoreales > Nartheciaceae > Narthecium > Narthecium ossifragum. The sequence goes on from OY986973.1 coordinate 22,259,984, forward strand.
GTGATAACAAAATCTTCTCGAATCGAGATGCTTTATAGCTACATTAAAGAATACATCAAGTAACTCGTACATAAATGAAGTACACCAAGTTCAATCATGCTGGCCAGGCCCAGCACATTTTCATCTGTGATTGTAGTACAATACGGAGCTCTGCTGTTGCGAAGCAACATAGACATAAATTTCCTGAAACTCCGCCAGCTTTGCTCGCTGCTCTAATAAGGGCTTGCTGATAGTAGAATCTACCTCAACATTGCTCCTTGTAAGCATCTGATGTGAATTGTTTCTATCATTTCATCCGAGACATCTATTCAGATTTCATTTCAGAGGGCCTTGCTTATTCCTTCTGCCCATATAGTAAACGTATCACTTTGCTGCTTCATTTCCACAAGGAAAATGCGGCGGAATGAAGTTAATGGATCAAAACAAGGAGGAGAAGTCTTCAATAACTGGCACCAGGAAGTCACTTTTCTTCATAAACTGTCCAATTGTGCTGCTATCATTCTTGTTATCATCCTTTAAGCTCCAGAAAAGAATCAACCTTTGCCATCTCGCAAACCAGTGACAAGTATCAAAATTCTGTACAGTGTCGCGGCTTAGACAAGGAGATAGCTGAATGCGGGGAAATAGAGGAGCCCACATGAGAGGTTAGTTGAAGAAATATGGTGAGTCGAGAACATCTCTTAGACTGAATTCTCCACGCACAGGCAAGGGCGGGAAACTCAATGAAGGGAAAGATTGCTGAAAGCTTTCCAGTAACTGCCAAATAATACAAAAATTTCTATCATCCATATGAAGGGTGGAAAGGCTATCCAAGTATCTACTATATAGAAAAAGGCTTACAAAAATATCTCTGATTCTCATCCATATAGATAAGTATGTCAGAATAAATTAGGGGAGCAAAGAAAGGCAAAAGAAATTCCTTATGGTAAACAACCTTCTCTACGTAGATAACAGATAAAAAGAACAAAAAAAAGCCACCTAGGAAGTTCTGCATTATTCAAAAGCCGGCATTTTATCTGCTTTATAATATTTTTAAAGATCTCACTATATAATTTCTGAGCTAGCGAAAACAAGAATACTTTACATTCTCCAATATTGGCGTCTCATAGAGCTCCACAAACTTTTCTCGGAGTATTCTGTTCATTTCATCGACATCACATGCATGCGTCCAATAAGAATCATGGACTCCTGTAGTTGAAATAAAGGAACTGCAGATTAAAACAAAAGCGCGACAGCATTGTTGAGAAGATATGCCATGGAAAGCAGAAAAAAAGAAAGCAACCTGCAAAATTCAACCCAGCTTGTTTGCAGGCAAATGCCGTCATCATCATATGAGACCCGTCAAGGGAGTGGACAAAGTTAGGTGGAAACGCAGATCTCTGCCGCTTCACCATGACCTAAGAATGAAAACAGGTCAGAGATAACAAATTGCTAAATAAACTGACGTCGCACAACAAATATTATCAGAAAGGAAGGTATGAAACAGGCAAGTGAACAACCTTGTCAGTTTCTCGTTGTAAGGTCAAAACTTGAAGAGAAGTCTTAATCTGCAAAGCAGTTAACCAAATAAATAGGAGAGAAAAAGATAGTCAAATATTGCTCACACATTCACCTATAGGTACACACACTCATACATAGAAGCATACATATACACATACAGATGACAGGACACAGGCAATCAGAAGTAGACAGAATAAAATCTCCACTGAGTACTTACAAGATGCCTTCCTAATTTACGGTAGGGCTGAACAACTGGAAGTCCAAGAGGTGTAGTCCACCTCACTGGTTGATTTTCTGAAGCAATCAGCTGTAAACAAAAGCAAGATTGTAGATTATAAGTATATCATAGTTAGCAATGCAAACTGCATCCAATATTGAGGTAGGCAGCTTCAGGATTCAGTGATGCCAAATGATAAGACACACCTTCGCACAATCCCCTAGCCAACTCATTATACTCCGTGCAGCTTGAAACATTTCCCCCAGTGCAGTCAAGGTTGTCTGCAAATAGTAAAGATATAAATTTTCCCCCTATTTCTAGATTGCCCATGCAAGTAGAAGTTTTATTTTAAGAATATAGAAAGAAAGGAGACTCGACAATGATCAGAGTATGGAGAAACTTCACTCACCTTGGCTGCATAACAAGATGCACTAAACAACTCTGAATCGTCTGTAATAACGCCTCTTTCCTTTAACCTTCTTTTTATTTGTTCACGGGCTCCCACATAGGTGACACCATAAACAGAAGTCATAACAGTCTGCTTCACCAATTTCCTGTCGACCTAGATTTGGAAGAAATTAGGAATCAGTAATAGCATTGATATTAGATAATATCATATGCCTTTCCAACAGCAAGAGAGCTTTAGGCAAATATTCCTATATCATGCAGTAAGCTAATAAAATTTCACTAATTTGCATTTATGATGTTGTGTGTGAAGACTATTGAGTACAAAACCGAACAAAGACTAAGTGTCATGTAAGAAAATCACTGTCAAACAAACTCGCAGCACATCTACTGCTTTAAAACAGGTAGAATGCCTTCATAATGTCACCATCTCAACATGTATGGCTAAAAAGGGTAACCTGTTCAGGTGCTTTGCCTCACTACAGTGAAAGGTTTCCTTAACAGTAAATCCTACACCCCAATTATGACCTGAATGTAAAACCGAGAATAGAAGAGGTGAGACAAAAAATTTTACCTGATCAACAAGAAGCCTAGCTCGAAGTACATTCGGGTCAGTAGCAGGATCCTTCTTTGCGTCTCTTTGCATGATGTCAAGTACTCTGCAGAGCAGATATCGAACACACAATAAGTACATTGAAATACCTTTTCGGGAAAAAACAACTAAAAAAATGGCATTGATGGGTGCTACTCAAATCTGGAATAGTTATCTAATTCAACCCGTAGTAGTCTTAGCTTAAGGTGCTCCTCCAGAGTACTGCTAACAATTGTGAAACACAATAATCAAAAGAACGGGAATAACACAAACGCTGGAGCCGCGAGTAATTTTGGAAGCTTCTTGGGTTACAGAATACAGACCACCAATAAGAATTTAAATGCTGCTGTGTATTTACAGTTGAGATAGGGTTATTAGTTTCTAAGCATTTGTAGCTAATAACTTTAAGCCAATAAATACTTAGCCAAAAAAAATGACTAGAAGGAAAATATAAATGAATTCAGAAAGAAGATTGATACTACCAAGTCTATGAAGAGACACAAATCCTAGCCTTTCGATACCATGAATAAAGATCCCAACTTCTGAGAGCAGAATACGTTGGAAGCAACAACATACCTAGCAGCTATTCCAGAGTAAACATCAGCAGGTTTATGTCCAGCGACCAAGTTCACAGCAATAGCCCCCAACTGAAAAGAACAATTTAGCGGAAAGGAAAGACAAGGAAAGATGAGTTTGTAAGACACATAAAAGGCAAGAACTGTTTTTCAAACAGAAAAGAAATTACTGCTATCCATGGGGAGTTCTAGGTAAAATATTAATTAAGTCTAGTGTATTTTTTAGCATGGCAATAAAAGAAAATAGGATCGAAGAACAAAAACCAGCACTGGGCCACGAACATACCGCACCCTTGATAGATGTATAACAAAACAATATCGAGCGAAAAATGAAAGAAGAGAATGTAGATTTGGTATTGCTCCTTCAACAATTTGTATACACTAAGACAGAAGTCTTATCCATTTGTAGATGGAGCTTCGACAGCAGCTAAATCTAGAGGGAAGTTGTGAGCATTACTTCCATACCAAGGTTCGTGCGATTGATGATATCAGCCCAAGTGTTAATAACACAACCTTGACTGTCAACTACAGATTGGTTATCCACTTAAAGTGATGCTCCTTAATTTTCTCTTTCAAGATAGAATTCAAAATGTCCCCAAATCATCACTAAAGCATATTCTCATCGAAAGCAAGTCTGCTATTTTATCTCTACACCAAAATTTGTCCAAGATACTGGGGAGAAGATAATTGCCGAGAAAGTGCAAATCTATAGCAAACTGCCTCCTTGAGTCGTCATCTTATATGATGTTTTCATAAGCAAAAACATCAGAGAAGAGATCTATACTGCAGGAAATAGATCCATGATATGAAATGAACAATTCTTATTTAAGTTTAACACATTAAAAGGGTGTTCTGCTTTCTAGGTACCTATTGGAGAAAGAAATAATTTGTGAACTGCATAGAAAGTATGAATTAATATTACGGTTCAAATGGAATGACGAAACTAGCTATAACAGCAATTGATGATTGCAGAAAATCAAAATGTTGTGAATACATGTCCATAAGAACCATGGGAAACAAAGAAAGGACAGACTCCGGAATCTTAGTCACAATGAAATGAACCATTCAGCAAAAGAACATCAACGATTCAACTGAAACCCAAGTGCATTTAGGAATTTTCAGCAAACAGTAGTAGATTGATAGACTTGGGGAGTAGAAAAATATAACTATAAATGACAATCTAGAATGTAACAACTGAAGAAATAATCTGATATGTTTTGCAAAAACAACTGCATGCAGATACAGTGAAGCTTTTCATTAATTAATTGTCAGAACTGCTGTATTCTTGGGTGTTATTTCCCACTTGAAGAAATACACCTCAGAGAATACTAACCTTATCTCTTCCAAGAGCCGCATAGTGCTGCAGACCATTACAAGACCCATCCTGAAAGGGAATTTGCAGTTAGATCTTCTCCACTAAACAATAACAGGATGAAAGCAAAACGATAAGGCAGATGGTTAGTGAACCAGCACAGATATGCAAAAGCAAATTCCGCTGGTAAAGACAGTATGCCTTCTTATTCCTTCCTTAGTATAACCAATTCTTTTGGCTGAAACTAAAGCTTAAAAAGAAATTGGTCTCTCCTTATAAATGGCTGTTCCATTTTTTTCCTTTCACAAGCTTAGTGAACCACCTTTATTTAGCTGAGAAGAATGCAAGATGTGATCGCTCCTACATCCCCCCAGCTGCACCATCATTTCAAAGGTTATTTAGCCTTTCCAACTAGAACTAATCTGTATGAGTATGGACCAGCTCATTAAAGATCCTATCCATATTGATCTCCTTTTATCTTCTCCAATTTATAACCATCTGAATTCGAAAATACTGTGAGAAGCAATGACACAAGCCTTGCATTCTTGCCAAATAGTTATACAGCTTCACTAGGACATCAGACTGAACCAGCCATATTTCACATGGCTTTCAATAACTGGAAAGAAAAGATCGTGAGATGGGTTTCATGACATGGTCGAGTTTACGGACATCTGAAATATGGATGGCCACTATGGCGGCAAATGCTCTGAAATAGGAGTTTTTTATTTCAAATTACAAGCTTAGCTGACATCTTTCTCCCCTTTCTAGGGACAACAACCTGCTCAAGTACAAATCCGCCAAAATTAAAGGAATATAGCAGCAAAAAATTATTCCCACAGCCTTCCAACATGGGGTCTTGACTCCAAATACACAAGTGCAAGACCACAAAAGCCAAGAGACAGAAAATTAGTGACTTTAAAGACATACATTTGAGTTCTAATCAACTTTGGAAAGAAATGTTGGTCGATAAACAGGCAATGGGATGAATAACAAAAAACTCACTTATAAGGGCTACCTTGTCTCATCTTTTCCATAAAATACTCATCTGTCAGTCGAAAGGAATTAGGGCACTTCTAATAAGAACTGCTCTAACCAATAAAAACTGCCTGAAAGCAAACTTGCCAATTTCAAGCATGCAAAATACAAGAGACACAATAATGCTGGGGTGTACATTTAAACAAGACTAAGACCAATGAGAGTGCAAACAATTTGAAATTAGAAGATCATACAAAGTTGATTAGGACATGGAAGCTTTATGTGTTATAATTTTTAATTTTGAAAAACCAGCTCTGAAAATTTAAACAGGATTTATTTTAAACAGGATGTATTTTCAGATGTTGAAAGGTCTAGAACAATTAACATTAAATCCATTAGTTAGGTCCTTAGCTTTCACTTATCAGAAACTTAAAATACCACTAGAATTTTAGAAAAAGGAGTAAAAACTCTAGTCACCTGATGCACCGGCATGTGGGAGATTGTGGTTTCAGGAGAAGGACTTCTCAAAGCTTCAGCAAGATTGATGCAAACCGCCAAGCACTGGAAGGGGTCTTCAGCACCTAACCACCAGCGTCTACCTTCAAGTGGTCTATCTGCGGAGTCAAATATATCCTGCAAGTGATTCTCCGTAAACGCTATCCTGCCATCATATGACAACTTGTCCACACCTCCAGCATATAAATTTGCGAGATGTATCTTCAACCAGCGCAAGCCTGACTTGCCCAACGGTCTTCCCTCAGCAAACTCTAGAACTCCTCGACATAGATCTGAACCTAGATGGTTTAAATAAGGGTGCATAGGATATGCACGGCCTCTAAAATCGAGGTTGTGTGGATAGTAGAAACCTTCCTCGTCTTTCATTTTTCTCGCTACCTGAACCCAGATGAGAACAATTGCCGGTTGATAGAATATTACTATTCCGCCCAAAACAGGACGAGCTTAGTCATTTCAGAAATAATTAAAATTCTTACAGCAAGTTTAAGCTCCACATCACACCGCTGAGAATGCCTTTCGCTATTTTCTTTCTTCACAGCTTTGAGCTTCCACCTCCACTTCTGAAGTTCAGCTTCATCTATGGCGTCAGGCTTCTCAGGAAGAGGAATCTGCAATAAAAAGATTTCAAGAGTATTAACACAAGCCAAGTGGATGTAATTAGCATACATATAAAAGGAAGCTACTACTATACTACAGACTCACATCTTCACGATCAACCAAGTCAGCAAGACGACCTCCACTGGACCATATTCTGTCTACAATACTAAGTACTCTTTTATTAATTCTCCATCTAGTATTACCAAGGGTATCAAGGGCCTGTGAAATACAAATTAAAAACTTTAGTAATATATCATAAAATTAAGATGGAAGTAATGTTTTTCTTGGAAAGAAGAATATGATACTGTAAATCACATTAATCTGGAAAACTACTCGAAACACTCTCATAGTGACCAATTCCAGGGACAAGAAATAAATAAGAAGCAAATAAATTTAAGTCTACAGACAAGAAATAAATAAGAAGCAAACAAATTAAGCTTAAAAGCCCTTTTAGAAAAATGTATTTTCAGAACTGCTGAAAGACAGATTAATAGTAAGAGCCAGTCATTGCATTTTCTGCCAACTGAAGAGAACTCACAATAGGCAATTTTGGAAACAAAATACAAGTGCCTAAACCTCAAATGAATCAAGGAGTAGCACTCAAACATGTTATGACGTGAAAGACGGGGACAAAATGACGCAAGTTGGCGAACCTCAAAAACTCTTTGCATTTGCTTTCTTGGAGTCCTCTTAACTGCCTCACGTTGCTGTCTTGCTCCATGTGTGCGCATAATGTAAGATGGTAGAAATAAGTGTGCACCTTTGTCATACCTGCCAAGCTCACAAATTCATGAATTGACTTAAGAACAAATTCATAATTGCAATCAACAAACAGTCCAGCAAGCTAAAATGTGATAACCCTGCTGCTTAAGGTGCAAACTACATGAAGACAAAAAAAAATATGCTAATGTTTCACCCGCATGGCAGCATCAATAACTTGTGATAAACAAGAAGAATTATCCGAACCAAGAACATCCAATGCACCTTAAAGCAAGGACAAAAGGCCAGTGACCAAGAAACACAGAAACCATCCTAAAAAGTGCACGCCAGATACGAGTATACAAGACTTGAAACTTGATAGCAGAGACTGATAACTCAGATAAAAATTTAGAAGCTCATACCCTGTCCAATTTACCGGAGGAACCAACATTGGCATGTAAGGAATAACCATGTGTCTTGCCTGTCAGACAAATGCAAGCAACTTATGAGCCAATTTCAAAGAAGCACCTGAAGGGGACAAAACAACTTATGTATTTAGTTAGAAGCTCTTCCAGGAATGATGAAGTGTACTCACAGTTCTATCCAGCCCCTGGCGCACGAGTGGATCACATTCAATAACCCCATAACGTCTGCTCAACCTCCTACACCAGTTAACAAATGGTTATCACTATATGTCAAGGAAGGGGAGAATATCCCTTGTCAGTTTATCCAATCAAGTCAGAGCTCTTACTGCTGCTCCCTTACGAGAACTCTTAGTGTGTGTTTAAAAGCAGGGCGAATGTCAGGTGGGCCTTCTGCTGACTGATCCACAGGAGGTTGAATATAAGCATTCTCCATCAGTAACTCAATCAAACGGCTTCCAACCTAAATTAAAGGGACAGTGGACATCAAAACATAGACAGATTAAGAAGAAGTTGTCGCTTAGATGGTAAGGTTGAAGGAGTATGCACACCTTGGCTTGAGCATCTTGGCCCCAGGGTTTGGAATCATCTTGACCCTTCACTATTTTTCTTACTTGATGCAGCTTTTGTTTTTTCATTAAACTAGTAACTCGCTTCCTTAGCTTTTCTTGCTCTTTGGTTGAATCTTCCGCTTCAGCATCTTCATTCTTCCTATCTTTATCAGTTTTTTTTCTAGTCTTTCCCAAAAACCTGTGAATCCTGACCTAAATAATGCAACATACATTGGAATTCATACTTGTATAGATTCAAAACTTAAAAGCGACTGATCATTTGAAAATCTCAGGGCTGAAACAAAGAACAAAAAGCAATACACGTGTACAAATTGCTGCTGAGTGAAGATAACAGCAAGCAACTGAAGTATGAGTAGTTGAACCCCCCAAGTTCAATAGAACCCTGGAAAATCTAAGAAAACAAAATGCTGAATAACTGATTCAAACAAGTACCAGAACTACTACATATCCTCCAAATCCAGTAACACATCATAAGCATTCTATAAAAGAAAATGTAGAGCAAGAAGCTGTGTAGTTTACAGAAGCCATGCAACTTGTATACGAAGTCCCGCCGAGGTTATGAAATAGCAACCTCCCAGTTGCTCATAGTTCATAAATAGCACTTTGATCACATAAGTTATCTGTAAATTACTCAATGGAATTATCTAGGTTACAACCTGACACATGGATGAGAAAATTCATTAGCCCTAGCATCACATAGGTATCACTTGACGGGTGCCATTAACTGCAGCTATCACCACTCTAGAAGCTAATTTTCAGCCTGCGACTTCCAAATTGTAGGCCTTTGATTACCTCAAAACAAGAACTTCAATCTTTATGCAAAAGAGTCATCAGATAGTTTTTAGATACATCTCGTTTGTCCATGATCATAAATTCAGCTCACTTTAAACTGGATTCAGAAATAAACTGAAATTACAGATTTCAACTTTTTCGTTTTTTGATATAGTGAAATCAAAGTTGTATGACTACACATTCATCCCTAGAAACTTCCCTCTTTCATTACCTCCCCTGTCTTCTTCGGTCGTCGGATGAAGGCATAATGGGCTCTAAGGAATAACAAATCACATGTTCATCAAATATGCTAACACTTCCATGTTTACATGAAGGATCACATTTTGGACAGAAAACCTCAAACGTAATATCTGCAACCAATGCCGCATAGAAGTACGCCATAGATTAGCTCAAGCTACAATACCAATCTCACATAGAAGTGTTCAATAGCTCATGTACAACGGTCTTATGGAAGAAATGTTAGCTACCTCAACCCATTATCTACTTTTCTCACATCATCTAGTTTCATAGATAATTATTTTGAGGGACAGTTAGTATGACTGGCATATGTGCAGAGGCTAATTTATTTAGATGATTAGGAAATTATCAAATATCTAGTAGCATTTTGTCACAGTAATTGCGGTCTTTTCATGAGGGAACTTTCGTGATTGAGATTCTTTAGTTTAGAATTCGTTGACCAGTACTTTAATTCCATCTAAAGAAGCTTCTGAACATGAACATGAAGGGTCTTCAACTATGTTACTTACCTCCTGCTCAATCGCCTCACCAATGTGGCATGCAGCCTGAACAACTCTGACACTCCCATCACCACTCCCAATCATAAGCAGACTCATCAGCTTATGCATGGTGATCACTGCCATCATATCTGCAGGGAGCTGATCGAAGTACGGCGCATGCGATGCCCGGCACTTTACATCCTTGCAATGCACCTGCTCTGCCGCAATTGAATCCCTTAACGGCTCGAACCACCCAAGGAACAGCGATTTTACATATGGCAAGTTCGGTGCGAGCTTCTGCTCGCACATATCCGCCAACAGTTCCCTGTACTCCTTTGCCGCCTGCTCCCATGCTTCCGTTTCGATCTTAATCTGCCTTCTCCGGAGAATTAAATACTTGCCGGAACCAATCCCGCCCACTGTCCGCTGCTGCACCGGCTGCTGCGGCCGCCTATAAACCTTCTCAAAACTCTCTACTTTTTCTATACTCAATTCCCCTCTATTTAACTCCTCCAGCATCTCTTGGATTTCCTCAACAGACGATACCTCCTCGTCGACATCAGTGGACGAAATAGCCTCCGCCACGCTCGCGAAACCTTTACAACTAGTGGCAAAACTCGAATTATTGCCAAATGGGCACCTAGAAAACCCGGAGAAGGTCAAAATTTCCGAATTTTGGCAGCCACCCATCTCGCGGAAACGATGATTAAGGTGGTTCTTGGGGTCCAAGATTCGACTTTTATCCAAGGCCGAAGAATCCTGAGAAAACCCAAGAAAGGAGGAGATGGACGGGAGGATAGAGGTCGAAGTTCTTGATGGATAGGAGGTTCTTCTTGCGATCGTTCGCCACATTTCTTTAGGGATCGAGGGTGGAGGGGGGTTGGAATTGGAGGGAGTCGCGGAGTGCTGGAGGAGAAGGGTGAGTTTGAAGGTGGAGGGAGAGGTCGGTGGGAGGATGACGAAGGGTGCGGCGGTGGCGCTGCACATCAAATCATGAGCAATGGCATGACAAGAGAGAGAGACGAGCTGAGGGAGCTCTGCCTCTGTGCATGAGAGAGAGAGAGAGAAGGGAGGAGAGCCGCCTCTCTATAAAAGCCCCCCCGCCCTTAAACCCTTTCCCAAGCTCCCAAGGTTGTGGTTGTCCCCTATAAGAAACGTCAATGAAGACCTGTCTGTGGGCCAACATAGTTGGATCCGAACTCGACGTGAAAATATCTGGGCTTTGGGCGGCGCCTGTATCCGGATCCGAAATCCTATAGGCTCGGATCCCAGAGTCCCAATTTTATAGAAAAATCCAAATTAATTAGCATTCGTTAAGCTAACACCAATTTGCATGATTCATAGGCAATCATCTATTATTAGTACCTCAAAAATGTGCACAGCAAATCTCCATATGAATGGGTGTGCTGCAAGTTCTTATTGTATCACATCTCTCTGACTACAAATATTGATATATAGGATACTGCTATGGCATTTTTCTAGCCCCCAAAAATCCTTTGCATGTTGCCTGCCTCCTTGACAGGCAATTTCTTCCAACAGTATATATTAATCCTTCCATGGGTCGCTCTCGGCCCTCACCTCTGAGGGCTCAACTACCTCTGCTTCGGAAGCCTCGGAATCACCCGAGTTGGAGCTCACTCCGGCATTGGTTTCAGATGTTGCTTCATCGGATTCCGACCTTCCCCATCTTCCACCAAGGGCGATAGCCATCATCTCGTATATCTTGTTCCCCAACTCAGCTGGGCTGTCAGGCTGCATCACATTTTTTTGCGGAGAATTTAGACCGGTTCAGTTTGCACCATAATGAAGATTGAAGACAATGAGAACTAGAAAGTTTTCTGAGAGCCTTACAGTGAATCCGCTAGAGATCAGAGCCGTATCATACAAGAGATCAACAGCCCTCTTAGCTTCTGTACTGCTGGGGTCGTTCTTGCATGCAGCCTGTGATAGCAAAAGATTATCGTTCGACATAACATCGTATTTTATTAGTGGTTCATATTACACAAAGCATCTATCCAGTTAAAAGATAAAGTGAAAACCTCTTACATTCAAGTCTTTGATGATGGGGTGATCTGGATTTACTTCCAGGATCCTTCTTCCTCTCATGAACTCCAAGCTTGATGTATCACCTAGGGTTTGTGCTCTCATGAGCCTATGAACCAAAAGGCATAAAATTAGTGCACAAGAAAGATTAACCAAATCGATATGAGATGACAGAGAAATAAATTGAACGATAGTACTTCTACCTTTCCATGTTAGCAGACCATCCAAACTTCCCAGAAACAAGCACACATGGTGAAGAGCTCAGCCTTTTTGAGACTTGGACTTTTGCTACCTTCTCGCCTAGCTGTTGTTTTATCCAATCACATAGAAGATTGTACTCTTCCTTGTCTTCTCTTTCTTTTACCTCATCCTCATCACCTGAATGAGTACTCATTAGCAATCTATCACTCCAAAAGAAAAAACATAAGCAACTACCTGCAATCAGCAACAACTTGCCCATTACTTCACTAAATTCAATGATACTAACCCAATTCTAGATCCTCCTTGCTGATATCAACAAACTTCTTTTCTTTGTACGTCTGAAGGTTCTGAATAGCAACCTCGTCAATGGGCTCTACAAGATACAGAACCTGCACAGGAAGTCCCGTTAGGTGAACGGACTGGAAGTTTGTTTAGAGAAAGCTCGAGAGAATCCAAATCACATGCTTACTTCAATATCTTTTTGGAGAAGCTTCTCCAGGAATGGAGCAGTTTTGGCACTCTTCAAGCTGTCTGTCGCCAAATAATAAATAGCATTCTGATTTTCACCCATGTTTTCAACATACTCATCTAAGCTAATCATGTCTTCATCACTCTTGGAAGAGTTAAAACGCAGCAGAGGCGTCAGACGCTTGTGATTTCCAGAGTCTTCAATGCAACCCAACTTAAGAAGCTTGCCAAAGTTCTCCCAGAATTTCTTGTAGTCCTGGGATAAATAAAAAATTGCTTAAGCTTGACCCACTCCAGAATAATATATAGAGATAATTTGAAAATCGTTTCTTACCTCTTTGTTTTCACTTTGAGAGATTTCTTCAATCATATCAAACGTCTTCCTAACAAGCCTTTTGCGCATGATTCGTACCTGGAAGCATTTAGATTGATTACAATTTAGACTGCTGAGTGGTACATATTATCATATAAAAACAAATAAAATAATGCTTAAAGTGCTTATCAGACTAGAGTAATTGAACAGCACACATGGGATGAGTGCAAACCAACTTACAATTCGACTCTCTTGAAGAATCTCACGGGACACGTTGAGAGGAAGGTCATTTGAATCGACAACACCCTTTACAAAGCTCAAGTATCTAGGAAACTGAAATTTAAACACTATGTTCAGCTTTTGATGCTAGACCAGATTTTAAAAACAATTAGAATTTTAATACCTTAGACAGGCAAACAGGTATTAAGGAAAAAAATAAGAACAATGACCTCCCGGACCTTACCAGTTCACCATCAAAATCATCTGAAATAAATACACGCTTCACATACATGCGTATATTTTTTGTCTTGGGATTCACTATGTCTTCATTGTTTAAAGGTGCCATTCCTGGAATATAAAGAACGCTTCTGAACTCGACCTCCCCCTGGAAAGTCAAGGATAGTGTCAATTTATGACACTCTTAGAGCATTACCTCGTAAAGTTCATGGCTCTACATACCTCCGTGGTGAAGTGAGTATATGCAAGGGGATCCAAGAACTCATTGAAAGTCTTCTTGTAGAACTCATTATACTCATCTTTCTCTACCTCCTTTGAGTTTCGCATCTATAAATCAGTAAGCAAGCCAACACATCAGCTCTATAAGAGGGATCCAGGGGTTGCTCATTGACCAATGTCAGTGAGGGGAAGAACCCAAACCAGTAGGAAGATGCATGGCAGTTAAGCTGCAAGTGCAAGACTAGCATACATACCCATATCGGCTTTGTTTCATTTGCCAACTCCCAGTCCCAGTACTTCTCTGTCACAGTTTTCTTCTTCTTCTTCTCATCCTGTTCAACAAAATGGGAATAGATCAGCTTCACCAAAAGATGTAAAAGAGATGGGCGCCACTTTATTGCCGAATACAGAATCATTACATCTGGCTTTTGTTCTTCGCCCTCCTTTGGCTCTTCCTCCTCCTCCACCTATCAAATCAAAGAACACAAAGTACATTAAATACATCTTCTAACCCTTTCGTTGAAAAATTTGTCTGTTTAAACAGAAAAAAATAGGAAACCTAAAGTACCCACTCACCTCTACAGTTCTTGATTTCTCCTGCCATGTATATATGGGGAAAGAGACAAACTGGGAGTAATTCTTAACAAGTCCCTGGATCCTTGAAGGGTCCGTAAATTCAAATTTATCATCCGGCTGTCCACTAAGATAGTTAGCATTTCCAAAGAATTCAGATAACATACAAGAGAGAGGTCTAGATTGATCGTACTCTAAAGAACAAAGTGATTTGGGTTCCACGACGAATCAACTTCTCGGGATCAGTCTCTTCTCTTATCACATAAGAACTATTGTCAGCTAAGGCTTCCCAAACGTACTGCTTATCAGATTTTGGACTCTTTGTAGAAACGACAACCTGTTTGCAGGTATAAACTATCAATTGAACAGATCATTCTTGACATCATTCAGATACAATTCAGAACGCTAAATGCCATTGCACACACTGGCCAGCATACACATGGCACAAGTGCACAACGACTTCAGAAAAAATAATAATAAGACTAGTGTCGTGCACATGCAATTTGCCACTTATGCACTAGCTCATATGAATTGCAAAACAAATCTACAAAAGCATAGGCACTCCAAAGTCAAATTTCATTATTTTGGAACAGTTAATTACCCTTTCTGCAACAAGAAAAGCTGAATAGAATCCAACACCAAACTGACCAATCAAACTGTTGTCTGCACCAACATCCTTGTTCTCCTATACAATCAATGAGCTAGATATAAGCAGGGCAAATAAAAACAGGGCAGCCATAGGCTGATAACTATCCAATACCAATTAATGAGAAGAAAGAATGTCTCACCTTAAGAGCTTTCAAGAATTTTGAAGTGCCACTTTGTGCAATAGTTCCAAGGCAATCAATGAGCTCTTCCTTTGTCATTCCAACACCAGTATCCCTACAAGTTTAAAACCTGTCAAGCTATACATTCATGTTGGACAAAAGGATGTAGGCACAGTGAATGGGAAAGTACGTTATTGTAATAGTTCCGTTGTCTGGATCAGGTTTAATGCGTATCTCCAGCTCACCAGCATCGCCAAGCAGTGAAGGATCGGTCACGCTCAGAAATCTCAACTTATCCAGTGCATCACTTGCATTGCTGAAGCAGATAACTCCAGTTAGTAGGTAGGTTCCAAAGTAATTGAAAGAGGATTAGACACATTTTAAAAGTCAAAGGATGGAAAAGATAATTCCATCTTAAAACTGAAAGCCAAAGGAAAATAGAGGCCCAGTAGTCTGACCAAGAAAGTGCTGCCTGGTTCTGTAGTCTAGGATAATAGCCCTAATGAATAAAACTGGTTACTAACTAGGCCCAGGCATTCATAGAACTGACTGTTTGCTGGCTCAGCTGCTATTTTACTTAACATGCAGACTCATGCAAAACATGAAAAAAGGAGAGGAAAAGGTCCAATGAGGTCAGTGAAATTATAGATCAGCTCAAGTTCCTATATAGATACGTAGCAATAGTTAAGAAATAGGAAGCAAATTACAGCAGTAATTGACTGCAGAAAGGTTAAATGCAATACCGTTCAACTTGGGAACTAAACAGTAGCCCAAATTATATTGATGTGGAATCAAGAAACAAAGCATCGAGCATTACAGTGACTATGAACGCCACCATCTACATGACTATCATAAGATACTTAAAGACCTATAAGACTACAATAACATAAGAGGACAGCATGCACATGTAAACACCATAGCGATCCACAAGTGCACCAAAACCCATGAAAACATACACAAAATAAACCAGTTCAATAAGCTAACCTCACAAGTTCTCGAAGAAAAACTTCCTTGTGACTGTACAAACTGTGGACAATTAAGTCTAGAAGACGGCTAACCTGCATTATCAAAAGAACACATGGCTTGGTTTTGAGTAAGTAGACAATCTTGAAAATATCTAACAACTTATGTAAGTAGAACACACACGGCTTAAAAAAAAGACACAAACTGTTCCATTGGATTAATTCAAATCTACAATTTCTGCAGATGTAAAAGGTTATCTAAATTCCATGAATTAAAGACACGAACGCGATGAATATAATGAAGAACAGATTAACCAATAAAAGTATGCTCAGAAGCACCGTTACTAAAAAAATAACCGAGAGGAATAGTAGAAATAAGAATTTTTCTTCCATATGATAGAGAATATCCATAGAAATAAAGTTTTTTTCCCGCAAAACTAAATCCAGCGACAAACGAGAAACCTCATCTCACAGGATCACCAAGAACCTGATATCCAATATAAAAACCCATCTCCACAATAAACACGAAACAACAAGAACAACCAATACCCACCTCGGCTTGGTACTCGAACTTCTCCCCAGAGGTCTCCTCGGCCTCCTTCTCCGCCACCGCCGCCTCGCACCTAACAGCCAACCGCCCCTCCCTCCTCTCCCCCTTCCATCTCAGACCCGCAGAAGGAAACCCTCCCCTCAAAACATGGTTTTTAGCTAAGAAAGACGAGGTAAGCCTCAAATCTCTACTCCCCCTCGATTTCAACGTAGAAGAAGAGAGGTGAAAAGGCAGGAGAGACGAAGTCCCCATGCTCCTCGTCATCAGGGGCGCCATAGAGCTCTCGCCAAGGAGTGGAAAACCCAATAGATTGGGAGAAATGGTTGCGCTAAACGATCGAAAGATTAGGGTTTTCTAGTGGAGTGAGGTGGGTGTTGCCGTGTTGGGGTTTTAGAGAGAGAGAGTGAGGGATAAGGGGACGAAGAGAGGGTTCTAGAAGTTTAGAGGAGAGAGAGCATGTGATTCTTATTGCAAGGGTTTTCTTGGAATGGGCTGGTGTGAGCATTGTGCGGCGGAGATGCTTTGGAAATGAGTGATATCTTTGATACACACCAAGATTAACGATAGATATCTATGTATTCTTAATATTCAAGGATATTTTAGTTATGGGGTTTTAGCATTTTGATACCATATAGATTAGTGTAGTGGCAATTTACTACCATTCGATTTGAAAAATATAATTTACTACCCTACGTTTTATATGATGGCACGCCGACTCTAAACGGTGTTATCTCTCTGGAGAGAGAGAGAAACCGAGTTTGTTGGATTCACGTCATTCTTGCCGAGCACATGAGCTCCCCACGCTGGAGAGAGAGAGAAAGCAACTCACGCTAGGCCCTAAGCAGCAATGG
Organism: Narthecium ossifragum; assembly: GCA_963920575.1. Lineage (NCBI taxonomy): Eukaryota > Viridiplantae > Streptophyta > Magnoliopsida > Dioscoreales > Nartheciaceae > Narthecium > Narthecium ossifragum. The sequence continues at coordinate 22,277,277 of OY986973.1, forward strand.
CATCGTCTTCATTGACGATGGTGGACCTTAAAAAGTGGAAGACGAGGATCCACGGGCTGAGCACGTTCATGGCAACAGGGTTCTAGGTGGAGTTTTTGAGGGCGTTTTAGGGGAACATACGGGTGTTCCTCTCGAGAGAGTAGTGAGGGCGGCGGTGACCCACACCCGTTGGTCCGGGTGAGGCGACTGACGAGTATGGTGAGGTCGACGGGGGATGGGTGCGAGTCCCAGACCGAGTCAAGCAGGAGGAAATAGAGCTGGGCCGGCTCGAGTTCATAGTTGAACCGGAGGGAAGGTGAGCCAGTGGAGAGGACCTAGGCCTTGGAGCACGGCACGGGCAAGAAGACCTCGTCAGTGATCTGCCCTTTTGGGGACGTCACGGTGGTGGAGGGAAGCGGATCAGGATCTTAGCGTTTGGATTGGGCTTGGAGGATGAGGTGGAGAGTGGGGTCGGGGAGGGCGGAGGGCGTGCGGATGAGGCCAGCTAACTCGTTCGGAGTGAGATGAGATAGGAGCTAGGGTTGGCGGTGGAGGAGGGCACGCACGGCATCGGCGTCACCGATGCTGGCAACGTGGAGGAGTAGGAACAATTCCACGAAGCCCACCTTAAGCTGGACATCATGCAAATGGGCACCCCTGCCGACAGGGGCATCATGAATGTGGAATTTGGTGTTTGGTCAGTACTCGATCATCGCCTCCGCCTCCGACGCCTCCACAAGCTCATCGCAGCCTGGAGCTCCAAGAGATCCGCAATCTTATCATAGGATTTGGAGATCAAGGCAACCTAGAGCTCCGAGAGATTCATCGTCTTCCCTCCTAGAAAGCTCAATCAGGGTTTCTTTTCTTATTTTTAAACACAAATTATCCAGACGGTAGCGTAATTAGACGTACTTTGTGGACTTATGTGCATAAAAACCCATCATTTTAGCACATTATGAACATGAATGGTTGGTTTAGATATGGACGACTGAGATGAAGTAGACACTGGCAGCAAACCAACAAAACCACTCCGCACATGAGCGGTTTTTTGTTTAGTAAAATAGCGTCGTTTGGGTCAGTCCTTAAAACGCACCGTCACTTAAAAAGTAGGGTAGTAAATTATATTTTTCAAATCATGGACTAGTAAACTACCATTACACTAAACTATAGGATATCAAAATGCAAATTCCCCTTTAGTTGTTTCTAACTTCGTGTATTTTTAACCACCTTGTCTCTTAAAAAAAAATCCCGGTACATTTCCAGAGGTACATGATATTTTTAGAATTACATGGTGTAACGTGGAATGCAGGATATCACTGATCTAAAAATCCAATCATATAATATGCAGGATATCAAGTTTTTAAAAATCCAATCATATAAATATTCACTGATATATATTCACTTTCCAATTCTGGCCATCAGCTAATATATATAAGGTTCTTGAAACTTGATTTAGGGGTGTTACATCTGTGTAAGTTAACATCTGTTTGTTGCATAGTTTTTTAATTAGGTGGGCCCTATTAACGGCGGTGCTGATTTTAATTTGATTTTTAATTTAGATGAAAAGGAAAGGTTCGATGTCCTACTAAAGTATGACTATTAATGTTTTAATAGCCTCTATTAAGCAGTGATAATTTCCAAGGCTAAATTATGTATCAGTACCTGTAGTTTTGGTCAACTTTTTATATGGTCCCTAAACTTTAATTTCGTGACATTGAATCCCTCGATTTTGTTTTTGGCTCTCATGTGGGCCTTCACCCCAACTTCCGTCCATTAACTAACGGCAAAAGGGGTCACGTGCGCCGCACGTGACCCCCTTCCGTCAGCTAACGGCTGCTGCCTAGAACCGCGAAACCCAACCAGCTCCTTCGACGCCTCTCCAGGCAACATCGCCGGCGTTTCCTTCAAGCATATCGCCCACATGAGGGCCGCCCAATCAGGCCTCTCTCCTTCGCCGAGCAATGGGAACTTTCCCATCCGGAGCTCCATTAGCGTTAAGCCTAAGCTCCAGACGTCCCCCGCGTAGGCGTCGTAGTCCCCGCCGTGGGCTCCCGGGTCGAACCTCTCGGGGCTCATGTAGGCGCAGCATCCACCTCCGGCGGCGCCGCTTCCGCCTTTGCCGAGCCTGGGCTATCGGACTTCGAGCGCCTTCGGGTCCTCGGCAGCGGCAATGGCGGCACCGTCTACCAGGTCTGCCACCGCCGCAACGGTGCCGTCTTCGCGCTCAAGCTCCCCCACCCCTCCGCGCCCGCTGCCCGTGGCCACTGCGAGGAAATCGAGATCCTCCGCCGCGCTGACCACCCCACCGTCCTCCGCCTCCACGACATCATAGCCTCCCCCTCCTGCGACGCGCTGCTCCTTGAGTACGCCGATGCGGGATCCCTCGACGCCGTCCTCCTCCGCCGTGACCCATTCCCAGAGGCCGCCATCACCTCGGTAGCCCGCCAGGTACTTGTGGTAGGCCATGTTGGCGCCGGAGCTGCTGCCCATGACGCAGCAGCGAGAGAAGTCCCCGTGGCTCGCGAGCCACAGGTCTCCAGCGGGGTTCTTGGCCTGCTCCAAGACCCATAGGAGAGCCGCCGTCCCGTCGGCGCGAGGCGGTAGTCGAGGGCGACAACGATGGCCGGGAGCGAGCTCGTCATTTGCTCGCAGGACTGGTGGTAGATAACCGAGTCGGCGCCGAAAAGCACGAATCCGCCGCCGTGGAAGAAGACGACGATGGGAGGGAGAGGATTTGAGAAGGGATGGGAATACCGAGTTGGTCTTGGATGAGGGATTGGAGCACGGCGACGGTGGCGGTGGAGGGTTCCGGCACCGTCACTCGCTCTATGCCGTCGCGGCTTCGCACGCGCACGATCATTTTGGAGGTGGTTAAAGACAGCGGAGGAGGCGGCAGCGCGGCTGCGCCAGGCCGCGGAGGGGAGCAGCTTGGCGAGGCGGCGGTCGGGGGTGATGATATCGCAGGAGGAAGCGGAGCACGAGGAGCGGGGGAAGGGGGTCGCGGATAGGGACAGCTTCTCTTTCTCTCTCTCTTAGCTGACGGAAGGGGGTCACGTGCGGCGCACGTGACCCCTTTTGCCGTTAGTTAATGGACGGAAGTTGGGGTGGAGGCCCACATGAGAGCCAAAAATAAAATCGAGGGACTCAATGTCACGAAATTGAAGTTCAGGGACCATATAAAAAGTTGACCAAAACTACAGGGTACTAATACATAATTTAGCCTAATTTCCAATATGTTTGATGTAGACCATTCACTTTAGTCAACGCTGCAGCCTGCAGGATTAGCTATGTGAAGGTGACAAAAACTATGCACCATAAATTCCTCTCTTTTTTATGAGGGTTAGTCACCAAATATGTGGTTATCCATGGAAATTAGGCACAAGTTGCGAATGTTTTGCCAAAATGGACCCCGTAGATCGAGACCTCCACTGATTTTTTTTTATAACAGAGGACCCCAAAGTATATAAAGCTCTAAATTACCCCTCCCTTCATATGCCATGGATGGCCATCCGTCTCTCCTCATCATTACCGTATTTAATGCACAGATTTTTAAAAAAAAAACCTCCCGTCGCATTAAATGCGACGGGATGTGTCTTCTTGTTCCTTCTTCCCAAGCATGGTCCTCCCTCCCGTCATCTTCTACTCTCCCTCTCCATTGCCTTCTCTTCTCTTCTCCATTTTCAGTTTCTCCCTTATTCTTTTATGACTCATCCATTTCCACCGCCTCATCTCCTCTCTTTCCACTGCATACTCTTCTTTTCTCTCTTATTCGTTCATCTCTCCTCCCTATCAACTGCCTCCTCTTTTCTACCTTCGATTGTCGCAGTTTTCTTCGCCAAAATAGTTCACCGGAGAGAGCTCTCCACAAATGCAAGACGATGAGAAGCGTTCCGTTGCATTGCCATTTCAACGGACGGGTTATAAATCATGAACGCGATGCTGCCACTTCAACCCGATGCACCTGTACGTCCTGTAGCTGTGTCCGGTATATCACCAGCTCCGTCCGCTACATGATGTTGGTCTATCTTGTTTGCATTGTATATTGCAGTGTAGTACACCTCTTGGTGCAATGTAAAAGGCAGTCATTTTGGCGCTACACGTGTATTTGTTATACCGATACGTGTATTGTTTGAAAACGCGTGTTACAAAAGAAAGGTGTAACTCTATGATGGAAGCACGGGTTTAATGTTTAGATGCGTGTGTGTGAAATTCTACATATGTGTATTTGTTACAACGATACGTGTATGTTTTTATAACAGTACGTGTATGTTTTGAAAACGTGTGTTTCAAAAGAGTGTGTAACTCTATAATGAAAGCACGGGTTTAATGTTTAGATGCATATGTGTGAAATTCTACATACGTGTATTTGTTACAACGATACGTGTATGTTTTATAACGGTACGTGTATGTTTTGAAAACGTGTGTTTCAAAAGAGTGTGTAACTCTATGATGAAAGCACGGGTATAATTTTTAGATGCGTGTGTGTGAAATTTTACAAAGTGTCTCCACTTCCAAGCACACGTATTGATGAATGTGTACGAGGTTTGTTACATACCACCCAAACAACTTAACATCAACGCAAACAGTTTGTTACATACCACCCAAACAACTTAATATCAAGACAAACAGTTTGTTACATACCACCCAAACAACTTAACATCAACGCAAACAGTATGATACATCAACTAAACTACTTCTTCTTCTTTGCGGCTCGTGTTGGAGCAACCTTTCTTTTATCCCCATCGCGTTTCCTCGTAGTTTCCCCATGAGCTGGCTCGGTGGGCAATTCCGCTTCAGTAGGTATCGGGAGGAGCCATGCCCGGCGAAAGGGAGCAAGAGGCTTCGGCCACCGTGTTAAATTGTTTGGGTAGTATCCCCGCCGAAGCCTCTATCTCCCTCCCACGGGGCATGGCTCCTCCCGATACCTACTGAAGCGGAAATGCCCACCGAGCCAGCTCATGGGGAAACTGCGAGGAAACACGACGGGGATAAAAGAAAGGTTGCTCCAACACGAGTCGCAAAGAAGGAGAAGTAGTTTAGTTGATGTAACATACTGTTTGCCTTGATGTTAAATTGTTTGGGTGGTATATAACAAACTGTTTGCCTTGATATTAAGTTGTTTAGGTGGTATGTAACAAACTGTTTGCGTTGAAGTTAAGTTGTTTGGGTGGTATATAACAAATCTCGTACACATTTATCAATACGTGTGCTTGGAAGTGGAGACACGTATGTAGAATTTCACACACGCATCTAAAAATTATACATGTGCTTCCATCATAGAGTTACACACTCTTTTGAAACACATGTTTTCAAAACATACACGTACCGTTATAAAACATACACGTATCGTTGTAACAAATACACATATGTAGAATTTCACACACACGCATTTAAACATTAAACCCGTGCTTCCATCATAGAGTTACACCTTTCTTTTGTAACACGCGTTTTCAAACAATACACGTATCGGTATAACAAATACACGTGTAGCGCCAAAATGACTGCTTTTTACATTGCACCAAGAGGTGTACTACACTGCAGTATACAATGCAAACAAGATAGACCAACATCATGCAGGGGACGGAGCTGGTGATGTACCGGACACAACTACAGGACGTACAGGCGCATCGGGTTGAAGTGGCAGCATCGCGTTCATGATTTTATAACCCGTCCGTTGAAGTGACAATGCAGCGGATCGCTTCTCATCGCCTTGCATGTGTGGAGAGCTCTCTCCGGTGAACTATTTTGGCGAAGAAAACTGCGATGATCGAAGGTAGAAAAGAGGAGGCAGTTGATAGAGAGAGGAGAGATGAACGAATAAGGGAGAAGAGAAGAGTAGGCAGTGGAAAGGGAGGAGATGAGGCGGTGGAAATGGATGAGTCATGAAAGAATAAGGGAGAAACTGAAAATGGAGAAGAGAAGAGAAGGCAATGGAGAGGGAGAGTAGAAGATGACGGGAGGGAGGACTAGGCTTGGGAAGAAGGAACAAGAAGACACATCATTAAATGCGACGGGAGGTTTTTTTTTTTAAACCTATGCATTAAATACGATAATGATGAGGAAAGACGGATGGGCATCCCTGGCATGTGAAGAGAGGAGTAATTTAGGAATTTATATATTTTGAGGGCCTATGTTACAAAAAATCAATGGGGGATCTCAATGTGCCAAATATGGACATCGGGGTCCATTTTGGCAAAAAAATTCACAAGTTGCACTTATTAATCTCTTTTAGACTTTTAATACAGGTGGGATATGGTGCAATTATGGATGGAATGCATCTGATTCACGTATCAACACGAGTACTCAACTTTTCAATAATTATTAACCATTTATCCTCGTTCCACCTATTACTATTATCTTATTTTTTCTTATTCCAGGTAACCATTGTTATTTTATTCACTTTTTTCCTGACACCAAAACCCTTAACCTAGAATAATCTAACCCCCACCAAACAAAGCCTAATGGAGAACAAGTACTGCATATACTATAGAAACATTCATCGCACGCAAAGACTCCTTTTGTCCTTGATGCCAGCGTTTTGGCTTCAAATTTGAGCTCATCTTATATTCTACCTGCCAAAATCCAGACTAATACCAATGGCAACTTTCTGTAAACATGTTAGATAAAATAATAACGGAAACATCAAGAATACAAATTGATAGATATGATAGAACAGACAAGCTGAAAGTTGGGAGCAAATAGCACTCCACATTCTCTGAAAGCTTTTAAAAAGAATACTAAATAAAGCTGAACTCTTGTGCCCTCAGTTCAATATCATAGCTAATAAAAGGAGATCAAAGAGACTGAAATCAATAAACAAAGCTTCATGCTGGATTTCACCATTTAGGCTGTTGTATAAGATGCTCACGGATCACAGCCAGACAAATGGAGGACCATGAGCAAAAATTTAACAATAAGCAAGCATACACTACTGTATTGAAGCAATATAACTTATCTGAGATTGCTACAGGCAGTTAAGAACTCAATATAGCTGCATTCTCTTCTAAGACATTAAGAACCAACACGATTTGAGATGCATAAAGTAACTTTTGATTGAGATAAATTAAACATAATTACAAATATTTCCTAACGTGGAACACCAGAAAACAATCAGATTAGAATAGCACTATACTTATTTTTTCTGCCTTAGCACAAAATGAGACATTTTGCATCACCAGGACAAACCACCCAAGAGATCAACCAATAAAAAACAAATTACAATCCAACTCCAAACACTGACCTATTATATTTTTCAGACCGCAGCACCTGTATGCTTAAAACAGTCGATATTGCACAAGCCAACTGATCTAATCATATCTCCGAAGCTGCAACAAGAATTAAATCCAAACATCAAGATGGAACATGATAAAAAAAACAAGAATCCAGAATCCAAGCCACTAATACAACCTGTGTATCAGACAGGGAAAAACTAAGAAAGAGCCAGCCACATGTAACTTTAATCGTACCGATCAATGCTGTTTCTTGGCTTCTCAGGCTGGTCCGAGTTGCTAGCCTTTTCAGGATGATCAACACTTTGTCTTGGTTTCTCCCTCCTATCTATGCTGGTTCTTGACGTCTCTCTCCGATCCATACTGTGCCTAGGTTTTTCTCTTTGATCTGTGCTAGGCCTTGATTTCTCCCTCTGGTCTGTACTTTTTCTTGAGAACTCAATGCGGCCTGAGCTTATCCGAGGTGGATCGGACAGATCTGATTCTAAAGATTCATTCTTCCTGACTGGTGACTTTTCCATGGCTGATATAAACTTTTTAAGATGCCTTATATACTCTGGATAAAGTTCCAAATTACAATGGTTCCCTCCTTTAACCCATAAAGGCTCATACTTCTCTTTGCAGAGCTCCCAAAGCCGCTTCCCGTGCGAGCAATCCACAACTTCATCTGCAGTACCCTGAAAAAAACAAAAGTTCTTCAAAAGTTGCAACAGGGGTCAAATTACAAATAGCTGAAGGGTTTACCCTACAATTGTAAGAGAATTGGGGAGTATTAGTACCAAACTATTGCTAAAGACAGGCTAATACTTCACGATTACGCATACATAATATAATGCAAAAGCCTCTCAATTGTCTTTGTTCTTTCAAGAAATACTTATGAAATCAGCTTTTATAACAAAACGAGCTAAACAGAACAGAATTTGCCCATCACAGCATACTAATCCAATTTAGTTTGATTTCTCTCACAGTGAGATAACCGCCTTTAAATCTTTCCTAATCACAAGCCAAAGGAACATGAAAACATGCAGGCATCAATTTAGGAAGGCCAATGTAACATGAGTCGGAAAGAGTAACAACACCATGAGTTCAACCACAATATAGCATTCTTTCAATGTAGTACTATGCAACCCAAGAGTGTAACTTCAACCATCTTTACCAGCAACAATCATCTATGAGAAAAATCGACCGATTTAGTAAGGCAATGTATACTCACATGAATGACCAATACAGGGCATTTGACCAGTGGAATTTTGTCAATGTTCTACAAGAAAAAAAGGGAAACGTGAGTGAACCAAAAATAAAGAAGAATCTGAATACGGATAGAGGAATAAAATATAAAACCTTATATATGTCAAACCAATATGTATGCTTCACAGGATACATGACACGGAGGCCAGACAAAATGGGACTGTGTAGAACAACAGCCCTTAAGCAAGGCAAGCGGGCAGCTAAATACAATGTTGGACCACTTCCAACTGATTGCCCATATAAGATTATATCTTCTTCATGGATACCATATGTTTCCCGTAAGCATTTATATGCAGCCTCTATATCCGAGTAAGTATTTTGCTCACTTGGCTGCAGGCAGAAAATTGCACAGATAAGATCACTTTTTTTTTTTTGATAAGTTGAGCTGATGAGATCACTTATTGATACAAGGAAAGTAAACTAGAAAAACAACGGATAAAAATGTAATTCCAACCTTTCCAGTTGACCGACCATAGCCAGAATAGTCATACCTGCAGGACAAGATATGAAAATTAAACAGAAACCCCGCTAAATCATAAAATTTGTATAAAAGAACAACAGGAGGCAAGGCAAAGAAAATGCTACCCTTAAACTGCTGAGCGCATATCCATGAGATTGACTGTGTAGACATTGCCTTAATATTCAATCCAATATTATAACAAGCAAGAACAACCACACAGACTCTCATCGATTTTCTTTACACCTTTTGCACTTTTATTTGACATGTACGAGCAATTTTTATCAGGATACTTACTACGCAGTTGTTTTAGTCCTTATAAATAAATTCCACTTAGTTACTCAGTATCACTAAAAGCCAAAAACCTAATAAGGCATATAAAACTTGCAGAAAGAGAACCTTTGGCTAATTTAATGCTTGAGCAGAATTAATTATCACATGCAATGAAATGAAAACCTCCCAGTCCAATATCAGTAGAAGCAATCATATAAACTACAATCTATTTTCTATATTCATCACCCATGAATTGGTCCCTTCACCAGTTTTTGAGTGCAACCAAGTGCACAAAAAGATGATTTCAGAAGACATAGACTTAGTAGAATTTTCTAAGAGGCCAATCTAAATCCAATGCTGGATACAAGAGAACCAACTTGACTCAGAGAAGCTAATTGATGGTACCAGAGAAAGCCCAAACCAAGCATCCCTCAAATGAGAATGTAACTTTCAGAAGACTTACATCATGATGTATTTCATCCTGCTTTGTTTTAGATGCTTTCAAGTTCTCTATCGCTGAAATGGTACTGGCTATGGGTAACATGAACATCTCCGGTCAGGTTCTGTTTTAATTGTGCCTAACGAGACCATATAATAGATGTTTAACTGGAGAAAGCAAACAACCCCTACTCACTATGATCTCTTAACTAGGATAGTGTTGGCAGACATGCTACCCATGGATTTCAACTTCCAATAAATTTCTCAAACTCCCATAACCTTTTCTCCCAGGGGCTCCCAACATGGTTCCCACTCCAATGAGGGCATTAGAGACAAAGCTTGGAGTTCAACAATTCATGCACCTCTAGTTGAAGGTTTTAGTTTTCTGTTTCCATATTCATTCAGTCAGGCCCCAAAATGAAATGGATAAGAAATTGTCAGTTTCACCAATTCGTGTTGATTCCAGCAATACTCGAATGATAAAATGAATAAAAATAATTCACAAGAATATCAAGATTGGAAAAGGTAGATAGTATCCGAGTTCTTGGGGAAAAATTAATTTGAAGCCCTTTCTGACACATCTAGGTAACTTTACTCTTAATCTGACGATCAATTTGCATGAGATCTCGAATCTTTATACCAGAGGTTATTATTAAAAATTCCCACTGACCCATTGTAACATCAGCAAATGAGAAGGTTTCCAGGTCCCTCCCAAAAACCATCCTATAGTATAATCCACAACTCCAAGTTCCATGATTTTCAAAAGCAGGAGTGGAAAAGATCAAACTTGAATCAAAACAAGAAAACTACCAATCAATCTTTACAGAAACCAAACATGTAAGTAACCAATCACCTGAATTCGCTCAAACAAACAAATCCTAATGAGACAATGAGTCAGAAAAATTTCAACTTGAACTACAGTTCTAACCCACCAACCTAACCGCTAATTTTCAGCCCTCGCACCCAAAATCCAAATGCCATGCTTTGACGTAATTACCATCTTACTGAGTTTCAAAAATTGAAAATACTGACGCATGAGGAGAAAAGAGAAAGGACTCATCAACGAAAAAAAGCAAACCATAAAGGCTTGACTGGTCACCATTATTCAAACTTGCTAACTAGAACCCCACCTTCCGGCCAAAATTCATTCCAGCAAAACGATATCCATCTTCGCGAACACCAAAAAGTAAAAACGGAAAGCATCCAATCTCCTCGATTTCACGAAACAACCCGAAGCCTTATGAAATGAATAGATCAATTAAATAAGACAATCGATAGAGCTTCAGAGGAATAACTGCTCACCCCATGAGGTTGACCCGGAGGTGAACACTCAGCTCCACGAAAAGCTCGTACATCTGCCCAAGGTCGGCGGCGTTGCCATGTGAATAGAGTATAGTCAGCTTCGCTTGTGGATTCCTAACAAACATCGCCACGATCTCGCTACCTCTCCTCGTCGGAACCGCCCGCACCTCCACATCCCCTCTCCTCGCCGTCGCCGGCATGTCCAGCATGTCCAGCCTCCTCCCTCCCCCATCCTCCCTCTCCCCCTCCCCCGCCGCAGCCTCCACCCTATACGACGGCGGGTTCGGCGGGAAGAAAGCGAACCGCGCCGCCATAGACGACGTCACCGCCCCCATCACCCCCGTCTCCAATCTCCTTTCCACGAGATTGAACCAGATCAAGGGATGGAGAGGATCAAGGTCAGGGTTGCCAGCCCATTCCCCGATCCCGCTTCAACCTCGAAACTACCAAAGAACACCAATTTCGAAGCTTTTCTAGATCAGATCCACGAGAGCGATCGGACGTTCGTACCGGAATCGGGGGGGACTCAGAATCAAGCTTCGGGTTTTGGGCACGAAGTTAGGGTTTCAAGTTTGGGATCGGAAAGAGGTTGCGGGAGGTGGCGAAGAAGGATCGAATCAAGAGGAGAGCGAGCCACGAGAGGAGAGAAAGGCATGCGTTTTCTCAGCTTTTTTTTAAAAAAATATTTTTATTTTTAATTTATTTTTTTAACAAACATTAAATTAAATAAGTTAATAATTGGTACCCATCGCAATCCGACCCGCAATACTGGATGTGGAATTGTGGATGGACACTTTGCATCCGCTAACCCGAATCCCTCAATTAGATCCACTTGAACGTGCTTTGGAGTTTGGAGTTTGGATGGTCATAGCGGATCTATGTAGGATCCGACCGGAAGCTTGATCCGGATTTATACAAAAAGGTTATTATGCTATAAACTCCTACTCTAATCACGATTTCAGCATATTAAAAGACAGTAATAAACAGGTCAAAATACTGCAATTATGTGATAAATATGACTAATTCTGAACACACCTCTGTCTTACAAGTGGCTTGTTTGGTCTGGAAAACATTTTCATGTTTCATTTTCTATGCTCATTTTTTTTCCTTATTTTCAATTTTATTTTACAATTTTCAGAAAAGTTTGTTTAATTCACAATGATATTTGGCATTTTTTTAATTTCTGCATATTAGTATTTCTTTCTAGAATTAGGGTGAAAACATGTGTTTTCATTTTTTTTTTTTTGTAAAACAAACCTCCTATTTTCTAGAAAAATATTTTCAAAAAACATGACAATCATATTTTTGCCACTGTTTTTTAGATTTTTTGAAAATTAAAAGAAAAAAACAAAAAAACTAATTAGACCAAATAGGCCTAATAAGTGTCTCATTCAGAATCATTTGAATGCTTCTAGACAAATTTTATATATGTTCTTGGATACATACATCTCCCTTAATTAGTTTGAATGAGAGTGGTGGTGGGGGGTATGGAGACAGTTGGCTTGACAGCAGAGGAATACTACTAGTCTAATAGTGATATGCCATTTGTTATGTTATATTTGGGATTCACATTGCTATGTAATATTGGTTATCTGTAGGTGAAACTCTTGGTCATAATAGCACTTTAATATATATATCTCGCTTAATTGCTTAGTGCTTGATAGAATTAGTCCACTGGTGATCAAGTATGGGCAAGAAATTTTTGACTATATGCTCTTTGCTATTTAACACATCTTGTTTAATTGATTTTAATGTTTGATAGAATTAGTCAAAAAAACCTCATGTACTCACGATTCCGTGATAAGTCGTCGATAGAATTCCACTTATTTAAATAAAAACAGTTGAAATCATAAAACCCTATGAAAAAGATGCTAAATAGTCCAAAACACACTAAATTCCGAATATAGCACAAAACCACCTAAAAAACATGGATTCATTTCGGGCCTGTTTGGCAGCATGGAATGGGGGCGAATGAGGGTGAATTCGTCGGATCCCGAAATCCGGATTCTCGGATCTCAGCGTTTGGCTCATCGACGGATCCCGGAATCCGAATTCTCGGATCGAACGGACCGTTCGCGGTGGATTCCGAATCCCGGATTCCATACGGGATGGGAGCCAAACAGGCCCTTCATACAAGCCTTTCCATTCAATTAAAGTTATGAAATGGCTAAGATATGTTTGGACACTAGATAATATATCCAATATATAAGTAGGAATAGTCTAGTAATTTTGCTTATACATTCGTACTAAAGGCCCGTTTGAATTGAGAATATGATAAGTTTGTATGTTAGATAAAGTAAAAGTTATGCGAGCATTAAAAATAGTTATATAAGATTGTGGATAAAGTATTTGGATGCATAAATGAGGTTTATGCATACTTATCCTCAATCAAACGGGCCCTAAATCTACTTGAGGGTTTTTTTTTTTTTTTTTGAAATGACCCTATATTTTCAGGGGGTTTTGTGAAATTTAATATCTTTTTAAGAGGTTCCGTTTGGAATATTAACCACCACCCCCCACCCTCCTAAAAAAAAAGCAATTATATCAACCTTATAAGGAGCAATAACGGTTAACCTGCATTAATTTATATCCCCTAAGTTTCTTTATATATATTCTCTAAGTTTGTTTTATATAAACATGCATTAATTCATATCAACCTAAGTTCTATTAATATTATCTATGCAATATGCAAAGACTTATATATATTTATTTTATATACCCTAAGTTAGACTTATAATATTTTATTTTATATTTTATTGGCTATGTTTTATGGTGGCAGTGAACAAAAAACTATGACCAACCTTCGAACCCTGGACCAGCTACGGATCAACACAGCCGTCTAACCAGACAAACTACAGGGAGTTTGTTAAAATTTTATATTAATAATAACTAAAAACTATGCCAAGGACACAGGTGAGTACTAGTCGAGTAGTGGTGGGCAAAGCGATCTCTGTCAATTGTCATAACAACTTAACGCGTCTTGGTTAATTATTTATTGCTTGAGAGAGTTTAGTTAAGCACGCTAACTACTCTTGAACAAGCTCGTGATATGATTCCAATCATTATAACTGATGATTAGGACATATGCTATTTTAATGTCATATTAGCCCCTCAAGTTTTTTGGAATTTCTTAGTAGTTTCTCGAATCATGACAATAACATATAAGTCCTCGAATGATACAAGGGGCTCCAAAACAGATGCCACAGTTGGCTTCTTTAAATTAGATTTGCGTATTCTTCGGGTTGGGTGGATGGTACGAGTAGGGGTGGCAATACGGGTCGATGGGTCGGGTTCGGGTCAGATTGAGACCCGATATCTCGACCAAAAATTCCAATCCGAACCCGACCCGTTTATTAAACGGGTCAATTTTGTCAACCCGAATCCGACCTACTTTTAAACGGATTAACCCGACCCAACTCGCCTGACGGGTTGGGTTGGGTTCGGGTCAAGTTAACCCGTTTAACAACCTGTTTAACAAAATAACACTTAATCTTATGTTTAACAACCTGTTTAACAAGTAACAAGTACCTATAAAACAAAATAACATCACCATCATACAATAATGGAAAAACCAATAGTTGTTTCTCATAAACTTGTATATCTAAAGTTCTAATATATAGGGATAACGGGTCAAGCGGGTTGTTAACGGGTTACGGGTCGGGTTCGGGTCACGGGTCACGGGTCACGGGTTATACGGGTTAGCCTCCTAAACTCAAACCCGACCCACACAGTAACGGGTCAGCGGCGGGTTGACCCGTTTTCGACCCGCACCCGAATACCCTAAACCCAAACCCGTGAAATTCGGGTTGGGTCGGGTCGGGTTCGCGTGTTATGGGTCAAATTGCCACCCCTAGGTACGAGCTCTTGAGGATTTAAGTATAATGCTATGAGTTGACTAATGATCTGTTGTGAGCTGCTCAATCTTGAATGGAGATGCGGTAAGAGTTTATGGGCATGATACAACTTAATGATATTCTCACTTACCCCCACTAGGTCGAACCTCACGAGTTGACCAATGATGTGCAGTGAGCCGCTCAACCTTGACCTGAGATGTAACGAGGAGAGGGGGTGGTAGAGGGAGAGGAGTGGAGAGCAATGAGATTGCCCTCGTTAGTGTTTGGTATGCTTATGAGAGTGGGAGTGGGAGAGACATTGTATGTGTTTGATATGTCCAAATTAAGATGGGAAAGCGCATGAATGATATTGAAGTTACTAATATACCTCTTGTTATATTATCTCATTAATATGACGTATTAATCTAATTCATCCTTTTAAATCTAATGGCTATAATTACATCTTCTAAAGAATATGAACTATTAAGAATGGTGTTTTAATAATCCCAGTATGCGTTGACCAAATAGAAGGGAAACAAAACCAGACTCCTCCCAACTTCAGGAAGTGTTTGGTTTCCTCCCATGACGGAAGAGCTCGGGAGAGGCGACTCCCTCTCCTGCGTTTAAATGTCAACCAAATATGACGGAGGGATCTCCCACGATCAAACCGGCAACCAAACGCAATGTAAGAGTTTATGAGTTTGATATACCTAATTCAACAACGTTATGGCCTATCTGCGCTAAGTCTAACCTCATGAGTGATACTTGTAGACGGTCTAATCATGCAACCAACATTCATTTCCGATGACACAATAAAGAAAAAAAAAACGGGAAGGATTTGGACAAGAACTAACTTATGGGTAAAGATTTGCGTGCATGGCCATGTGGTCATGTACGCTACGTGGCCATGTACGTTGCCATCGGTAGAACACTACAGATGGATTAGTTGACTAGATCAGTATACATCTACCGATCAGATGATTCACACTTCTAATCGGTATATGTCTACTGATTAAATGATCTAATTCATCAGTAGAACATTACCGATGGATTAGATGCCTTGATCGGTAGATGCCTACATACTAACTTATTAATGGACTTCTCTCTACGCATAGGTACATCTGCACAGAATAAGGTAAACTAATAAGAAATTAACAACAAAAATAAAATAAAAACAATAACCATCGTACTAAAAATTTAAATTTGGGTGCTCGGTAAGAGGGACAATTTGGATCAGCCCCATTTATGACCCGTAACCGAACCCGCTTGAAGTTGCTTTGAAGTTGCCGATCCCTAGAACTCAATGCAATTAAAGTTGTTTTGGAGGACTAATTTAGCTAATAATTTTACTGGATATGCAGGTAAGTCCTATTAAGGGACTAATTTGCAAAACGAAAAAAGAATTATAGAATTTCCAACGACGGCGAAAGGAGTGCTGCATCGAGACATCAACCCAGCGAGCGCGATTGTTTGGTCGTCGCCGGAGGAGCTCTCATCCAAAGACCTAATTTTTTTTATCGCATCTCCGTGCCTGCTAGAAGCCCCTTGTTAGAGGTGATCTCTTCGATTCTCATCCAAAGATCTAATTTTTTTTACTCCGCCGGGTGAGATCTTCCATATATGTACCTTTTTGGGCGTTTGAGTTCATTCTGGAATTTAAAATTTGTGTCGTTCTTGTTCTGCATCTGTTGGGGGTTCAGAAGTTTCGGGTTCGACTTGTGAGCCGAGATTTTTGGGGATTTTGGTGTGTGTTGATGAACATTTTGTGGTTGGTGCTGACTGGAGATTGGGGGTTTTCTTGTTTGGTGCAGCAGACGCTTTTGTCCTGGTCAATGCGTTTTGAATACGGGTTTTGAAGCTGTGAACATTCAAAAATCTCTGGATTCAATTTGAGATTTTTCAGGATTGCTGCGTGCTTGCGAAGTTGTCGAATTGGATTTGCAAAATGTGGCCTTTTTGTTCTGGGAATTAGCTGCATGGAAATGGTGAATTAGTGTTTGAAATTCGACATTTCTCATATCCAGAGTCACCATTCGAATGGAAGCAATGGGCTTGCAATCTTCAAAAGGATTTGTCCTTAGCGAAGACGAGTATCCAAGGATCATGGTGGCAGCAGCTCGAACTGGTGTCAGGAACACTAGCCCATCTCGGCAGAAGGTGGTGAAGACAAAGCCTAGGGGCTTCGACGAGGAGAATGCCATGACTTTTAGCAAAATAATACATTCAGATGTCCAAATGGAAGAAACTATTTGGGCCATGTTGCCTGAAGATTTGTTGAATGAGGTTCTTGCTAGGTTGCCACCTTTTTTGCTCTTTAGGCTGCGGCCAGTTTGTAAACGGTGGAACTCGATCCTTTACGAGAGTAGCTTTCTTAAGTTTCACGCACAAGTTCCTTCGCATGGACCTTGCCTTTTGACGTTCTGGAAGAACTCACAAGTCAATCAGTGTTCAGTTTTCAGCTTACCGTTGAAGACGTGGTATAAGATACCTTTCGGATTTCTGCCTGACTGGGCATTTTGGTTGGTTGGGTCATCTGGTGGTCTTGTTTGCTTTTCTGGATTTGATGGTGTGAGCTTCAGAACTCTAGTATGCAATCCTCTGACTCAAGCTTGGAGGGTGTTGCCGAGCATGCATTATAATCAACAAAGACAATTGGTCATGGTTGTTAACAGAATGGATCGGTCATTCAAGGTGATTGCAGCAAGTGATATATATGGTGACAAAACACTGCCTACTGAAGTCTATGACTCGAAGCTCGACAGGTGGACGCTTCATCAGATGATGCCAGCAGGAAATCTGTGTTCGTCCAAGATAGCATTTTGTGACTCGCGGCTGTATCTGGAGACCCTTTCACCACTTGGCTTGATGATGTATATAGTGGATGCTGGGCTGTGGGAACACATTCCAGCGAAATTTCCACGATCTTTGCTGGATGGTTACTTAGTTGCAGGAGCAAAGAAGCGGTTATTTCTGGTTGGCAGGATTGGGCTCTATAGCACTCTTCAGAGCATGCGGATTTGGGAATTGGATCATGCTAAAACAGTTTGGGTGGAAATAAGTAGGATGCCACCAAAATATTTTAGAGCGCTGTTGAGACTATCAGCAGAAAGATTCGAGTGCTTTGGGCAGGATAACTTGATATGCTTTACGTCATGGAACCAAGGGAAAGGTATTCTCTATGATGTGGAGAAAAAAGTATGGTCATGGATTGCAGGCTGTGCTATTCAGATGTGCAACAGTCAGGTTTGTTTTTATGAGCCAAGATTTGATACTTCCATCTTTTAGTGCCTTTGTCTCTGTTGCGTTAGGAAAGTGTTTTGGTGCCAATTCATGAAGCAGCGCCTCTGTATTTACTTACTCCATCTATATGCACCATTGAATCAAGAGAGTACTGCTTGGGGGGAATGTGCCGACATAAGTGAGCACCTGTTGGTCTTGGAGGCAGTGATCGATTCTCAGTTGTACTGCTCTGGGCGATGGATTCAAAATCATATGCAGAGGAAGTCTGGTAAAAGAGGTGATTGGAGAGGGTGACAATCTTTGTGAGAGGATATCAATGGCTTAGATGATTTTGAGCTTATGTTTTTTGACATTTCGGAAGAGAGAGCTTGATATACACATTGGTTGTGGAGAGTCAATAACCAGTAGCAAGAGTCTGATCTGGTGAGCCTTAAACTTATAGGCTTATACCAAGTGATAATCTCGATCATAAGGGTTTGCTTTGCAAATCCCACCTACTCTTATTCGATGCTCCTATTGAACTCAGAGCTGAACTTAACATATATACCTATCTATGATATCTAACATTGGATTAATGTGGAGCTCAGCCTTGTAAGGAAGAGGAATGCCTTCCTGTCAATCCTTGTGAACTCTTGCTGGAGTTGAGCCTCTTGATGAAAAAGTCTTCTGAGTAGTAGTATCATCAGCTCACCCACAGTTTGAGTTGCGGTTCTGAACGATTGAGTTGCAAATCAAAGTATCAAACTATAGCGAACATTCTGGAGTCAGTATGGTATTTCTTGTACATTCTGTACCATTTGATTTCTGCATTCAGCCTATAAAAATGGCGAACATTCTGGAGTCAGTATGGTATTTCTTGTATATTCTGTGCCATTTGATTTCTGCATTCGGCCTATAAAAATTTTGATTTTGACATTCTCATAATTTTGAATTTGTAACTGTGTACTGTCTTACTAAATTCAACAAATTGCCGGACTGGCGCCTCAACCCTTGCTGTAATGTGTGCAAGTTATAGATGCACCAATATAATTCCTTAGATAAGTTGCTGTCACAAAATCTCGAATTTGTGGTCTCTTAAAAAATGAGAAATTGAACTATTATTGTCTGATGGTGACTGATGTGTGGTTCTGTTAAGAGCCTCCATATGCATTTATTAATTATTGGTAAAGGATTCATCTTAGGCAATTGTTTAGTTGCTACAAGAAACAAGTTATTCATATCAAATCAAGAGATCTCGCCATGAATTCTTGTGCATGTATTGAATCTCACATGATTGTGGCAAAAATTATAACCATGGTTCCGAGGATAGGAACAAAATAAAAATTGGATTAAAAAATCTCAAGTTGGACTTTGGTGAATGCATCAAAATTTTACAGGATTTGTAACAATAATTATTTTATTAAACCTAGTGACCAATCAAGCGCAGAAACTGTTGGAGTTGTGGGCCTTGGTCTAGGTCCAAGACTCTCGGCCCTTGGGCTGTTGGGCAACTGGGGCAGCCAGGGCTCACAAGAGAGTGAGAGATCTGAGGCATTCGCGAGCTTCTAGCATGCCCAGCCATGCCCGTTGGCTGAGCCCGGCTTAGCACTCTCTTCACGGGCTTGACCTGTGGGGGGCTTGGCCTGTGGGCCGGGATGGGCTCAGGTTTTGACTTATGAGCCCGGCACAGGCACGAGCCCCCCAAGTTGATGGGGGCCTTAGGCACACAGAATGACATTTTTTTTATTCCAAAATTGAATTAAATTTCATAAGTATAAAAGTATAAAAAGAAATATATGATCTCCATGGCAAATTGGCAAGACAATGGTATAAATTGATATTAGAGGTCTTGCCCATATAATTTTTGTTGTATTGTCTTGTATTATACTCACTAAATCATATAGTGCTCCTCTGGTATGCAAGTCATTTGATTTCATTCTCGATAAACAAGCCTTATGATATGACACACCAAGTCATTTAACTTTGCGGCTCATTATAAATATACAACTCTAAACCAGACCCTAATAAGAGCCTCAACATGTTACCCTCGGTAGCTCATAGGATAAGGCTCTAGAGAAGGGCCAATTTGGGGACTAGGCGAGGGGTTGGGCCTGTGGCCCAACAAAATCGAAAAGAAAACAAAAATATTAGCCCCCCTCGCCTCCCTCTCTCCCCCCCCCCCTCCCCCTCTCTCTCTCTCTCTCTCTCTCTCTCTCTCTCTCTCTCTCTCTCATATTTCCCTTCTAATGTGGCCCCACCCACTGGCGGAACCAGGGGGGGCGGCCACCCCCCGCCGACGCCGGAACCCCCACCCCCCCATGACCCTTCACCTCCTCCACACGGACCACGCCCCTTCGCCTCCCCCTCCCTCCGCGGCCCGCCGCCCCACGCTTGCCCCTTAACCTCCTCCACGCGGCGACGCCCCATCGCCCCCTCTCCGGCTCCGGCTCTCCGGCACCCACCTAGCCACCCGACTCCGGCCCTCCCCCCTCTCAGGCTCTCCGGCCCTCCCCCCTCTCCGACACCCGCCCCCACCTGGCAGGGCCTGGCCGGCCGGCTGCCGGCACCCACCCAACAAGAAACAGAGCACTTAATAAACAGAGCAGAGCACGTATGCTTTTAAAAAAAAAAAATTATTTGATTTAGTTAATTATTTGTTAATGTTAGGATCTATAAATCATTAGTTTGATTTAGTTAATTATTTATTTGTTAGGATTTAGTTAATTTTTTGATAATTTTTTAGTTTGATTTCTAATTGTCACATTTTTATTTTTATTTTTGTTTTGTTTTATTTAGATAATGGATAAGTTTGTGATAAAAAAGCCACGAAGCGGATCAAGCGGTGAATCGTCTAATACTCATGACTTGCATACTACTTCAGAGAATAGTAGTTCGAAAAGACTCCGAACTAATTTAATTAATTCGAATGATATTGTTGGTGACCCAGGGTTGCGTAAACCCATTGAAACATATGATGTTGGAATTAGGGATGAAATTCGTAGGGGGTATTTGATCAAAGGCCATTGTCAACCGTTTGGTCATAACTTTCCCAAGAAAAATATGGAAAATATATGATGAGTTTTATGGAGACATGGTTCAAAGACTAACGGTGGTTGGAATACAGTGTATCAAAAGATGCGGCGTATTGCTTATGGTGTTATATGTTTAGGAAACCTCAAAGAGAACAAGGCGGAGGAGATGTGTTTACATGTACAGGATTCAACAATTGGAAAAAGACAATAGAAAAATTTGGTGAACATGTTGGTCACATAACAGTTTTCACAATGAAGCTAGAGAAAAATATGAAACACTCAAAAATCAACAGCAAAGTGTGTCACACATATTTTCTGCACACATGCATGACCAAGAGAATGCATATCGCATTCGTTTAACAGCGGTTTTAATATTTGTATTGTTTTTTTATTCCTTAATGTTCGATATTGTAATTCTAAGGTATTTTTTGTATTACTTGAAAGAAAGAAAAATAGTCATTTTGCTTTCGATTTCGCCCCCCCTTAAGTCTCATCCTGGTTCTGCCACTCCACCACCTCTCTTCTCTCTCACCTGATATTTATAAGAGACTTTTTCCATAAATAAATTTGAAAAACTAGCAACTTATGCATTTATCTTTTAAAATTCTTAAATTATAATACGCATCCCTTCATATTTTTTTTTGGGTTATGCAAATATCCTAACGTAGCTCTTGTCATCTCATAACTTAAATTTATTAAGAGATATATATATATATAGTATTGAAAGTCTTAACAGACTCATGTGTCTTCTTTACAATGCAAACACATATAAGAAGACACACGATGAAGGCAAATGATTCACTCGCTCTTTTTATTGCTCTCAACTCTCTTACTCAAACCCTTGGTTACAATCACTCATTTACAAAGAGAACCCAACCCTAAGCCACCGTCCAGATCAATTCCCTTGATCATGCTCGGCTCCTCCTTATATAGAGGAAGGCTCCAAGCTTTCCTTTCTAAGAAGGACTCTTTGTCCAGTATCAACTCTTAATCTTTGATTGGCTTTAAGCTTATCTGAACTCTTGCTTGACCAAATATGAAGTCGCCCATTTCATTGGGACTCCAAGTTGTGCTGTAACTTGCCTTGGATAGCATATGCCAATATCCATCGTATATTGACTGGAAATATAACACATTCATATTTCCACGAGTCACAACCAACTTCCCCAGTGCCATATTCCATATTGGTCGTGTCATCCTATATGCGAGTTCTAGGCCAAGTGGAATTACCTCAATGGCACGCACGGTTTGGCCTCCATGGCTAACCGTCTTCCGCCGGAGCGAGTCGCGTCCTAATCTGACTAGAACTTTCGAGCAAATAGGACTTTGCCCGCGCCAAAGTTTGCCTTTGTCGCGCGGCGTCATATCCTCCCAAGATTCCAGTCCAACTGAAACTAGGTCTTTTGTACGTCTGGATTGCTCTCAGTGGTGTCACGTGTCTTACTGGCCGCATCATTGCATGTCGAGTCTTAGTCCGACTAAGACTCGCGCGTCATCTTCGACTTCGTTCGCGCCAAACCTCACCATGATCCTTGCCAAAAGTGCCAAGTCCTAGTGGCACTAGGACTTGGCACTTTTGGATTTTGAAGTCCTAGTCCAACTCGGACTTGAGCGTCACCATGTCACGCGTGCGTCTTACCGCGCCGCGTTGCATCATGCCACGCGCCAAGCTTCTTTGGAGCACACATATTGCTTGTCGCCTTGCTGGTTTTGCTCGTCCGCGTCCCGCACGTGGGAATCCGCCCATGGCGTGATAGGTTTTGTTCGTGGCCAGGACTGCCGTGTCATCTTCTAACTTGCTCGTGCCATCTTCAAGATTCATCGCGTCATTGCTGAGGATGATGCGCATGGACACTTTGCATGCTATCCTAAGGCCGCCTAGCCTCATATGACTCATGGTGTCGACCACGAGTCATGGTCGAGCACTCGACTGCGTCAACTTTCGATGCCGCGCACCAAGGCCCGCGTCAAGGGCTCAAGGCCCTGACACCCTGCCCCCTGGTCTCGAGCGTCCCCAAGTGGCACCAGCATGGAATCAACACCAAAATCATGACGCTACGACAATGGCGTTCGTCTCACTCCTCACTGTCCCATCACCACCGTCCACCTCCCCCTTCGTCTCAGACTGACGTCCACTATCCCCCCACGTGTTGTGACCATCATCGCCATGTCACAGGGCAATCGCTGTGCGCCACGCGTGAGTCGGCCTAGCTGGCGTCGGCATAGTATCAGAGCCCATATATATATATAATAGTTTGGTCACAAGGAAGGAATTGTACATGAAGATGATGGTCGGATTCAGGGTCCTGAATCTAAGGTCCAAAGTCTCAAAAATTTTCACAATAAAAAGTTCCAAACGGATCAATTAATTATGCCTAGACATTTTCACATTGTGAAAATCATGTTTGTGTTAATTATTCTAATTTGGTACCGATGGCTGGATGATCAGATCACCACGTGAATGCCGATAGTCACAAAACACGAATCTCAAAAGAATAGCCCTTTTATTATAAGTAGAAAGTTGGGTGGCACACCGTACTCTCCCGTCCTCCTTTTCAAACTGATGAAATGATCCACAGGTTCTCTCTCGTTGAATACTCCTTTCTTTGCAACTTTGTCAACCGGCGTTCACTCCTGGGTTATCGATGTCCTCACCCTTTTGATGAGATATATTTTGTCCTTATCCCTAGCTAGGGCATTGTAATGGAGCCGCTGATGCTATGGCTAGGATTGGGAAGGAGAGTACCTACCACATATAGTCAGTGGAATCACCGTCTGTGTGAGTAGTTTAGTTGTCATGTTTTGTAATAGGTTGCTGCTTTTCTTAGCCTTTGGGTTGATCTGTTCAAAAAAAAATAGATGTCCTCATCCTTTTTAATATCTTCTTCTTGTTTTCGTAATAGTTCAGGTGGCCTCTTTTGATGTTGCCTCTCGCGATTCAATTCAAGCAGCTGAAGCTAGCGGAGACAATGGTCTTCAAGTCTTTACACTCATGTTTGGTACGGGGTTAAGGGGGGGAGATAACCCTCGCTATCCTCATTCCTACCCCAAAATATTAAAAGTAATAATTACTATTTTATCCTCATTCCACATATCATCATCATTTTATTTTTTTCTATTCCTATTCTTTAACTCTACTTTTTCTACAGTTAATTGACGTTTAGGCCTCTGAGAACGAAATATTTGTCCAGAATGCCGAATACCTTTTTTCTTAACGCATTTAAGCCATAATATTTTTTTTATTACTAAAATGCCCTTCCAAGATCTCCGATATATCTTCTCTTTATATCGACTGTTCATATTTCCAGTGAATGTTCGTATTCCCAGTGTAAGGTAAGTTACTTTCGTAAATTACTTTCCACGATTACGGAAAGTAAGTCGATGATGAAATCGTTGAAAGTAAGTTGAGTTACTTTCCATATTAAACTAATGAAAAGTAACTAGTAACTCAAGTTACTTTTCACAATTATTACATTACTATCCATAATTATTACAACTTACTATCCCTAATCCAGATGTTAGTATAGTGGAAAGTAACTTACTACGATTACGGAAAGTAACGTGAGCTCTCGATGATGAAATCGTGAAAAGTAACTCAAGTTACTTTCCAAATTACTTTCCTTTTTTCCCATTTATTTCCTCAATTTTACCGGTTACTTTTCGATTTTTTACTAGTTACTTCCATAAAGTAGATGGAAAGTAACTTGAGTTCTCGATGATGAAATCGTGGAAAGTAACTCTTTACTTTCCAATTCCTATTTTCCCCTTTATTTTCTCAATTTTACCGGTTACTTTCCATTAAATTGAAAATAACTACAAATATTGGAAAGTGTTTTTCCCCACACAATTTGAAAAAATTGAAAATGAATTACAAATATTGGAAAATTTGACATTTTTCTATATTCAAGCATTTTTTTTATATTTTTCATGATTTTCTACGCATTTTTATGCTTTTGTCGGCCTTTTCTCTGTCCTCTCACTCCTTCGCTGGGTCGATGTGACCATCGTGACGGCATCGCGAGGACCGGTGACAGACGGCGACGACGATCTCAGGATCGGCGAGCTCGGGATCGGGACGGCGAGTTTGGGATCGGGTCGGGATCGGGATCTTTGGGGGATCGGACGGCGAGCTCAGATCACGATCAGACGACGGCGTGCTCCGCGATAGGCGGGATGGGTCGAGGAGATGATTGGATATGATGGATCGGACGGCGGCGAGCTCGGGGAGATGGTTGGACGCGATCTCGGGGAGATGACAGGGCGACGGACGGCGATGGGATTCGTCAAGAACCGTCCGGATTGGTGACGGGGAGCCGGGGAAGGAGGTGGCGACGGGGATCAACGACGAAAAGTGGCGGCGAAATCGGGATCGGCGATGAGTTGGATCGACGACGACAATGACTGTGAGATGGTGATTGGCGTCGGACGGCGAGCTTGGAATTGGCGTCTGACGGCGAGATCGGGCCCGCAGGGCGGCCGTGGGTTTTGGGGGGGGGGGGGGGGGGATATAGGGGATTATAGGAGGGGTATTATTGTCTCGTAATGATATGGGATCTATTGCCCCCCATCATTTTTTTTTCAGCCTCTATTGACCATTCTCCCCTTTTTGTCTAACCCTATTCCCTTAACCTCACTTATTCTGACCTTATACCAAATAAGCCCTACAAGAGTCGAAGAGGTGGTTAGCATCTCAATGATGAAAATCTCTTATTAATTAGAGTGTCTGCGCCCACAGGTCAAGACGACGCCGTCGTGCCGGTGCGCACAACGGTTTGTGATTCAGGCTCTCCGAACTCTGCGAAGCCATGATGATGTGAAAGAGGCCGAGGAAGAGTCCGAGGCGGCGTCGGTGGAGGCGCCGAGACGACGGGCGGACGGACGGTCATCACGTGACAACCGACCGACTCGTCAACAATTGTCTCAAAAGAACAACCCCCCTTTGCTATCCCAATGCATTCCGTACTGTCATTAGTGTGTTGTTTATAGTTGCTATGATTTGATGGAATGGTGATTTCAATAACTCCTAATTGCGATCATCAAGCAACGGGTAATTAATTAGAGATACCAATCAAATCTTACAAGATATGTGCATGGTGTTCATTGCGATATGATCATAAACTTTCCTTACTATTTTTTTTTTCTGACTAAGAAGTCAGCTGATTTTATGCTTAATTACCACGGTCTTCCCCAGAAGCTGAGGAATAATTATTCTGAAAAAAACTAATGAATATAAAAAACCCTCTTTTATTGGTATTTACATTTTGTATCCCCCATAACCCATTGTTTACATTTGTAAAAAGCCCCCTATAGTTAAACCGTTGTCCAACATGTAACTTGATCTTTTCTAGCCATTTCCGCAAAAAGAATGATCTACTTTGAACAAAGGCATAGAGCCAATCACGTATCTGACACATGTCCAGCTTCCACCAGCTGATCATTTCCTCAAACTTGGGGAAGCATAAACTAAACCCTAGTTTTTGGTCACTGTGAAAAAAAACAGAGTATTATAAGTACAACATGTACAATTAAGTCACCCCCAAAAGACAAGCAAGTGTAGCCATGGCACACTCTCCATTAATACAAGAAGGTGTGCCAAAGCCACTAATCTTTAGAACTCTCTGCACTCACCTCAACTCAGTGGAAGCCCACATGATTCAAAGCCCTAATGCACAACAAAACCCTAGAAATCTGCTCGTCTAGAGACTAGGGTTACCATAATATATGGAGTAATTAAGAGACGCGTGAAACAACAAAGCCCTAGGTTTTGTGGGTCTCCCTTCCTCGTTGCATGCATGGCGGCAGACAGGCACGACTACCCGTACGTAACCTATATAGCTTTCCTTCCACGCATTCTTATTAAACACCCTTTCATCATCTATACTTCTCAATCCTTTCAAACCCTACATTCAACTCTCTTCTCTCTCTCTCTCTCTCTCTCTCTCTCTCTCTCTCTCTTAGTTCTCAAACCTTTAAAAGATCTTTCTCTCTCTAAGCTTTGAACAATGCTCTATCTCTATATAAACAAATAGCTTTGACCTATAAGCTAGCTAGGGTTTTATGTTTTCCTTTATAAAGGCCCTACCAAAGCTCTCTCTTTTCTCTCCTCTTTTTGGCTGTTGTTGAATGACAGACATACCTATAGAGGTAGGAAAGTAGTTCTAGATTTCTAGCCATGGTGCAGTTAAGGTCTATATGCATGCTACTTGGTCTCTTGCTCTTGCTCTCTCTGGTTGCTCTCATGGACTCCATGGCCTCTGCAACAAGAGGTATGTAGTAATGCTAAGGCTTCTCTTCTTCCTCTTGCTTTGTTCATGCAGCATTTACCTAAAAAAGAAGAATCATATTTCAAGAGTTGAATTTTTCTTTCTTATAGAGCGTAATGTATCAGTTGCCATCGATGATCGGAACCTCCGAAATAACCATGTAAGTATATAGCTGCAATCACTATATATGCAAGCTTTTCTTATCCTTTGCATATATATATGATGTATTTTTTCTGAAAAGGATGAATTTTTTGAATCAGGAAGCGAGCAAAAAGATCGATAAAGTTGACAATCATGGAAGGAAATGGGAAGGAGGAAGGAAGATGGGTAAAGAAAATGAAGTGAAGAAGGAAGTCGTGGAAGTGAAGGGAAGAGTTTCTATTGGAAAATGTGATCATGGAGGGGGAAAAGAAGAGGATGTTAAGTGTCAACTGAGTAAGAGAAGTCTCCCTGCTTCTAAGGCTAAATTCTTTGGCCTGATACCTTTCACTTCTGATTACGGTAGACCGAGAGACCATCCGCCAAAGAACAACTAAGGCAGAGGCTTTTTAAAGCCAATTTTGCTTAGGTGGTTTAGGGTTTCTTAATTTTCTTCTTTTTATTATACATGTCTATGTGATAGATGGAGAATTTTCATAGTGTATTTCTATGCTAATTAATTGACCTTTGTTGTTGCTCAAATGAGTGTTCTAAAGTTTTGTTCTTCTTTTATTTGAGGAAGAAGAAAATTTTGGTCATATATTAATATATGGATGTTGTGCCCAAGTTCATAATGGCAAAAGGTGGCTGAGCTAATTTTTCAATTTTTATTTCTGTTCCATTTTGAAACATGTTTTCATGGATGCAGGAAAGGCTAAAATCCCATCAAAGAAGTCATTTGGGTCATCAATCAAAGAGGTATATAATCTCTCCCACTGTTCCTCTATATATATATAGTTTGTTCTCTTTAATTCTTCATTTATAAGAACAGTATTTATGACAAAAACTTATTATATATGGATCAAGAACATCAAATGATCCAAAAGGTTGGGTATTATTATATCATACTTAATGAATCAAAACACTTAGATAATTAACCTTATCAAATTGATTTTGATCTCTTAAACACTTAGAGATATATACTCAATCTATTTACTACTACTCCTTAATTGGTTTATAAAACCATGTTTGAACTAACTCAATTTGCTGAAATAAGTTGACCATGTTATTGTCTTAAAAGCTAACCTTTTATGCTTATGGATTTCTGATGAGCAGGAGGATGCTAGCAGTAGTGTTAAGCCAAAGCCAGTGACCACTGAGCCAATGATGCAGCCAAGCATCATGTTAGAAACAGCAGACAAAGCTCAGACAACCGAAACACAGAAAGTCCTGGAGGCGGCTGCCGCCGAGCTCTTCAGAATGGTCACAAGAGACTACCATCAAACTCACCGTCATCCTCCGGTTAACAACGGGATGCCTTTAACGGATCACTGTGTGAAAACCTAGCTATGGTATGGTTACTATGGTATGGTATGGCCGGGGTTTCTCTCTTACTAGTCTGGCAGCAGACGTTTTGCCGGGAGATGCCATTTTGCTAAGAACTTCTTTCAGTGGAGTTGTTAATTTAGATACAAACAGTTTCCATCTAACTTGCCCAAAAATTAATGTTTTCAAGTTGTCATATGTAGGAAATTAAATGCTCACCCTATGGTTGGTTGTTTCGAATTAATCACTCTAAACTCCAAAGCAGTGGTGACCAGCAATGCTACTTTTTTTGATGAATTGAGCCCATAGGCTAAAATTATTTACAACATATGGTCAAGGGCCTCAGCCCCATCTCCCTGTTGCCATACAAAGCTAGTGCAAGACAACCTACACTCCTTAGCAACACATCTGATCTAGGAACAAACAAACAAAAAACAGAGCACAGCCCAAGAGTAAGTTTCCATGTTTGTTTGGCCAAATCCTCCAGGTTCTTAGGCCATAACTGATGCCCATTGATCACTTGAACAACATCACGTTGCATCAGATTGAACCACTATCTGACCTCTTTGTCTATCTTTCGCCAAAGACAAGGCCTTGAGGATTGCAATCAGCTCAGCTTCAAAAGCATTCCTTATCACCTCTACTCTTTCTCCTCTAATCCAACAGTGTTCCCCTTTTCCATTAAACTCCACCAGCAATGCTACTTGATACTAGAAAGATTAGGGTTTTGGGAGAGAAACGCCAGTGAATACTCTCATTAGGACAAGGGCCCAAGTGTCTAGATACATAGATAATGTGCTTATCTCAAAGCGATGAGAAATAATACACACAAAAGAGAAACGAAAATAATAATCATCAATAAAGCTAACATGATACCACACACACATACATGATAAAAAAAAGCTAAGCATCCTTGACCCAATATATAGTGCACTAAACAAAATATTTGTTCACTTATATAGCTAATACCCATTTGTTCTTGTGATGAGAAGAAAAAAATTGAGTCTAATTAACTGATGGGCAAATATGCGAAATCCCCTTACATATGTCTTTACCACCTCGTCCTCAAAGAGAATCCACAAGAAGAGTGAAAAAATGAATATGGCCAGGACTTTACAGAAGAATGAAGGAATCTATCTACAACTTCTTCACCACATATAAGACCTGTGCATAAAGAGATAAATAGTGACAGCGCTTACTGTCAGATATGTACTTGGTAAAAGTGTTTCCTTTCGCATAAAACAGAGTTGACAACATTCTCTACAAAAGCAAAGAAGCATTTCCTGCAAGAACTGGGCATCAGATTGGACCTGTGAAGCTGTTTAACCTGTTCAGTGTGCCTACAGATTGAGCCTGGGAACTCGCGAGCCGTGGACTTTGAATGCTCTAAGCCACATGCTGCCAAGATGGTATGAGTAGCAATCCTCGCGACTTCCTTAAATCTGTCGGCACCTGCAATAGTAGGTTTTAAATGAGTATATAATGTACAAAAGTAGTTCAACCAGAGGCTCTCTCGAAATTACTTACGCTAATGCATTCAAGAAACTTGGAGGGACAAGTGAGAAGCGGATACATTCAATCTACGCATGTACAAAATTATCCAAAGGGGGATGATATACAACATTCAATTGTGTAAAGTGCTTGTAAGTTACTTTACTAGCTGGTTAATATTTAATACCGCAAAAGTCTACAAGTGGTCCTGATAATGGAGATCTAATGAATTAAAATGTAATACTATTCAGTTTCCCTTTGTTCTCCATTGCAGGATTAATGAAAGCTGAACTTACCTAGATGACTATCTCTGCTTAGCAACTTTAGGTTGAGCTTAACCAGAGATTGCACATCAGCCTTGGAGTTGTCCCCTCTTTTCTCATTTCTTCCCATCCTACTTTCACCAGGAAATGTGTCTGCACCAATCGTCCCACTATTGCAAAAATGGGAGTCATCAGAAATCATCTTGCTAAATGATAAATTGGAAGCTCCAGGAAGGGAACCATATGTGTCTGCATCAGATGGAACATCAGGTCTCGTGCCTTTTGCTAAAGTAGATGCTTTCGGCCAGTCGTCCTCAAGATCCTTATCCAGAAACATATACCGAAGAGATTTATCCTCCTTAGCAGGACATTCTAACAATGAAGTATTCCGCAACGGTTCTCCATCCACGTTTTGCATCAACCTCTTTGTCTGCTTATCTGACCTATGCCTCTTCAAACTTCTGGGTCTGTGTTTTTCCCCAGCAGACGAAACTTGGTAGGATTGTAGTGATTCAGGGGCAGATAAGAACCTGCACATGGAGTTATCACCCTTTCTCATAGAGGCACTTGAGCAAAGAGCTTCCGTTTGCTTTGAGACTACACTTCTTCTTGAAGTATCTACAGAATGACCGGAAATTTTGTCATTTTGAGCCCCTTGTAAGGACTTAGCAACTTTCATCATTTTCCATGCTTTGTCGACATCTTGTGTAGCTGTTTTCCTTGGTGTCTGGCTAGAGGTACTGGCCACCAAGGCAGTTTGCTCACTGTTGCCAGAAGATGAAGAATTAATCTGTCTTGATTTGCCATTACTCATTCCACCAGCAGATTCTTTTTTATCACCTGTAGCTCCGACATTGCAAAGCAAACTTGATGAGAAGTATAATGAACCGGCACGAAGAGCATGCCAATTTTCACGAATTATTCTTATCCTATCATGCAGATTGCGGCAATGGTGCAAGGTTCTCGCACCTTGCTCAGCTATTGTTTCCTGGGAAGGTGATGAGACCCCATTAACACGAGCAGCAGGGCATGAAAATCGCTCCACTGGGTCTTGAGTCTCACTGTGAGCAGCAGTCGTTCCAGATGGGTGGCTGTCGTAACTTCTTTCTTCAAGAGTTCGGCTATTTGTCAATCTTAGTGATGAATCAAACGCATCTCCATCTGTTACAATCTCCAGAATTGAAACTGATGAATTAACCTTTTGAACAATACTCAATTTTTTGTAAGCATCTTGGTCATGATAATCAGCATCCGACTGAACTTTGGAGTGCTCATCCCTGGAAATGGTACAATCAGGGCAGAACCAGTCACCCTCAGGCACAGTAGGCCCAAGACCTACACAATACGTGTGAGCAGCAGAGTCACATAGATCACACAACAGCAATAACTCTTCATCTGCAGAAGTATGGCATTCACTGCAGATCACATGTTCATATGGGGCAGAAAGCCCTGTAGATTCATTTCCAAGAGGATGGTAAACCTGCAACATTATCACTACATGACCCCCTCAAAATAAATCTAACAAATATTGAAAAAAAGATCTTACATTTCTCATTTCTTTCCAGATATAAAATGGATTTTGCACAGCATTTCTCTTTTCATATGTAAAAAGCTGGTCATGCCAAAGGAACAAAGCAGAGGTCATGTCAATGCATTGACAAGATTAGGCATCACTTGCATTCTTAGGGGGTGTTTGGTTGTTTGCATCAGTTGATGATGCATCAGTTGATGATGCATCAGTTGATACAGTATTAATATCATCCATTTGTTTGGTTGCTTGTATCAACTAATACAGTATTAGTTGGTTTTGTGTTTGGTTGGTATGTATTGCATCGGTTGATACAAAAGACGATAGCGTCATGCTCCTCCGTGGCACCAGTCAAACTCGTCGGAGCTTTGGATTTCAAAGCCGGCGAATAACTCCCGCAATCTCCCCACTTTAGCACACGCCAGAGATCCACGAACACGGGCGCCAAACTCCCCGGAGATCTACGAACATGGGCGCCAAACTCGTCGGAGATCCACGAACAGGGGGCGTAGGGGAAGAGCTGCGAACGGACTGGGGACGCCGGCGTGGAGGACAGTGGGCCAATGCAGATCACGACTCGAGAGGAGAGCCGACGGGGGACTTTGGTGGGGAGATCCAAACGGCGCTAGAGGAGGGGAGATTCGAGCGGCGGCGGCCAGAGGAGGGGAGATCCGAGGGGTGGCGGCCAGAGGAGGGTAGATCCGAGTGGTGGCGGTGAGAGGAGGGGAGATCCGAGCGGCGGCGGCTAGAGGAGCGGAGTTCCGAGCGGCGGCGACCATAAGAGGGGAGATCCGAGCGGCGGGTGGACGGATGAGGGATGATCCACAACATGGGACCGGCGGAGATGGATGAGGGAGAGCCTGGCGGAGATGGAGAGGAGGAGGATGAGGAGGGCGGTGGTAGCGGAGGAGGCGAAGGGGCTCAGCTTCCTCGGGGAGGAGAGGGGAAAGGAGGATCGGGGAGGAGAGGGAAAGGAGGCACGTGCCTCACGTGCTGCATCACCTGATGCTGCATCAAGAAGTCACTTTTTTGCATCACCAGATGCAGCATCAGTTGATGCATCTGGTCAACCAAACACATGTTGGACCGTGACGCCGCATCAATTGATGCATGCATCTGTTGATGCATGCAACCAAACGCCCCCTTAGTTCTCTTTAGTCATGAAAGTTCCATATCAGTTTGATACCGATGCCATCTCGATTACAGCTTGTTCAAAACGGTAATGAGGTGATAACAAACTAAGAGTTGAGCTCATATCAGTTCCATACCGATGCCAGCCCGATTATAGCTCGTTCGAAACGGTAATGAGGTGATAAGAATAGCTCAACCTTTGTAAGCTGATAGTGAGCAGGGCCCAGCTCGCTCGATATCAGCTTTGTCTGACAGTTCTAAGTTTACATAAGATCGTATATTTTGCGTCCTATTTTGGCCAATTTGGCATCTAACTAGAACAAAAAATTAGCAAACCACAGATTTACTGCAAATTTACCTAAGTTGAAATAGGTCAACACTAGATAATAGATAAGAGGTCAACACTAGATTTTACCATTTACGACTACTCTCTGAATCTTGCAAACAAAAGCACATTAGGCTTTCAAATGTAGGAGTTTCACAGAACTTCCATGTACTTCCAAACTAAGAACACCAAGGATGTAACCTTGATATGTATAGAGCAGGTTCCTATATTATTATACACCATAGAAAACATAACCTAGGAAGAAAAGATGAGAACCTTTTGAGATTATAACCAATACCGAAGATTAAGGAGGTGAAATACTCAACTATTAAATTTCACAATGAAAGCTAGCAAAAACGAACGCAAGCATGCAACTAATTCGAAAGAAGACCACTTCGGTATTTCCGTCGAAGTTGTAGACAAATTCAAATCCTAACGCTACCAAACACACCCTAAGAAGCCAACGCTAACCCTAGCTAAAAGAACCTCACCTGGTCACGGAGTCGAACGTGGACGAGGCGCTCCCGTGGGAAGAGGCCACGGACCGGAGGGCGGCAGATGGACTGGAACCGGAGCTTGCACATGGGGCACCGGGACTCGACCTTGGCCCACTCTATGATGCATACGAAGCAGTAGTAGTGGTTGCAGCTATCGATCCAGCCACGAACCGATCGACCATCATCCGATAAGCATATCCCGCACGTCTCCATCGACTCATCAACCACGGCGGCGGCGGAGGAACCATCGTCGGCGCCACCGCCAGACGCCGCGGCAAACGCCAGCTTCGCCTTCCCCTTGGGATCCCGATCCTCCATCTGTGTCCGTTATTGGATGGGGGAAACCACATCCAAAGGACCAAAGCCTAACGGAACCGGGTCGGTCTGGGCTATCGGGTTTCGGAGCTCTGTTGTGAGTTGTGACGAGGGCCCATTGCTAAACGGATGCGGGTTTCGGAGCTCCAATAATCCACTTTATCTGTTATCACAGACCGTGTATGCGTTACAAGGGCTACTGCTACCAATAAAACCTTGATATATCAAATTAGACCCTTGAAATTTCCCTTTACATTAATGTCTAGATTTCTGATGGTATCATGTATATTAGTAGCCTTAAACCAAAGACTTCACAGACAGTCTTTCATCCATCCCATCTGTTTATGAAGCTTTTTTTTTTTTTTTTTGATTAGTTGGACCTTTCGGTTAAATTACATGAATCTATCCAACTCTCTAAGGTCGTCTTTTTCAAGTGCCCATTATAAAGGCACTTGAGACCGGCGGTACCACCGTGCAATCCCATCTGTTTTTCCATTTTTTATATAAGGAATATGAACAAATAAGCAACCCATCTGTGTTATGAAGCTGAAATGATTAAGATATCCTTGGTAGAAAAAGGCAAAATTTCAGGATTCCAATAGCTATTCCAAAAATATTTTAGTCATTTTCTCAATTTTAAGGGAAATTATTAAAATACCTCCATCCGTTTAAGACAATTTTAGAGTTCTAATATCGCTCCTAGGATTATTTTAATCATTTGAACCTCTTAATAAGACAAAGGGGTAAATGGAAGATTGGATGTGAAAACAGACCTTATGATATTGTAAAAGATTTATTGACAAATGTGAAATTTAAGACAAAGGGGCAGTGGGACGTGTTTTCGCTCTACACACGTACTTACAACGTTAGCTCGTATCCAACAACTATAGATAAGCATGTGTTAATTAACAAAACACGTACAGTCACAAAAAATACACATCTTCAGATTTATACACATGCATAAATACGTGCGTGAGCTATTAATACGCGTGAAAAGCATATAAATCTCGTACACGTTCATAATTTTTGTACATGTGCGTAGCCTAAAGATACTTGTGAAAAAAAGTGAGGGGAAATGCGTCCCACTACATGTGTATTTTTATCTAACGTGCATATGATAGGTGGAATCACGAGTATAATAACATGCACATACGTGTATATTGTAACAATATGGCATATAAACGAATAATGAACGAGTATAAAATGTATGCTACATCAAGACCATGTCATTGTCGTTGTCTAGACGGCTATATGGTCTATATGGATTGTCGAGTATCTCGTATGTTAAGAACAAGTCATGGCGGTGGTGCCCTTTATGCTTAGCGTCGCCATGTCGTGCGCAGGCCCCGCCATCTTCCCATCTTGGGGAGAGGAAGATGGGTAGTGTGGGGAGCTATCCCCAGGTGATCATGCAGTGAAGAAAGTCTCTCTCCCTCCTCCCACTCACCGCCTCTCATCTCCCATTCCTCCCTCTCTCCCTCCCTCCCTCCTCTTCCTCGAAGGAACTTCCATTTTTATCATCTCCATTCCATCATAACAACCCACAGATCCTATCAGAGGTTATGCTCTCATTTACATTCCATTTTTATCATCTCCATTCCATCACAACAACCCACAAAATGTCGTGAGTTTCTTCGTGTATAACATTGGCTTGCGCTTAAGGGAGAGTAGAGAGGAGCAATAATGTTGTCGAACCCTCCCAACTCGTCTGAGACCTCGACGAGCGCCACTTCGACCATCTCCTCCACGTCGCCACCATCCCCCTCCTCCTACTACTCTCCCTCTCAGGCTTCTCAAAAAACCATCTTGGCATTTGCTAGTCAACAAAGCCTTCGCCCCACCGGAGACCAAAAAGTGTGGCCGGGATAGTCGTGGATATGGCTGGGGACGTTCCCAACCCTGGAGATGGCGGCGAGCGCTCACGACGTGGTGTGAGGCAGATTACATTGGATTAAATATTAGATGGTCATGACATATCATGTGGCATGCCCATCCTATGGGGTGTGAGGCAGGGATAGAAATGGAATAAAGAAAATTATGAGTCCTATTCTGCAAATAAACAAGACATGTGATCTCAAAGTGTAAAAAACGAACGCTAGAGGTCTATTTTGACAAAAAAAAATCCCACGGAAGAGAGAGAAAAGCGCATAGGAGAGAGAGAAGCCGGGAGAGAGAAACAGTGTGGGGAGAGAAACGCTAGAGAGAGAAACTAGAGTGAGAAACCGGGTGGGGGTGAGAAACACAGAGAAAACAGGGGAGAGAGAAAGGAAGAGAGAAACCGCTTCTCTCAACTAAATATTTTATGTTGTTAAAAATTAGGATTAATGATATAATAATTAATATAATGTTTTAAGTAGGGGTAAAATGGTAAAATGCTTTTGCACGCGAGTAGAGTTATACACTATCTTGGTTAAAAGGTAGGATAAAAACATCGCATAAGTGGTTACTTATATATTGTTTGACCAAGGCATGTAAGCGCTTATGTATAAGGGTGGCAAAATGGTGTTTGGATGGATATATAAGCATGGTTTATACATGCATAAGTTCCCTTATGCAAATCTAAGGGCATGTTTGGATTGATGATAAGTATACATTAACCTTATTTATGCATTCAATCACTTTATCTATTAGGTCAAAAAGTAGTTCGATATCTTGTAGTTTCTGAGTTTTGCAATTTAATATCACATAGCTTTAAAATTATCAAAAAATACTCCAAGTTACATAATAGTGCAGTATAAACCATCATCCGACCCGTTACTACATTTTAACGGCTAACCAGTTCACTGTGCTCAATTTTGATTGGTTGACCGGTTTGCTGATGTGGGAAGTGAGAGAGAGAGAGAGATACAGGGAGGAGAGAGAGAGCACCCATCACGTCTGTCGATGGCGAGCTGCCCAGTGTAAGCGCCGTCGTCGTCGGTGCCGTAGGAAGCTTGGGAGGTCATCGGGATTCAGTGTCGGCAATCCAGGGAGGCTCACAGCATGTCGGGAGCATAAGAAGTTGGGAACTTTGCAAGGGTGTGGTGGAAATGGTGGGAAATGGAGAAGATGGAGGCCGACTGCACCCAAAGGATGCCGTTGGGGATGCCAAGCTCCTTGGCCACGTCAAGGGTCGATGGCATGAAGGGTTGTTGACGACGCATGACACTAGATCTGAATCCGTGTATTAGAACGTGAGGGAGGGGATGGAGGAAGGGGAGTTAGTAGAGAAAACAGAGTATTTGCTCTGTTCTTAAAAACAAAGGACATGGTGAAGGAGGACCTGGCGGCGCTGGAGAAGAACTACGAGGAGGTCGGAATAGAATCGGAGGGCGAAGGCGACGCTGATGATGAGCATAAGTGACTTTTCCAATGGCTCCATTAATGACATGGAAACTTTGTTATTCGAAATCCTAACTCCTCCGGCACCGAAGCCGGTATCAGTGGCGTCCGCTCCGGCCCTGGCGCCACCCCATTCACTCGTATCCCCCTCTCCACCACCTGCAACGCCAGCCCCCTCGTGAATGACACGATCGCCCCTTTGGTGGCCGTGTAATCCAAAGATCTCATGTTTCCTTTGTACGCTTCACCGACTCGTTGTGATGATGCTCCCCCTAATGCTCATGTGCTTCAGCGCATATCTTTTCAATACACCCACGTATGTCTTAGGGAATCTATGACGTGCTCTTTTCTGGGCTGCTGCTCTTGCCTATGGGGTGAGAATTCTGTTCGTGGGAGGCCATCTTCAACGCCCGAGCGGGTTCTCCACGACGACGTCCGAGCGGGTCCTCATCCTCCACGGAACCCATCCTTCATCGTTGGCGTTCTCGTCTGCCACCGGCCATGCATGGGAGGAGGACGAGGAGGAGGACGAGCCTGAGCAGCTCGCCGTCGACGCGACGGCGCCGCCTACAACCTCAACGGTGTCGGCGGGTGCTCTCTCTCTCTCTCCATCCCGTATCTGTCTCTCACTTCCCACGTCAGCAAACCGGTCAAAATTGACGAAAATCATTCAAAATTGTGCACAATGACTGGTTAGCCGTTAAAATATAGTAATGGCATCGGATGATGGTTTACACTGCACTATTATGTAACTTGGAGTATTTTTTGATAATTTTAAAACTACGTGATATTAAACTGTAAAATTCAGAAACTACACGGTATCGAACTGCTTTTTGGTCTATCCCATTATATAAACTTATATCATATTCTCAATTCAAACGGACAGTCTTTTAAAAGTCAATGTCCTCTCTAGATTTCTTAGGGTTACCATATTAATTTTTCCATGTGTTTTAGATCTTAGATCGAAGATTATCTTGCAGATTTTCACTTCATTAACTATTTAGAACAGAACATCATGTCGCAGGTTTCTCAGGTTATCAAATGGCAAGAAATCTTTATGGTAGATCTATCATCATTAATATGCATATTTTCGGATTTTTTGTCTTTAAAAAGTTCAGTTTTGCAGCAGGTTAGAATTCAGGTTACATCAGCTTTTCAACTAAAATTTTACATCGTTTCTATTTCTCAAAGCCTTTCGTTTGCAGTAAATAAATGCAGTCATCCATGCAACTTTGATGTTATAACACCTGAATTTACCATCACTACCATTAAACAAACGAAGCAGCATCTGGACTAAAATCAAAGCGGTTTAGTTAGTTCAGGTACTAAAACTGTAAAACAAAAAAAGGATACAGACAGCTACTAGTTTGAAACCGAGCAAATTTTACACGTACCAGAAGTGTTTCAGCCTAAATTAAAAATATAAAGGATACTTTGCCTTCTAAACCAGGATGATAGGTTCAACCAAGAAAACAAAAAAAATGCAAGCTTGCCTAGCTGAGAACACAAGTAATAAATTAGCAGTCTATAAAGCTGGTTCACATGAAAAGAGTACAGCAAAGTGAGCGACTCAGTCGCATACTTTTTTTTCTTTCTTTTTTTTGAGGAACGGCATATAACACAAGAACTGAACAATAAGGCAAATCACACCAGCCTCCTCTACTCATTGACTTCGACTGATTATGTACAGTAACAGCACTGATAACCCACCATAATATGGACCTCTTCACTGCTCAAAACTACTCTTTTAACTGCTTTAATATATCCCAAAGATTGGTAGTTTTATTTCTACAGCCCCCTTTCTCCTTGTTTGCCACTGCAACAGAGGAGGTATAGGCCACTAGCTGTTAATAAACAAGCACTGCATCAATTCTCTTGCTCTATCTCCTAATCAAAACTGGCAGGAAGTGCCGAGCCTCTGGCTCTGCCTCTGGCTTGCAGCCACGGACTTCCTGTTGCAAAATGCACTGTCTAGCAGCTCCTGGAACTTCTCAAGAAACTCATCCCATTCCTCCTCCCCCATATCTGCCAGCTTCACAAAGCTCACACTTGTCTGAAGCTTCTCATTAGCACTACCCTGCCTGTCATGAAGCTCCCCGCCGCAACTTAATCTATCTCGGCTGGCAGAAACATCACCTTTTGGGATTCCAACCTGAAACCTCTTGCTTCTTTCAGTGAGACTGACACCCTTCAGAGACATAGAAAGATTTGAAACATTAGGAGGTTCAGGAGCAGTAGGGAAGCAAGTAACGAATATCATATCATCCTTTTCGTGGCATTCGTCCTCCAATTCTAAAAAAGGATGCATCAAGGTCCTCAAATTCGATCCAAAATGGTACAGTGATGATGATTTGCGGTAAGTTGCCAGATCATACCCGCAGTCGATGCTAAACTGAAAATCATCTCCATTTCCTTCGTAACCATCTTGAAAGAATGACTTTCTTTGTGTTATCAACTTCCTTGCCTCGATGCAGACGAGTTCCAGCTCGCTCGGTTCTTCTTCCGTCCCCCTGAATTCCCTGCTCATCATCTCACCAATCTCTGCCAGGCAAAGCCCAAAAGCTGCTGCTTCCTTGAGAAATGTGGTGCAAAGGACAAGAATCCGAAGGCAAGCATCACGAATCATAGGAAGTTCCATCCGCAACATGCTCGAGTCCCTCACAGGATCAAGATTTGCAATGTACTCGAGCTCATCTTCAGAAAAAGGAACTGATGCTTGTGGCCAGTGAATCCACTCGAAGTAAGGATCCTCCAAATTCTCAGGTAGGCAGAAGCCATGGTCAATAGGAATCAGTTCCATCTGACCCCTGAATCCAGCAACTCCAGCTTTAACCTTCCTCACCAAAATGTTCCCAGCATGCCTGTCCGTGTTGAAGATTCTGATGTCAAGTATTCCAATCCTGTGGACAGCAGCAACAGGGAAGCTTGATGGCCCATGATCACTGGCATCAAAATCATGCGCAACGTATTGCTGAAATGAGGCAATCTTGCTGACAGGTTCCTGCTTCTGACAATCAATCTGGACAGCATTACAGTTACTCCCGTCATTGACATGGAACACTGAGTGGGTTATATTGACCAGGACAGTAGGGGGAACCTTTGCAAATTGATCATAGTCCAGAAGATATGCAGCAACCTCCCTGAATCCTGTCTCCCCAACTCTTACTGATCTTTTCAGGCCAGGCTGACCAAGGGTTTTTCCAACAAAACCTTTAGGATTGTTTGGAGCAAATGGCTCCTCGTCTGCAGGTTTCACAATGGCAATGCTATCGCCCTTGCAGTTCCTGAAGTAATATGTGCCACCAAGTCCATTATGAACTGGAATGGGCTTCACACCACTTTTTATAGCCTTTACAGCATCCATAATAAGCTGCTCTGTCAGAGAGCAATGGCTTGAGCACCCTAAGATCTCAATGGGACTACTCAAATCTCTTTGCTGAATATCCTTTCCACTAGGTGAAAGGCACGGGGTTGAGTAACTCCTTTGCAGTATGCTCTTGGTAAGAAATAAAGGGGGCTCATCCTGAGATGAAGGCTTCCCATTCTTCAGCAAATGATCACCAAGATTAAGGGGGCTCTTTTCAATTGGGAAATTGGGGGACAATTGCAACTTCCTTTTCACAGTGTGGGGATTATCTTCATGGTCCAATTCAATGCCCAAGCCACAGACATGTTCTGTTTGGACAAAGACACATCTCCTGGCCATAGGATTCACTTCTGTTTTATTCCCATAGTAATCACTACTAAGTGTGCGATTTAAGACTGAAACAGCCATCTGGGTCTGAACAGGGCTCTCCACCTTCCAGGACATGTACCAGGCTAAGGGAAGAGCAAGGCTACCAAGGCCCGTGTTGCTGCCTAGGATTGAATTTCCTCCTCTTCTTCCTCTCTCTATGTCGCACGCCAAACACAGAGGCCGGCGCAGTTATGGAGAGAGGAAGATAGAAATGAAGTGTCATAGAGTAGTTACCAAGGAATGGATATCCACCTTAAAGTTCAGACCAGCGGAGATAAAGTTACGAGATAATGAAGTTGAAGAGGAAGATGGAAAAATTCTGTTACACTTGTGAAGTCATAGTGGGGAGCTGTGGCCCAGAAACGAAACCTGCATGGCACAAAGTCAAATTCCATACTCATATGGACAAGAGGATGAAGGAAGACAAGAATTATGTAATCTAACATCACATTAGACCATAACCCTCACAATGGATGTATAACAGAAAATAAAATGCTTACAATAATAATGTCTAAATCTTGGATGCATAAATAACAAAAAGAGGAAGCATATGACAAGAGATTTATGAGCCCAATATGTCAGAGATAATTTAAGTCTCTATCATCTAGCATTTAGCTTTTCTTTAATCTTTAAAGAAGAAGTTCCAGCAGATACTGACAACCACAGGATTCTTGGCGGAAATGTATCATCACCAACCATTCAGCTTTTCAGAGAAAGAAGAAGAAAGACCAGTAATTAGTTCAAGGATAGAAGTTTTGGCCAAAACATTTATGGCTTGCTTTAGCTGTCCAAGTCAATCTGATCCATTTTGCTCCACTTCACAGTCCAGATTTTAAGCTGCCGGACTCGTTCTCAACCCTTCCATACTCCCTTTCTCATTTCTTTCTTCCCACTTTCCCAGACAAGAGGCCCACTTCCATTTCCATCCAAAGACATCCATTCTGCCCCTTCATAATCAAAATCTAGGTGCATTTAAAGCGAGTTCAACAATATCTGCTCAAACAAAGTGGGTAAGGTTTTCCTTTGTTTAATTCTACCAACATCTCACACCCAGAGTCAAGGAATGTCCATGTAAGGTTGATGGATGAAGGCTCTACTAACTGTTTTCAAGTCTCTAGAACTATTACAACAAATCCTACTTATTGACATTAGCACAAGCTGCTAGTTCCTTACAGTTACTTGTAGAGTAAACGCCTTCTCTCTATTCTTTGAAATTTAGGAAGAGAAGATATGCATCGAAACCAGCCCAGAACTTGTAAATGGTTCTTGCCTTCATAAACGTCTTGTGCATATTAGAAAATATTAAACCCCAATTCCCCATGCGTACCCTAAAACCTGCAGTATAGTATTCATTTCAAATAAATGTCATCCAATGCCTATGCTTTCTTAGGCACTCGCTTTCATATATCAAATAGCAATTAAGGCATAATTAAAAGCATGTTGTCCCCGCTTAAAGCCATTACTATTCATGCTTATGCACCAAACTAAGAACAGGATCCAGCCTAGTCCATCTAAGATGCGAATGAACCAAATCTTTCTTCTAAATATAAAAAAAGGTCAGCTATTAGCATTGGGGTTCGAATCAATTTAGACCATGACAATAACAAGCACCAATCTACATTTCTACATCCAGACAGAACAACAAACGAAAACCTTGAATATTCACGCAAAAATCTCCCTACTAATGCGATTTCATTTCAGAACCTACCAATTCAAACGATGATCGCAAGATCCCTAATATTCACACAAAAATCGAAACTTCGGCAAGAAGAAAAGTACAAAAAAACATACAAAACAACGGGTAATAAAGAAACTTGATCGCAAGATGGTGAGAGGAGGCGGCGAGGGACTCACACGCAGGACGGCGCCGGGGAAAGCCAGCGCGGATGCGGCGGCCGGAAGTCGGCGATTGCTCCGACTCGAGAGACCCCAAAGCCTCCCCTTTCCCCAAAACCCCCAACCCTCGCTCCCACTCGTGTTTTAAACTCCTTCCCAGCGTTAATTAACAAATAAAGGACGGTTACTCCCCCTAATGCCATAATTAGGCGTTTCGAAACAGAGGAATGGGAACTCGACACGTGGCCGTCCTGGACTTGTTGATTTCGACCGTCAGGTCTATAACTGAGTGCCACGTACACGGTATAAACTGGTTAGATTCCTCCTTCGAACTTTCTTTCGGCTTTCACAAATTCACGTTGACGAACGCGTTTCCCTTTGAAGTAGATGAGGTGGAGGGCGACGTGGCGAGAGATGATTGGCTAGGAGGGTGAATTAATTATTATTGGGTTCTTCTCCAAAAAAATAATATTTTTGCTTTCTTGTCAAACGAAAAATATAAATAATATATTAAAGAAAAAGAAAAAGAGAGTTGAGCTTTTCTCTCAACACGTGTTTTGAACTAATGGTGTGTTTGATTGGCATGAATCATGGTGGATCGTGTTATTATTGGGTTCTTCTCCAAAAAATAATATTTTTGCTTTCTTGTCAAACGAAAAATATAAATAATATATTAAAGAAAAAGAAAAAGAGAGTCGAGCTTTTCTCTCAACACGTGTTTTGAACTAACAGTGTGTTTGATTGGCATGAATCATGGTGCATCGTGTCGCACAATGCACCCTTCATAGTGATCCTATATTTTGTTCTCCACGTATCAAGTAATGCATGC
This sequence comes from Narthecium ossifragum, assembly GCA_963920575.1. Classification (NCBI taxonomy): domain Eukaryota; kingdom Viridiplantae; phylum Streptophyta; class Magnoliopsida; order Dioscoreales; family Nartheciaceae; genus Narthecium; species Narthecium ossifragum. The sequence continues at coordinate 22,321,286 of OY986973.1, forward strand.
ATCATGCAATGTATTTTTGACACCAAATCATGCATCATATAAAATGGTCTAAATGACCGTTTCACGCGATGCACCTATGTACGGCGCATCTCCTATACACCACGTGAACATATCATCCTTATATAGCAGGATGGTTATAAGTTAATCTTTGATTGTCCTATGTGGCGTCCTACGTGACAGGGATTATCCTAGGTGGAGCCTATGTGGAGGGGTAGTTAGTGGGAGAGGTGGGAAGTTAGTGGGAGGAGAAAGGGGGTGGGGAGAGTGAATGGTTACCCTACCAGGTGGGGGGGGGGGGGCAAACTAGTTAAAATATATTTAGTAAAGTTATGTGAACATTATTTTAATCTCAATAAAGTCATTATATTATGACACATATATTCAATAAGTTATATAAACATTAATATATATATATCAATCTTATAAGGAGCAATAACGGTTACAACCGTTTTCCCCTTATTAGTTTGTTTACATGTTCATTTTCCCTAAGTTAGTTTTATATATATTCCTAGATTTACATATAGATATTTCCTAATCATCCTTATATAATGGTTAATGGAAAAGTTGTTGGGTGGTTACCCTGCCAAGTGGCATGGGCCCCCACTAGTATTATATATATATTACAAGACGGTTATAAGTTAATCATCATGTTGTCCTAGGTGGCGGGAGAATGTCCTAGGTGCCGTCTATGTGGCATGATAATCCTAGGTTAAGGGGGTTAAGTGGGAGGGAGTTATTGGGTGGTTATTGGGGTAGGGTTGGTGGTTACCATGCCAGGTGGCAGGGGCACTACTAGTGTGTGTATATATATGTACTAGTGGGGGCCCCTGCCACTTGACAGGGTAACCACCCAACAACTTTTCCATTAACCATTATATAAGGATGATTAGGGAATATCTATATGTAAATCTAGGAATATATATAAAACTAACTTAGGAAAAATGAACATGTAAACAAACTAATAAGAGAAACGGTTGTAACCGTTTTTGCTCCTTATAAGATTGATGTAATTTTATTATGTCAATATGTGAATATTGAATATATATATAACTTTATTACATCATTATATGAACATTTAATGTGTGCACACATACATAGAAAGGATCATGTTACATTGGCCGATCCAAAACGCAAACTAAATAAATGCATCTACTGCATGATGCATACATCTCACCATCTCTCTGCACTAGCGATGCGAGCAACCAAACGCATCCTGAAGTAGTGCTCGATTTCAAATGTATGTGGTCTGATTTTCAATCTAATTCAATAAAAATGAATTTCATTTATTAAAAACTGAGCCTTTGAATTCTCATCATAATTCACAAAAAGAGGTTCTAAATCGGTAGGTGACAATTAATGAGAAACTTATATTCATATGAATTTGATAAAATAACCTTAGCTGTTTGGCACCGACCAAAGTCCAGCGCTTATTTTTATATTATGCTTGAGATGGCGTTTCGATGTTTGCTGGCTGTTTGGCTTACGAACGTGAAGCCCAACGAAGTAGAATCTATGCAGCGGTTGTACCACGTTTATTTAGACCAATTTAAAACACCATTAATATCATATTTTACATCCATAGTATCTCAATTTTTAATTTTTGGCGTACAATCTTTCAGTTATATATGCTTTCTCTGCAATTTTTGGGGTAAATATTTTTTCTCTCATTGGAGTTACTTTTATTTGAATATATTTTGAATATTGGTCATGGTATCGTTAGCAACAAATAGTAGGATTTTATTTATTAATTAAAATACTCCTACATAGTTTTATCCATAGGGTTTATGAATTCTCAATGTTATGAGGCGATTTTTTTTTTTTGAAAAAATAAGCCCAAAGGCTGGGGTACATTAACCGGACAGCCTCCTAAAGAGGAGTGCCATCCTCAGGAACGGCTCCTGATTATTAACAGAAAATGAACTAGCAATAACCCATGTTTGGCGGGCAACCGAGTCCGTTCTTTCATTATCCTTATGAGATATAGACAACATTCTCACACTGCGATTGTATATATATTTTAGCGATTATTGTTTATACACCCTTCCCAACGGTGATATCCGTGGCAATACCCATCCATACTTTGATTTTATTATATATCTTTATAAATGTTCTTTTTACCTATTAATATATTTGGGATCAATTTTGATCATGACTAATTTTAACTCATACTTGTTTTCTAATAGTGAAATTAAACCATGATCGAGTAACTCCAAATTTCAAAATTAATCATGTTCAAAAAACATTATAAGAATTTATAGACAATTTCAAATTATTGAGGTGTATCAACACGGGATTCACAGTTTGGAAGGGTGTATTCACAAAAGCTCTATATTTTACTAAATATTAGTATCACACAAAAACTATATTCTTAATGTTTGATATATGGAGAATGATAGATGTTGTACCCCAAAGTATGACTTTTCAACAATTTTGGACTGAAATTTAAAATTATTTAAATTTTTAGGGTGGTATTAAACCATTATTTTCCAATTGATGCTAATTGCTATAAATATCACCCGTGACATAAGCAGCCAAATTCTACCTAATTTGTCCAGCAGGGAGGGAAAATAAATTATGACCAATTCAATATAAAAAAACGTTATTAGCTAAGACTGATTTATTTTTAATAATTATAATTGATTTTTTTTTTTTTAGTCCATGCTGGGCTCACTTCATTGCCACGCCAAATGTGAAATTTTATTCTCTCTCGGAATATTTTTTTTAAATTTTTTTTAATAACTTGTTTGTATTTTTAATATAATTCTTTGTGCCATTTGTATTAGGCCACGTCAGCCATGCCAGCAGTGTGTGTGGTCCAATTCGCCGTTCAGCAACAACTTTCCTTTGTCACGTGCCGCAGATGGGCATCGCATGACAAGGGGGCCAGGCGCACATGAGAGGATCACGTGATACCCACGCGGCATCACGTGACATCGCACCCAATTAAAACGTTCCGCTGTCGCGCGGGTTATTAAGTTCCTACCCGTCTGGCGCTCGTTAGCTCAAGCCATTGGCTTCCGATTAGTTAGTTGCTCTTGAAACGAACAGAGAGGGCGCCGCTTAGCTTAGGGCGGCGTTATAATGTTCTCTCTTTAGCTCCGCCGCCTCCCTCCGGCATCACCGCCGCATCTAAAATCCGTTTTCCGAATCCCCGTCTTCCACTCGGGGAGCTCTTGTTCTAGGTTTCGTTGTTTTAGGCTTCTTGCGGATCTTCCGGCCTGTATAGGGTTTGGTTAGTAAAGAGGACGACAAGAAGCCGCCCATGGAGACGGCGTCGAGGTCCAGCGGTGGTTTCGCAGACGACGACGAGATAGAGGAGAACGAGCTCGACCGGAGGGAAGGCTCCTCCCAAAGAGGTCAGTTCTTGGTCCTCTCCCCTCCCGGAAGTTCAAGTTTTCACGTCTTTTCGCGAGGGGCTGCCGGGCGCCCTAGCCCTGCTGCTCGAAGAAACAGGAAAACGCGGAGGATTTTTGAATTGATTTCATTTAAGGATGTTCTGGTTTTAGACGTTTATTTGCTGAATGTTGCAGGAGGACCGAGTGTAAGGGCGGATGGGAAGAGCGGGGATCAGAAGCCGGGTACGCCCTCAACGCCGAGATCAAAGCATTCCGCCACTGAGCAGCGTCGTAGGTGCAAAATCAATGACAGGCGAGTTCTTGATTTTATTAAATTCTCTTGATTTAATACAAGTCTAAAGAAACGGATTTGTAGTTTGCTGTTTTGTGGCTTTTTTAATTTGGTGTAAGGCACTATTTGTGTAGAAATGTTACTCGGAGCAGATCCTTATTGAATTTTTTCTGACCCTGATATCTAGTTGACACCTGAAGCCTTATACGCAGTCAGTGGAGATTGGCTTTAACCATGGGAAAATGTTATATGTAAATGCTAGCTTGATAACAAGCAGAGTAGAGAGTTTGAGCTATGAATGAAATCTGGTTGTTTTATGCTGTTTAAATTGATGACCAAGCTATTCCATAACAGGACAGATGAAAATATTTGACGTCTTTTGTGTGTGTTAATAGCGAATGGATGATGTATGTGTTACAGAATTGTGCTTGGGGTACGAAGCGAGATACTTTGGGTGTTACGTCATTGATGCTTATCAAGGCTCAAAGGCAACAGGTTGATGATGAGACCGGCAATAACATATCATCTGTATATGGGTTAGCAAGGAGACAAAGAAGTTGATAAAAACAGAGAAAATATGTTGAGGAGTCTCTGTAGTAAGCCTAAGAAAGATAATGTGAGCAGTGATACAGTTAGGATTTGTAGCCTGCCTTAAGTACATAGGAAAACGACAAAGCGGTTATGATCAAGGAAGTTACTAGTGTCGACTTTGGCAAAACTGGTTTGGAAGGTGGCAGATATCTGTCGAGGTAATGACTGTGATTTCAGTCACAGTAGAAATTCTCCTTTTACATCATGAACAACCTTGAAAAGCTATTTGAACTGGTTTTCTTTCATCCTGCTCAATTGTTTAACAAGACAATGCTTGATGAAATGACCCATGAATTTGGTCATGTTAGGTTTCTGCCGTGAACATCCTCAAACCATTTGGACTAGATCACATTGGAAACTACTGAACCACTTGAAAAGACAGTGTTTGATGCCATGAGCCATGCTTTTAGTCTCTTTAGCCTTATAACTCTTGGATGATTATGTACCATTTAAGATTTTTATTTTATATTAATTTGCTTGAACCATCTAATAAGACTGTTAGTATGGAATTAACTATGTGACTTGACTGTTGTGATAACTTGATCGTGTTTTAAGGAACCTGAGTGGGTGGTATCTTTGGTGGTTTGAACAATTGACTGGTGATCGCCAACAGTAATTGGCATTTGGTGCCTTTGTACTAGGTTGCCAGAGATTCTGATGCTGGAATATTTTAATGTTGTAAATGAAAAGGAGTGGGCTTAGTTTCGGGAATAACAATATAGATCCTTGCTTACTTTACTAGCTCCCTAGAAGTAAAACATGCTTGACATGTTGGAGGTCTTTAGTTTCTATAATTGGTGCTGCTTAAGTTTTATTTAGACTCCATCATGTACGTTCAACTTTTTTAGCTAATTGGTGTTTATTGAAGATAATATCCAACTCTACACTAATTTACGAGCCATTTGAGGGCATCAAACTAGCTTTTGGATGGATCTAGATGCTTAGGGCATACATTGGGCGAAATTTGCTAAAAATTGAGTGTATCATAATTATTTTCATGAATCTCGTTATTTTAGTTGGATTTGATTGGGACTTTTTAATGTTTTCTAGGTTAACCGATCAGTGTTAGGTAAGTTGTAAGGTAGATGTGCACATAAGAACTATTTTTGTCAACTTCAAAGTCAATATGAGTCTCACAATGGGTTTTCTGTCCACCTCTTATGGTAAAACTAGATGGAGGCATTGGTATATCATAGGTTATAAAAAGGCGCTTTGGGTGGTTTTATTTAAGGATCAGTGTATTTTTAACTTGGTGGAAATGCTTTTACGCAAAATTTTGTAGGTAATGGAGTACCTTCAATTGTAGAACTAGTAAAGCTGAAGATTTATGGTGTCATGTTGAATGCCAGTTTTTTTTTTAATTATCTAAAATTAAGGGGGAGAAAATGAAATAAGAGAATGTTGTGAAAAAAGGATAAAAAGTGTTGGATTTTTCCCCTATATGCCCTTGAAAAACATATGATTTATGTTAATACCCTTGTAAAACCCAAATTTTATATACCCTTCAAAATGTTTCTTTTTGTGTATTTAACCTTCATGTTCTTACGGCTAGTTTCAGTGACTTCTGATTTGTTCAACATTGAAACCAAGATCATGAAGAGACATTTTTGCCCTTGAGCACAAATTTGAATTTGATGAGGGAACACAAATTGCATGTTACTAAAACATATATAGACAAAAATCCCAAAGGAAGTTAAAAGCAAAGGTACCATACATAAGCCTGCTCACTGGATGTTCTCTGGAGGGTTTGTCCTCACACCAATCAACCCACACCAGGACAAAAGAAAGGAATGCGGGAAAAAACTTTGTTTCTTCATTGCTTGAAAGCAATAATCACCTTATAGTCAAGAGATGATCCATTCCCTTTTCTTGGCTGAATGTGTAAGCTGAAATGCTCACTTTAATTGACAAAACAAGCTATCTACAAGTCTGTCGTAAAATTCTATCTAGCTGATAACATGATGTTGCAAAACACAATAAGCAAATTCCAGTCAAAACCAGCTAACAAAAAAAGATCCATGGAAGGTAATTATGAAATTTAATCCTAAACAGACTTAACCTAAACTAGTCCTTAGCATAAAAGCGAAGCCGTTGTGGCCCTCTAAGTTCTCTCTAGATGTATTCATAAATATGATTAATACTTCAATCTGCGTTACTATTTTAACTAACTTGGACGTTATGTGAGGGCTTATTGGCTTCTCTCAGCTTTTAGAAACAGGTTTCTGGAAATCTGTAAATTTGTTGTGTTAAAACTTGGCTTCCCATTTTTCATGGTGCACGTTTTCATGGTTTAAGTATTCAGAAAGATATCCTTGTAACTGATTTTTGCCCTTTTCTGCTTCATACGTGAGTTCGCTTCTACCTTATGATTTATGGCCCCTGGCTACAGATTTCAAATACTTAGAGATCTTATACCGCATAGTGACCAGAAGAGAGACAAAGCAACTTTCCTTCTTGAGGTATGCCACATCATTTCTGGGTGTTTGATTGTTATTTCGTTCTGAATTGGCAATTTGTCTCTTTCAAAGCAATAGTCTGATAGTTACACTACCACGTGCAGGTCATAGAATATATCCGCTATTTGCAGGAGAAAGTGCAAAAGGACGAGACATCACAGCCAGGATGGAATCAGGAAAATTCAAAATTATTGCCATGGGTAATGGTTTTTTACACTCATTTTCACGTAGGCATTCTGAAGTTCTCTCTTAATACCTTCCAAATAACAAGTACCATTGGCATTTTGTTTTTAAGTTTATGTTGTCTGAGCTCAATAAATAACAGTTGTGAAATCTGGCAAAGCATTCTGTAAAATCTAAGAGTTATTTTGCTGTTCTTCTCTTGATGCATTAAGTGTGTTTATAGGGCCAGGCTGCTATGCACATCTTTTATACTATGGTTCATTTTCATTGTTCTCATCTTCCGTTTCCTTTACACAAACTATATGCTGACTATCTATCATAGGAGACATATTGCCCTGTTCCCGGAGAGCAGAGTGATTTTCAAACCAAGTGGGTCACATTTATTTAAGTTGTGGTATTGTGGCAGCTAAACATCTATTTAGAACATTATGAAACCATGCAGTGATATCTGTCAATTGTTTTGTTTTAGAACTCAATGTGCCTGGTCTTTCAAGTCATGTTGTCTGGGATAATTTGGACTTATGTTCTTATCTCGAAATTAGTTTATTAACCTTTTGTCCGTTTTGATGACAGATAAGCAACCAAGGGCCTGGAGATGGTAATGCAGATCCCACTCATGTCATTAAAAATGGTCCTGCTCTTCCTGGTTTTATGTATTCTGGGAGATTTGATGATCAGTGCATCCCAGTAGCCGCAGCTATGCTCTCAAGTGCACAGAATATAACAGAATCTGATATGTGCTCTGATATCGCTTACAAAACTCTTGAAACACCTGTCCCTCCAAGTAAAGCAGATAGCTTGCCTGTTCCTTTGCAGCCAAATTTGTATGCCTCGGGAGCAGGGGAGACTAATTTTACCGAGCCACAACAAAGGCTGCATTCAGATTCAGATAACTTGCCATCTCAGTCGCAATCACCATGGCTAAGATCATCATTTCCTGGTGACTGTACTGTTGGTAGTGAGATGAATGAACAAGAAGAGTTGACTATCGACGAAGGCACAATCAGTGTTTCGAGTGCCTACTCTCATGGGTAAGTCTTCTCACTCCATCTTTTCTCTATAGTCATCTAGGATAGGTCACCCCCTTTATTGTATCTCTTGTCCTACAAGAAATTTGAGTTTGATGGGTCATATATTTGTAAGAATTATTATTTACATTCCTTGATCTTCTTTTTCAAAAAGTGTCCTACTTTAACAAACTTACCTATTATGATTTAGTTTATATTTACCATGTTGTACTAGTTTGAATAAGCTTTAGTTGATGTGTTATTTTAGTAGTTCTTATACGATATAACTTATTTCTCTGTTTGTTACGAATTTTTGTTTGCTAAAGTTTTTTTTTCTTTAACGTTGTAGTTTTTGGTCGGCTATTTTAAATTTGGGTATAGTTTCACATGATTTAGAAGGCATGCTTATAATTGAAATTTTCTTTTCTCATCTTATTTGGTTGTGATCTTCTATGCGACAGGCTATTGACGACGTTAACTCAAACACTGCAGAGCTCTGGTGTAGACATGTCTCAAGCTAGCATTTCTGTGCAGATTAATCTAGGAAAGCGTGTGACTAGAAGACCTACTGACACCATTGGCATGCCCAGTGATAAGGTATAAGCTGCTTCATTAAGATGATGTTTTCTTATTTCTATCAGTTCAGAGAGGAAATAAAAAACGTCAGCACATTTTTTTTGCTCATTTTCTCCTTTTTGGTTCACTTAAAACTGTAAACAGCGGATGTTCTGGCATTCGTCCCATTCTTATCATTTCTGTTTGATTCCTACTCCTTGGATGCTTGTGGTTATCTGACCCTTGTGATGTTTTCTTAGAGTTAGCTTCCTTCAGTAGATAACTGTTGGAGAATGAACTTAGTGGGTGTAAATACCCTTGCACTGTAACAATTCTAATTTTTTTGGAGAAATTATTCTTTCTGCTTGGTGTTTGAAGTCAGAACATACAAAATGGTGAACTATGGACCTTGTATATAGGGTTACCCACATCTTTGAATCATCAAGTAGCATTTCTTGTATTATTGTTTTCGTAGACCAATTATGACAGTAATTAAAACAATTAAGTATAGTTCGTCCTCGTGCATTTATCTTCCACTAGGAAGTTCAGTTATGATTGCACCTTCTATTGGAGAGGACTTGGTCTTAATCGCATATAGGGCTGAGGAGGTTTATCTTTATTTGACAACCTCAAACAAATAGCTCAAGGGAATTGATTGTAGTGAGCCCAATGATCCACTGAGCGATTAAAATTGTATGTTCATATGCTTAAGTATATAGGAAGTCGCATTTCCTGACATAAAATAAAGTCCTGCAGCTTATGTTAAAAAGAAAATTTGCATGCATTTGAAACTCCTTCCTGGTCCCATCTCATCTGCGTCATACATAGCAAGGTACTCTCTCATCTGCTTCATACCTATGTGCGGTGAAAACGATAAGACAACAAAAACAATTGCTAGCAGGATGTGGTACTTCAAATTCCTCATTGTTTCCAACGTTTTGTCCACTTCCATTTGATAGCCTGTCTTCATGTTTTTGGAGTGTCCATTTAAGTAAATCTGGTGACCTGGAAAGAGATGTAAGTCAGTTGTAAAGCATGGAATCCTCTGGCTTTCTTGTGCATAAATTAATGCTCTCTGAGCAATCAAAATTTTGATTCTTTTTGTATTCTTAGTCGTGTGATTGTAAGCGCTCAACAAGTTCTTTGTTGAGGGCTTGTATAGCTGCTAGCTTGTTGCTTATATATCAGGTGTCAAACCACAAGTTGCTTATGCTCAAGCCTGTGTCTTTAGTAGTGCAAAACTATTTAATAATTGTTTTGTTCAGATCTGGTTATAAAGTAATCTGAGCTTCTATCTTTTTCTCTATCACCTCTGATTACAGGACCATGTTGATCCTTCATCTGTGAGCCAGATGGCATTGGGCTCTGTAGGAAAGGAATCTGAACAAGTAGTGAAGAAGCATAAGCCAGACGATGAGTGCAATTAGATCCATCAAGCTTTTTCCTTAACATTGACTTCACGTCGGTGTGGAATTTGAACATGAATTTGCATGCTGGTGGCTTTCAACTTGTACAAAGACAGGTGAAAGACCGCGAGCTTTCTTTTTTCCCCTATCAGGATTCTCTTGTAGTGAATTATTCTCTTGCAATTCGAGTAGCTGATCTCTCTTTGGGCTTCCATCTGGTGGAGTTATCCCTTTGGTCACCTGTAGATCAATGCTGATTTGTAAATTGCTGCATTTTCAGACTGCTGTCTGATGTTACAGACTGGCTATTATGATGTATATTCTTCTGACCAGTGCCTTCTGTTGGTCAAATTTCAGCTATCTAATAAGAGATGCTAAATTATTTTTCATGACTCGGCTTTTTATGGGTGTTTTTTTTTTTGATTAATTGGCTCTTTATGGTGCTGGCTACAAGTTTTAAGTGTTGGTCTTGTGTTTTCCGTTTGACAATTTCATTGTGCCTTTTGTAGTTGATTGCTCTCTAAATTCAGGGTTCATGACCATCAATTTTCATGTATGATAAATAATAATGTCACATAAGATGCTGGACATGAAATTAGCATCTAAAGTTGCTGATGTAAATCACAAAAATGCAAATACATACTTGACTGTTTCATCATAATCTTATTGTTGTGGATGATTTTTTCTATCCACTTATCCAAATTTCACTGTAATATATACATGCTAGTGGTTTGATACTTTCATTTTTAAAGATTTTTTTTTTTAATTTATGAGTTGAGCTCGTAGGCTAACATTTACGTTCAAACATTACAATGAAATTAGCAGCCCATCAACATCGTCCTATGACACGCTCGAGCAACACTATCGCGTTACACTTTAGAAATATACTAGGAGAGAACAGAATAAAAAAGAGTGCATGTAACTAAATGTTTTTCATGATATGCTCCAAGTTTGGAGGCCATACCCTCAACCCATTGAGAATTTGATATGTGGCAAGTGAATCCATTTCTATGATAATGTTGAAGCCCATGAAACTTTGCCCTTCTCATCCCCTCCATGATCGCTTTCATCTCTCCTTCTAAGACCGAAACAATAACCATCGGTTTAGCCCAGCCCAAAACTCTCTCTTGTCTGAAGATAGAGCAATGGATCCAATTGCAGTAGTTTCGGACGATGGGTCAAAGGAAACATATGTTTGGATCGCTTGGGAGCCTTGTGGTGAAGAAGTACTGGCAGACGAAGCAAGAGAAGATGGTCTCTGGTTAACATACTCTAGTTGCTCCCTCGCTATTCTCCTTATTTTGCAAGCAATAGCTTCTACAGAATCTCCATTAGCATTGAAAACTATATTGTTACGGTCTTACCAAATCATCCACATACTACATCTCAAGTATGCTTTTATCTTCCTTGATTCATTTCCGAACGATAGGTCTCGAATTGCATTAAGGTTCCAAGGAGGAAGTTGAAATCCCTCCTCAGCAAGACAACAATTAAGGAAAATACCTTGAAGAAAAATTGACATCCAAAGGTCACATGGGCGACTACTTCAGCTTCCCTTCCACATCTTAGGCACACTCTCTCTCAGGTTAGGCACGACCTCCATAGCCTATCTCGCATAGGTAGCTTCTTGTGCATAACTCGTCAAAGAAAATGGCGGACTCTTGCCCCCCCTAAAGACCTCCACGCATTAGTCCAATATTCTTCGTTGCCATATTTGCATTGCTGAATTACTTCATGTGTATGTGCCAAGTATGCCAATGCCGAAGTGACCGACCCAGAGCTGATTATGGCCAATTTTGAGCAAATATCACTATTTAAATATTATGTGCCATGAGCAACTTCAAAATTTCAAAACTAATCATGTTCAAAACTGATCGTAAGAATAAAAAAAGTATTTGCAAGGGCATAGAGGCGATTTCAAACTTTAGAAGGATATCGAAACAAAAATATCACAATTTAAAATGGTATAGAGGGAAAAAACCATTTATTAGAATATTGTAGGATGAATTTGCTATCAGAGCCCACCCTCTCTCTATCCCTCTTAACAACATGATCTTCATTGTACTCTAATAGCAATTTGTCTCACACTGTAATCACTATATATGACGGCAATTTTTCTCTGAGCCAACAAAGGTCGTTTCTTTTTCTACATTCAAACTTTCAAAACCCAAATGGTTCCTTCATACATCTCAAATCATCAAAAGTCCCATACCCAACCTTCACCTTCTTCGTCTTATGGTATAGACTGCTCTGATTGTGGGGTGAATGTGAAGGTTCAGACCATCGACCTCTACTCTAATACCATGTTTTTTTTGAAAAGTTAAGACCGTATGCTAGCAACTACACTACATGCCGATCTAGAGACACAAACGGCATTGGAATTTTGCTTAACACATCATAAGCGACAACTAATAAACATTGCGACCCCAAGAAAATTGATACCCGACCTGCCACTTCTGTTCGAGCTACCCTGACAATACCATTAGTTATAGCATTCTCCTCATGGGGAATATGCATTAGGTGAAATCTCCTCAGCTTACTAATCTTGCGTCAAATGTTCACTAATAAAGAGACACCTAATAAACATTGCGCCCCCAAGAAAATTGATACCCGACCTGCCACTTCTCTTCGAGCTGCCCCGGCAACACCATTAGTTATAACATTTTCCTCACGGGGAATATGCATTAGGTGAAATCTCTTTAGCTTACTAATCTTGCGTCAAATGTTCACTAATAAAGGGGGAAGGTTCAGACCCATATGGCACAGACTGTGATGACTGTGGAGTCGGCGCGAAGGTTCAGACCCTCGACCTCTGTTCTGTTAATACCACATTAGTCTAACTTCTCAAGTCAAAAGTGCTTAGAATATGCATTGGGAAGGTTGAGTAAAATATTTATTCACAATTTCTTTGTGGGTCATGCTAATAAAAAAATGTTCTAAGCACAGTTGTATGTGTTTTAAATGAAGGGAGAATAAATGCTTCTTTGTTTTGTTTGATCTTTCAATGTAGAGGAATTCCTTAGTGCACTCATCTTTTCCTCCAACTGTATCCGATTGTTTCTATTGTTAAAGGGCCTCCAATTCCATGCAACTCGCTTCTCTGACTTTGTTTCTTCCAAGTTCCAACAGCAGGTGGGAGAATTCCAACCAGATCTGGCCTTCAAGACTTGGTTGGATTTTTGACTCACTATTTCACATTGCTAGGCTACAAGTGGGAGTTGCGTTTAAGTCATATTATCATTTCTCTCATGCCATCATCATATCAATGGGTGCAGATCTGTTTACAGTCCAGATCATTAATAGATGTCAAAGATCTAAGCCATTGGATGAGATGTTGGTGCAATGGTAGGAGATAAAAAAGAACACCAAGTGGGAACCTTTTCTTTAGCTTCTAGCTAACACGTAGATATATAGTTCAAAGCTGCTGATGTATATAAAATAACATCCCAAAGAGCCATCAAAGGATAGCCATACATGCCAATCATTAAATTAACATATGATCTCCATAGTCATGATCGGTCCCAACCTGTAAGACACTTAAATCTCGGATCATCAACCTAATATTGGGAAACTTGAAACCATGGTTTGATTTGTGAGTTTATTATAGCTATCTAAAAGAAAGATGGAAATGCAAACATCTAACTTTGGATTTCATTTTTATCCTTCCCGTACAAATGCAAGCATGCATGATCTAAGTTACACAATGCTCCCTTCATATAGATTTTTCTTCAGTTGTCTGCTACATGGAGATCGGAGCCTACTCTGAACAATTTGTGACTAAGAGTGTTAAGCACTCTTCGCGAGTATTGGCGTGACCCATTCCTCCAGTCAGTTCCAGCCCTCATCATCAGCGCGAATTCTTCGTAGCTGATTCGACCATCCTGCGTGATAATTTTCAGTATTTTTTAGAGGCCATTAGAGTCAATATCAATAGCAAGAGAGTATATTGCAGTTCTGTTCAAGAGCAATGAAAATGTTCCAATGACAAATATGTTTCTGTTAATCAAGATGAGGATTTGATGCAGAATTCTAGTAGAAACCTTGTCAGTGTCGACATCGGATATGATTTCTCGAACCACTTGCTCATTCGGACCACAGTCACCTTCCATTAGAGCCTCTCTCAGCTCGTGGATTTCGATAAATCCGCTGCCATCCTTGTCGAAGTGGTCGAAAACCTTGTTGAGGTGTTGCTCACTGCTGATCTTTTTCAGGTGAACGGAGACCGCAAGGAACTCGCCGCAGTCCAGAGTGCCATTCCCATCGATGTCTGCCTGTCAAAATTAAGCTAATGAGAATATATAGATGACTTTAATCAATCATTTAGATTGTATTGTACCAAAATAACCTGATGTGATGAGAAGCAAAGGAATGGTTTAAAGGCACTCACTGCTTCCATTAACATCTGCACTTCAGGATCAGGAACGGCCTCACCGATTGTGTGTAGCCCCTCTTTTAGCTCTTGAAGGGTCAAGTTTCCGTTGTTGTTTTTATCCATCATGCTGAACATCTGCTTGATGCCCGCCACTTCTTCGACTGGTAAATGATCAACTACTACCTATCAAGCATTCCAGAGATAAGAACTTGATGCCATACACAGATGAAATAGCTGCAATTGGTGATTTTGGGACAATCAGTGATTTAACATCTCAAAGGTCTAGACTTACTCTTAAGGCCTTCTTCTTGAACTTGTTCATGACTGAGAACTGTTGAAGCCTAGCTCTGACAGCTTCTCCAAGTGCGATATCAGGAGCTGAATTTGCATTCAGCAACCAAGGATGTTCTTCATGTGAAAAAGCATGATAAAACACTCAGTCAGTATGTGCTTTCTTAAGGTTTAAACTTTCACATACTGCTGAATGACTAATTACACACTCTTTACCTAAGCACAAAGATCATTTCTAGAGGATTAAACTGAATCTTTCCATCAGCTTAAGTTTTTTGAGACAATTTTTGATGTATCATGGTAGTAGAAATCGAGAGTTGTTATCTATCACGAAACTGATACAAGCATACAAGTTAACCGTAGGAAATTAAGAACAGTGCATCTAGTACTCCACAGTATAGGAAAACAAATCAAACATTCAGCACTGAATGGACCATAAGAAGTAAAGAGAAGGGACAACATAGCATACCAAGAACTTGTTTAGCTGTCAATCTGGTGTAAGGATTCGGATCAAGCATACGCCGAACAAGATCCTTTGCATTATCAGATACCTTCGGCCAGGGTTCCCTTTGGAAATCGGCCACTGATCTGAAAATCGCCCGCGCAATGCCCTCATCAGTTTCTGCTCAAAGCCACATTGATGGCACACAAAAATTACTAAGCTATCATTGATCATAACAAATAATACTCAACCTATGAAGCTAAATTCAATTGCTGACGCCTACTTGAGGTGCAATTACCTGCCCAGAAAGGAGGGACTCCACACAACAAGATATAAAGCATAACTCCAGCACTCCATACATCTATCTCTGGCCCATAGTTACGTTTGAAGACTTCAGGAGCCATGTAGTACGCACTTCCAACAACTTCACTGAATCTTTCACCTGAAGAAAAAATTATATTTGTGAAGAAATAGCATGAAGCTTTCAATCAGAGGAGATTAGATAGATATCCCACAGGCTTTTACCAGGCTTGAAAAATACGGAGAGGCCGAAATCGATCGCCTTGAGTGGAGAGTCTTCCAATTCATTTGCGAACAAGAAATTCTCCGGCTTCAGGTCTCGGTGTATTACTCCGTGCTCGTGGCATAGCTGAAGGCCAGTAATCAATTTCAAAGGCACATTTTTTTGCGAAAATGGTTGGAATTAGGAATTAAATTGCGAGAACAGAGAGATCGAACGAAGCTGGCAGATACCTGGACGACCTCGATGACAGTCTTCATGATGTTAGCAGCGGCGCGCTCCGTGTAATGCCCCCTGGCGACGATCCGGTCGAAGAGCTCCCCGCCCTCGCACACCTCCATGACGAGGTGCACCAGCTCGGCATCCTCGTACACATCCCTCAGCCGCACGATGTTCGGATGCTCCGGCAACGCCCGCATTATCTGCACCTCCCTCCGGACATCAGCAGCGTCCGCCGCGCAACCCCGCAGCCGCCGCTTGGAGATGGACTTGCAGGCGAGGACCACGCCGGTGTCGGCGTCCGCGCACCGCCGCGTCAGGCCAAACTCCCCGCGGCCGAGGTCGGGGCCGAGGCGGTACCGGCGGCGGAACTCCAAGCCGGAGGATGGGGACCGGAAGATGGAGAGCGCCGCTTCTTCGTCGTCCTCGCCGGCATCTTCGGCGGCGGAGGAGGAGGAGAAGGATATGGAAGGGAGGCAGTGGAGGCTCTTTGTTTGGCTGAAGAAGGCATCGCGAGCTGCCGAGCAGCAGCCGCCCATGCCCAGCTCCTCCTCTTCCCCTCTCCATCACCCCTCTCTTCGTGGAAGAGAGGAAGAGTGGGAGAGGGTCGTTGGCGGTCATCCGTGGATTCCTCTCGTTCGCAGTTGGTTTCCCGCGTTTTCCTCCTGAGGCCCACGGGCCGGGAATGGACGGACGGTGCGTAGTAAGTAATCCATGACAACACAACGTCGTTATTGGAGCTCCAAAACCCGATAGCTAGCACCCAAAACCCACTAGTGAGGATTTATGCGCTCCGACAAAATCTCCTCATCCAACGGCCGGCGATCAATTTCACCAAACACATGTGACATATCACAAAAGTCCCATCCAAACCCACTATTTACAAAATGGCGATTGGAACCCACGTAACCACACCCATTACTAAATAGATTGATTCATTGATGGATGGATAACATTGATGGGTGGGTTAAAGGGTCCACCATAAATCTACACATATATCATAGTCCAATGCCTCCAACTCTATATTGGAAATCTAGTCCACCACTACTTGAATGGTCATTTAAATACATTAGATACCAAGGTTGGAGGAGAGCAATCAAGGGGTTTGATTAAAAGATGTCCAAACAGCTGAATGTTCTCCAATAGATAACAAGAGAAATGTTAGTGTACTCAAATCAAGGCAAACAGATAGGAGCTATTTTATTAACCATTTGTTTTTTTTAAATTCCTCCTAGCTTGTAGCTATATTACCGAAAACCACTCACCTTATACGTGGCATTTCCACTTTGGCCCTGTATCTTATTGGTTTTCTTTGCAAAAAGCTCCCTACCATTAATTTTCTTTTAACAAATGCAATGAACCATAGTTATTTTAACTCGCTTAGGAAAGAATGACCAAATAAATTACTCTTGATTGGTCGATTGATTTATCTTGGTCGAAGTTAGATTCAATAAGAGAGTCAAATTACAATATGGTCAATTATGTCTTTCGAATTTTTATAATTAACCCATTTGAGAAGTAATAACCAAATTACCATTGAGTGATCGCATAATTTAAGACGGGATGAACATTGCGATAAATAACCTTCAATATTTTCTAACAGAATATCCTAAAA
Organism: Narthecium ossifragum; assembly: GCA_963920575.1. Taxonomy (NCBI): domain Eukaryota; kingdom Viridiplantae; phylum Streptophyta; class Magnoliopsida; order Dioscoreales; family Nartheciaceae; genus Narthecium; species Narthecium ossifragum. Next base: position 22,338,570 of record OY986973.1, read on the forward strand.
AGTAGTTCTTTTTTTGGTGGTGAATTAGCTTAGGGGCCTTTTTACAATGAAAACCAATAAGAGGCTGGAAATTGCAAATTCAAATAGGGCAGGGGGGGTTTTTCACAATAAAGCTCAAAAGCAAAGCTCTAATTATTTTAATCATGGCATCATGTGACAGCAAATTGGAATACATGTCCAAGAATGATAGTATTAACAATAGAACAAAGTACAAAGAGATATGACATACCACATGCCACACTTCACTCTTTCATCTCTGCCCAATAATGTTATACTAATCTATAATTTTAAATGCCCAATAGCATATGTAAGATGAAAAATGCAACTAATGAGAAGTTTTCAGTTCAGAGATCTCAACTGACAATCTTAGAGATGGCAAGGAAGGACTCTCACTTTGAACAAAATTCTGAATTTTGAATAAATACCTAGTTTCTCTATTACAACTTCGTGTTATACAAGCAGCTGGGGTTTTCCTGCAATTTGGAGGATGCTTTCCACATCTCATCAGCCCACTATACAAGAACTATAATTATTTTGAAGAATTATAATGCAAATTGATCGTATGTATATAATTGATGTAAGTGAACCAGCTGCCACAGAATCACCTTGAATGAGTGTGCGTGATGATCATATCTTCCAGAGACCTTTGTTTGTTTGAATCAGTTATGATCACAATGATATCCAGAGAAGATATGCTTCACCCATGTCGTTGAAAGAATCGATAGATATAAATAGAACAAGAAAAGAATTTTTACGTTGTCCATGGCTTATCCGGCACTTTAAGGCACTCCTGGGGATTGGCATAGAAGTAGTCCTCTTCTTTGGGTCTATCAGGAATCACCACTCTCTTTGCAGGCATTCCCATGCGGTTCGCATGGGATGCCTTAACTGACATGGAGAATTCATCCCAGCCCAAAGATCCATTGTTGTACCCGTCGATAAGCTCGACCAAGATCTTTCGATCCAAAAGAATAGTCTTTCTGAAGCCTAAGAACCTGCAAAAATTTAACCACCAGAGAAGGGAAACACATACCAGGAATTATTCTCAGTTCAATTGATGATTTTAACATCGTTTTGAAATAAAAGATTATTTACTACTGCTGAGGTTGGCTATGTGTAATCAGGATCAATGACACCTAACTTAAAACTAGGGACAAGGGGAAAGCCAAGAAAGTCGTAAAAATACTTTCTTGGAACTGATACAAATATTACTTGTAGAAAAGATATTCATAGAAGGCTAATATCGCCTGCTCCAGAAAATTTCATATTAAGTTTCAAAGTGGTGAGATACAATAAGGGGAGAGGAAGATAGCTCTAGTGTAGGGGATCATAACAAGCCTACCAAGTCCGAGGTAGCAGTGTCGGCACTGCATTGTTGCAAGATAAGTACATATTTCTGACCCTAAAAGCCTGACAAAAGAAAGTATCAACTACACTAGTTGCACATCCTATTTTCCAGCCATGAATTATTGATATGAAGACTAAGATCAAACGGGAACAACAGTAATCAAACCCAAATATATCACGAGTGAAATCTGCCCATTTTTTCATAGCTAATCTAATTTGGTGTTAAACTTAAAAAGTAAGTCCAGTACCTCCGATGACCTTCAACAACTTTAGCCATGTTACCGTCATATGTAGGGACAAAAATATCACTCTCCAGGGACACTAGATAATCTAAAGCCGCCATTTGAGATGAATGGTTCTGAAAAAATCCAAGATCTGAAGGTCCTAATAGTGTCTCCTTTCTCACCTTCACCAAAAATTAGAACTGATCAGTATATAGAGTAGAAAGATTATATATAGATACCCTGCAGGCACTTGCAGATACTGACCACGTTTGGATAAGCAGCAGAAAGGCTGGCCATTCTTCTTTCTCCTCCATATATTTCTCCAGCTGCAATGTATATCTGGATATTTTGATCGATTTCCAATGCCCTTAGAATCAAAGCAGTCTCTTCTGGAGTTAAAGGACAGAGACCATCCTTCCTCTTTAAATCAGAGTTGATAACTTTCTCTTTCCACCACGGATATGCATATCTACCAATGGCATACAAATTCAAATCCTTAAAAACACACTGGAATAACATGACATGTAGAAGGAGATAAAAAGCAAAAGGGAGAATCAGTTACCTCATCCTAGTTAACTCATCTGCCTCCTCATCAGTGCAGCCATGAGTACAGCCTGAGAAAGCAAGCATGTCCATCTCGTACCGGAGATGGAGGACCAGAAAAGGACCATTTCGTCGCAACATTCTCATAACTCGTCTGCCCAACTCTTCTATCTGAGGGGTGAATCTCAGAGCACTATAGTTTACTCGGCAGCGTAATTTCTGAATCTTCAATGGGAGGCCATTGTTAGCAAGCCTGGCATCAGTTTTATTTAAATGCAATATCTTGTGCTTCCGAACCAAAGGAAGAATCTGCTTGCAGAATAGACAAGATCATAAGTTGCTTCCTCATAATCAGCATGAAAAGAAGCCTCTATCTCCAGCAATCTTGAAAAAGGTAGACTGACCTGATGAAGATAGTAAGAGATGTCAGACCAGCTGACAGGCGGCATTGAATAAAACATTCCCAGCTCCACCCTTCTCTTTAGCCTTGGGGGTAATTCTTTCAATATCCGAACCTCATCTCTTAGCGACATAATAAAATGATCAACATCGAAGATATCCCGAAATTCACTGCCACCATACATACAGATATGATTTTTGAATGTAAGTGACATAGCAAAACAGGTACCTGAATTACTAAGTTTGCATAGGAATAGCCTCATTAATTTCACCCTTCACCTACAAACATAGATCCATAAACAAAAACCATACCTGGGGTCATTCCAGAACGAGGTTTTATCCAATTCTGGTACAATGAGTGTCACATTCAAGTACCTTGCAATGGCAACCATGTCACATATCTGTAAAAAAAAAATCCTTTTGAGAGAATCTTCTAGGTGAACTATTTAACTTTCAGTTAGACTGACAAGAACTAGTAAAAAATTGATGCTTGTAATGGCAGCAAAAGATGTTGAAATCCTTACCGCTGCTCGCATCTGATTAAGCCCTCCATTGCAAGAAACCATCAGATAACCATTATTGTGATAGATTCCTACAAATAGAACCAATGATCAAAACGTTGAGCCTGGAAAACCCAAAAGCTCATGCAAAGTCACCATGGCAAGATCAAAATTACAAACTTGAATATCCTAATTCACGTGAAAAAAGGCATCAATTCAAGATAATTGCAATGTGGATTCTACTGCGGTCTTTCCTCAAACTTCAGATTTTGATTGGCAGAGAATTGCAGAAGAAACAAACTCACTTTTGGGCGGAAGGGCGATCTTCTTGGCAATCAAAGATGACTTGCCAGCCAAAGCTGGTAAAGCCGGAGCTGTCTTGGCAATCAAAGATGTCTTCTCCACCGAAGCAGGCTTTTCCACCAATGTGCACCCAGTCGGCGGTGTGAAGCAAGAAGGCCAACCCTTCAAGACCCTAGGAGCCCAAACTTCCCCAAGCGCCGTCAGCTGGACCAAGCACGTCCACAACAGCACAATGGTCGTCGCCCGGATCAACCAAAACTTCATTCTAGACCTCGACCCCATGGAGCACTTCTGCTTGCCCACCTTCTTGTCTCCGGTGAGCATTCCGGCCATACGGCGCTGGCCGCCGAGCTTAGATCCCGGCGACCGCTCCGGGCGGCACATCCTCGGAATCCAGGAGACTCCACCAACCCATAAATGGCACCCAAAGAGCTCCCTCTCTTTCTACGCCATCACCACCATGAAGCCCTGTGCCCGGATCACAACCTCGAAATCCCAGACGCAAGATAAGGTGAAATTAATGCCAATGTACCTTCCTAGATCGGAACAAAGCCCCTCTAAACAACTGGAAATCTCGAAATCTTTTATTTCTACACCAACGAGAGCCTCGAATCCAACAAGGTGACGCTAAAAGATCCCACCTTTGTTCCCCAAGGCCTCAACTCCTCCATCGAAAGTTCTCAAATGGCCAACAAAATCCAAAAAAATAAGGATAAAAATGGAGAATTTCTTCTTTGTCCTCCAAGAATAGCCGAGATGGAGACTAGATTTCCATCAATTTATAAGCCAAATCAAAGGAAAAACTGTCCGAGAAAAAGAGAGAATAGAGAGACGTATAGGGATTCATAATTACGTATCCTCTCTTTTAATTTTATTTCTATGATAGAGGCGAACGCGTCGGTGGCGTACATACCACGCGAACTCGTCCGTACTCCTCGACGGTCCGAACGCGATTCCCGATTCCCACTCATTGCCAGGAGTTCTCACATCGGTCTCTAGCCCGTTTCCATCATAGCCGTTGCTTCCCGATCGCGTTTCCGAATTCCAACTCCGGCGGAGAGAGCATAGCCGTTGGTCGGCGTTTGTCCCCCGACCAATAGAACGACGCCAGCTGCGCAGCTCAGCGGATCTATACTGGACCGCTATACGACAGGATTCAGCCACGTGTCCTTCTGCTATCTTATCGGGGACACCAATCTCGCCCGTATATAAATCCAAGACCCGTGCCAAATTTTCGCGGCAAGGCAGCGGATGGACGGCCCGGATTTGTTCTCGTCGGATTGATTAGTGCACCCACGTTTCTCTTCCAAAATTAAAGGTCAGACAACTGTCGGATACGGAATGAAGGGTAACTGAAACAGAGCAGAGGAACAAAGCACCGACAAAATATACGTCCACCTAAAAGAAGGTTTTTTACGGAACCTCCTACCTATCGTCACAAAAAAACCATCACTTTATCGTTGTTTTCACTGGTCTCATCCTGTGTAAGGTCTTGGATTCTAATACTATACTCGTTGAGATTTTGATTCGATGTAACTACTTTCCATTTAACCTTCTACATTAGGGTAATACAGTCCAGTCTGTTCGATGTTGTATCGTGTGACTAGATAAGTTATTAGATATTATAAAAGAAACAGCCCATGGAGATTACCAGATTATCTTTTTTTGGCAATAAGGCCGAGATAGATTCAGACGACCAGATCGCTGTTGCACGTCCAATGCTGGAAGATGGGTACTTTTAATTAAATACTGATTTCCAGATACATGCATGCAAAGTATACAAGCAATCAAAACAAACACGCAAACACCGTACAATCATCTCCAAAAAAGATCCAACAGTTGTAATGCTCATATCGTCTATAGATTCATTTGAAACAAATGGATACAAGAGAAGAAGACGTATACTGTTCTTCAATGGCACATCATTCATGATATCAACATTTAAGCCCTGTTTGGTGTGGGAATAAGATGAGAATAATCCCGTTATTTCCATACTTATCCCCAAACACCTTTTCTTATTCCAGGTAATTATTACCCATTTATTCTCATTCCACCTACCACCACCACTCTACTTTTTCTTATTTCAAGTAATCATTACTACTTTATTTCCACTTTTTCTAACCCCAAAATCCCTTATTCCCACTTTTCTTATTCCCATACCAAACAACCCCTTAACTGAATATTATGAGTCATTGTCTAGATTCATTTGAAACAAATAGATGTAAGGGAAAACGCGTAGTGTTCTTCAATGGCACATCATTCATGATATCAACATTAACTGAATATAATGAGTCATTGTCTATAGATTCATTTGAAACAAATAGATGTAAGGGAAACGCGTAGTGTTCTTCAATACAAGGTTCATCGTCTGCGACGCGCATCTGCCATGCGCACATGGTGATGTCTGAACTATTTGCAAGACCCCCCTTTATGCATGCCCGCAGAGAGTTTAATGACAGAGCTGATAGATTAGCTAGGATAATTAAACAAGAAAAAAAGAAAAGAATTTGAGACGCTCCCATGGTGAATTATTAATTAGCAAACAAGAGCTGGAGGAGACATCGGAACAACCATGCAAGATACATAGCTTAGGAAAAGTTGAGATGTAGTCCTACCTGTATGATCAAGATCAGATGGCCAGTAATAGATCATGTCAGATTGTATTGATGAGTAGTCACACTGAAACAAATTGACTGTGCACCAAACAAGCCTAAAGGTTGAAATTCCTAGCGCAGATAGATTTATCTCACCTCTTCAAGCACAATATTCATATCCTGTTAGAGTAAAGTGAAAAAAGTAATGTAATTCTTGATTAGATTTGATTTCAAAACCAACAAACAAGTAGAGCACAACTCTGGACAGACTCATATGACAATGTCCAGCATGTGTCGGTGGCGTCGGTCTTCTTTCTGAAATACTCCAAGACTTGCATTTGCTTTGATGCAGTAGTCGAGTCTGGAAAAATTGAATTCTTTGAAGGCGATAACTCAACACTAGTTTCATTGGTCACTTTGCAGACAAATTTAATAGGGAATATGGAGGAAGATGTTACCTGATTACTGGTGGGTCTGATCACATGCTTGGACAATGCTGTCTTCGATGGGGATGGAAGATGCCATGTACTGCTATATAAACTTGGAAGAGTATTAACACAGACTACACTCCGAGATCTGCAGAAAGCAACAGGCATCTGTCATAGAGCCACAAAAGATTTAGCCAAGCCTGACCCTTTTGCCACATTTTGCGGAGGTTTTGTATGAAATAGAAGCCAAGTAGACAATAAAAAAATGGAGTACGAATTTCCAAATCATCCCTTGTTTCTATCTGGAGTAGGTAGGTAAGCACAAAGCTTGCGGGAGCCATGGTTTTATCAGCCAAAGAAAGACGCACCTTCAGAGCCGGTGAAGCTTTGCAGGCTTGAGCTGCATTTACAGGAAAATGCAAATGGGGAATTTACAACATTTAGACTCCATCGTTTTCCCCATTGTTGACAAACCTTGAAACCAAATTACCAGCAAAAAGTGCTATGCCACTGCAGGCTTCCAGAACATAACATAGGAAGAAAAGCGACTATTATTGAAGACAGTGCACATCCTTAAATCATGGGGCACGACGAACTGTATTAGTAAGATGTTGAAGCTACTTTGATAGAGTCTGGAACATTGCTTTGTGAAATAATTCAATAATATGAGCTATTATCATCAGAACCCATAAAACCATGACCATATTGCATCCAATTACAACTGGAACTCAGAGATCAGGTGCAATAAGACAGTAAAGAAAGGTAAACATCATGAGAATGGTACTTATTGCACTTTGAAGGCTTTGCTGCAAACCTGCTCAAGTTTCTACATTCTCCCTAAAATAGTTGAGCATCAAGGATGATTGCATAGTGAGGGATTAGAAACTGTATAGTGAAGAGCTTTATCCAGTAAGTGTTGAATTAGAAGCCGAGGATCCAGTTGGTTGTGCACTACTGTCAGGTCAGGCAGAAAGTACCAAGTCCAGCTGAACTTTCTGAATATAACTCGCTCCTGGTTAAAATGTCAACTGATGGCTAGTCTTTGATTTCAATCAACCATATAAAGCACGACTCCCATTAATCCCACTAAAAGGGCATCCACAACTCCTGCACGTATTACACACTTTGGAATATTCATCGCCATACAGTATGCCCTGCACTTCAAACAGTTCGGGCAATAAAGCAATGAGACAAAGCAGCCAAGAGAATTTTCAATAAAAATGATAGTAAGCACAAATTGAACACGGAAAAGCTGTCATGTAAGTTTTAAAAAAAAGAGTAGATCTCTTTTAGACTTCAAAGAACTTTATATCATGGGCCATGAACACAACCACCTTTGGACAGTCTAGAAGCAATTCAAGGAAATGCATATCGTAATTTATATCTTATAATGTCAGTCTTGAAGATGACATTTCCATGTTCTTATGATGTTTGCACAATTTCTTACAAGAAAGGACCATTATGTCATGGAAATAAAGACAATAAATCATCCAATGACAGGAAATGACCAGAACATGATGATACATGTAAATTTCAGTATCGAGAAAAACAAAAGTAAATGCAGCAGCTCCCACCATTTAATAAGCTAATAGCTTAATGACTGCCAAACCATCAAAAAAAGGGGCACCAAATCGTAGATCTTTCAATATATATTCAGTGAGAGATGAATACATAATTGGACTATTTTAAGAAAAAAGCAAAAGTTTACTGATAGAAATGAAAACACCAAAAGTTTTAAAGGATTTGCATGCTAAGCACCAACATTAGAGTACAACCTCATATGCTTAAAATTTGGAATAAAATTAATGAACCGTCAATATTTCCGAAGTTCATGGTCAGAATAAAAGCCAAAAAGGGTACACGCTTAATATTCCTTACTGAAGCAAAAACATATGTAACCATGAAGGGACTCAAAAATCCATAGGATAATATAAGTAACATTGAGAAAACAAAGCAGAATGTTTAGTACTAATAAACAACATTTGTCTTCAGATAGACATCTCCATTTACAAGAAAGGTTTACTGTGGGAGCGACATGAATAGATGAATAGATGGTTGAAGAAAAACAAAATAGCTCATCTCATATAAGTCTTTTCCTAAGAATATACAGTTACATAGAGAAGGCTCCACATATGATGACTAAATTTTCTCGTTTTAGTGATTAGCAACATAAGATTAATTAGAATTGGTGACAAGTTCCTTTCTGAGGAAAGCTTGGGCCTCCGCATAATTAGATCAAGTTCTGGGCAGGAAGACATACTTTATTGGTTTAAAAATAAAAACTCATACAAGCTGAAGAAATTTTCTAAAAATTTTCCTAAGTAGAAATCAGTCTAGAAGAAAACCGACATGGAACATTAACACTATATGGGACTACCATTGTCTCGAAACAGAGCATAACACAACAGCTAATTGAAACACAGTCACAGTACGTACTAGTTCAAGAAGTTAATATGAGAAATAACAAAGGCTAACATAGGATGCAATTCATACTACATATAAAAAGCATAACAGGACCCTCAGTTGGATTCTTCATTGCTTTGATATGTGCTTTAGCCACAATAGTAATTATCAAACACCTCAAGTACACCAGTGTACACAACCATGACTTACTAGCTTTGCTGTACTAAAAAGCAACTAATGGAGGATATCAACCTACAACTGCCAAAAAACATTTCTGCTCGACAAACTTCAAGGTCTCATTCAAACCTTCCAATAAGTGTATCCCAATTCATTGCATAAGGTTAGGTACTTATGTCTATTATAATCTCCCCTCTTATGCAAAATCCAAACTTGTACTACGATATCACACCACACCGAATCACACCCAAAGATGACATTTCAAGGGTGACATGCTCTGCCGACACTTCAAAGAAAAGGAAGTCCATACATATGAGCAGTTCCAAAATAAAGATTCAATGTGGAACACATGTTGGAAATTAACATGTAGTGCAGTCTAACATACCCAACGCCAATCATAAAAACTCTTCTAGCATATAAACACCAATTTTAACACAAGATATAGCATCAATGGATGCCAAGAGGAAAAATTACATGTCTGCAATATAGATTCATTCAACGAAGTATTAAAATAAATGCAAGGTTAACAAACATCACAAACCGGTCTTGAATGCCGATATATCAACAAGAGAGTAACTTGTGTAACACATTGACACACCATACACTTCAGAGCTTGTTCTCCACGCTCTCCCACGCTGAGCTATTTTACTTGGACGCCTTCCAAGGATTTTCCAACACACCAGCCTTTTCAATGTATGGAGAATGTTGCAAGGTGCTTGGTGCTCTCCACATTGACCTATATACTCCCCTATCTAATTAGTCTTCGGTCAGAGAGGTGCACGAGGGCTTTGCCCTAAACCATGATGTTTTGATCACATAGGCCAAGGCTCAGATTCAGGAATCGCTCTAGTGAGAGTGATGGATAAGCTATTTTGACATATCAATAACAAGGGCAGGTGAACTCATCAAGGTCCGAACAGTTAAAGTAGAAGAATTTATGCGCTAGAGCTTAGAATTGACTTCAAGTGTGCAACCTAAAACACTTGGACATATGTTTTAAAGAGAATCCTAGAAAATGCATATTCACATTATGTGCCTATTGACATGAAGTTCCAAAGAGTAGATAATAAAATGTTAGCATTATATTTGTTGGATATAATTATTTTCGTTATTTTTGGGACAAATCGGGTCGAAATCAATAATCTTTCCTTACCTCAGTCTTCAAATTGCAGTTTTGTAAGAACTTAGAATCAGCAGCTCATGTTTGTTAAGACTAATGAAGGATTACGAATGTACAAACAAATACTTTTCCTGATTTCCTATTTTTGCATGAACCGACAAACTTGCCTATGGATTTTCATTGAAGAAAGCAGAATTCTACTTCATCGAACTATTGAGCTTACCTAGAGTTAGAATGTAGTTGACATAAGGCAAAATTTCAGCTATTAAATATCTTTTCACTCTGTGGGAAAAGTTTCCAAAAGAATTACAAATGTACAACTTACAGGTACGGTTCGTTCCAGTCCTGAACCATATCAAGCACAGTTGGCGCTTGTTGACAGCAATTCACAAAGAAGAGAGAGTCAAAGACTATGAAATCAAAGCCGATGGAAATAGCCGATATAGCTCTTGCTGTTAAGTTACAGTTACAACTAAAGCACATGCTACAAAGATACTGTCCGCCTGTAAAGCACCTCATCATCACTCTCATCCTCCTCATCCTCTGACACCAACTCACTCCCTGGCATCTCCAATTTCCCACCCATAACAAAACAAGGCCCTGAGGAATCTGGCTCAATATAATCCCCTCGCAACCTCTCCTCAAATCTTTGATCGCTGCAATTCAAGAACCACGCAAGACTACACCTTATCCCCTTGTCTGCAATCCTCTGGTACCTTGGCTTGATTCTCGACTCCAAGCTATATGTAAAGTACTCAGGAAAGTCCAGCAGCTCCTCCACAGGCCACTTCATTTCGCTCTTCAAGAAATAGTAGCTGTTCTTCATAAGTTCGACCCGGCAGGCAAACAATTGGGGGCACTTCACAACCATCCTAGCCACATCCTCATTTCCAATACCGCGACCTCGTAAGAACTCAATTGGCTTCAACATGACATTTTGATTAAGACTAACGATCTGAGGCATCTTCTCCAATGCTCGCGCAAACCCCTCCGGGTCAATCCCAAGCTTCAAGTTGAAAAGGTACTGCTGAGTCGAGAGCTTCGTCTTTAATGGAAGACCAAGAATCGGAGGGTACTGTGCAATCACAAAAGGCAATGCCTCGTTACGCACTCCGAAACTAAGCAATGCCTCCACATTCGGCTTTATGGTCTCTTCAAGATCATACCCAAGAACATATGTTCGTTTCTCGAGCATTCTAGCTAGGATCTTCTTGGGCAGGCCAAGAGAAAGGATGAACTCAACCAAAGGCTGTATCCTGGTGCCGACCCGCATGCCTAAGATGAAGGGGAACTGGACGACCATGGGGCCGATGTCCCGAGGGGAGACACCAATGCTGACGAGATAGGCAACAGAGGTGCTCATGGTGCCCTCTAGCTTGAAGCCAAGGAGCTCCGGGTACCGCTGAAGAACATAGGGAATTTCCTGGCGATCCACGTCTAGGCCCCTGAGAAACTTCACGACAGGGACCAGTTCCACCACCACGCTGGCGTGGAGCACCTGCACCACTAGCACTGTTAACGGGTCGGATTCTATTCTATCAAGGTACCGGATCGGATTCAGATCCAATCAACATTCATGCCGATATGGATTTACCATGATACACATCGAAACACTAGCAAAGAAGATTTTTTTTTTGAAAAATTAGGAGAAAAAATAGAAATTATGGTAAGAAGAGCTCATAAACCTAACAAAAATTGACATTTTTCAACTCTAAAAGCACAATAGCGGATTTAACACTAAGTGGATCCTTGAGAGGATCCGATTGGGGTACCTGAGGGTAGTTCCTAATGAACTCGCCGAGCTTGGAACGGGGGATGCCGATCTTTTCGAGGTAGCCGAGGACGGGGATGACGTTCTTGCGCAGGGAGCAAGCAAGTGAGAGGGGGTAGGCGTTGAGGTCGTCGACGGTGAGCCCAAGCCGGTGGAGGAACTCGACGCGCTCACGCATCACGTCGAGGGAGGAGGGGAGCTCCAGCGGCTCCAGCTCGTCGGGGACGATCCCTAGGGTTCGGAGGTAGTCCGCCACGATCACCCGAGACACGAGCCTCTCCTTCCGCCCCTGTACCACTCCCCAAGTCACAGTCGGCATCTCGTACTCAGGCGGCGCCGCCGCCTTGGTCCCGAAGCCCCGGCGGCCGAGGTCGACGGCGGCGGATGAGGACGGGGAGAGCAAGGGGATTGCGTTTATGGAGGGCTTTCTTCGGGATAAGAGGAGGAGACGGAGGAGAAGGACCATAGCGGAAGAAACCCTAAACCTAACAATTGGATTGAGAGGACTGCGGGAGTGTTGGATCGAAGAAATTTTCTTTTCTTTTTTTCTAGTATCAGGGTTTTGGAGGGAGGGAGGTAATCCCGTGATCCGGATCCGGATCCGAAATGAATCATATCGGGTTTGGATGTTGAAAAAACTTGGTGAAAAAAATGGAATTCAGAGCAAAATGTTTTTTTTTTTGTTCTTCCGATGAGCTGAGTCTAAACTGGTAAAAACAAAATACACCAAAACTAGACTGACAATAGATTTTGATAACTAACATAAGCTTCCGATAGATTTTGATTCTTAAAACTGCTGATCTAGCGTGATATTTTTAGATGGTTTGAATTGTAGAAATTTCACTTAAATTCATGTCGAAATCCATTTATGAGAGCCGGCTGCATGCCCTGTTTTCTTTCAATCGGTGAAGGATATTGAGATTTTTAGAGGATTTGATCATTTTAGGATGGAGTCCTCGATAGTATAGATGCTAATAATGTAAAACCATAATATAATTACCAAGGCTTTTTCTTAATAATCAAGTTCCCCAATAACCTTTTTCCCAAAAACTTGTGCTCAATAACAGCAAAGGATAAATAACAATACACCTGCAGACTTTAGTACCAAATAGCTCAATTTATGAACAAGGAAACAAGGAATCAGAAGAAGCCTCCACCTTGCCAGCAATAGTTATTATCTGCAGACCAGGCAACAAGTATTACTCCTCTTGAGCTAGTTCTAAGAGTCATTAGACTTTACTGTGGTGGCACCACATTATGGCCTCCAGATCAACTTCAAATCTCAGGTGAACACATAAAGCCAGGAAGGTGCAGCAGGCGTACCTACTTGCGGCAGAGCAGAGTGGCCAGGTTGGAACGGATTACTATCGTCGAACCTGTTTAAGATTCAAGGAGTAAATTGCACTTACAAAAACTAATCCCACGGATTCCAGATAGTCGTGAAACTTCTTGTTCATGCACAAGAATTCATCTTATGAAAGTTAAAAGAGAATTTGAAATACTATACAGACACTCAAGATTTCAGCGAAGATTATTTTTTCTTCTTTTTTATGCTTCCATCTGCAATTTTATTCTCCTGCATCATATTAAAGGAAAATCTGCTTCAAAAGTCTTGAGGGCACAGGCATTTCCTTTGTTTTTTTTTTTAAGCCTTGCAATACTTAATCTTGCGTCGTTTGCTCCTTCCTCTTTGTTGCCACAGCATAGATCTCGTAACTGCAGGCTGCAGAGCAAACAAAATTAACGATATATTTTTTCACAAGGTACCACTGTAGAAATCTAGATGAAGTTGTTTAAGGGGAAAGACACCATAACATGATATTAGCTGCTTATTGAATTGCTCTAGGAATAATTTTGAAGCTCAACAAAGAATGTTGTCTGTTGATGGTCTCCTTATTTCAAAGAGCAAAAATATACGCAATAAAAAATACTTCCTAATCCAATAGAATCATTATCAGTATATCGACATTTTTCAACTAAACTTCAAAACTAGAATAAGCATAATATCTTTATTCATTACTACTACTATTATATTAGTTTCTTTTATATAATATTGGCCTATTTGGCAAACAAACTGGGCTTGAGAGAACAAAGAGGGAGGAGAGGTGAAGAAGGAAAGAGAGAATTGGCATTTGTACCACTGATAATGAGAACAATTGCTGGGCTTTCAATAGGGTGAAACCTATGGCAGCTTGAAAGAGTGAGGCTTAAATTTCAACATATTATTCAACTCAAATACTCGGGACATTAATACCATTTGAATTTGTATATGAACAAATAGAACCACCGATTCTTGAGGCTGAGCATATTTCAAGTGATCAAATCTGATCTAAGGTAAATATAGGTCTGATTTTGGAACCATATGTGATATATAAGGGTCTAGCCTTCTAGGCCAACTCATTTTCAATGACCATTTGCACCCCAACAAAAGTTGCAAGTTTCGTTAGTTTAGGAATAATTGACCATAACATTTTAACACCATTTACTTTTTAGTTTAATGTCCACAAATAAATCTACAGCAAGTACAAAAACAATATGCTTAATACTAAAACACAGAAATTTGCTAAGAACTTGGACAGATTAAATCCTTTAGGAAAGGGTAATCCAAAAATATCATCACTGAGATCACACAGTGTGGAATGCGGGAGTAGGTTTCAAACAATTGGTGTCTAAAATGGCTCATGCTTTCTTCAGCCATACAGTTTGCGTATGCCTGAATGAACTAATCCAAACTAAGTTATAACCTAATTACCTACTTGCAACATTACCAAAAAAAAAAAAATGCAATTATAGCTACCCCCTAAGAGAAGGTAATTATCCATTAAACACTTTGTTACGAACATTACTCTCTTTGGCATTGATCTTTTTCTCTTTCTTTTTTTTATGATTTGTCTAAAGAAAACATGCCATTACAACTTGATGAAGAATAAATCGCCACTATGCATTCCATTTTAACACTAATCAGAATAGTGCACAAAGACAACCAATTGTGCGAGAAAGTGAAAAAAGAGCCCCATCCAATATTATGCAAGAAACCCATGTTTGAACATCAACTAATGGTAATATTGAAGAAATAAGTAGCAAAAATCCATTAGAATGCAAAAATACCAACTTCCACTATGAAATATTTGCTCCAGTATAACAACATAATGCATCTAAACACTCCAGATTGAAAATCTCAATGGTACATATTTCAAGAATAAAATCAAGACTGTTATATCAAAAGCATACCAGCAACGACAAGGATTGTGAGGGCATCTCCAATTTTTGACACCTGCTTCACAGTATTCTTGTATGATTTGAACTTCTTCAGTGCAGGATCTTCCTCCAAGAGCTGTAGAAGATGAAGTGCCCCCATAAATAGAGCACATAAATCATAAATGATATATACATGCAACATGGCATGTCCAAAATGTATATGAGACATGTATATGTCAATATCCACACATTCACATGCAGCAAGGCAGCCCACACTTTAGAACACCATAGAGACTAAAGGAAAAGAAAAGTTACTAGCTCTGAGAGCTGTAATCAAAACTGGTGTCAATATTCATTCCCCAAATGTTGCAAAATTTGGCATAAAAGTGTGAACAAATAGAAGTTCCAACTCCAAGAAATCAAATGATATAGAATGTTGCCAGCAGGAATAAAGATGAACATAATCTAAGAGGATCCATTCATTTTACACTAGACCATACCAAATGTCAGCCAAGCTCCAAAACAAAGGGTGCACCATTATCTCCTTGTCTTTCTATAAGTGCAATTGTTACTTCATATCCACCCAATCAGAAATAATGTTCCACTTATGCACTCGATTTTACTAGAAATTTTATTACATTTTTAAATCTCTACAAAATTTGGCATTTTAGCTTCGAATCCAAATTCCCAAAGACCACCTCACCATCTATTGGCTTGGACTAGAGTTCCGTAAAGAAATTCAAATGATGGATACAACACAAGTATCTCGTCAAAGAAATTGGAAATAAGACAAAGTAATTGGAGCAGAATGGATGTAGTTCAAAGGAGGTACTCACCGCCTTCTCACGAGCTCCGAGCTCGATGTGGTAGCTGCGGCGGGGGAGATAAAAAGGCCCCTCCTTCTGTAGTCCAAACGAGCAAAAATATTAACAGAAGACGGGCATTAAATTCAACAGATGAACAAATCTACGAGGTAGGCTGAAAGGAAAGAGCATAGCAGAGAACCTAGGAACGTAAGCTGGAGAACATGGTGTTATATGTTGGATAGAGCTCCTTATATGATCTATGATATATCAATGTTATTGAATGATGGCTGTTTGTTGGAGAGATATGCTAAACATGCTTTACTTATTTTGGTCTATGCTTTAACTATTACATTATAAATCTATACTGAGCTTATTTTGGTCTCCGTGATGGTACTGTTAGAGAAAAGGGTATTTTGGCCATTTGATTCATATTCTCATTCTTCTTCCCATGTTCATTATATGTATACCAAAAACTTGCAGATAACATTCCTATTCTAGTTCCTTTACATATCAAACAATCAAAGTTGCTTTCTCATTTCTGTTCCCATTTTTATTCCCACTCTTGTTCTCATTCCCGTTCAAGTTCCCATCGCAACCAAATATGGTCTAAAGAATTCGAGCAAGCATTGAGCGAATTGTTAGTCAGCTGGAGTGGACATCGAGCGATCTGTTATCTAGCTCAGGCTCGAGTCTATAACAAGTGATTTTTGAACTGCGAGCTAGATTGCCAGCCTTAATATTCACAGCCCCCTTTATTGCACGTGGATATTTAAAATAATCGTAACTACGCCGTTAGGTTTTTGGTACCCTAACTAAACACAGCTCACAGGGACGCCGCAAGGCAAGACTCATCATTCCTCAAGCGTTCAATCAATCCAGATCTGGTCAGTACTAATGTGTTGAGCCAATTAGGTCTAGCTTTCAAAATTAATCCATCAACCAGGTCCGGTTTGGCCCGTTTACCTGGTCGGTTTGCACCACTAAAAATTATACTAAAAATGCTGCAATCTAACAGATTCTCTAATCCTTATAGTAAAACATTGAAAATGAACATTTTGAGCAGGGAAGTTAGAAGGTCAAATGCCACAACAGATCTATACAACCCAATTTTGACTCTTTTTTCCATCAAATGCTGCACAAGAGCTAGCTAAAACATAGATAAACTTTTTAAACAAGGGCTTAGATGTACTTTTTAGCCTTCTGTCCATATGGATTAGGAAAAACAAGCAAGCAGTTCTCCTAATAGACAAGACCAACTCCATAAGAAGCACAGTACCTAAAATAAACTGAGGGGACAGCCTCTCAAAATCCCATAATCAACTTTCAGGGAAGTGTTTCTTGTTGAATATTGAGGAGCCATTATAGTGCCAATATCTCAAATAGCATGATATCCATCTCCTAAGTGACACGCATGACAATAATGAATGTAAAAACCTTTGTAATTAGCCTGGTATTACCCACAGATTAAGTTAATCGATTTCTTACAAATTTGCAGTTCACTTATGCATGGGAATAAAAAGTTAACTCGAGAAGACCTCATTCAACCAAGAAAACAACACCTGACACATTCAGCAGTCTGCAGCACACAGATTGTGCAATCCTCTTAACCCAGAGATACAAAACATAGATGAACTTAGATGTGCATGATCAAACCGGAGTCAACTTAGGAACCCTGTTTGGGCACTACCATTTCCTCCATACTACCGTCATACCAATGGATGAGATATACTCATCCAACGGTTGATATCATTAATAAAATGCTGACTGGGATTCTGAAACTAATGATCTCAAGCATGAGATCTTTTTAGATCTCATCCATTAGTATGGTGGTAGTATGAGGAAATGGTAGTACCCAAACAGGACTCTCAACTTAGACCTTATTCCTAAACGCAGTGGAACTAAATACTGCAATTTCAAGTGAGCTAAATAGTCTCCACAAATATTTTGTTGGATTATCCAGATTGGATAGCAGTTTTATATATATATAATCATGTTACAATAAAATCAAATACACGAATTACTATCATATTTGTTACGATATGACATATTGCCAGTTCAGGTTCCTAACTCCTAGGGGAAGATAAATAATTGGAAGCCCTTGGGCAACCATCAAATGATTTTACCAGAGGGCATACAGCTAGATGAAAAAAGCAATACTTTGGCACTACTATATGATAAAAGAAGAGAAAATTCGAGGAATCATATGTTCAGTTTAAAAACATGGATTAGTTATCATTTCTACCAGAACCCAATTATGTAATTCACACAATAGATCAAAACCATGGAGCTTAGAGAAGAGCTTACAGCGATCGGAGATCCGGTATGGAAGAGCCCATGACCGCGATAGATCCCTTCGGCCCCACATGAGGTGGCGTGGCGGATAGGGGATGGTGAGGTGGAGGCGGCGGAAGCGGAACCGGAAGAGGAACGGAGGATGGAGGAGAGGACCCGGCGAGTCGCCATGGCGCCGGATCGAATGCGTTAGGTTAGGTCAGGCGTTGGAGAAGGGAGGGTACCAGGACTTATGCCCGAGGAGTGGAGCGAGAAGGGAGGGAGCACATCCTTACTGGGCCTCCTGTAAAATGGGCCGGGCCAGGTTGGGGCGTGGAGTGGAGCGAGAAGGGATCACATCCTTACTGGGCCTACTGACAAATGGGCCGTCCAAGGACTAACCTGACCTAAACAACCCATATCCGATACGCGAGTTGGTTCGAGTCCAGCTCAAAGCTTGAAATCGGTCGATATCAACTCGAAGTCCAGCTCGACAAGAGCTCCATCAAAATGATAACGAGCTGGAATTTCAGCTCAATTCACTTAATAAGCTAAAAAAAAATGAGATCGGCTCGGTTGATACTAAGGGTGATCCAGCTTAAAATATGCTCATGAAAATATCTTGTGTATTTTCTATATATTATTCATAAATTTTAATAAATTATCTAAATTATTACATGTTTAATATCGTAGTCATTGTAACATCATAGCATGTCTCACAAGTGACTGAAATGTTTCATCTCGACATCTGCGCTAGAAAACCAGTTCAAGTATAGAGTGCTCTATTTGAAGATCACCCACCATGAATGTTTGCCTATGTATGAAGATGAACATAACACCTATAATTGAAAAATAAGTCAAACCTAATGGGTCCATAAAGAAGCTGAAAGGAAGAGCAGTAGGCACAAAGAGAACAACTGTGAATAAATGTTAGAACTTGCAAGCATAGAATCCTATATTGGTCACATTAAGAGTATCATGATCAAATATCTCCTCATAAATGCGACATAAAATATGTATCCGATGCTTGAATCATCGAAACAAGTTTCTCTGAAGGAAAGCAATAGAATGATTGTCTCACTGAGTAAGCTCATACTCACAAGCAAAAGAAGACTATATAGTTGAATGAATATACTAAATTAATCCACTCTATCATATGTTGTTCACTTATTCCATGCTGTGATGGGTTGGGCCGCAACACTATTGAGTGCCAAAATGATGTCCCTAACCTTACCTGCCATGGTCTCTCCAAACCATTCCACTTGATCATGTGATGTAGGCTCCACCCTAGCATCACTCATTTATCTGTTAAAAGAAAGAGCAGAGCTTGGTTGATACACTCCTCCTTTCCTTCCTTCTTAAGTTGGAAGACAATGAAGTTCACGTAGTTGCCACAGGTTAGCACCAAGATCGGTGAAAATCTTGTATGAGGAGATCATGTATTCGAGTTCGTCACCATCAGCAGGAATTTTGATAGGCATGCGCTTGGCGTCTGCAATCACCTATCCTCTATTCGTCGCCAAATTTAAGAGTCGTAGATAGGTCCAGCATTAAAAGCTCAACTAAAAGAAAATGATCATGCTTAAAAAAAAAATTATGCTGTAGAGATAATACAAAAAAATCCAAGTCACATTTTGTACTAATATTCTTTGATGAAAGGCCTTCTGTCGAAAATGTTGAAATCGATATCTTGAATTGAGCTTAGAAGCCAATAGTTTGCTGCCATCATGAGATAATGACATCAATGAAAACAATCAAACAAGACTGCATTCAAACGCCAATAATTTACTGCAAGCTATTAGGACAGTAATTCTGAGTGGCGCAATAGTTCGAACCAAAGAAAAATAAATGCTCGGCAAATCACTGCAAAAGGAAAGTGGGAACCCACGTTTGCAGCAAGGAATAAGTGCCTAGGATCAAGAAACGAGGAGAGAGAGGGAGACATTGCACCACATCTAGTACCATAATTTTAAAAGTAACATGCTACCAAGATCCACCATCGCCCCCCCCATGTGCCTCGCTGATCCTACTAGACCTACTGCCCCTTGCTTATTCCAGCTTATAGCTCATATAATTTCCAAACAACCTACCCATATATAGAACTGCCCATCATGAAGGATTCATTAACAGACAGAATTAGTACAAATGGTATTGTGTCCAGAAACACACGTTGTTACCAGGGTTTATACTAAGCATGTAAATTTTTGAGCCAAAACTCAAGTTTAAATCAATCTTAGAGGAAAAGAGCAGAAATCGAGGAGGATCTTTCGGCTAGTACTCAAAAACAGGCCTTAATCTGCAGGTTCCAATCTGTGGCTTGAGAAACAACCCAATACATTGCATTCATAAATTCCCAAAAAATTGCAGTGTTTTACATAAGACATGCATGTATCGATTTAAAGAAGTGTGTCAACCAAGGGGAAGATGGTAAGATAAACAAAATTAGGATGTCATTTGGATGCAATTCTTCATGGATATAGCATCCTTACCAGAATCTGATGTTTAATAAAGGGTGTCTACAGCTATAAGATAATGGAGGTAAGAAGAAAAGCCTTCATATATAGCAATTTTGGCATCCATTGGATTTAGTAGGTCAAAACAACACCATCGCTGAAATGTAAGTGAAATCACATCTTTTCATATATACAACACTATGTTTGTATCTTACAAATGGCGTCTAGTGCATGTATACCCTAAAATACATGTATTGCTCTCGTCACAACAAGGATCTTAGTGGTCTTGATACCCTTAGGCGTTAATAAATCTGACTCATAGATATCAAAATTCAAAATCACAATATTTCGACTCTCGTGGTAATAAATGCCTGCTTATCCTCTCGATGTTAACTCTGAGAATCATATCTAAGAGTATAACGAGATACCTTCCATCTCATTGCATTAGCCCACTGAGTTTGTCAGATAATGAAAATTTTCGACCTTGGTGCAATGAAATTAGAACAATGGCTAATTGTCATGCCAATGATAGCAGAACAGAATGACTTGGGTCCAATTAATTACCAATCCGATAATGACCACACAACCTAGGGTTCCACTAAAATTGTTGAACCAGATAGGAATAACTGAATGTGTGACCAAATGCAACCTGATCCCATAGTCTTAACAATCTTCGTTTGCTGCTATCTGTATTCTAGCTCTGGTACCTTCCCCTAATTTCTTCTTTTCTGGATCAGTGTCCAATCAATGGATACCATATATCAAAATAATATATGCTCCATATGATAGCAGTTCACCATAAACACATCATTGCTCATAATAGTAGATAAGTGTCATATCAACCACTTCAATTTTTATAAGATATTTCTCAGCATTATTTCTCATTGTACATGACAATTGCATAAAATGAATCATCAAAGCCAGTTGGCAATGTGCTAGAAATGTTTGGAAGGTTGCTTACTGAATTTATGAGTTCAAATTATGTAAGATATAATTCAAGTATCTCAAGCCAAATCTTAACCTTATATATCTCCAAGCTTTTTCTAATTATTCGTTTGGGTTCAAATACTAATCGATACCAACATATGAGCTTGTGAATGCTTTTAATGATTTAATCAGGATGATAGGCTTGAAAAAAACTTCAACTGATCCTAGTTATTTCAATGTGAAATAGAAATTATGTAGGCCAAGGAAGCATTGATTGACTTCTCAGCTTTCCAATTTTAACACCATAACGTATATCAAAATCTAAATTTGTATCATGCTCTATTGTTTTTATCATTTTACATAATTGATGAAATTATCAGTAAATTTAGCCTTTTCTCCTCTTGAGAGGAATCCAGACTAGTGATTGAATTGGGCATGTACATTCCAGCCTTAATCTCCAAAATCAAATATCTCATTCAAATAAGTAAATGCTTGAGATGAGGAACACAGTTAGAGATCATGTTTAATAATTTCTTTCACGGGGCCTACTTTGTTTGATACGCCTAGTTTTATGAAGAAATCTATTTGGTTTTCTAATCTAAAACTAGTTTCTTAGCCGATTTAAGCTAGAAACTACGAAAGAAAAACAATATATCCACTTTGAGTCTAGCTCCTAGAAAACCGATGATTTCCTCCAAAAGTCCCAAAATGCCTTTAAAAAACAACTATAATTTTTAAAAGAAATGATTGCTTTGGATAAGTAGAACTACTAATCACCATTAAAACCGAAAATAATAGCAATATTAACAAATGAAGATTAGACCATAATCTTAATTCCATAAACTTATTAATAGTAAATGACAACAGAGAGTATAATATGAGACATATAGATAGATAGATATTTAGAGAAATAAGAGAGAAACCATACCCCTTCATTGGAGATAAAAATGCGAGCAGAGAGAAGCCCGTTCTCATCAAAGAGGCTTCTAGACCCTTCTAGATTCCTCTCCGGACTGCCGATTCGAGCGACCAGGGCGATGCACGACTTTGAACCTCTGGTGCCCGGCGCCGGCGCCGCCCATGTGTTTGCCGCCGGCATGGAAGGGTTTCCGGCGCCGATGCAGGCGATCAAGTGTCCACGTTGCCAGTCTGAGAACACCAAGTTCTGCTACTATAATAACTACAGCCTCCGGCAGCCTCGCCACTATTGCAAGTCGTGCCGCCGCTATTGGACGCGCGGCGGCGTCCTCCGGAACGTCCCCCTCGGCGGTGGATCTCACAAGAAGAGCTCGTCCAAGCGCCCGTCGAAGCCAGCGACGCCTCCGTCGGAGAAGAATCGCTGCGCCGCCATCGCGGCCGGCAGCGAATTGGTCGTTTCCAGCAGCGAGAGCTCCGGCCTCACCATTGCCGAAGAATCCCGTCTCCGGACAAACCCTATGAACCCTATTCCTAGCTCGGATCTGCAAGATGCCCTAGCGATCGAGACCATAGCCCGCGGAAAGGGAATCTCATCGGAGTCCCGGAGCTTCGAGAGCCTTATAGGGGTCGGAGTCGCCGATATGGATCCACCGCGGGCGGCGGAGCACCAACAACTCCCCGTCTACGCGCCGCCGCAACAGCAGCCAGCGCCTCTGTTCGAGGCTAGGGTGGAGGGCGGGGGTTACTGGGAGGCGGCGATGGATCCGACGGTGTTCGATCTCGGCGTCGCAGGCGGCGGCGATGGGGCGGTGTACTGGAGCCACGGCCAATGGGGCGACACCGACCTCTCCCGCTATCTTCCCTAATCACTGTTAGCACAATGTGATTATATCTTAATTACGCCTATAATTAAGTGGATAACAAGAAATCAAAGGGCTATGTCTAAATTGGATTCTTCTATTTCTCTTTGTTTATTTTCTTTTTCTTTTTTAATGGTGGTATTTTTAACTTTTTTTTTTTTTTTTAACTTGTAACGCTGGTTGTGATCAGAGAGATTGCTAACTTTTTTTTGTGTGTGTTTTTAATTTGGTGATATAAATAAATGTAACAAAAACATGTGTTTAATGTCTCATAATCTCACTATGGCAATTGCTGTGCATTTTGATCCTTTCTTTTAATAAATTACCAGTCTTACTGTAAAATTAAAAAGGAGAAACCCCAACTATTTATTCTGTCAGATGATAGATGATAAATATGGAGTAAGCAATGGGTCAATTTATCCCTTGTTATCCTTTTATCTTACGACTTCTAATATTAACAAATAATTGCAATTTTTTTATGCGAATAATGCCTTCTAAATCACCAAACAATGCAAACATACATTAAATCTGAAGAAATAAATTACAAATTAAACTCACTTATTTTCATTCTTAAAATTTAGAACTGTCTTATGTTTACAAAATATGTCGTTTTGGTCAAGAATCCTCGCTAATAAGTCGGAAATCTTGACTAATAAAATAAGTATTTCACATGCAAACGTTCCATGTTTATAAAGGACAAACAAATCGACTCTAAGTTGTAAAATCCAAAATAAAAGTGAACTCAATATGTAAACTTCCACTAAATTTAATTTAGTACAAAATATGATTGATTACTAGCAACATCTTAATAAATTTGTTGGTTGCAATTAACTAGTGTTTTTCTCTAGTTATAAGTTATAGCAATTCTTTTGTACGGGGGTTGAGGGCATTTCTTTTCCAAACGAATGACGCCACGCGCAGGGGTTGGTGGGGCCCAGACAAGGGGTTGCTGGTTAGGTCATACCATTATTTTGGATCATACCGGCATACGTCGGGTCACGACTCTTTGAATTCCATCAAGGGCGCGGATGATATCAATTCATTAGTAAGTTGCTGACTAGATAGCAAACCAAATTCAAGCCAATTAAAGCCGAGCCAGCTGGCATCAAAACCAATGTTTTAGAGGCGGTGGAATGTAACCGTCCTTTTCACATAATATTGTTGGTATTTGAAGCATTCATAGAAACCAACAACACAATATTGTTTGTTCCAAAATAAACATTAATTTAGAGTTTTATGGTGAAATAATTATCATGACTTTAAAACGTGTTGTGTTACAGAAAACGAGACGTCCCAAGGCGAATCCCCACACCATGCATTGTGAGATTGCCTCCCCACACTTAGACGTAGTGGGATTGCTTACTAGATCATCCGACTCAGCGAGATACTTTTAATGTGAATTCCACCATCAAGATGTTGGATACACACAATCCACCCCTTAGAGCCCGGCGCATAAATGATTCTTACAATCTACATAATATTCTCGCACAATATTGTTCATTTTTGACAATACCGCCTGCCCGCCGCATCTCCTCCTCGTAGCTGGCCTGGCATCTCCTCTTCATCGAGAGAGCTGAATCCATCGCCGCCACCGCATCTCGTCCTCATCGCCGCCCAAGCATCTCCTCCTCGTCACGGCCGCTGCAATTCCTCCGTTGCTGATGTTGCATCCACTGTGCCTCTTCCATTGCCGCCCCAGCACTGTCATCTCGTGTCTCGTTCTGCGCCCTTGGCTCTCTCCCTCGCGAGATTCTCTCTCATCTGGAGGGCAGCAAAGGTCCATCCACAGCGAGGGAAGACATTGGAAATGGTTGCAACGGCGGCGAGGGTGCTGGGCTGTGACGAGGAGGAGATATGGTGGCGGCGGCGGATGGAGGAGTTTCACGGCCACCATGAGGAGAGGACGCGCTCGTGAGGACGGAGTAAATAGGAAAGAAGCCGAATTTTAGATGCCGTCACCCAAAACATTAGTTTAGTTTTGATTCCAGCTGCCTCGGTCTCAATCGGTTTAAATTTGATTTGATATAAGGTCAACATATTATTAATGAGTCGACATCATCCGTGGCTTTGGATAGGTTTCAACGAATCACCGTATGACGGGATAACCCAGAACCCCAGACAAAGACGGCAACCCGCCGACCCACGCGGGTATTAACGGACGCCAACGCTGGTGCCATCATCCATCCGAAAGCGACGCATGCCTTTGCTAAAATAGGTGGAGGGATGCTACTGGGCCGTGGGCCACTTGGTGCTTATTAATATGCTGTCCGCGGGGATGACGTGCGGCATGTGGGCCCAATGGATGGAGTAATGGACGGCGCTTAGCCCAAGTGCGTGGCGGGGCCCATAATGGTACACCGTACGCACGCTATACCGAAGGGGGGCTCTCTGATCGTCTCGAAGGAATCATGCATCTATTTTGGTGTCTTTGTTTGGTGTGTCAGTCCTAGTATGCTGTCTACGGATCGGATCCTACATGGGTCCGGATCCGGATCCAATATCTGTTAATTGATAACCATCCTTGCTAAACAATCTAGAATTTTCTGTCAAATGAGTTGAGCTTGGAGGTGAAATGTCCCAGATTCTCTTTGTTTTCGTTTAAACTTTGGTAAGGGCCGGCTAATCTACTTGCCAAAATCGATTTTGGTAACCTTTCTCAATTTCCATTATTGTCTGAACTCATGCTGTTTATATATGCGTTCCTTACGGGTGCGTTTGACAAACCTGAATCTGATGAATTAGCTGAATGAGGAATCTGTGAAATTAGCTGAATGGGGAATGAGATGAATCTGGTGATTCCGTAGATTTTGCTTCTGTTGTTTGATTGGTCTGTATGGGATGAGCTGAATCTGTTGATTCTGGCGTTTGGCTTGTCTATTATGGATGAGTTGAATCTGCTAATTTTGTTCAAATTAATAATAAAACTTTAAATTTTCTTCAAATTAAGACATGTTTTTTATTATAATAATAACAATACCCACGAGATATGATTGATCGAAATTATTAAAAATTTAGGTCAAATTAATTATTTGAACGCATCTAATCATGTAAAATGATTGATCGAAATTATTAAAAATTTAGGTATAATTTAAATTATAATATATTAAATGATTTTATAAATTAAATTACATCAAATATTTACTTTAAAAAGTACTCAATATTAGTCTCATAACGAAGATATCGATGATATCTTTCCAATGAGACTAATTTCATAAAGTTTCAACATGTATATTTAAAGTTATGATAAATATAACCATTTTAAATATTAAAGGGATACAATGATCATTTTAAATTTCTCACATTCGGCGGAATCCGTCTAAATTTCTCACATTCGGCGGAATCCGCTGAATATATGGCGTCCGCTCAACGCCGGCATTCCAAACCCGCGTCGGATTCCGCTGATTCCAATCAGCGATATCAGCCAAACGCTCGAATGAGCGATCCTTGGAATCCGCCAATTCACTGGATTCACCGGATTCGGCTGAGCCCAGCCAAACGCCCCCTACGTAGATCAAACAGGGTTTGCTGCCACAGCAAGACACTGATGCTAATTTTCCACAGACCTCTTGCTGATGAGAGCAATAATGAGCTTGCTAAGGAAGATGGAACCAATCTTAATATTCCAATACCACCCCGATTTAAGCCCGAAGAAAGATCTTCTAAATTGATTGGAGGCCATTCATCTTATGTAAACCAGCACATATGCCTAATTATACTGACAGCATAAGCGCAACTAATAACAATGGAGACAAGAAACGCAACAAAAGAAGAATGATTTGCCTATCTGCATGGCAGCATAGAGAGAAGATATTTAAGGAACCTTTTTAGAGCTACAATCGAACCAAACAAACGGGAAGCATCCCACCTCATTTTAGAAGGAACACAATCAAATGCTGCCTTCTTAAATGCTTGCAGACTTACAGATATATAATACAATGCCCATATATAACCTTATGTACTAAGGTATCAACTCTCTGTACAAAAAAATTAGGAAAAGAATGAAACGAAAGGCATTCAGGTTTTAGCCCCAACTGGTGTTGGATATATATGTTCCTATGCTAAAGAATAGCGAGTTCTCTGAACAACAAGTTTTAGTCTCAAATTGGAGTTTTCAGTTACACATTCAATCATCTTGGGAGATTTCCCTAGCTGACATCTCTGAGTTGCCATTCTCAGAGTCCCAGGAAGATAAGAGTTATCACAAATTCTTTTCTTCCCTGTTGGCGAAATAAAAGCACGAAGGATCTTTTGTTGCCTCCCTCCATCTATTTAAGTGCAACAACAACACTTAAAGACATAATTATAGAAACAATACAATAAATAGGAGAACAAATTACATTAATCATATCGTCAGCAACGACTACGATTCTTTTCACCATGACGCCTTCTCCTGGCAGCAAAAGAGAATCGCTAATACAACAAAACATCTAGATATATACACAAGTAGTACTACACAAATTACTATTACCCCAGGAATTCTGATTCTTACGACGTCCCCGACTTTGGGCTTGCGTAACATATATGTAACCTGATACCATAAGAAATAGAGCAAAGCTTGAGCATCAAACTGGCAAGCCTTAAAGAGATGTTAATAGATATGCTGCAAAGTTATGGCTCTAAAGTTGAAAAGCAGCCAAAGACACAAAGCTGAGACTATCTTTAAAAAGGAGATTAGAGAAAATAGGAATGATCAACCAAGAGAAGCAGAGTTCACTCAAACATATCCTTCCAAATTAAGAATAATGATTACAGTGGATTAGGAAATAAGATCAGATCAACATATGTAACCTTGCCCCAAAAAGTTTTATGATTCAACCTATTCCTTAATGGAAATGTTGGAATCAATAAGTGATTGACATCACGATTCTCAATCAAGCTCTTGTGTCTTCTCTGATGTAAACTATTAGACCCAAATCTAAAGGATAACAAGCAAAGCTGCCACAGTTGTTCAGTTGATGTGAGGATGACAATAAATATGCACGGACACAGGACACAAGTGCATCGCTATTGTACCACCACCATCCCTCATCCTCAACCACAATGTACCGGGAACAAGAGAAGGGAGTAGGACACAGCGTTATGCGTAAATTCCTCGCACAACAGGCATCGAGCCCAGAAGCCCTGATATGACCTCTAAACCTCCACTAGAATCATTTCCAAAGTCATCTACACAAGAACCTCAAATAATAACACAAAGGATCTTTGAACAATAATTACGTCTTAGACTACATTCTACCAACGCCTTGGCCCTAATCGGCGATTGACCAAATCACCCTTGACCTATTCCTAATACTTATTATGTAACCCTTACGCATGAACAAGCACATTCATAGAAGTATAATGATACATCAATATGTGATTCAACCATAACAAGGCATACAGTTCCATTCCCAAGGGGCATCACTCCCTTGGTTCACCACAATAGCTTCACACATAGGGCCTAGTGTCACATAGGGCATGATAGAACATATTATTATACATTGTTAAGATAGTAATTAGGTCCTAACTTTCACACAAAACATCCAATTGCCACGAAATTTAACATGCTAATACTACATTATGTTGAGAATAATATATCCAAAAATCAAAGGAAATGGAGAATGAAGAAACATCAAAATTGTAACAAGTGGGTTACTAACCCACCAAACCAAGCCCTGACTCGACCCGGATTGGAACCTGCCCAAGCAGGGGCGGGTTACCCCAGGGCCGGCTAGCTAGAATCACTAGCTGGCAGGCCTAGTCTACCTAAGTTAGAACTCATTACTTCCCTGGTTTGTTTAGTTCCTTGCTTGCTTTAGAAGTTAGTTTGATTTATTAGGAAAATTGAGTTTAACTCCCTGTAGGACACTTGTATTTACTTTGCCTATTTGAAGGCCTCTAGTTAATGAGAAATGTATCACAAAGTAAAATCTAGAAGACTATTGTGGTCTTAAGGCTCAGTCCCAGACATGGGATTGTTCAAGGGAGTTCATCTCCTACATCAAGGAGAAGCTCCTCCAAGTTATCTCCAACGATCGTCATCAGCATTCTCTCAACTCTCAACATTCTTCTCTCATAACCCTCCTCGCCTTGAAACCCTACCTATGCAGGCCCATAACCGCTCAACACCTTCAACTTCTACCTCATATTCTTCCATATCAACCAGAGCCCATCACCCACTTTGGATTCCGACGCCTAAGCTCCTAAGACGACGACGATGACCTCTACATCAACTCCACTCACCTATGCCATCCTTGCTCTTGAGCAAACCACCTATCATCTCGAAAGACACCCTCCCAAATAGAACAAGATTCTTGAAAATCAAAGCATAGAGGACTCAATGACTCTCTCGCCTGCTTACATAGAACGCAAAGATCTTCCTCCACCGCTCCAACACGATGCAAGGCCTCAAGGGTGGGAATTTTCTGATGTCTAAGCTTCCATTAGAATGCCTTGATTCTTGGCTGTGAACAGTCCTCGCCAGATCAAGGACCATCTAATTTGGTTCTCCTCTACCTATGATAAGTTCATCTCCTCGTACGCCTTCAGATAGGCTGGCCCCCCTAGCAGATATAAATCCTTGTGGGTCCCGAGTTCATGAAAGCTCTGCCAGGCTTGCTTGCCGTGCCTATGGGATAAATTAGGGTGGTTCTATTACACGACCATTTTCACTCTGTACACCACATTCTTTAAGAGGAATTATCCACAAAACAGTACTCTAGAGTTATATAAGGGGCTCTTGGATGCATCCTCAAATATAGAAGGCGTGAAATTGAATTTGTGCTTCAATTGAATTGCGGCGTTCGCTCGAACGGACCGAATGTTATGGTTCCAATTTTATAGAATGAGATGGCTATTTATGGAAGCATGGTTCTAGCAATTTCGAAAATAGAAATGGAATCCATACATGTAAATGGACAGAACAAGGAACGCGGGTTCGCCCGCTCCATCCATTCCTAAACATCCAAGCGCCTCTATAGAGAACCATGACGAGAATCGATAATCAAGATCCAATTGCAATCAACTAACCACTTAACCCTCATGTGATTCCCACGACACTCCTTGAGGGCGTGTGACCTCTATCTTGGGTCTATCCCCATTCATTATCCCAACATTTTTAACCCCAAAATCCCTTCACCCAGAATAGCCCATCGCCTTTACTCCAGGTTCAAAGGGCAAATGCCTAGCATACATTCAATGTTATGGATTGTTAGCATAATCTGCCCTTGCAATAATCCACCAAGGATCGACTACACGCACCCCCACCTCTCTCTCTCTAAGTATCTTTTATAGTAGGGAAATGTCTTCATTTTTCAGCTACATGGGAACTAGCGATGACCTACCTGCAACAGTCCGGCGGCAAGCGAGCGAGGAGGAGCGGGATCTCGAAGAGGGGTCGATGAATCGGACCAGCTACGGATGGGATCCAGCGGCGAGGAGGAGCGGGATCTGGCCGGACTGCTGGAGGATATCCCATCCCTCCCTCCACCCCTACTACGTTCGCCCTTGCCCTCCTTGTTTGAAGGGGTTCTTTGTTGGGAGGCCAACCCAAACAATGGGTGGCTCATCGACGGCGTGAAGTCTTGTGCTTCGGAAGTGGGACATTGATAAGCTTCCGAGATGTTAATTTTCTTATTAAATTAACATTTTACTAAGAGAAAGACGATCGCTAAGTGCTTGAAAAGATTGAGATTGGGTAAGTTTCTATTCAGGCCGCGGGGTCCATGCTACCGACTTTTTATGGCGTTGAGAGTGAATATTTCATGTCAGAGAAAGTATGTTTAACTCGACTACCTTCCAAAATATTATCCTTGTTCGCATCATGAAAAACGATAATATTTTGAAAGGCAATCGAGTTAAACATACCTTCTCTGACATGAAATATTCACCCTCAACGCCATAAAAAATCGGTAGCATGGACCCTCGCGGTCTAATGGAAACTACATAATCTCAACCTCTTCAAACACTTCGCGATAAAAATCCAGATAGACACACATCTTTCTCATGACAAAGTGTTAATTCTATAAGAAAATCAACATCTCAGAAGCTTATCAATGTCCCACTTCCGAAGCACAAGACTCCACGCCGTCGATGAGCCGCCCATTGTTTGGGTTGGCATCCCAACAAACAAGGAGGGCAAGCACGAACGTAGTAGGGGTGGAGGTAGGAGGGATGGGATCTCGAAGAGGGGTCGATGAATCGGACCAGTTGCGGATGGGATCCGGCTGCGAGCGAGCGAGGAGCGGGATCTGGCAGGACTGCTGGAGGAAGGGGCGGAGGTAGGCCATCGCTATTTCCCACGTAGCTGAAAAATGAAGAGATTAGCCCTACTATAAAAGATACTTACACACAGAGAGAGAGGTGGGGGTGCGTGTAGTCGATCGGGGCTTAATCGCTCGGCATTTCGTTGAACCGAGCTGAGCTCCAGGGTAAGAAGCCGCCGGGCATTATCGTCCCCGATCAAAGGTTGGAGACAGCGCACAATAAAAAACGTTATCTTTACAAAGAGAGAAGGTGAAGCAATGAGCTTACCAGGTGGACTTCGAAGATCGATGAACGGGGAAAGCCTTTACCACTTTCGCTAGGGTTGGTTACAAAAAGAGAGAGGGTTGGGAATCAAACGAAGTGGTGAGGAAGGAATAAAAAAGCTTGCCGCAGATAGGTTTCAAGCAAGCCGGCGCTAATGGCATACCGTTATCTTTACTCAAATGGAAGGAGAGCTTCTGCCCGGATGTGGCAGATTTCGATAAGGCTTTAGTTTGGGTTCGCCTATCTGAGGTTGCCATTGAATGCTTTGACGAGGAGGCTGCATTAACTGTAGCTTCCCTGGTGGGTGAACCGGTGAAGGCAGACTCGGCAACTATCTATGCTGAGAGAGGGAGGTACGCCCGTGCCTGTGTCGAGATCGACCTCAACCGCCCTGTGAAGTTGGGCCTCACTGTAAACAGCAGAGCTGGCCCTCGTTTTGTGTCGCTGGTGTATGAAAACGTCACCATATGCGCCGGTTGTGCTCGCCTAGGGCACCATGTGGGAGTTTGTCCTTATAAGAAAGCTATACTGATGAAGAGGGCTCCTAATGGTGGACCGAGGATGGCGGATGGGGTGGGGAAGAAGCCCGAACAGGGGAAGGAGCATATAGGCACGAAGGGTACGACCGTCCCTACAGAGACGAAGAAAGGAGAAGAAAAAGGGAAGGAACCAGACTTTGGGGGAGGTGATCGGATGGTAAGAAATGTACCTGGATCTAACGAGTCGGAGCTCTTGGTGGAGCCGGAGGCGGTGAAGGAGCTCGCCGATGCTTGGCACATCGTCCACCGGCGCCGGCGGGGTTCCCAAGGTAACATCGGGATGCGTGCACGCAACGGCAGGCCTGGACAGCTGGTGGGAAACCATACCCAATCACGTAGGGGAGGAGTGCCACTGGCCCCTGCAGATGACCTTTCACCTCCGAGGAAACCTGGTGGCAGCTACAGGTGGGTTGTTAGAGGCGAGGTTTCCCATTCCGATGATAGAGACAAAAGGAAGGGGGAGAATGTGAGAGAAGATGAAGGGGTAGCAGTTGGGGTTCGTAGGGGGAGAAGAGGTCTCTGGAACCACGCCAGCTGGCACATTTATGGCAGGAAGGAGAGATAGTGGGGCAAGTGACACTACCTACTGTTGATGAGTTTCCCAACATCAACCGGTTCAAAGCCTAGAGGATTTGGATACGGGTGAGCCCTCTTTCTCTAAGGAGCTTGGCCAATTTGGGCCAGATAGTTCATCCTCCAGGCCCACTAATGGCAGCCAGCCTAAGGAGAGCCTGGTTAGCATGTTAAATGCTCCACTTACTGCCCATATAAAAAGCCCAACAAGCAAGGGATCTAAATTTGCCAAGGGGAATCTCTAGATCCAGCACATAAAGCTACTCCTGCTGATGACTTTGCATTGGAACAGAGCTATGCAGTTCGACGTATGGAGCTAGTGTTGGCCTCTAAACTGCCGAGCGACGTAGATCTTCAATGCCTGGAAACTATCTCTGAAGTTGATGAGGATCTAGAAGATGCTACTGTGGATGAGGACCTGGATGGAATGGACCTTGAGGAAGGAGAGGTTGCCTCTACTACTAAGAGGCGTAGATGTCCGGAATTCCCAGAGGAGCAATTGGGTTTGTCCATGGTGTCAGAATGAAGCTGATATTGTTACCTGCAAACGGGAAGCATCCCATCTCATTTTATCTGCATTTGGTCACGAAGGACCAATACAAATTAAATCCCATCCGAAGCAGCTAAGCAGCTTAAACTATGTAAGAACAGGCTTAGTTAGAAGGAACACAATCAAATGCTGCCTTCTTAATGCTTGCAGACTTACAGATAATACAATGCCCACAACCTTATGTACTAAGGTATCAACTCTCTTTGTACAAAAAAATTAGGAAAAGAATGAAACAAAAGGCATTCAAGTTTTAGTCCCGACTGGTGTTGGATATATATGTTCTTCTGCTAAAGAATCGCAAGTTCTCTGAACAACAAGTTTTAGTCTCAAATTGGAGTCTTGAGTTACACATTCAATGATCTTGGGAGATTTCCTCAGCTGACATCTCTGAGTTGCCATTCTCAAAGTCTCAGGAAGATAGCGTTCGATCATGTCTACCATACCGAGCGAACTTACACCAATGTCTTTTGACTAGTAGGTTTTCAACTTCAGAAGCATACGGATCTAGAATCCCTAATGTGTTGCATCTGACGTGGGTGCTGCGCTTTACAACGTATAATATTTAAACCCACAACCTCATCTCCAATAGCAGAGTAACTTGCTCCGTAATAAACAATCCAATGGAAAGTGCCAACTTACAAATCCTAATATAAAGAATTTCATGCCCATGAAATAAATTGTTGAAGATTTTTTGTACTACTGTAGAATGAAATTGCACAGACAGACATTTGGATAACCTGCATTTGATCATGCACAGTCCAATATATTCTGTCAATGCATAATGGTATAAGTGATCTAGCACAAATCATTGAATGAGACTCATAGGCCGAAAAAGAAAGCAAATGATTATTGGGCCAAGCAGTTTAGAACATCTGACAACGACAAAATACCAAAAACCGATGAAAAGTTACTGCTCCTGATTACATAAATAGGACTGATGGAATGTTTATGAGTCAACATGGGATGTGGATTGCATGGCACCAAGTATTACAACTGACAGGTCAGGAGCTTTCTCCTATCTTAGGCTCTGATACAGTCAACAAGTAATTTACTACATCAGCACAAGAATTAAGTTGGTCTGCCTTCTCATCAGGAATTTCAATGTCGAACTCCAGCTCCACAAACAAAACAAGATCCACCCAGTCCAAGCTTCCCAGGCCAAGGTCTTTGTGGAAATCAGCAGTTTCAGTCACCTGAAATTAATGGGTTCTCAGATGAAGAGGACCAATCTTATCAACAATAAGTGAAATGATTTTGAGACACTGAATCCATGATCAACTAGTATAACAGGCAGGGTCATCTCATTGTAAAGCTTTATTTCACCTCTCTTCCTTCAGTTCTCTCTTGCATTCACCACTAGGAAGTGTCTACCAAAAGCAGGCATCGATGATAGAATCCTCTCAGAACTCACCCAAGTTGATACTCCAGGACAGCAAACAGGCATAAAGGAAGAAGAGAATAGAGAAAGCGGCAATCGAGTCATGAGATTACAATCCAATGCAGAAGCAGATGATTTGTTAAATGTTGACCAAGTAA
This sequence comes from Narthecium ossifragum, assembly GCA_963920575.1. NCBI lineage: Eukaryota > Viridiplantae > Streptophyta > Magnoliopsida > Dioscoreales > Nartheciaceae > Narthecium > Narthecium ossifragum. The sequence continues at coordinate 22,373,518 of OY986973.1, forward strand.
AGAGGCAAATGAGCATGAAGGTTGATCATATTGGCAAACACGTCTAAAGGGATCAGTAGAACATTTTAGTGATAAACAAGAACAAAAACCAAGGCCAGCAATAACTGAAAAGCTTCACCAGATGATTCGCAAGTGACCTGCCATCAGGCGGAGAAGAAAAGACTAGCTAAAGAAAACCACATTTGACCATACTAGGAAGTAGGAGAGGATATGGCATCAAAGCTGGGAGGCAATGCTATAAGCCTTTAGAAAAAGAAGGGATCTGGACATAAGAATCTCATCCTACAAGCTTTTAGACCAAGTGGCGGTGGCAAGTGAAAATAAGCTAAATGTGCACAGTGGGCGGATATAAGAATAGGAGATCAAAAGGTTTTGGATTGCTAGATAAGCTCATGATACAAGACTTCTTCTCAGTAGACCATCAACCCTGAGGGATGCTAAAACACAATGTCTGCAATCAAACATCCTAAGTCACCATGGATAGTGCCTTAAGTGAACAACACAAGAAAAAGAGGTTGCACATCTAAATGCCCCGTCAATAAGTTGATCGTGGCAGGTAAAATCCACAAGCAATCTGACAGATACAGAATGCTAATGTAATTTAGTCACAACAAATCTTCGAAAGCACTCAATAGGATTCTGTAGAATGCAGATATATGTCATCTTTCTTTTAAGCAGGGTATCCTTCAGCAACATGAAAGGATCCAAGAAATCAGCAACTTATAGAGCAACAGGCCGTGTATGTCTGTGAAAGAAATCCAATTTTTTTTCCCAACTTGCTCAGAATAGGTATCACATTTGTAGAGAAACTGCTACATAATCCAAAATAGATAAATTTGAGCTATATCAATACCTTGTCCGGATCCGTCCTGCCAAACTTCTTAACCAACTGAACGACTCGATCCATGAGTTCTTCAGAATTAGTACTGCTTGTCGACATAAACATACACCACGCAGGTTGACTCAGCGACTTCCCCAATTCCGAGAACAGAGGTTGTCGTCTACCGCAGGTTAATCTCACATGCCTCAGAATAGAATCCCTAATGTGTTGCATCTTGACCCAAAAGCAGCTATAAATTAAAAAAAAAACTGATTACCTGGCTGGCTTAAAAAATTCTATCAACACTAGATACCTCTGCTGGAGAATCAGATAAGATATCAACAGAATACAACAAATAGTCGAGTTGATTTTTCCCGAACACAAGCGAACGGCGCAATGTGCATTATAGAAACTGAGCACCAAAAGGGGGAGGGAAAATTGTAGAAAGTGGTTTTACAAAGAAAGAAATTTAACAAAGTGCGAGAGTAAGAGCAATCTATCAAAAGGTTGCACCTTTGGCCAAAATTCCGTAAAACCTCAAATAACCAGGGAAAGCCAAGCCAAGCCACGAGATAGATAGATATAGGGAAAACCTAGCAACCGAAAAAGAAAGAAATCGAGTAGGGATTGGTTCGAAGCCGCCTTTTTTTAAGTCGTGTAAGCGGGTTGGGCAAATTATGGCCCAGCCCAAATTGTTTTGTGGAGGTCAACTTTTCCTCTTTTATTATACGAATTTAATTTGATTTTACTCTATAAGTCATAACCAAGCTAGGTTTCAAAGCCTAGCCTAGCCGCCGGACCCCCTCCCTGTGATCCATCCCTCTCTCTTTGCCCCTCCCTCTCGCCTCCAGGCTTTCTACTTCCCCGGCGGCATCAGCCACCGCTCTTTCCCACACCTCATTTTGTTGGAGAAATTTAGGGTTAAGAAAGAGAGCGAGAATGCCACTGACAGGCTTAATATCGAAATACACTGCGTGGCGCCGCAGTGTATATCGCCGCAAAGTGCGCGATAGCTGGAAAATGCTCAAGGCGTTAAATATCCGCGCCATCGGGTAAGTCCATAGCCGCATCTCCTCTCGTCTTGTCCTCCGATTTCACCGACTTTTCACGTAAAAGCTTTGATTTTTCGAGCTATGTTACGTTTGGGTTTTGGATACAATATGAAGAATACTCGATTAGATATGAAGAAGTAGATTGATCTTATTTTTATATCATCCATAGCCTGGCTAAAGCTGGAAGTCTATTTTGATCTCAAGTATCCAATATGTCATTTTTTAGGCCGGGGGCACTATAAGATTGTGTATTCTTGGTTTCAGTATTCTCATGCACTGTGATCCTTTTTTGACACCTCAAAGCAATTTCTTTATGATGCGGTATGCTCTATCTAGATGCCAATCGGCATGCATGGATCCCTGTGTCTTTGTGGCTTTATTTTGCGGCTTAATTAGATCCGTGATAGTTGTAGCAAATTCCAGTCTGAACCCTAAGCTCTTGATTATCAAGATTGCATATGTGAATCTGAGAATTTTAGCTCTAGAAAGCATTCATTGGAGATCATAATCGTACTTATGATCCAAAAGGTTCCCAGTAATTTATTAATGTTTGGCTGTAGTGCACCACTGGAATTAAGGATGACACTGTGAGCAGTACAGACATATCTATGTACTTATAGTGGGTTGAGCGCCAACCAGCCTTTAGTTGGCTATCAGCCAACCTTAGGTGGCTATCTGAATTGCCGACACGTGGCAATCCAAATTTTGACTCGTGGTAATCCAAATTTTGACTGGATTGGTAGTTGCATGACGTGGGAGGCTTCACCCAACGTAGCTGCCCTTCCTTAACGGAGATGATCTCTTGGGGATCGCCGGTGAATCGGACGGCCAGAGGCACGTGATGGCGGATGTATGCGTGAAGATGCCGAAGGACTGCGGCTCGGAGGGAGAATGCCGCGAGGAGTGGCGCCGAAGGATAGTTATGTGGCCGCTCGCTGCTACTTTGGTCGCTGGGGAGGCGGCGCCAATCCCACCTAATTCGTCCGTTGAAGCTTCGACGGCGGAGGCGGCGCCGATCACCTCGACGACGTCGATGGGACGGACGAGGGAGATGGAGGACGTCGTGTCGCTGAGGCCGGCGTTTTATAAGCCGGACAGCACTCCGCCATTCCACTACTTCGCCGTCTTTGACGGCCACGCCGGATCTCACGTAAATCTCGAAAGGTGGGTGAAGCCTCCGACGTCCTCCGCCACGACATCGATGGGACGGCCACCTCCGCCGTTCGGTTCCGTGGCCGTGCCGGACGAGGGAGATGGAGGACGCCGTGTCGCTGAGGCCGGCGTTTTATAAGCGAGTGGAACTTGAAGCTCAGCTCGAGGTGGGCGAAGCAATCATCGGCGGTGATGCCATACTTGTGGATCTGAGAATCCTCTTCCGCGATCGGGATAACCACGCATTCTCCGTCCAACGCAATCGCCAAGCGGTCGACATCGTCGTCCCAGGAGGCCGTCTTCTTGGCGCCGAGATAAAGTTGGTGGTTGCCGAAGAGGACGGCAATGACCTGGACCCAAGTGTAGACGGGCTTCATGACGGGGTTCCGCTTGCCGATGAAGTGGGCATTGATGTGGCTTAGGCAACTAAAGGTGGGTGAAGTGGGAGATTCGTAGATCGATGGAGGTCCGGGTGGAGGAGCCACTGGGAGGAGGTCTGGGTGGAGGCCGCCGGGTGGAGCAGCCGAGGTCCGACTGGAGGAGCAAGGTCCGGGTGCCGCCGGGCTGTGAAGGACCTTGGTGAATCACTGAAGCCCTCGATGGGCTTTGGCAACTGACGGTGGGTGACATTTCCACCGTCGATTTCACAGCCCAGATTGCCACGTGTTGGCAATCCAGGCTAGACAGCTAAGGTTGGCTGATAGCCAACTAAAGGTGAGGTTGGTTACGAATCATTTTTCTAGTGGGTTTTGCTAACCTCAAATCTGCATTTCTTTTTTGTTTTTCAGTTTGAGAATTTCAAGTTAATTTATGCGAGTTCATGAAAACCTTCTATCAATGTTTAAAATCGTGTTTTCCGTCTTGCTAGCTGCATGTAGCATATGTTTGTGATGGTTGCAAGGTTGTAAGAATACTGTATTCCCTGAGACTGGATTGAATGCTCAATTTAGGGGGCAGAAAGCTGGAAGGGTGAGCTTCTCACAATGCCCCATCGCTTGTAAACAGAAAGTATATATGTTAAACTTTGATTTGATATGGTGCTTTATTCTATTCCTTATGTCCCTACTCACTGCTCCACCAATGGGTAGGGTTTCGGCAATCCACTTGTCAACTTGATGCTCCTTGTTCTAAATAATAAGGAGATAGTAGAATTTTCAATTGTCTCACCGAACAAGCTAATAACAAGCAAGGATAAGCCTAATCCATGATCAAGTACGAAATTTTTAGATTTGGAATATCTTAAATTATCTTATTTAAATATTTTTAAGATTTTTGTAACCATTTCCCTTTTCCCATTTGAATTTTATTTTATTTTATTCTAAGCAGTTGGATCCTTGATCAACGGCTGAGATATCATAAGCAACTATTTAACACTGTCTTTAGGTAGCCTAAGTTTCAAAGCCTAACCTTGCTCTCCCCTCATCACCCAATCGATATAGTTAGGGGTGTCCATCCAGGCCAGCGTGCTGAAGGCTATACCAGGTCTGGCCCTTGTAATCATCCGGACCGGGCCGGGCCAGTGCCGGGCCCAATAAGCCTTCCACCCAGTCTGGCCCGGCTTGAAGACCGGGCCAAACCTGGCCCGCCAGCCCCCTTTCTCCTCTCTCATCTTTCTTCTCTCTTTCGATGTCCTTTCTCCTCTCTGGGCGTGCCGTACACCAAGCCGTTGGTATCTCCGGCGAAGGAGTGGAAGAGAGAGAGAAGACGGAGAGTTTGGAGCTCGGTGACGTTGGTATCTCCGGCGAAGGAGGAGTGGAAGAGAGAGAGAGGGTGGAGAGGTTGGTGCTCAGTGTCGCCAGTGTCTCCAGTGAGGACTCGTGGCGGGGAGGCAACCTGCGACGGAGCTTCGGGTAAGGGCGACCTGCGATGGGCGGTACTTGGTCGGGATTGGGAGGTGAGAAGGGGGGACAGAACAAGAGAGAAATCGTGGGCAATTCGGTGACGGCAACGGAGGAGTGAAAGAGAGACGGCGAGGAAAGTTTGACACCGCGACGGAGGAGTGGAAGAGAGAGAGAGAGAAAGAGAGGGTGGAGAGGTTGGAGCTCGGTGACGTCGGTATCTCCGGTGAGGACTCGCGGCGGGGAGGTGACCTACGACGGAGCTCCGGGTAAGTACGACCCCCGTGGTGCCCATCACCTTCCCGAAGCGCGTCCGCTTGATTTCCCTCACCTCCAACACCTCACCCATTAGATCCCCTTCTTTCTTCTTCGAGCGGTCGTCCAGGCGATCATCGCCTGCTCCGATCTCATACTCCACCCCGACGAACCCATTCCGTCACCGTCGTGGCGAGGTCGGGAGGGATCGAAGATGCCGCGGGTGATCATGGAAGGACCCTCTTCTATCCGATCTGGCGGAGACAACGCCGTCTTGGGCGGGGGCGCCGACGGTCTCTGACGGGGCATCCACCTCCACAAGCGGCGGCGTTGGGTCTCCCTCTAGCCGGAGCGAGCCAACCACGACCACGGCGACTCCTGCTGCCGGTGAGAACACCATCCGCCTCAACCACCTTTTTTTTATAACCCGGACCGGGCCGGATCAGGTTTTTGACCAATGGGCCCTGGTCCGGCCCTGAACTCGGATCAGCCTGGTCCAGCAGGGCCAACACCCGAGCCGGATCGGGCCCTGACGGGTTCGAGCCGGGCCATTTGAGCTTTTTGGACACCCATAGATATAGTTATGGCAACACTGTCTACGATAACTTGGCTTAGGCACTCATGGAAATAATTGTGTTTTTGTTGGTCACACATCCTCTTAGCATGGTTTTATTCAGTACTTTGGCCTAGGCACTAATCGAAATAGTTATGGCAACGCTTTCTACAATAACTTCAGTTGTCATTGTACAGTTGTTGAAAGCCTGACCAGACTTTGGGCGAGTTTTTTCTTTTATCAGCTGCCATGTTGTGCTTGCTGTGCATTCTAGCGCATGTATTACTGCTCCCACTGATTGTGGAAGTTATGTTTGTGAAATGAGTAACTTGTCATATACCTTCCAGGTTTGACTATTATTCTGCATGGAAACCAGATCCGCAGGCTCTAAAAGGAATTTTTATGGAGGTGGAAGATTTTATGGAGGTGGAAGAGGATTCATCCGGGTTTGATCATTCTGCATGGAAATCAGATCCGCAGCCTCTGAAAGATATTTTTAAGCAGGAGAAGGATTAGCGTGCATTTCAATCATGGAAGGAAGATAGGATAGTGCAAGTGGTCTTTCCAAGGGATATACATCCTGACTTTTGAGTTATGGAACAGTAAATTATGTTTCAAGTGCCGCATGCGAATACTTTGTGAATGCCCAAAGACATAGTTTGTTTCCTTTGTTTCTCTGAAGAGTTTATAAGGACTGTCAGTTTCAAATGCTGGACGTAAACTCTTCTTTTTTGCAGCCTGTTCTTCTCTTCTATAATTCTTGTGATCGCGCCGTCTATTAATTCCACAAGGAAGCATACAGAAGTTGATGTCTATTAATTCCAAACTTCTTGTGATTATTACGACTTAAATTCTACCGTGTCTATTAATTCCAAATATAAATTTAATTATCACTTCTGTAAAATTTACTCCTATAATGTGTCTCCCTTAAATAATGGTACACCGTACACACGCTACCAAATGGGCTATCTGATCGTCCGGAAGCATGCATCTATTTGGTCTCTCTGTGTGTCAGTCTTGGTAAGCTGTCTTCGGGTCGTATCCTACATGGATCCGGATCCGATATGGCTTCGAGCAAGAGATAGATATCCAAAACTGGCACCGTGATTCCGAGCGTGAGATCATCATTCACTGCATTCCTATGAGGCCCACATAAACTCACTCCTTTCTGTCAGCTTAAAGCACTACTCTTACCACCTTACAAAGAGATTATCAGTAAATTGATAACCATCCTTGCTAAACAATCTGGACTTTTCTGTATGATGAGTTGAGCTTGGCGGCTGAAGAACTACAAAGTGACTAATAATCTAGAATGCTAGAAATGAGTTTTCCGAGATTTAGGCAAGTAGATTGGATTAGCCCTTATCAGAGAAGTTCACACAAAAACATAGAGAATCCAGAAAGTTTCACCTCAACTGGTGCAAGAAAACGAGCATAATAGCGTTGTTCAAGGTAACATCAATCAACCAATTAAGTCCCGAATGGCTGGTTCCACACCCTGCTGCAGATAAATCAAACAAGAATGATGGTATGCACGTTGTAGAGTAATCCAAAGGCGCCAAAGTGAACATCATAGCCAAATGGAGATAAGAGTCATACATGAACCCCTGCTGGAATCATACGGCCAGACAAAAAAGGGAACGTAGGCGATTCTCGGATCTTTTATATTCTATGACATGATTGATACAAGCACAACCTTTCACACATTTCTCTACATACAAAACACGAAAATGTTCATGCCCCGCATACACACTGAAAATATGACAAATACAACATCTGTACATCACTACAAAGTTTCCCCCGTACCCTCGACATATTTCCTCAGTTCTTCCCGGCGACAATCGCAGCCTGAACAAAGTCCTCGCACCTTGAGAACCCGCTGGAAAGGGCCTCCTGCATGTTGAGAGCCAAGGTCATGTCTTCGAGCCATGATAGGAGCTCCTTAGAGAAACCAACCATATCCTTCACGTTGAGCAGCCTCTCCCTCATCAACACTTCCCACCGTTCAAGCCCGCTTGCACCGCTACCTTCATACCCTTCTGACTCCTTGGAGCCGCCTGTGGCTGAGGATGACGGCTTGCCTTGCTTGAAGAACTGTTGCAGCTGCTCGATCAAGCCCGTGTACACAAGCATTGGTTGAATGATTGTGAAGAGTTTGCTGCTGTCATTCGGGTCAAGTAAGACTCACGGCATGTAGTAAGACTTAACATCATGTACATGCCGCTGTCATTCAGGTTAATTACCGTCAGCTTTAACATCACGTACATGCTGTATATATGGCCCCAACCCTTCAGAAAACTGAGACAAGTAAGACTCACGACATGTAGTAGAAGGTACACTGGCATGAGTGCGAATCACTCTATCCATAAGCCTCTTCTCCTTCTTTGCCTTCACACTGGTCATCTCAGTAGAGTTAGCTGCCACATTAGCCAGTGTTAAAGCCACTTCCGGGGAGTTGATGTCCTTGCTGTCATTGAGTGAAGGGGCATACTCGAATCCAGATGGGTGGCGTCAGGTGGATGTTGTCAGCTTCTTTCCCTTTGGGCGACCCCGTGTCCTCAAGTTCACCTCTGGCTCCACTAATTGAGTGCACTGTGGGTCTTCCAATTCCATCAGCTTCTTCAATAATTGAGCCTGTCACACCCCGACCCAGAAAACCCATCCGGGACGGGGCGTGAGGGGAAACCTACACTATTCATCTCCAGCTGGCGCGATACAATGCGGAATTATAGAAAAACTTAGACAATTTATAATCCAGAGGTAAATAGATATTCAATTTACATAACATCAGTTGTACTATTCAACATTTGATACAAATCTTCCAATGAAAGAAACTTATACATTAATCTCAAAAGTCCTCAAAATGTACATAATTTACAAAAATTTGCCAAAAGTACAACAGTCGTCCTCCAGCAACCTCAAACACCTCTGGATGTAGTCGCGCCATCAAAGCTGATCCGCCGGCTCTACTGAAGAAGAACTGGCGCCTGCACCTGCAAACGCAGCCCGGGTAGGAGTGAGCGATAAGCTCAGTAGGGTTCTACTTTACGGCACACTGAAGAGAGGAAAACAACAACAGTGTCGTTTCTTCGCCTAAGTCTAAAGGATGCCACGGGTCCCATAACCCTATCGATGTCCCAAGGGCTCCTGTCATGAAACCTCTCTCCTAAACATGTTACCATGAGGCCAAGGAACAATAACATGCAGGATCACCCTTACCCAAGCAGGAACACCATGCCTTGGGGAACCACATCGGGAACGCGTCGACAACCATCCTTAGCACTTGGCCTTGGAGAACCGACACGACCTCTAAACCTCAACAATGATCAGAGTCAACTATCGCATATCCTCAATACACGAGATTCTGATTATACAATCACCCTAACCTTGACTACCCAGCCACGGTCCTAAGGCTAGATCCGGACTACCCGAGAGCCTCGGATCGGCGACCCAAACCATCGCCCGCCTTACCTCAGATGCCTCTAATGCAATCACGATGCATGCAATGCTCAGGCACAGATAACAAGATATAAGCATGCAATAAGATGTCATTAATCATACAGGGCTAGGCATAGCATACAGCTAGCCAAAGGGTAAGCATAGCAAAGGCCTCAAATACAGAATAATCTATATTAACCAAACAAAGATTAGGACAAAGCTATGAATACAGATATACAATAGTCTTCAGTGCTCTCTTGCACCTGACAGACTAAGGTTCCACAGTTACCCCGCAGGTAACTGGTCACAGTTATACAATAGCCCTCGGCACTCGTCGGCAACAGGCTAAGGTTCCACAATTTCACATTAACTAGCACTCATAGCTAGCTAATGGTTAAGCAACCCAAAATAGCATTTAACTACTTATCAAACGCGTATTAAATGCGATCAAAACCATAGATTCGTCCAAAAAGGAAAATACTCGAATCGATCCTCAAACCCGATAGAAATCCTTTTAAAACTCTACAAAATTCACTCGCAAACCTCCCAACATGTTTAAAGATCAATCACGATTGAAAGCCATTCAAGAAAGACCAGAAAACCATGTTCAAGAGCCCACGGTCGATGTGACGGTCGACCGTGAGGCCATAGTCGATGTCACAGTCGATGCCATGGTCGACCGTGAGGCCAACACGAAGAAAACCAAAGGGCGACGGTCGATCCACTCATCGACCCTGGGAAGCCCAAAATCAAACAGTGCCTGACGGTCGATGCGACGGTCGACCGTCAGGTAAAAATCGGAAAAGCAAAGATCCCGCGGTCGATCCATGCATCGACCCTGGGAGGCTAAAATCTCGACATAGCCCGACGGTTGATACTACGGTCGATCCGACGGTGAACCGTCAGGCCCAGAAAACGCAAATCAATACTTGACGGTCAATGCACCGATCGACCGTCGAGCCCCGAAAGAGTGTATGAACGCTTGACGGTCGATGCACCGATCGACCGTCGAGCCTTAGGCACAGTTCATCAGAACAGTGCCGGAAATCCAATTCCTTGGATTTCAAGGATCAATTTAAGTTGGAACTTAATGAAACTTTGCAAGCATGCATAAAAGATGATGGGGAATCCAATGGTACAAAGAAATTATATTTTTGACGGTTAAATCTCCAATTTAGGTCAAAACGGTCGAAAACCGATAAACGGCGAGAATACGGAAAACCAGCCGTTAGAATACAAAAATCGCGAGGTAGGAATTCTTCAAAGCATCTATAACACATACACAATGAACTACACAATATTCTAACAAGTATTCCTACAGCAAAAAGGCATTAGCCCTATCCTAGGAGAACCCGATCCTAAGATCGAGGTAGAAACACCTACTTGATGAAATAGGGCAGCTCCTCCACGCATCCCCCAACTCCAATCGCCGGAAGCCTGATAACACGTGAAAAGTGCACAAATCGCCCCTCTAACTAGGTCATGTTAGCCTCAGAGCAATGCTATTTTGATGGTCTTTGGTGCATTTCAGGTTTATGGACCCTCAGCGAAGGTTAGATCAAGTTTGGTGCTAAAACGAAGTGATTTGGGCAATCCTGCGTGAAGGAGATCGATCTGCATCCTGAAGGAGATCAATCTCATTATTCCAGCAAGAAGCGGTCCAGTCGAAGCAAAGGAGATCGATCTTCATCCTAAAGGAGATCGATCTTGGTCGGGCGTATTCCAGATCCAGAGTTCGCAGAACGAAGGAGATCGATCTTCTTCCCAATGGAGATCGATCTCATTTGATGCTGGGGGAAAAATAAAGGGCTGAGATCTAATCCGAGTTAGGGTTTTATTAAGGCCTATAAATAGATGTTGTGAGAGGAATTTTGGCAGCCACCCAAGGACGAATTTTCTTCTCCTCCTGGGTGTTTCCTTGGCTCTTCTTCCTCCATAAACATTAGGGTTAGATCTTGAAGATAGCTCCATGGCGGGAGCGCGTCATCAACCTTCTCCAATGGATCGTCTCTTCAAGATGAGTAGCTAAATCTTTAGTCTAGGAAATTCTATGATGTAATAGGGAGTTTATCTAGGTTTTTTTTATGGATCTGAGCATGTACTTAATGATGGTTTAATGGATTGATTTCAGAGTTTATATCTATTGGTAATATTTCTTTTGGTGAATGAATTGTTTGTTCTTTGTACCTTAATTTCGGTCTGTATTGTCTTGGTTTTTCTGTGGGTTTATAGCCGGATTTTGTGAAAACTCAAAACACAAAAGTTGTAGATCTCTTCCTTAGCTTTCCACCGAATCTTGAATCATCTCGTTTCGAGTTTGGATGTGAAAGTTACGCAGAGATTACGATTGCTGGTTTTGAGCATTGCATGTTAGAGGCTAGGATTAGGACTTTTCCCAGATGCTTTCATGCTAGAACCATGTTAGATCTTAGGATTGGATTCTAAACCCTAGATTATGATTGTAGGAGTGCTAGAATCACAACCTTAATGCTATAACCATTAAGACCTATGATTATAACCTATGATTCATTCTTTATCTTTATTGATTAGGCGATCTCAAAGTGCTAGAACCACTTTGATTATTTTCCTACCAATTATCCGCTGATTTGATCTTCATTCCGACGTAGCCTTCTAATGAATCTATGTTGAGTGATAGTGGACCTAGCCGATCTTCTATCAACCTTGGAAAACCATCTTGAACTTATTGAATTGCTCTTGTCCTAGGAATGCCTAGATAACTCTCGATTAGGGATTAGAACTTCCTAGCCTTTTTCTCCCATTGTTATTCTCTCGATTTAGTTTGATTTAAGTTAAAGGTAGTTTAAAGACCAACTATCATTCATTTCCCTTAACTTTTGATTTAGAACTATGCACGGTAATTAGACTTAATCCTGTTTTCCCTGTGGACCGACCCGGACTCATAGCTATCTACCCCTTAAGTAGTTAGTAGTGATTCAGATTATAAATTTGTAATTCTAGCGTCCTTGTTAAGGTAACGACACTTTTCAAGGCGTGTCAGAATTTTGGCGCCGTTGCCGGGGAAGACGGTTTATTGAGTTAATTGCCTAGTGTAGTTTTATTTCAATTAGTAATCTTTATTTCTGTCGTTCATTATATAAAAGACCAAAAATAGTTCTAGTTCTAATATTTCCTATCTTTTTGATCGTGCATTAGGGACTTTGACGAAGCACCTTCCAAGTGGAGAAGGAGCATCAGTCAAAGCTTCACCGAGATAGCACTGTTTGTATCTCTAAACCTTGGTTGTTCTGGTGATATGGTATATGGATGAATGTTAGTGAAGATTCAGATTTAAATATTACATTGCAAGAATTCTTGAATTCTCGTGCTGCATTGCGTAAACCTGTGAATATTTCACCTGATTCATCCATGGAGAACCATAACTTAGATGATCAGCATGTTCATGAGGAAAATCCGACCCATCACAAAGATCAAGGTCACATGAATATGAAAGACTTTTACATTCCTACTTCATTTACTTCAAACTCATGCATTCAGCCGCCTGTCATAGGAGCTGCTCATTATGAGATTAAGCCTCAGTTTCTGCAATCTCTTCCTGTCTTTCATGGTCTGTCTCATGAAGATCCTTACAACCATATAGAAGAATTTATCTTGATTAGTTCAACCGTGAAAGTCAATAATTTTACTGAAGATGCTTGGAGGTTGAAACTTTTTCCTTTTACTCTGAAGGGCAAGGCTAAATATTGGTTGTCATCTTTAGAGCCTAGATCCATCACAACTTGGCCTCAATTACAGACTCAATTTCTTTCTAAGTTCTTCCCGATTACAAAAACGAGTGAGCTTAGGAAAGAAATTTCTTCTTTTAAGCAAGCTGATGATGAACCTTTTCATGAAGCCTGGGACCGGTATAGGGAACTCCTTAGGAAGTGTCCTCACCATCAATTCCCTCAATGGGCTATCATAGAGAATTTTTATAATGGTCTTAAAGAGAGACACCAAATGACTATTGATGCTGCATGTGGAGGAGTGTTTATTACGAATCCTCTGGATGATTCGTGGAGGCTTTTTGAGAGATTAGCTGAGAATTCTCAACACCATGCTTCATCTTCTAGGCTAATCTCTCAAAAAGCCAGACCTAGAGGTACCCTGGAATTATATGAATCTACTCGTTTAGCTCAACAAGTAGATATTCTAAGTAGGAAGCTTGACCAAGTTTTGACTTAGACTACAAACCAAGTAGCATCTTCAAATCCTCCATTGCCACCGCAGTCAGGAGATATTTGTTTCTTATGTTCAAATTCTGATCACGATGTCACGGACTGTCATTTAGCTCATCAATACCCTGAATTAGTTCAGGAACATGTGAATGTAATTTATAATCAGTCCAAACCAGCTTATCATTCATATTCTAATACATATAATCCTGGTTTACGCAATCACCCAAATTTCTCTTGGAGAACACCTGGTCAACAGTCTGATTCAGTCAATCCTAGGCCACCGATGAATAATCAAAATCCAAATTACCCTCCGAAATTTCAGCCATCATCTCGGCCGCCTAAAAATTATCCTTCTCAAGTGCCTTATCAATCTCAACCTTCTCAGTCCTGGGGGTATCAACCGTATGGATCTCCAAATCAACCATTTCTTCCTCCACCACAACCAAATCGAAGTCCAATCATTGAGGATAGACTTGTCAAGGCTCTTGAGTCTTTTGAAGCTTGTACCCAATTGGTTCATTCCCATTCTCAAGCTTTAGCTAAGATGGAAACTCAAATGGGTCAATTGGCTAATTCTATGCATAGGAGAGAAGAAGGTACCTTACCAAGTCAACCTGTGAGGACCTGCCCCTCTACCCCTGTGGCTCGTTGTAGACCGCAAGGGCAATTTGGTAAATTGTGCCTTGTTGGTTTGTTTCACACCCGCGTGTGCACACACTGGCCTTGTTTGTGTTAATGCTTGTTTAGAACGGCTAGGTGGACCCGGGATCGGAAGATCCCAGCTCGGGCGCGCGGAAGCTTGCCTTTGGGCAGCTGACGACCCTTGAGCGATCGATCGCTCCTTGGGACGATCGATCGGACTCGATCCGACTTGGTGTTGGGATCGAGCCAGGGCGCGAGCGATCGATCGCTCCTTGGAGCGACCGATCGGAATCGTGTCGGTGGCTTTTCTGCTTCGCGAGGACGGCCACCGACGGCCGTCGTTCTCCTCTGTCAGAGGGGGAGGACTTTCTCCTCCCCACCCCCAGCTTTTTCCCCCTCTTTCCCGGCTTTCCCCTCCCCCTTTCCCCTCTTTTCTTCCCCTCCTCTTTCTCCTTCTCCTCTCTTTCTTCTTCCTTCTTTCTTTCTTCCCCCGAGAGCCCTGTTTTTCCCCTGTTTCCGGCAGCCACCTTCCTCACCTCCGTTCTCCCTCCTCTGACCATCAAATTGGGTGTTCTTTGGCTCGTTGGATTCGTGACAACGAGAGGAAGATCCTTGAAGTGGTTTGAAGGCTTGTTGGTGATCAAATCACAGGGGAATCAGCTGAGGAAAGCGCAGCTAGGTAGGGTTATACCTACTGTGTTCATTTCGGGTTTTCTTGAGATCTAGCCGTTGGATCTTGTTGATCCTTGCTTTGTTGGATTCCTTATTCCTTGTAGAATAACTGATTTAAGTTTCATATTAATCAGTTGAGATTTGAGTAGGTTTTATGCAAGATTAGTCTCGGATTTCTGGTTTTCTGCTGTTCTTGAGAAACAGCCGGCTTGCGGCGAGTTTTCCGGCCGGCGAGTATATGATCTTGGCTTTTTATAACCATAAGAGTTGTAGCTCTACTCGTTAGCTTTCTATTCCATATTGTTTCATATTTTTCCGATTTATGTATGATTTCTTATGAATTTTTTTCTGGAGGGCTGCGTTGCAGCAATTAATGGGTAAGTTAGTTTGATTAACGATTTTGATTAGCGTTTTTCCGTTAATCCAACCGTTGTATGATTATGATTTTTGGATATGATGATCCTGGTTTATACACCTACTGGTGGCTAAGTTGGATCTTGAATCCGACGTCGTTTGGACGTCGGATCGACGGAATCAATTAGCCCCTAAGTAGAGGCTTTGGGTGTTTTTGAATATAATATTATATTTCAGAATATAATATTATATTGTGTTTTGTTCATCATCGTTTTCTGGGTTGCTTCCCGTTGCAGGAGTCCGCGGTTGACGGTCGCGGTACCGTCGTAATGCCGGGACCCGCTGCGGATCGGCTGGCAGCGGTTGGTGGTACCGCTGCAGCGATCCAGTAGACTTATATGATGCTTGACATACTGTTGCATGCCTTTCCTATTATCTGTGTATGTCATAGCATGCATTGTTGTTGTGTGCATTAGTTGCATTGGTTAGGGCGTGGGTGATCTTTGGGTCACCGTCCCGAGGCTGGAAGCTCGGACTTAGCCCTAGGACCGGGGTTGGGTTGTTTGGACCCGGTTTGAATTGTGATGTCCAGTCGATTCGATGATAGGCTTAGATGACTGGTACATTTGTGGCTTGATGATTGTAGAGGTTGTGTCGGCCTCGAGTCGGATCTGAGGTGTAGCCGGTGTCCGGGTTTTCTTAAAACTCTTGAGTAGAGGTTTTGCCTACTCAGTGGTGTCTCTTCCCACCAAACAGTGTTCAGTGTCCTGTTGAGAGTCAGCAGTGCCGTTTCCTGCTACTGAGTGTGACCCGACATGTGACCAGCCCGGCTGGAAGATCATGATCGGGGCCTCAGGGACACGCGGTGGGGTTATGGGACCCCTATATACACCCAGATCCTACTTGAGGGCGACACTGTTGTGTTCCCCTCTTCCTTCTGTGTGTCGTAGTGTAGATCCATACTGAGCTTAGTGCTCACACCTACCCGGGGCTGCGTTTTGTAGGTGTAGGCGCCAGTTCTTCTTCCGTGGCCGTTACCGGGCAGTTGGTTGGCGGTGCGGCGGCGCCAGGCGGGCTTTGAGAGGTGGTGATCGTTTACTGCTTTTACCCTAAGTTAGTTAGTCTCCTACGGGAGCAATGTTGTATTTGAATCTTCCCCTCTCCGAGGATTTGTATATTAAATACTTTGAGTTTTAAATCTGTGGTTCGAGGTTTTGTTAATTAAATGTTGTTTCAATTGAGGGTGCTTTGATGAATTGTTAGGGAGACCAATAGGTTAGAGGGAACCCTCGCCAGCTTTGTTTTCCGCGTTTTGTAGGTTCCGGTTCCCGTCGCCCGGCCCGGTTGGGCTTTCGCGGGTCGGGGCGCGACACAACCCATTCCTAACCCTAGAGGTCAACATTCCGTAGAGTCCTCCCATGAACATGTCCAAGCTGTCACTACTCTGCGAAGTGGGAAGACCTTTGCTAATATTGAGAAACCAGATGATGAATGTCAATATCATGATCTTACATCTCAACCTCTCGATGCAACTCCATTTACTTCTCAAGTTCCATTAGATAGAGACTTGCATGCATCTAATGATGAGGTGTTACCCAAAACTTCAATTCCTGCTCCTCATGATTCTACTTCATCGCCTGAGCCGAATCCTAGGACCTATATTTCGAAAATTCCTTTTCCTGAGGCCCTGGTAGATCCGACTTCACGCCCTTCTAAAAACTCTAAACTTGATGAGATGGTTGAATTTTTCAAGAAAGTTCATATCAATCTTCCTCTGTTGGATGCTATCAAACAGATTCTGTCTTATGCGAAATTTCTGAAAGATTTATGCACTCAAAAGCGTCGATCTAGATCTCATGTTTCCAAAAAGATTTTCTTGACTGAACAAGTAAGCTCAATCCTTCGTAGTGATATTCCTCCTAAACTTAAAGATCCAGGTACTCCTACTATTTCTTGCACTATAGGAAACCATTTGATTGATGGAGCTTTACTTGATTTAGGAGCCAGCGTGAATCTCATGCCTCATTCGTTATATTCCAAGTTTGGTACAGGAGAACTTAAACCCACTGCTATGACTCTTCAGTTAGCTGATCGTTCAATTAAAACCCCACGGGGTGTGCTTGAAGATGTTCTAGTTAAAGTTGGTCAATGTGTGTTTCCTGTGGATTTTGTGGTGTTGGATATGGAACCAAGCTTGCAAACTAAGAAAGATGTTTCTATAATTCTTGGTCGACCTTTCTTAGCTACAGCTAATGCTTG
This sequence comes from Narthecium ossifragum, assembly GCA_963920575.1. Taxonomy (NCBI): domain Eukaryota; kingdom Viridiplantae; phylum Streptophyta; class Magnoliopsida; order Dioscoreales; family Nartheciaceae; genus Narthecium; species Narthecium ossifragum. Next base: position 22,390,749 of record OY986973.1, read on the forward strand.
CATTAATTGTAGGGATGGTATTATGACACTTACTTTTGGGAATATGGAATTGAAATTGAATATTTTTCATACGTCAAAACGCCATGCATATGATGATGATTGTTTCGTGGTAAACGCTTTAATGAACAATGATGATATCGATATGTGTGTGGATGATGCGATGTATAAGATAGTGCATGATGATGATGTATCAAGTGAAAGTTATGTAAGTGCATGTGATGCTTCATTTTTCGATGATGATGATGTGGTAACTAGAGATGATTTACCATATCTGAATATTGATTTTCCTGAATTACATGGTGAGATATTGGATGAGCAGAATGGTATACTGACTGGTGATGTTGATGATCTGATTATGCTTGAGGATGTGAAAAGTTATGACGTGTATGAGGATGTGTGTAATATTTCTTGGAAAATGATTCCAATTGAACCCCTACCACTTACTTCTTCAACTCCAGCCTTACCGTCTCTGATTATGCCACCTCAGCTTGATTTGAAAACACTACCTTCTAATCTTAAATATGTCTTCCTTGGAGCTGATTCTACGCTTCCTGTGATTATTTCCTCTTCGTTAACCAAAACTTAGGAATCTCAATTGATTGAAGTTCTTAGGTTGCATAGGAGAGCCATTGGATGGTCCATAGGAGATCTTAGAGGTATTGACCCTTCTATCTGCATGCATCGTATATATTTAGAGGATGAAACTAAAAGTGTTAGAGAAATGCAGCGACGTCTTAATCCGTTGATGAAGGACGTGGTCATGAAAGAGGTAGTGAAACTCTTAGATGCTGGTATTATATACCCGATCTCTGATTCTAAATGGATTAGTCCAACTCAGGTGGTTCCTAAGAAATCCGGGATTACGGTAGTTAAAAATGAAGTAGGAAAAGAAATTGCAACCCGTCAGACTACAGGTTGGAGAGTATGCATAGATTATAGGAGACTGAATGCATTGACAAGAAAGGATCATTTTTCCTTGCCTTTTATCGATCAGATTTTAGAAAGATTAGCAGGTCAAGCATACTACTGTTTCCTTGATGGTTACTCAGGTTATAACCAAGTAGCTATAGATCCAGTCGATCAAGAGAAAACGACCTTCACTTGTCCCTTTGGAACCTTTGCATATAGAAGAATGCCTTTTGGGTTGTGCAATGCTCCAGCTACGTTCCAGCGTTGTATGCTTTCAATTTTTGGGGACATGATTGAGCAGTTCCTAGAAATATTTATGGATGATTTTTCTGTTTTTGGCAAAACCTTTGAATCTTGTTTATCAAATCTTTCAAGAGTTCTTGCTAGATGTGTCGAAACAAACCTTGTGTTAAGTTGGGAGAAGAGTCATTTTATGGTTAATGAAGGAATTGTGCTTGGTCATGTGATTTCGAGTCCGGGGATAGAAGTCGACAAAGCAAAACTGGAATTAATTTCTAAATTGCCGCCTCCTTCCTCAGTATGTCAAATCAGATCCTTCTTGGGGCATGCGGGATTTTACCGTAGATTTATCAAAGATTTTAGTATAATATCTCGTCCTCTCTGTGCCTTGCTTGCGAAAGATGTTCCTTTCGTATTTGATGAGTCATGCCTTAAAGCTTTTAATATCCTTCGGGACTCTCTTTCTTCCGCACCTATTTGTCATCCTCCTGTGTACGATCACCCTTTTGAGATTATGTGTGATACTTCGGATCGCGCCGTTGGTGCTGTTCTTGGGCAAACGATTGATAAATTGCCCAGAGTTATCTATTATGCTAGCAAGACTTTGAATGAAGCGCAGCATAATTATACCACAACTGAGAAGGAGTTGCTAGCTGTAATCTTTGCCTTGGAAAAATTCCGTTCATATCTTCTTGAATCTAAGGTTATTATATTCACCGATCATTCTGCTTTAAGATATCTTGTAGGGAAGAAAGAACTCAAACCAAGGTTAATCCGTTGGATTATGCTTTTGTAAGAGTTTGATCTTGAATTAAGAGATAAAAAGGGAGCTTTGAATGTAGTAGCTGATCATTTATCTAGACTGCCCTTAGATGTGATCAACGATTCCACTCTGATTAATGACACATACCCTGATGAACACCTTTTTGTTGTTGACCATCCTCCTACACCTTGGTATGCACATATCGTGAACTATCTTGTTACATGATTCATTCCTTCTCATTGGACCAAACAAGACAAAGATAAATTTTTCTCTCGAACTAAATCCTATGTCTGGAATGATCCAATTCTTTTCAAACATTGTCATGATCAAATTATGCGATGTTGCGTACCTGAATCTGAAATTATTTCTGTCTTAACCACTTGCCATTCTCATGCTTGTGGGGGGGGCATTATTCTGGCGAGGACTGCAGCCAAAATCTTCCAATCTGGTTTCTACTGGCCGACTATATTTTGTGATGCTCATAGTTTTTCCCAAGCTTGCATTAGATGTCAACAGCTTGGTAATATATCCAGCAGAAATGAAATGCCACAAACTCCTATCATTGTTTGTGAAATTTTTGATGTTTGGGGCATTGATTTTATGGGTCCTTTTCCTCCTTCAAACGGCTTCATGTATATCCTAGTAGCAGTTGATTATGTTTCTAAGTGGATAGAAGCTGTAGCTACTAGGACAAACAATCATCGAGTTGTTATCAAATTCCTTCATTCGAACATCTTTTCTTGATTTGGCCACCCTAGAGCGATCATTAGTGATGGAGGATCCCACTTTATGAATAGGTATTTCCGCCAAACCCTTAATAAATATGGGATCTCTCATAAGGTTGCCACACCATATCATCATCAAACTAGTGGCCAAGTAGAGGTGTCGAACCGAGAAATTAAGCGGATTCTAGAAAAAGTGGTGCGGGCCGATAGAAAAGATTGGTCTATGCGACTGGATGAGGCCTTGTGGGCGTACCGTATAGCTTATAAGACCCCGATTGGTATGTCCCCTTTCAGAATGGTGTATGGCAAACATTGCAATCTCCCGGTAAGCCTAATGAATAAAGTCTGGTTAAATATTCATAAAGTGAACTGGAACCAAGGGACTGGGTGTAGTAACCGCTTGCTTCAATTGAATGAACTAGAAGAAATCCGTAATGAAGCCTATGACAATTCTCTAGTTTATAAGGCTCGGACTAAAGCGTATCATGACAAGTTCATTCATTGAAGAGTTTTCAATGTTGGTGATAAAGTTTGGCTTTTTAACGCCAAGCTTAGACTCTTCCCCGGAAAACTTCGGTCTAGGTGGAATGGTCCATTCACAATAAAACAAGTTTTTCCTCATGGAGCATTTGAGATTTGGAATTCTAAATCTGGCTCTATTTTCACAGTGAATGGTCATAGATTAAAACCGTATATCGAAAATCCTCCACAGCTAGACCCTACAATGACATTAGACGAGCCACAGTATCGGTGATCGGTCGTTAACTTCGTCGGGCTAGCGACGTTAAACCGAGCGCTTGATGGGAGGCAACCCATCGATCTCTAGTAGTTACTTGCTCTTTATTTATTTATTTGCTTTTTGTAAGTTTTGTCGTTTTTTACCACTATGTGCATGGTTGCTTTATGTTATACCTTGGGTGGGTACTGTGGGTGTGCATACCTGATTCGATGTGGATATGTGATATGGTGATGGTCCATGCGATTAAATCTTGTTTTCATGCAAGTTGAAGCATATGGTAGTTTATTTTTCCTGTCAATGTGTAATGAATGTTTGTACTGCCATTGAGCTGATTGAATAAATAAAGGAGATGCTGCCCAATTTTTCTCTAATTTTACATGTTTATTCCATTATCTTCTTCTGTGCGATCACGGGGTATTTCTTCTAATATTCTCCAAGCTTCTGCTATATGATCCGCATTTCGTAGGGATGTAAGTCCCGAACAGACGTGGTATTCCCAATTAAATCTGGTTGGCACATATGGTTTACCTTCCCCAAGGATACTACCTTATTCAGGCTTCTGACAACAATGCTTCATCAGGTTATCTCTACCCCTTACCCTATTTACGTGCTTGAGGACAAACCCGCGTAAGTTGGGGGGTGATGTTGCATTCATAGATTTCATATTTAATATTTTAAGGTAACAACACATTGTACATCCCTTTAATTGTGCCAAAGGAAGGAAATTATGAGAGTATTGACAAAGATGCAAGTTTTAGAAATTTATTTTATGAATTATTCTGATGCTCGTCTGGTATATAAGGGACAGTAAATTTTTACAATGCCTGATATTACTTCTATACTTTAACACTTTTACCATGGTTTAAGGATAGCTTGACATATCCTACTGCACATGTTCACTTTCACATGTCGAAGAGTTGACATTAGATTCTAAGCCTGAAACTGGGATAGATTTACAGTTCTTTGTCATGTCATAGAAGATACATGAATACATGCAATTTTCTGTTCGAAAAAAAAAGTATGTGTCTGAAAGTGTAGGGTGTTCAACTTAGTAACCGGACAGTGTGCCTAGCCAGCGTGCTGTTCGCGTAAAACAGTTGAAGTACCTGAAATGAAATGAAAAAAAAGGGGCTTCATACTTAGTAACCGGGCAGTGTGCCTAGCCAGCGTGTTGTTCGCGTAAAACGGTTGAAGTTCCTTGGAAAAAAAAAGAAAAAAAAAGAAAAAAAAAGGAGAACAGAGATTGTTATGTGATAAGTGGAAAATATATGCTGACTCAGGATAGTGATCTTGAATAGTTGAATGTTTGGATATAATGGAGACTCAGAAGCATGTGGAACTCTATTCACACACGGGAGTGTTAAAGTTATTTTTTATCTTGAGTAAATATGTTGAAGTATTGGAAGTATGTTATGGCATGTTTTGCTTTGCTTTATCTTTATGTGACTAGAAGTTGAAGGGTACGTTCATGGGTAATATTTCTGATTCATGCATTAGAGTTGATGATTCTTATGATGGATTTCTAATGGCATAGTTAAGGGGATGTATTAATGTTTGTGGGTATCATCACCGGAAACCCTCAGGAGACTATAACTCCTCCACTGGGGCCACCCAGGGGTTTAAAGGCTTGTTACACAAGCTAAGTGTAATCGTGAGACCTACGAAAGTGGCTAGTTAGGCTTACTGCTTTATGTTTATTTTTATCTTGCTTTGCTCGAGGACTAGCAAAGATCAAGTTGGGGGGTGTGATAACGCGTGAAAAGTGCACAAATCGCCCCTCTAACTAGGTCCTGTTAGCCTCAGAGCAATGCTATTTTGATGGTCTTTGGTCCATTTCAGGTTTATGGACCCTCAGCGAAGGTTAGATCAAGTTTGGTGCTAAAACGAAAAGATTCGGGCAATCCTGCGTGAAGGAGATCGATCTGCATCCTGAAGGAGATCGATCTCATTATTCCAGCAAGAAGCGGTCCAGTCGAAGCAAAGGAGATCGATCTTCATCCTAAAGGAGATCGATCTTGGTCGGGCGTATTCCAGATCCAGAGTTCGCAGAACGAAGGAGATCGATCTTCTTCCCAATGGAGATCGATCTCATTTGATGCTGGGGGAAAAATAAAGGGCTGAGATCTAATCCGAGTTAGGGTTTTATTAAGGCCTATAAATAGATGTTGTGAGAGGAATTTTGGCAGCCACCCAAGGACGAATTTTCTTCTCCTCCTGGGTGTTTCCTTGGCTCTTCTTCCTCCATAAACATTAGGGTTAGATCTTGAAGATAGATCCATGGCGGGAGCGCGTCATCAACCTTCTCTGATGGATCGTCTCTTCAAGATGAGTAGCTAAATCTTTAGTCTAGAAAATTCTATGATGTAATAGGGAGTTTATCTAGGTTTTTCCTATGGATCTGAGCATGTACTTAATGATGGTTTAATGGATTGATTTCAGAGTTTATATCTATTGGTAATATTTCTTTTGGTGAATGAATTGTTTGTTCTTTATGCCCTAATTTCGGTCTGTATTGTCTCGATTTTTCCGTGGGTTTACAGCCGGATTTTGTGAAAACTCAAAACACAAAAGTTGTAGATCTCTTCCTTAGCTTTCCATCGAATCTTGAATCATCTCGTTTCGAGTTCGGATGTGAATGTTACGCAGAGATTACGATCGCTGGTTTTGAGCATTGCATGTTAGAGGCTAGGATTAGGACTTTTCCCAGATGCTTTCATGCTAGAACCATGTTAGATCTTAGGATTGGATTCTAAACCCTAGATTATGATTGTAGGAGTGCTAGAATCACTACCTTAATGCTATAACCATTAAGACCTATGATTATAACCTATGATTCATTCTTTATCTTTATTGATTAGGCGATCTCAAAGTGCTAGAACCACTTTGATTATTTTCCTACCAATTATCCGCTGATTTGATCTTCATTCCGACGTAGCCTTCTAATGAATCTATGTTGAGTAATAGTGGACCTAGCCGATCTTCTATCAACCTTGGAAAACCATCTTGAACTTATTGAATTGCTCTTGTTCTAGGAATGCCTAGATAACTCTCGATTAGGGATTAGAACTTCCTAGCCTTTTTCTCCCATTGTTATTCTCTCGATTTAGTTTGATTTAAGTTAAAGGTAGTTTAAAGACCAACTATCATTCATTTCCCTTAACTTTTGATTTAGAACTATGCATGGTAATTAGACTTAATCCTGTTTTCCCTGTGGACCGACCCGGACTCATAGCTATCTACCCCTTAAGTAGTTAGTAGTGATTCGGATTATAAATTTGTAATTCTGGCGTCCTTGTTAAGGTAACGACACTTTTCAAGGCGTGTCAAAGCCGCTCCTCGAAAGCCGTGCCTCCGAAGCCCTAGCACCCAGCCGCAGGAGAGAGAGGGAGAAGAAAGAACGCAGGAGAAGAAAAAGAAAGAGAGAAAGAGAAAGAGAAAGGGTTTAAATAGAAAGCTGGAATCCATCCCAGCCGTCCGATTCGATCTCTCCCGATCGAGCTCCGATCTTCCGATCGGACGCGCCCTAAAGGTTCTAATCAAACACATACATCAATCAAAGACTATGTGTGCAACGCGAGTGTGAAACTGACCACCATGGAGCATATTTACCAAAATGCCACTGGGGTCAAAAACAGCGATGCGATCAACCGATCGCATCCCAAGGCCAACCGAGCCAAACCACAAACCCAGACCCTCGACCTAACGCGGTCGGGCCAGGTTGGAGGTACGGGTCCTCACAGAGCCTTCCCATTGTCATCCAATGCATCAAACCGTGCATCTATACGTGCCAGTGTACCTTTGCATGAGAGGCTTGATTCCGCCTTAGAAGTCGTCGTAGGCAGTACATCGAGCTTCTTCCGATAATGATATATACTAGCCAGTGGTACAACCCTACCTTCTCACATGTACTCTGCAATCTCATGGGCACATGGCAAACCATGAGTGCGCCTGACCTGGTAGCCGCAAGCATGCTCATCTGGGCCAATATCCTCTGCTCGCTTAGCCTCTGCATACACAATATCGAGCGCGTTCCTGGAGATGAAACCCCTCAACTCTTGGAATATCGCTGGCCTGAAATGATGTTGCACAATGTACTTACTCTTCTCAAAAGAAGCAAGGATGTGAGGACCCGTTCCTCTGACCCGGCTCGACCGCGTCGGTCGAGGGCCGATCCCTTTCTGGGTTTGTTTCCGCGTCGAGTGCGATCGGCTGATCGCATGGCCTCTTTTCGATCCCAGGGGCAATTTGGTCAAATTGCACCCTGGGGGTTGGTTTCACACGCGCGTAATGCACACACGGCCTTATAATGATGTATGTGTTTGAGTAGACCCATAGGAGTGATCTGGATTTGAGGATCGGGGTTTGATCAAGTAGATCCAGGTCTGAACGGCCGTGATCAATTTGGTGATGATCAAACGGTGGTGGACTTAAGCAACCTAGTTAGTTAAAACTAAACCCTACTTTTCATTCACTCTCCCACTCGCGAGACTTCTTCCTGGGTGACGGCGCGACGGCTGAGGAGAGGGAGAGACCGCGACACGACTGGAGGTGGCGGCGAGCTTGGGGACGGCAACCACGGCCGGAGAAGAAGGAGGGGGACGAGATCCCGACGCCTAGAGGTAGGGCTTCCTACCCAAATCGTGGATTTGGTCTCTAGGGCTTGATTGGAATCATGCTAGATTAGGTTGATTGATGCTCTGTTGCTGCCTTGATTAGATCTATGTGTGTTCTTGGATTTGTGATAAGTTTTTTGTCCTCTCCTCTCTGGCTTGATGGGTTTCTTGGTTGCGTTTGGGTCTTCCCATTTTTTTTCTCTGTCCGAAGTGGTGTTTGGGTCATGATCTTTGGTTGCTAGAATGCCCGGTTCCCCCTTAGTATGATGTAATGCTCTGTTTTTCCCCTCGTTGGATCATTTGCTCTCTTTAGCTCCGGCTTGTACTCCGGTTGGGTACCCTCCTTCCCTCGGTTTTCTCATTCATTCTTCTTCTCTGTTACTGCTGTGCTCTCCCTCTCTCCCGGTATTCCATTCCTCTATTTCCCCTCATTCTTCCTTTCCCTTGTTCTTGGATGGCCGGCTACTGAAGTTCCAGAATCCCAGTGGATCTCCTGGTGCTTGTTGTTGGATTCCCTTCCCTGATTCCGGTTTGGTTGAAGACAACGGAGTGGTCTGAGATTTAGGCATCGACCCTGATTTCTGGGCTTCAGCAGTGTTCTTCCCCTCCCCTATAGCCAGCTACTCTGTTTCTCCCCTGGCTACAATGAACCGATTGGAGGGACACTCAGTTTTCTCTCCCAGCTGATGCTTCACCTTTAGAGATGAAGGCCAGATTTCATACTTGTGGAGCTCCTCCCTGCGGTTTGTTGGCTTTGAATAGTGGTTTCAATTCCTAGCATTCCAGCCTAATTCACCTATGCCATGGCCTTTGATTACATGTTTAAGTGTAGGACTGCCAATGTATTACTACTTCAATTCCCTATGATAGGTGTATTCGCATGTCGATTGTATCTAGTGCATGTTATAGTAGCTTGTTCCCTTAACTATGCCAGTCCTTTGATCAAATATTATTTTATGATCCTTAGAGTTGCTGGACAACTATTTAATTCTACTGTACTCTTGTGTCATGCTTATGCCTAGGGCCGGCGGTGTGCCCGTTCCTATTTTATTTGTGGGAATGTGTAGATCTGATTGGGCCGAAGGTGTGCCTGTGTATATAGATTGAATGAAATCAGCTATGATTGTGATATATGAATGTTGTGCTTGGGTCTTTGTTAACTCTTGAATGCCAAATCTATTTTATAGGTATGCTATATCTTGTGGACATATGAATGATGAATTGACATGTAGAGACACCTAGGCCTAGTTGTTTGATTAGGCTCATGCATGTTGTATGCATTAGAAGCATTAAGGCTAGGTGCGGGCGATGGGGTTCGATCGCCGATCCGAGGGCTCGGGTAGCTCGGATCTAGCTCTAGGACCGAGGTATGGGTAGGAGGACTAGGGCAAGATTGTGTGATTCGGATCTTATATTGATCGAGGTTGTAACCCAGATATGATCATTTGAATTATGATATTGAGGTGTAGAGGTCGTGTCTACTTTCGCTCCAAGTGCTAGATAGGGATGTCGATGTCCCTGACTTGTGTCCCCACTAGGGATGGTGGTATTGAGACTGGGCAGGGTGGAACCTGGACAGGAGCCCGCAGTCGTGTTGTTTCCCCTTGTTGGGTGAGGGTGGGACCTGGACATGAGCCCTTGGGGAATCGACGAGGCTAGGGTTAGTCTCTTGGCATATTTAGCCTTGACGAAAGTAGATACAGTTGTAGTCTACCCTTTCCTTGAGAGTGCCGTAGAGTAGAACCCTACTGGGCTTTATGCTCACCCTACCCGGGCTGTGTTTTGCAGGTGCAGGCGCCGCTCCTTCTTCCTCAGTAGTTCCAGGCGGATCAATTCTTGGAGGCGCATCTACTTCGGGTGGACCTTGAGGTTGTTGACAGATTGAGGGCTTCCATTCAGTATTTCATTTATTTTATTTGATGTAGTTAAACTTTGGAGATTATTATTTCTTATTTGAGGACAAATTGTATAACTTTTAATTTTGATATAAATGACAATGATGTTTATTTAGATGTTTAAATTGGGTTGTAATAATAATAGTTGATGTGAATCTAAATTTAGCCCTCATGATCAAATACTTAAATTTATTGTGAATATTGGAAGATGTACAGGTTCCTTGTGTAAGAATTATAGAGGAGATTCTGTCAAAATTTTTGCGCCCATTGATGATTAAACAGGTTTAGGTTGCTCATTCCCCGATCTGGATGGGTTTTCTGGGTCGGGGTGTGACAAAGGATCTCCGTGTGCTGGAGCTCGAACAGTGCATGGATCGTTGCCCAGGAGGTGTCAAAACTGCAGCTCGATGCCCCCAAATGCCTCTTCAATTTTGCATGTGCACTCTCAACCCGATTTGTAGTAACATTATCGAAGTGCATATATTTATCTGTCCAAGCACTCACAAATAATTCCTTGTATTTAAGTAGCCAAGACTCCTTGACATAATCAACCGCACTTGGGTAGCCGCAGAAAGACTTCTCCATTGACTCCACATGTTGGAAAAATTCGTTCTCAGACTCAAAACTAACAATCATCTCCCAGCTCACCAAAAAAGATTTCCACTTCTTGTTTGTCCCAAACATCTTCTTACAGTTTGTTATATTCCTGTTGATATGCCACCTACATAGCATGTTTTTCGTGGCAGGAAACACAGACTGCACAACCTTCATCAAACCCAAGTCCCTATCGGTTAAGACAACTCGAGGCAGCATGCAACCCTCTAACAATGACTTCAACTTCTCCATGGCCCACTGGTAGGTTCCCTCCCTCTCAGACTCAAGATACGCAAACACGCTTGCAAATGTCATGCATGTAGAAAAAATAGTTAACCTTTAAATCAATCATGCTCGATCACAGAGTGACTAATAGCAAATTATTACAAAATCATATGATAGTTACCTGTGGACGTCACTCCAACCAACTCGAGCAATGGAAGACGGTACTTGTGAGGACCCGTACCTCCAACGGGTCCGACCGCGTTAGGTCGAGGGTCTGGGTTTGTGGTTTGGCTCGGTTGGCCTTGGGATGCGATCGGTTGATCGCATCGCTGCTTTTGACCCCAGTGGCATTTTGGTAAATATGCTCCCTGGTGGTCAGTTTCACACCCGTGTTGCATACATGGCCTTTGATTGATGTATGTGTTTGATTAGAACCTTAAGGGCGCGTCCGATCGAAAGATCGGAGCTCGATCGGGAGAGATCGAATCGAACGGCTGTGATCGATTCCAGCTATCTATTTAACCCTTCTTTTCTCTCTTTCCCTGGTTTTCTTCCTTCTTCTCCTCTCGTTCTCTCTTTCTCTCTCTCCTGCGGCTGAGCTAGGGCTTGGAGGTGTGGCTTTCGAGGAGCGGATTCCGGCGATCGGAGTTGGGGGATGCGTGGAGGAGCTGCCCTATCTCATCAAGTAGGTGTTTCTACCTCGATCTTAGGATCGGGTTCTCCTAGGATCCGTTTAATACCTTTTCGTTGTAGGAGTACTTATTGGAATGTTATGTGACTTGTAGCATGTGTGTTGTGGACAATTTTGAGTATTCCTACCTCGCGATTTCCGTATTTTATCGGTTGAATCTCGTATTATCATCGTTTATCGGTTTTCGGCCATTTTAACCTAAATTGGTTAACCGTCAAAAATATGATTTCTTTGCACCATTGGTTTCCCCATCGTTAATTACACATGTTTGCAAAGTTTCATTGAATTCCAACTTGAATCGATCCTTGAAATCCAAGAAATTGGATTTCCGGCACTGTTCTGATGAACTGTGCCTAAGGCCCGACGGTCGATCGGTGGATCGACCGTCAAGCGTTAATATACATCTTTCGGGCCTGATGGTCGACCGTCGGGTCAACCGTGGCATCGACCGTGGCCTCACGGTCGACCGTCGCATCGACCGTCGGGCTCTGTCGGGATTTTAGCCTCCCAGGGTCGATGCATGGATCGATCGCGGGATCTTCTCTTTTCGCCATTTACCTGACGGTCGACCGTCGCATCGACCGTCAGGCGCTGTTTGGTTTTGGGCTTCCCAGGGTCGATCGGTGGATCGACCGTCGCCCCTTTGGTTTTCTTCGCCTTGGTCTCACGGTCGACCATCGCATCGACCGTGGCATCGACCGTGGCCTCACGGTCGACCGTCGCATCGACCGTCACATCGACCGTGGGCCCTTGAACATGGTTTTCTGGTCTTTCTTGAATGGCTTTCAATCGTGATTGATCTTTAAACATGTTGGGAGGTTTACAAGTGAATTTTGTAGAGTTTTTAAAGGATTTCTATCGAGTTGGAGGATCGATTCGAGTAATCCCATTTTTGAGAAAATCTATGGTTTCGATTGCATTTAATACATGTTAGATTGTAGTTAAATGCTTCTTTGATTGCCTAACCATTAGTTAGCTTTGAGTGCTAGCTAATGAGGAATTGTGAAACCTTAGTCTGTTACCGGCGAGTGCCGAGGGCTATTGTATAAATGTGGCCAGTTACCTGCGGGGTAACTGTGGAACCTTAGTCTGTCAGGTGCAAGAGAGCACTGAAGACTATTGTATATATGTGTTCAATGCTTGGCTCAGTATCTTTGTTTGGTTAGCATAAATTATCTGTATTTGAGGCCCTTGCTATGCTTACCCTTTGGCTAGCTGTAAGCTATGCCTAGCCCTGTATGATCAATGACATATTATTGCATGTCTATATCTTGTTATCTGTGCCTGAGCATTGCATGCATCCTGATTGCATTAGAAGCATCTGAGGTTAGGCGGGCGGTGGGTTGATCGCCGATCCGAGGCTCTCGGGTAGCTCGGATCTAGCCTTAGGACCGTGGCTGGGTAGTCAGGATTAGGGTGTGATTGTATATCAAATCTCTTGTTATTGAGGATTGGCGATAGTTGACTCTGATAAATGTTTAAGGTTTAGAGGTCGTGTTGTCTTCCAAGGCCAAGTGCTAAGGATGGGTGTCGATGCGTTCCCGACATGGTTCCCCAAGGCATGGTATTCCTGCTTGGGAAAGGGTGATCCTACATGTTACTGTTTCTTGGCCTCCTGGTAACATGTTCAGGAGAGAGGTTTCATGGCAGGAGCCCTTGGGACATCGACAGGGTTATGGGACCCGTGGCATCCGTTAGACTTGTGCGGGGAGACAACACTGTTGTTGTTTTCCTCCTTTCAGTGTGCCGTAGAGTAGAACCCTACTGAGCTTATCGTTCACTCCTACCCGGGCTGCGTTTGTAGGTGCATGCGTCAGTTCTTCTTCAGTAGAGCCGACGAGATCAGCTTTTGGAGGTGCGACTACATCCAGAGGTGCTTGAGGTTGCTGGAGGACGACTGTTGTACTTTTGATAGATTTTGTAAATTATGTACATATTTGAGGACTTTTGGGATTATTTGTATAAGATCTTTTCCCTTGAAGGAAATTGATAAGAATTGTATTCAGATGTTTAAACTATACAACTTGATGTATTTATGAATTGAATTTATGTTTCACCTCTGGAATATAATTTGTTTAAGTTTATCTATAATTCCACATTGTATCGCGCCATTTGGAGATGAATAGTGATAGGAACCCTCACGCCTCGTCCTGGATGGGTTTTCTGGGTCGGGGTGTGACAGTACTTGTTAGTTTTGTATGTACAATCCATAATCAGCACCTCTGGAAAGGCACACAATAGCTCTACCGACGACGGGTGTGCCCAGAATATGCTTCGGACAGATGATGTGTCATCACTCCCCGTGTGCCACTCAGTATAACCAGCATCATTTACATGGCCCAAGAGTAGCTGCATCTCTGACCTACCGGCTTTCTCGATTACCCTATGCTTCTGTCTTGCATTATAAATGTCACACCCCGACCCAGAAAACCCATCCAGTGGCAATCAGATTCAATTAGGGTTCCTATCACTATTCATCTTCAATTGGCGCGATACGAATGCGGAAAGACGGATAAATTTAAACAATTCATAATCCAGTGGCAATCAGATTCAATTGTAATACATCATCAAGTTGTACAGTTTGCATTTGATACAAAACTCCCATGAGACAGATATAATACAATGATTCCAAAATCCTCAAGGGTTTACAACAAGCATATATATTTAACAAAAGGGTACAACAATCATATCCTCCAACAAAACCTCATACGCCTCTGGATGTGCTCGCGCCGCCAAAGGCAGATCCCGCCGGCTCCATGGACGAAGAACTGCCGCCTGCACCTTGATGAATAAATTTTATATCTCGCAAGTATACGAATCGGTGCAATCAGTATAGTAGCAAGACGAGTATCGTACCCACAGAGATTTGTAGAGATTAATAGAGTAAAATGCTAAAGAACAGAAAAGAAAGAAAATATGGAAGAGAAAAGAAGAAATATAAAGTCTCGAAAATAGATGACCTAATAACGAAATAAGAAAACGATAGAAATATGATGGATGAATACTAAGGTTCCGATTTCACCATAACATCCTCATTCTATGCATTGAATCAATAAAGATTTCAGTTTAATTCCAAGGGCTCGTTCTTCCGGTATGATGATCCGTTCGGCCGCGGTCTTCACCAAGTACCCTCAATTAACCCTAGCTAATGAACCCATAACTAAGTGTTAACCAAGAATCCATTAAGCTCTGAAGAACAATTATGAACCAAGAATACTCTTAGCTTGAACCCGGCCTCGACATAAACTCATTCATTCATAGATCCTGCAAGATTAGGGAATGAACCCTCGCCCAATCTCACATAAAGCAATCTATAATACTTTTATTGGCCAGATAAAGGTATTTAAGATCTCAGTTATAATAATGAATAAATCAAGGAAAATAAACTGATAAAATAATCATGATCCAATAACATAGAATGATTCAGTTAGGGCTACATCGGTACCTTAGAAAAGAAACTAGCCACTCATGTTCATCATGAGGGCAGCAAAACTAATGGAGAAATAAAGAAGAAATAAGAAAAGAAAACCAAGCCTGGAACCCTTCTCTTCGCCTCCAAACGCTGCCAAAAAGTCCTCCAAAAGTCCCCTTTTGATAACCCTAAGTATCCTATTTATAGGCCTAAACTCGGGTTAAATCAAAACCGTTGATTTAATTCACTGGAAACGTCCGATCGATCCTCCTCGGGATGTTGGATCGATCGGTCTCATTGAAATCTCCAACTTCTATTTACGCCCGAGCCCGATCGATTGGACTAAGGGAGTCGGATCGATCGACTTCGTAAAAATTCTTCATCTCTGGCTCTTCCCGAGTTCGATCGATGGTCCGATCGATCGAATTGTGTTCCTCTAAAAAGCATACGTTCTGTCACCCATTAATTCCCAAGTCCGATCGATCGAATTATGAGTGTTGGATCGATCGGTTGAGTAAAAATCCGTTGTTTTTGACTTTTCCCGAGTCCGATCGATCGGACCATTGGTGTCGGATCGATCGGACCCCATAAGAGCGATGGAGGGATCGATCGGATGTGTTGTGGCTGAAAAACACATGTTCTGTCACATTTTTGTGTGGTCCGATCGATCGGACCTTCGCTCGGACTTCCAGCTTATTTACTGTGCTGCCATTCAGACTGCGCCATCGGTACTAAAATTGCCGTAACTTCCTCTAGGAAACTCGGAATCACGAACCGTAAAATTCTCCAGAATCTAGACTTCAAGAGCTTTCCAACCATGTATGGCACATCCTCTGGTTCTTCATGAGCAGGTACAGATAAATCTTTAAAGTTGATCCATGCACTCTTTTCAGCTTCTTTTCTCTTTTTTCCTGCATTTTCCAAACAACTATGTGAAGCAACATATAGATATAAAAATAGGCATAAAGATGTTGATTAAAGATAATAATCTAGCAATTGAGATGGTTATTAGGCTATTTAGAGTGCACTTTCATGCACTTATCACACCTGCAAACACAGCCCGGGTAGGAATGAGCGATAAGCTCAGTAGGGTTCTACTCTACGGCACACTGAAAGGAGGTAAACAACAACAGTGTCATTTCTCCGCCTAAGTCTGAAGAATGCCACGGGGTCTCATAACCCCTATCGATTCCCCAAGGGATCCTACTCTTCTCAACCGACCACGCTGGGAATATCATCCAAACACGCTGGGAGGAAACCAAGAACCAGATTCAGTAGGAACACCCTTTACCCAGCAGGAAGCCACTGCCTGGGGACACCCGTCAGGGACATCGACAACCATCCTTAGCATTTGGCCTTGGAGAGCCGACACGACCTCTAAACCTCAAGCAGTATAATATTCCAGTCTGACTAACGCAATCCTCAATCACCAGAGATTCAGATCAACAATCACACCCTAATCCTGACTACCCAGCCACGGCCCTAAGGCTAGATCCGAGCTACCCGAGAGCCTCGGATCGGCGACCCAACCCATCGCCCGCCTAACCTCAAATGCCTCTAATGCATACAATGCATGAGCCTAGGCAAACATCTATCCTATGTGTCTCTATATGTCACATCAGCAGTTATAAGTTCAACAGATATACAATAGCCCTCGGCACTCGCCGGCAAGAGGCTAAGGTTCCACAGTTCCTCATTGACTAACACTCATAGCTAGTTAATGGCTAAACACACCACTAAGCATTTAACTACAATCACACAAGTATTAAATGCATGTAAAGCCATAGATTCACCCAAAAAGAGAGTTATTTGTATCGATCCTCAAACCCAATGAAAATCCATTGAAAACCCCATCCAATCCCCCCTACATGCCTCCCAACACGTTTAGATATTAATCCCAAATCCAATCCCTCCAAGAAAAGCCAGAAAACACTGTTCAGACGCTCACGGTCGATACGACGGTCGATCCGTGCATCGACCGTGAGGCCACGGTTGATGTCACGGTCGATCGTGGAGCCAAAGCAAAAAAAACTACATGGCCGACGGTCGATCGGCCCATCGACCATCGAGAGCCCAAAACAGGACAGAGCCTCACGGACGATGCGACGGTCGATCGATCCATCGACCGTGGGAGGCCAAAAACCCGACAGAGCTCGACGGTCGATGCGACGGTCGATCCGACGGTCGACCGTCAGGCTCAGAGTAAGTATATTAAAGCTTGACGGTCGATACATCGATCGACCGTCGAGCCTGACGGTCGATGCACCGATCGACCGTCGAGCTCGCGACGCAAAATACCAGAAATTCTATTTCTAGGTTTTCAAGGATCAAAACATGTTTTAAAACAATGAAACTTGGTAGGCAAGTGTATTTGACTATGGGGAATCCAACGGTGTAAAGAAATCCCATTTTTGGCGGATAAATCTCGAAATCTTCTACCTAGGTGAAAAAATGGACAAAAACCGGCGAAGCTTCGACAATACGGGAAACGAACGACAAAAACCCAGATTCACAATGTAAAAACACAAGGAGAAGAAGCACACTACACATGCAAGGAGCTACAAGCATTCTACTAGGTATTCCACAGCAAAAACACATACAACCTAACCTAGTAGAACCCGATCCAAGGATCGGGGTAGAAACACCTACCTGGGCAAGTAATGAAGCTCCTCCACGCGTCCAGCCAGTCGTGCCGTGAAGTTCCGCCCCGCAAAGCTCAGCCCTCCAAGCTTTAGCCCAGCCGGAGGAGAAGGGGAGAAGAGGGAAGAAGGAGCGTTGGCTGGAGGAGAAGAGAAGAGAAGAGAAGAGAGGAGAACCGGGGGAAAGGAAGAAAGAGAAGGGGAAAAAGGGAGTTGGAGCCAACTGCTCCAATTGCCCCCAACAAACCAGGCCACTAACGGGCCGGATCTATCTAGCGGGTCGAAAGCCCACCAACCTGCTCACGAGCCCAATCGGTCGCTCAAGGGCTTTAAGCTGCCCAAAGGCAAGTTTCAGCGAGCCCGAGCTGGGATCTTCCGATCCCGGGTCCACCTAACCATTCCAAACAACCACATACATCAATCCAAGGTCGTGGGTGCAACGCGGGGTGCGAAACCGACCACCAGGGGGCATATTTACCAAAATGCCCCTGGGGTCCAAACCGCCACACGATCACCCGATCGTGCCCGACGCGGAACCAAACCAATAGGAAATCGGCTCTCGACCCACGTGGTCGAGTCAGGTCTGAGGGACGGGCCCTCACAATAAATATGTCTCATAATCGAGACATTCTGCTCATTCCTCTGTTTCAGGGTATTCAATATCATCCTCGGTTTGACTAGACTCTTGGACATTCAACTAAAATATGTTCTTCCTCTTCTGATAATCTCCCTGCATATGAATGACCCTCAAGATGAAGGACAGATGGGTGGTTATGCACACCACATTCCACCGTGATCATCCACTCATCATCAAATGCTAGCTTCACTCCCGGAGTTTGAAGGGGCAACCACATTTCTTAGTGCCACAACCTTTCTTCTTCTTGGCCAAAGCCTTGGTCTTATTATCAGATTTTCTCCATTGGGCCGAGTCCCTATACATGCCACTTCTCTCACATGCTAATGTGAGCCTTGGCTTTCTACCAGATCCACCTGCCTCTGAGTTTTTGATCACTATGACTAACCCATGCTGCCTACCCACTTCTTGAGTCCACTGAATTAGGGTCTCTCGATTATGGAATATCTGTATGCATGTGTCAGAAGACAGTTACTTGCCTACAGAAAAAAAATTCCCTCAAAGTCAAATATATGAAGAAAAAGAACACGGTCATATGCATACCATGTTAGTCATGAACTGCGACGTGTAATCCATAACAATGGCATCTCCAACACCACTGTCAGTAGTGGAAGCATAGTCATGTCATCATAACACAATCAATATCACAATTATGCTGATTTCGGTCATTAAAAAACCGATAAATTCCGCATAGTTCACTTTTATCAAACCGCAAAGTAGAACCAAATTTCGGCTATATGAAACCGAATATAAGAAAAATTTGCGATTATAAGTAACCGAAATACAATGTTCGGCTTTATTTAACCGAACTTCGTGTAACATATCAGTTGCGAAAAGCCGATAAATATAAAGTTGCCGGTTTTTCGGGACCGATAAGTACCAACTTGTTCGGCTACGTAAAGCCGATACCTAAAACAAGGATCGGTCTGGTTTGACCGATCAAGACGTGATCCTTCCGGTAAAAAAAAGGGCAAAAAACACGTAGAAGAGAGAAACATGATACCTTTAGATGGCTCGGCATTTCGCTCCTGTGTTCTGGGGCGTGTTCGGGGGATGATTGGTCTTCTGATTCCAAATCCATCTTCAATTCAAACCCCGTCACCGCGAGTGTTGCAAAGAATACTGAACTATATGTTTGTAGCTATGGAATGCGTCCTCCTGTTGCGTTCGGAGTGCTGCATGTGCTTCGGTTCGAGGCAGAAGACGGAGACAGTTTGGTGAGGACCGCCGTCGGAGACATTGAGTGAAGACGGAGACGATGGCAGTGTGTTGTTGTGAGGAAGGAAGGAAGAGATAAGAGAGATGAAGATGTGGTGCACATAGTAGTGTTAATAAGTTTAGTTAATTAGCTTGAATAGGCTAGTAGGTTTAGTTAAACGAGGGTGTTAATCGAGGGTAGTTTGGTCAACTCACGTTAGGGGTATATTGGGTAATAAAATTAAGTATTTTATGCGGTGCACTTATAAGAAGTGGTGGAGCATATAAAACCACCCTATCTTTGTTTGTTTTTTTGCATGACTGGACCTAAAAACACATTTTTATTTCAAAATTACCCATGGATGTCCCCATGGCATGAGCCATGTTATGTCATGCCGCATGACGTGGTATGGTGATGTGGCATGGGTCATGCACACACAGACCC